>OU898284.1:31624422-32824422 GCA_918026665.1 Diabrotica balteata
CAGTTTCTTGTACCCCATTAACATTATTTACCCTATTTATTTCTTTTTTCGCCTGTTTACGACATAAGAGTTCTGAAGCTTTACAGAGGTGTTCCACTGTTCCAAAGCCGTTACGAAAGCCAAACTGTCTTTTGCTCACATCCTCTATGACATTAAGCTGATTAATCTATAGTCATTACAGTGTTTGGGGTTCTTGGTTTTTGGTAGCGGAACAAAGGTCGATAGCAGCAATTCTGTAGGTATCTCATCAGATCTGTATATGTTGTTATAGAGTATGGTTATTGCACTTAAGTTGTCTTGGACTATAAGTTTAATCACCTCGATATGAACTTCATCTCGCCCAGTGGCCCTGCCAGATTTTGAGTTATTTATAGCATGTTGAACTTCAGACTTTAATATTATTGGGGCTACCAACTACACCGGTACCACCCCAACATACTATGGACTTCCAAAAATTCACAAAGAAGGGTGCCCTCTACGTCCTATAATTGCTTGTAAGAATGCCCCCACTCAATCCTTGGCTAAATATCTGGCAGGTATTATTGACACTTCTTTTTCTTCTCATAATACCTACAAAATTAAAGATTCTTTTGAATTTGCAAATAAGATCAATGGGTTTTTACTACCTTCAGGATATGTCTTGGTGAGTTTTGATGTTACTTCCTTGTTTACCAACATCCCTCTTGAACTGGTAGTTTCTATTCTGACAACTAATTACCATCTTATTGAACAGAACTGTACAATTCCCAAAGTTTTGTTCCTGAAACTGATTACCTTTTTATACAACAATACATATTTCACTTTTCAAAATGAATTCTATGTCAAATAAAAGGAGCACCCATGGGTGGAGCTATATCCCCAACTTTGGCAGAAATTGTAATGAACTCCCTACTTCACTACTGTACTCAAGAAGTTGATTTCCAGTTCCCTTTCATTTACCAATATGTAGACGACCTCATATGAGCAGTCCCTGCAGACAAAATCAACTACACTCTTGACATTTTCAACTCATATAACACTCACATACAATTCACTGTTGAAACAGAAGAAAATAATAGTGTTCCATTCCTCGACACCTATGTAACCAGACATGAGGACAACACAGTAAGGTTGGATTGGTACAGAAAGAAAACATTCTCAGGTAGATATGTGCCTTTTCACTCGTATCATCCAGACGAGCAGAAGATTAACATCATCAAAGGTCTGAAAAACAGAATAAAAAGAATTTGTCACCCTTCTAACTACAATAAGAACATCAAGTTATTGTATGAGATTCTTAGAAAAAATCACTACCCTAAGATGCTTCTTAATAAACTGCTATTCCAAGATATGCCAACAGTTAGAACACACCAAAGACAAACATTAGAAGGAGAAACAGTAGAAGTTTTCTATGGGAGATTGCCTTACATCACAAACCACAGATCACAAACCTTTTCAGACAGTTCAACATAGTGATAGCAAATTCAGAGTACAAAAGATTAGGGACATACTTTACTCACCTGACAGAAAGAGTTAAAAAACTGGATAACTTCAATGTAGTGTATTCTATTCCATGTGGTTCTTATTCAGAAGTGTATGTCGGTCAAACCAGCCAGAAACTCTCAAAAAGAATAGCTTTGCACAAGAGTGATGTAGTGAGGAAGCCCACCTGCACAGCCTTTAGCCAACATATTAAGAATACTGGACACATTGCTAACTATGAAAATGTGCAAGTACTAAAGAGGGTTGACAACCAATTTAAGAGAAACTTCATAGAAATGTGCTACATCCATAACTGCAGCTCTTCTATGAACTGTAAGAAAGATGTTGAAAACTTAAGTTGTATTTATTCCTTTCTACTTCAACAGGACTTGACAAGATGTAACAAACTGGAGAATGTAGGGAACTTATCATAACATGCATAGATTACCTACCTGTACTTGAGAAAAGACTTCATTTCCCTGCTGAAAGAAGAATAATTCTTCTCTTCTACCTTTACCATGAAGTTGCAGTTTTTGTAGGTTTTAAATTTTAGATTTTTTTGTTGTGTTTGTATTTGAAAAAACACCCTGTTGTGTTGTAATGTTTTTATTCAAAGTTTTAAATGTATTTTTTAGTATTTTTAACATGTTTGTGACAATGTTCTTCACCACTAGGACCAACTGAACATGTTCAATGTAGGTTTTTAAATGTTGATTTCCACCACTTGTACTAAAATAGGTTTTCCATTTAGGTGCTGATGAAGGTGACAACATATCACCGAAAATTTCACATTTAGAATAAAGTTCTACACCAAACTGGCTTGTACCATCTCTAGCTGATCCTTGTTTTGACGCTTTCCCGAAAGTTACCCTCCAAAGAATTGTATTCTTAGCGTCGTTATACACACTCTATTTATATATATATATATATATATATATATATATATATATACTTACCTGAGAAATATATGTGCAATATATACTTACCTGAGAAATATATGTGCAATAAACAGCAAATAGCCGTGTCGACCGATAAGTCATAGTTTTCGGTCGCAGAAAAAATACTTATTCAACTCAAAGGTAAACTTCTTCTGTTATTACAAGAGAACAATATCAAAAAAAAAACAAAACTTTTCAACAAAAATTCACACTTAATGCGGTGTTATGTACAACATATCTGGCAAGGGTGGGGGGGTTTCACATATAGCAAATACACACCTTTATCTGTAATTGTGATGTTATCGGGGATTTTTGTGTCGGGGTAAAGATCACCTAAAAATAAAAATAGATGCTTAGAAAATGCAGATATTATTTCTTCTCAAGTCCATTTTTTTATACAGCTGTAATATAAAACATTTGTGATATGGGCTGCTTCGCAAGTTTTGAGATATTAAAAAACGTCAAATAGACATTATCATCATACAATTTGACAAGACCAATGATACATTAATTAAAAATATATAGTATGCAAAATACTCGCTATTCGTTATAGAAATATTAGAAATAATATAGGGAACATAATAATTTAATAAGAAATCAGATTTCAGTTCTTTATTAGAGCTAATATTAAGAACACTGATATTTGTTGGTCGTTGGGCGATCTTTTTTGTTTTTCACTCATTTATTTGCAGACCCAAATTTTTAGACACGGTTGAAAAAGTACTAAACGTTTATTTATACTTGCGTATTGCATTTTAGGAAATCCAAAAAATAAAAAGATTATAACTGTTATGATTGTCTTTATGTGCTGAAACGTTTTTGTGTACTATCTCACGCAACTCGACTTTTAAAAATCATACGAGCAAGCTGAATTTTGCTGAGAATGACAATTTTGGGACTCCAAAAAATATGCAAAAAAGTTTGCCACTCCTGTCCCCGGGTTTCTCCCTAACCCCCCACACCAAGCATATGTATCTAAGAAATGTAGTCGAGATAATTTTGAACAAAAATATTTATTAGCACTTTTTGTATATAATGAATGGTTCTCTCACAATGGCGGCACGCTAGATAGCCATGGAAAAACATAACTTTTTATAAATTCGTAAAATAGTTTCGAAACACAATTCAGATTTCTGCTTTAATCTGTGCTTTCTAAAAATTGCAAAGCAAAACAGACGTTGATGAAGGTGTTAAAAGAGACATGGGGAATCTAAATTTTGCATTCCACGACATGTCTTTTCAACTAAGCAGAAATCCGTAGCGAATTGGTTTCTTGTACTCGTACAGAGTAGATCCGAATAAAATGAAAAAGACAGCAAATATTTGATTTCACACAAACAGCGCCTATGTATCTGTTGATACGTATTTCGACCTAATAGGTCTCATCAGAACAGTTATTCATAGGTGTTCTCAACGTGAAAGATCAATATTTTCTGTCTTTTAAGAAGCAACACTAAAATGGCTTCGATATGAACGCAATAGCGACATCTGATAATAAATCCGTAAAATAGTTTCGAAACACAATTCAGATTTCTGCTTTAATCTGTGCTTTCTAAAAATTGCAAAGCAAAACAGACGTTGATAAAGGTGTTAAAGGATGAAGGTGTTTTTCATTTTATATATGTCGTGGAATGCAAATTTTAGATTCCCCATGTTTTAACACCTTCATCAACGTCTGTTTTGCTTTGCAATTTTTAGAAAGCACAGATTAAAGCAGAAATCTGAATTGCGTTTCGAAACTATTTTACGGATTTATTATCAGATGTCGCTATTGCGTCTATATCGAAGCCATTTTAGTGTTGCTTCTTAAAAGACAGAAAATATTGATGTTTCACGTTGAGAACACCTATAAATAACTGTTCTGATGAGACCTATTAGGTCGAAATACGTATCAACAGATACATAGGCGCTGTGTGCGTGAAATCAAATATTTGCTGTCTTTTTCATTTTATAACTTTTTATCTTTAAAATATCCTAATGTCTATTAATTAGTTTGTGTGTATTTCTTTTATCTTCATAAATTATATGAAATCTGGCAACTGTGTGAGCAATACAATTCTCACAACCGAAGCTAGCAACCCACTGCGGACCAGATAATCTGCTGGTGTCAATATCATAGTGGCTTCTATGAAAAGAGAATGATTTTACTTGCTGTAATTAATAAATTAAAGCTCCAGGATAAACATTTTGTGATTTGGTTATTTATTTTTAATAAAATAATGCCTCACGTTGAAATTATTTTTCATCAATTGCAAGAAGTATGCACTGATTCTGTTAAAGTGACAAAAGATTTGGAGAATTTTAAAACTGCAATTCAAGGTATAGGGGAGCAAATGGACGTCATTATTGATAACATTTAAAGGTCAATTCAGACACATCAGTCACGTCTCGTCACAGTGATTGCGCCGAACCGAACAATCCGTCATACAAAATATTCTTTAATACAAATATGTTGCCGGCATTCACACTCATCAGTTGACAAACAGTTTCCCAGCTGTCAGATAGTTGATAGTTCTGTGACCAAACAGGACCGGTTCGGCGCCGAGACTATGACGGGACTGATGTGTCTGAATTGACCTTAAGAAAAAATAAACACGTCACAGAGACAAACGGATAATCATAATGATGAACCAAGAAGAGGACAGGGCCAGCAGAAAACGGGAAGCCTTAGGAAAATAAAAACAAGGTTTAGCTTTTCCGAACATTTAGTTGCTTCTGATTTATTTAAATTGAAGAATTCCCGAAATCCCAGGTCCCCGAATCATTTCTTAATGAAACATGCAGACAATTTTATTTTTACTGTATCAGCTAGACGAATTAAGTACTACCTCTAGGTCTGTTCCGCTATCAGTATTATTAAATGATGAAGGTTTAAAATGTACATTTGTAGAAACTCTTAAACTTTTAAGTATATTAATTACAATTCATATGTCAACATCTGAAACAGAACGTTGTTTTTGGATGTAAAATGAATTAAATCATTCCTCAGAAATATCATGAAGGAACAACTAATTAGTACTTTAGGTATGCTATCTTCAGAAAAAAATTGTAAATAGCATTGATAATTTTAATATTAAAGTGATTGAAAACTTTGCAACCAAAAAAGAAAGAAGAAGGATGGACTTCATATATCGGAAACTTTAAAAGTGGTATTAAACAACTTTGTGCGTGTGCGTAAATACTGGAATAGTGTTATTTTTATAATTTTGTAAATATACTTTAGAGACTAGCAGGTAATAGACGGGCGTAACATACGCTGCGAGAGATACGCAGCGTATTCTACGTTGTAATAGGAACCATGCATTTCAATAGACGGTAATACACGAGCGTTGTTCTCGCAATCCTACGCCAGCCAATCGCAATCTGCTACGTTGTCCACGCGGCGAGAGAAACGGACTAGACACCTAGACAGTGTGCCCAGATTGGGCCATTTATCGCCAATTGGGCTACTTTTAACAAGTCTTTGCGACAAAAAATTTAAGAAAATCGCAAGTCGCAAATTGGGCAATTTTATACTTTTTACCACAAGTCACTTTTTCATAAATTGTTATAGATTTCACATTTCCATCCAATACGAAAATATAAAAAGTCCCACAATGAGCAAATAACTTGTTGATCCATTATTATTATGATATTATGTACGAAAATACATATTATAAAAATGTTTTGTCTTTATTTCTTTATAAACAAAGTTATTTTATTAAAATTTAAAAATTTTTCTATAATTTATATGTGAAGGTACTAGTGGCGACATCTGTCGAAAATTGGCGACATTTTGAGATTGGATTGACGACACGAGGAAAATAAATCTGGCCACTTTGGACTAGCATGCAACTCATTGTTTCTTATGTGTTCAAATAGACGAGACGTTTGTCACGCCAGAGGTACAGACACAACAAAAAATTATTTTTCAAATTAAATATGTTTGATACAGAAAAATTTATCAGTGAAATTGAAAGGCGCCCTGCGCTTTACAATTTACATTTAAAGGAATATTCTAATAGGGATTTAAAGGCCAAATTGTGGAGTGAAATTGCAAATTAAATGGTTGAAAACTGGATCGATTTATCCCCAGACGAACAAAAATAAGTTAGGTGAGTTTTTTTACTTTTTTATTCAACTACAATATGCAATTTAAAAAAAAATTGCTTTTATGGTAGGTATTTTTTACTTGAATTTTATATTTTATCATATTGCCATGCCAATTCCACTTCTGTGCTTACAAAATAAGATTTAAATTGATTTCTGACTGAAATTCCCGATGATCGTCCCCCAGTTCCTAAGGCCGATATATCTTGTAGTGGATCTGTTAGGGTATCATTAAAATCAAAACCGTCTCTTCTTCGTACCAAGTTATGAAGGACACAGTCGGTTTTTGTGAGGAGTTCTGTAAAGTCAGGTCAAGTAAAATAGGTGTAAGGAATATCCGCCACTTGCTGGTTGATATACCAAAAGTATATTTTGGCAACAAATATGAGACATTTGAAATATGCCTAAAAAACGCTGAACTTTCACATTACAAACGATTTCACGTCACAGGAAATGCTTCCACGAAGCTAGCCTTGCATATAATTGTAGCTGAAGTTCTGTAGTTTTGAAAAACATACTTGTGCAATAAAAAACAAGTAGGTTTAAATGTTTTATTTGAAGTATCTGAATCAAGAAACCAACCTCTAAACGAAAGAACACTAGGAAATATAAGAAAATATTTTCTCCCATCTGTGAAATCAACACATAATCAGATTACGTCTATTTGAAATTCCCACTAACTTGTGTTTCTAGTAAATGCATGGTAATCAATACCTTTACACAAGACAAGGAAATCGTAGTTATATATGCGAAATTACCTATTAATTAAACATAGTCTGCAGTATTCAGTTGTTGTTAAGAATCATCGTTCACCGAATACAAATTGAGTTGTGTAAATGACAGGATTGAGATACGGATGCATCGTATCAGATCTAAATGATAGGTAAACACCTTTAATTAGATCGACATCTTAATAGAGAAGCAGTTTATAAGTCAATAGTTTGGAGTTGTTGAACTCAATTAAAACGGAGTGACATGTTTCCTTTACGACTAACGTCTAAGATATAGCGATGGTGGGATTTAGATGCAAGCGCCTCTAGTATGTCGTCACCACGTCGTCAGTTGTCTGTTTTAGTTTGTTGTTTGTTTTCTTACGCCAGACCACATTCTTAATAAAAAAGGAGGACAATAGTGAAACACGTGAAAGAAAAGTAATCCTTATAAATACGACCATAGTATTAGAAAGAAAGCAAGTTCCATGAAATATTGTTCCAGAAAAGTAACAGATAGTTTCTATAATATTTTTTAACTTAATATTACTTTAGTTGTAGGCTACAATGTTATGAGATGTTCAGTGACGATGATTCATTGCAAATTTACCAACAATTCTATTCTCTATAAACCAAAGACAAACAAGACATCTTTCTACAGTGCCTAATTGATATATTAAGCATTAAGCATCGCCTTCCTCGAATAGTTGATGGGATCTTTTCACCAACACTACATGGATCGTAGTGGTGTTTATAAATTACAGTGCTCTGATTGTAATGCTACATATATAGGTAGAACCTGTAGATCACTAACTTCCCGTTCCTTAGAACACACTAAAAAAGAGAACACTTCCACCTTCTCTCAACATCTTGCACAACACAAACATACCCTCAACATCCTAGAAGACGTCTCTTTGTAACATAATATCCCCCAAAAAAATTTTTCTAAAATTAGATCTATATGAAGACTTGGAAATAGTCAAAGAAAAACAAAATAGCCCCAATTGCGTTAATCGCCATGTATCTTTCAACCGTGACTTTCAACCTTTACATCGACAACTTTTTTATAGTTCACACTTCACAATACTACCCTACATTATCTGCCTTATTTTCCTATACAAACGTCAACACCTTAATCCTACACAATTTTGTGTTTCTTTAAACACCCATTCTCTACAATATCGCCACACCTTCCTCTCACAAATTTTCGACCCTAATGTTAACTTCAGAACCATCCATATCTATCATACCAACATATCACCATCTTATCCACTCTTCAATTCTACATCACATTCCTGTCAATTCTTTTCTCTTTCATTATTTCTTGGTCAATTCATATATCAAACATGTATCCAATAGTTTTAACTTAGTAATCATTCAAACATTATCTAACAATTTATCAAAATTCATAATCTACCATATTACAAAGAATCCTTATCTACCATTGTCCACCTTTTCTCGGTCAACAACTTAGTAGAACACTTATACAACAAATTTCAGGTTTCTACAAACTGAATTTAATACCACCAAAATAAATTTTGTTTCGGGTGCTAGATACTTTAAGTATAAAGGACCCCTATTATCTCTAATTGTTGATTAACTCCTTTTCTCCTTTAACCGCCCCCCCTCCTTTTCTTCAGTCATTTCCTTTACTTTTATTCTCATTCAGTATCTGAGGAACCCAGCCTCTTCAATTTTAAATTCAATCACATAAGTTATTACTTTAATTTCTTCAGCCTGTAGATTTCGATTTTACTAAACTTAATTTTATTATTAATTTTTTCACCATAGGAACAGTCTTAAATAAAGTCATTTAAATATGAGGTCTGATATTAGCTTCAAATATTTGTTATTTAATTTTTACCTTGTCCTAGATGTGATAAACATAAAAGGATAATTTTCATATATATATATATATATATATATATATATATATATATATATAAGCTAATTCAACATAAAATACACTTCTAGACAACATTCCATATGACAAAAAGCAACATAAGTTGCCTAAGACACAGGTCATTCTATTAATCATGACTATAAAACCATCATTGATTTCACATCTTTTATACCTTAAATTAATAAATAAAAAAGGTTTTTTATATCACAACACCTAGATTAGGTACTGTTATTTTTTAAAATCATCAAAATTTGTTGAATCTTTTGGCTGTATTAATAATATGTACAACTAATATATTTTTGTTACATTGACATTTTATTTTCGACATCCTTCACAAGTATCTTGTCAATCAGTTTCCAGCTGTTCTCCGCGTGTAGATGTTCTCTCACCGGCTCTGGAACTCGCTTCAGCCATGTGTTACCTATAGCCAAATTTAATTTAATATTGAACATCTCAGTTATTTTACAACACAATGTATAATATTTTATAATTAAATGTAATTTAAAGGGTTTTTACCCTAGTATTTTGGTGGCTCAGGCATTGTGACCTAGTAAGTATAACCATCTTTTGCTTTTCAACCATAGTCAACATTTCATAATCACGTTTGTTTTAACTAAATGGTTTATACTTATTTTTAGGCATTTTTTCAATTTTAAAACCTGATGATGGACTGTGTGGTCCGAAAACGTTTGTTTTATTGATGTAGCCCTTTTAAGGGATTTTTAAATAAATATAGCCATTTACGAAGACTAACCTGTTTTTTGTGATACGTGGTATACAGCCAGTTACAGGAATTTTTTTCCTTGTGGATTTTATTAGAGAATCGCAAATCTGACAGAGCAGGGAAAATCACCTAGAGATTTACGCGGAAAACAACCAACCGCTAATGCATTTTCTGAAGAGGTCAGGAAATTGGTCCGGGAGCTCATTCAGTATTTTTCTATAAATATAAGCCACTACACTGGACAAAAAAGAAAATATTTGGATAGGGAGTTGACCATTCGTAGTGTGCATGATGTTTTCCAACAAAAATATCCAAATAATGTGAGCTATTTCTTTTTATATTTTTTCGTGAAAATTTTAACCGTCCTTTTTGTTGACCGCAGATTGATATGTGTTCGACTTTCGAACTTTTAAGGTGGTATATAACCATCACGAACTTTTAAGGTGGTATATCAGTTTGTTATTGTTATTGTTTTGGAGTGTTATGGATACGACTCAACTGGTTGTAAATGTATACCAGATTTGTCTATTCATACTTTTGCGTTTTGTTTACTATCACCTACCCAGTCAAGTATTGCAAATTTAACCTTCGGCCATACGATTTTGTGACTGTTTCAAAGCTTTTGATTGTGTAAATCACGACATTTTGATAAAAAAACTTAATTTTTACGGAGTTCGAGGTATTTCTTTGAATTGGTTCTAATCTTACTTGAGGAAGAGGAAACAACTAGCTAGAGCAAATGATGCTGACTCTAGTTACAAAAGCATTGTATGCTGAGTACCACAAGGTTCAGCATTGAGTCCTCTACTTTTCCTTATTTTTATAAATGACATCGCTAACTTAAAAATCGATGGAAAAATTTTTCTTTTTGGTGGTGATACCAGTATTACCTGGAGGAACTCTAATATTACAACTCTTCATGCAACTATAACTTCTGATCTACTTAAAATAAAAACCTGAACCGACTCTAATTTACTCTATTTTAACATGGATAAGACATTAGCATTATCCTGTAAATGAGCTCTTCAACCCTTGCTTCTTAATAACAGCTAGATCAGTATCGTTGATTTTGTAAAATTTCTTGGTATTTTTATAGACAACAACCTTAAATGGTCCCTTCATATTGATTTGTTAAGTAAGAAACTAGCCTCAGTCTACTATGCAATAAGATCTGTTTCGAAGGAAATCAATTTAACATTTTCCAAAATAACATATTTTTCTTTGTTCGAGTCTCATCTTTGATATGGTCTACCTTTTTGGGGTTCTAGTACAGCTACCTAATATGATATCTCAATACGGTATCTTTTTGGCCTCAGTGGAATAACAAATTGCAGAAGCTACTTAAAAAATCATGGTATTTTAACTCTTCCCTCTTTATATTTATAGAATAGAAACTAAATATTATATTTTAGAAACTGTGTGCTTAAATTCGTCAACACCTACACGTTTTTCCAGCAAGACCTTGCTTTGTCCATAAAATGTACAACTTTCAGTGAAAATAAAGCATATTTCTATTCTATTCTATTCTAAATATGGTTAAATTTGTATTGAAGTGAGAATTCTAATAATACAGTATACAGAGTGTTGTATTAAAAAAATCAGAGTAACTAATGATATCAGAAAAATGGTAAATATGGCAACATTGCAAGCATCAAATTTGAATTAATAACTATTTAACTGGGAATAAGCCACAATTAAAGGTAAAAATACGTTTATTGACGTTTCAATTTCCACTTCGGAAATCGTTCTCAAAATACAAACAGTAAATTAAACAAATTTTGTTTTTTGTTACTTAGTGAAAAAATTCTTCTAATAATTTAATTTTATCTGACTCATTTATATTGACAATTCAGACATACATTATGCATTTTAAAGTAGACGACTTTAAAATGATATTGCCAATATTGTTGAGTTTCGCTCCTGGGACGACTTTACTTATAAGATAGTTCATTCGATTACATGAAATCAACTTTAACTTGAGAATATCCGTCAGAAAAAAATCATAGCATGTAATTCGTCTTTAAAAAGACAAACACATGACATGATGACAGTAAAATTCTCCTGTTAGTGATTCCATAGTAAATTATGAGGGAAAAACCAGGAAAAAAAACCTCATAATACTATCCCGATATGGTAAGTATTTGGTCGTGCATTTAGTTTACCTTCAATAAACACCAAACTCTGATTTTATATGTTTCGTTATTTAAAAAACATAAATGATGTATCCTCTATATGTTACTGACTTACTAATACTGGTATTTTCTTATTAATAACTTCCTCTTTCAATATTGGTAACCAGATCCTACTACATTCTGCCGAGGAATTTGCGACACAATTGGTCTCATTTAGCATAATTAGAGCCGCTTTTTTGATTTTTCTTTTTTTAACATCCGTTTCTTTTAGGACTACATTTGAATTATTCCGTTAAACCCTATGTTCATTATCGCATGCGTGTTTACATATTTGAGATCTATCAAATTCACTATTTTTAATATAAAAATTTGTTTAATTTACTGTTTGTATTTTGAGAACAATTTCCGAAGTGGAAATTGAAACGTCAATAAACGAATTTTTACCTTTAATTGTGGCTTATTCCCAGTTAAATAGTAATTAATTTAAAATGTCACAAGAAAATAGCTTCAGAACAATATCAAATTTGAAATCTCCATATTGCAGAATAGGTGTCTCCACCATCCATTTAAGAAATACTTTGGGAGTTTCCAGACTTTTGGTCCACCCTATATAAATTAATACGAATTTACTATATCACTACGTAATTTTATTCTGAAAAAATCTAACGAACCCTGCAATATAGATTTATGTCGATGATAAATTTTCCTGCGTTAATATTTCAATGGGTTTTGATGTTGGAGCGGAGATTGAAATATTGATATAAACGTAAATTTTAAAGACAATTAGTTGATGCCATAAATCTATGACGTAATCGATTAATAACGCCTCAAAAGCAGGGCTCATATTCTACCGCTTAACCACAAAATTATCGAGTTCCTTGTTCGTATTGAATGGCTATCTGGGCAAATTAACGGATAAGTGATTTATGATTTCGTTACTTGAAATATGCATTCATCGACAGGAAGGGCTTATTGATGGAATCCATCATGCATGTGCTTATTATATGCGCTTAACACGTTCAAGTCCGACAACGCGACCGTCGCGTTTAGTGAATATAGCCTCAGATGCCACCAACGCAAGTCGCGCGGTCTTTGACTACATGACAATATATGAACGTTATCTCGGCGGATTTTTCACAAATTATAACAAATATTTTCTGTCCCATTGATAAATTGGATGATAAAATATGAAATTCTTAATTTCATTGCTTACTTTTCAAATATTCAAGCTAGACGTGCTCGAAAACGACAAAATTAGCTGTAATAAAAGTTTGTAAAGTAATAGAAGTAAAAGCATCGGTAAGCTTTGAAAGAATCATCAGATGTATTTAGATTATATTGCATTTCAATAATTTGTTGTATTATCATAATCCAATCCCATCGGTTTATTTTGCTATGCTTTCAGTAATATTTTCTACGCCTTCGGTATTGGATGTCTTTTGGTTTTATTGTGAGCCATTGCACGTGTTTTGCTAAATACTTCAATTTTAAATTATTTTTAAAATGGGAGATGAATATTGCCAACCTTCGACTTCTAAACGAGGTAGGTGGGAAACTTCTCAGCCAATCTCAGATGACGAATTATCACACATATTAAAAGATTTACATGACGACAGTGACGCAAGTGATGAAGATGATCGGACAGACGATCCTAATTTACAAGAAGAATCAGAAGATGATGATGGGTCTTAAAATATTATTGAATGGTCTTCAGAGGTTCAACATTCTACTCTACAGTGCTACCATTTACAGCAATACCAGGATTGAAAATTAATGTGGGTGGCAGTAATCTTATTGATTACTTCAATTTATTGGTATGTGAATTATTCTATGACCTAATTATTCAAAATAGCAATTTATATGCCGTTGATATTCTTTCTCAAAGTAAATCTGAGAAAAGTAGAATTGCAGCTCGGAAGGATTTAACTGTAGAAGAATTTAAAATTTTTGTTGGTTTGTTGTTTCACATGGGAACCATAAAAATTAATCGTATGATCAATGATTATTGGAAGAAAAATCATTTATTTAGTATTCCAGTGTTTGGACAATATATGAGCCAAAGTCGCTTGATGTTAATTTTGTGTGCCTTACATTTTAACAATAATAGTGACAATAACTAGTCCAGACTTGCCAAGATATCTCCATTGTTAGAGTTTTTAATAATAAAATGGAAAATCTTTATTATCCAGAAAGAAAATTAACCCTGGGCGAATTTATAATTTTATGGAGAGGAAGACTTAGTTTTCGTCAATTGCTCAAGGGCAAACGACACAAATATGATGTCAAACTGTATCGGGATGTTTCAACGCATATTAGTTTATAGTGGAGCTAGGACCCCGTGGTTACCGAACGTAATCATACGGAAAAAATAGTGCTAAATTTGATGGATTCGCAACTAAATATTGGTCACTCCTTATATATGGATAATTTTTATAATAGCGTTCCATTGTGTAAAAAACTACTTTGGATTAAAACTTATCTTACAGGAACATTCAGAACATGAAGAGCGAAAAATCCAGACGAAATTGTTTCTCGAAAATTAAAACAAAATGATCTGGTGAGTGCTAACAATAATATAGGGATATGTGTGTGTAAATGGAAAGATCAGCGAGATATTTTAATGATCTCTTCCGAATTTGGTCATGAAATGGTTCCAACAATATCTAGGAAATTTTTTGTTGTATACCCCTTAGAGTAATGTTGTGTAAAATTTCTTCCTATTTTTTGTGATTTCTTATGAAAAAATTAAGGTAAGTACATTTTTCTTTTTCTCATTCACTTTTGTAAATGATTGTTTTATAAAATTATCTACACATGTGCTCCTCTTAAATACTCTAAACTACATTTGTTTGTTGTTTAAATTCAGTTAAGGGTACATATTTCTAAAGAAATGTACCTGGCAATGACTGGTTACAAAATATTTTATGAATACCAGCCATTGCCACAAGTGGCCATTATTGGTTTGGCTTATTTTTAATTCATTATAATGTGTAAATTTACTATTTAAAATTACGGTGTTGCCACTATTTTTTTATTACAAAAACTTTACTTTTACCAATTATTGCCAGTGGTGGCAATCACTGGTTCTAAAGTGGCAATCATTGGTTACATTAATATTTGGTATTACAAGTATTTTATTCATTCCAGAAATGGCACCTAAAAGGAATTATTCGAAAGAACAATTGGCCAAAGCCCTAGAGAATGTGAAAAAAGGAATCCCAGCAGCTATGGCAGCAAAAATTCATGGAGTTCCTCATAGTACTTTGAGGCATAAGAGAGATTGAAAGTCACCATTATTTTGTTCTATGGACCTTTTTACAATTTTAACCAAAGAAGATGAATCAGTCTTAGTGAAATGGATTTTACATCTATCAGAAAGACATTTTCCTGTTTCAAAAGTTCAGCTTTTGGATACAGTTCAGAAAATAATAAATTTTACAGAAAGAGAGAAATTATTGATTCATAGCCGTCCCAGTGACAAATGGTTTCGCTTGTTTTTGACAAGCTTTGTGACACAAAGAGTGTCACTTAAGCACTTAAATATTTTGGAGGAAAGCCGGATGAAGAAACTTTAAATAGGTTCAAGGTAACTTTAAATGAAAATCAGGATTGGAATGGTTCTATTGAGGATAAATCCCTTTTTAACATATGGAAAGAATGGACAATGGAAACACTACCAAACCAAATTAAATGTACCATCCAAAACAATATTACCATATTTCCAATTCAACTGCACACCCAAAATTTCCAACCAAATATCTCTGATACTCATGGCTTAGATATATTGTCTACTCCTGAACCAAGTACATCACATACTACACTTGGAGAGTCTATGCAAAGTTCCTACCCCATTTAAGAAAGCACTGTTTTGGCCAGACCCAAAACCTCAGACAAAGAAGATAAAACTAAAGGAAAAGATTCCATCCGTGGTACAATCAGAAGCTTGGCGTGAATATCACTTGAAAAAAGAAAATGAGAAGAAAAAGAAAGAAGAAGAAAAAACCAAAGAAAAATTACAAGAGAGCAAGAATGTCTATTGAAAAAGAAGCTAAAACGGGATATTTCTGATGACGATGGAAAGGATGAAGACTGGGTCGAGAGTGGTAGCAGCTGTGATAACATAGACTTTTGTGATGACCCTAACAAAGAATTTTGCCCATTAACTCACGGAGAACTTGTTAACCACATAGTGTGGGAAACTATGTACTTGTGAAATTCTTAGGTGGTAAAAAAAATCCATAACATACAGATATGTTTGTATTATCCAAGTCCTTATGGACACTTTTGATGTACAAGTAATGTATATGAAATCTGTTAGTGATGAAAAGAACATTTTTATTTGTGATGAAAAATACATCTACTTTGTTAACGAAAATCGCGTTTTAGGCATACCGCCGACCCCTATTATTTTAACCACTGGTGAACGGATTCGTTATGAATGTACTTTGCCAGTGAATGTATTTGAGGCCTAAAACCTGTGGAATTTTTATTAATAAACAATATTTTTCAGTAAAATGTAGTTTATTTCTGTACGGCAATGACTGGGTGGCAATAATTGGTATTTTGAAAAATTGTGTGGCAATTATTGGTTTTTTGGCTTTATATGGTTTTTAGCTTTAACTTTATTATAGTGGCAATGACTGGTCATTTACCTTACATATTTTTCAAATTATGCTAATCAACGCATACTATTTTTATAATGATTCTAATACAAAAATGTCATTGTGCGACTTTCGATTGTCGGTGATTGATAGTATGTTGGGACCAAACCCAAAAATCCCTCAAGTCAAGAAAAATTTGATGTTTCATTTGCCATCCCATTGCCCTAAATCAGCTAATGGTATTACAAAACGACAACGGTGTAACTATTGCTGGCAAACTAAAAAAGAAAGAAAGGAGTCATTGTTCTATTGTGCGAAGTGCCCTGAACGTCCAGGATTGTGCTTAGAAAATTGTTTTAGACGTTTAAGAAATTTAAAATTATGTAATTAGTTTGTTTTCTTGATGTTGTTGCCATTTAATAATTACTTATGTTAGTTATCTAGGTTCTTAATTATATTTTTTCTCAATCAGATTATTATTTTTTTTTAAATTCAACCGACACATTTTCTGCCCTGTGGCCACCAACGCGACTCACGCGGTGAGTTTTTTTTGTGACTAAATTATTTTTTTGTACCCATATTTATTATAAATGACTTTTTAAAGTGTACCTTTCAAACGCCATTCAAAAGCGACATATAATAGAGTTGATTTATGTGATGCACTTGCAACACAAAGTGTTGACCACCCCACCCCTTAGAATTTGTAGGAGCAGATTTTTATCCTTACAAATGCGAACTACACACTTTCCATCCAGAACATCCCCAGTTTATTGGTTATGTCCTATCGTGCATCGGTGTCCCCTTGCGACGCAATGCGCAGATACTATTCTATTGTCTACTACGATTAATACACCAATATTTCAAGGGTAAGTGGTTTTCTTTGTACAGATAACAGCAATGCGGTAAGCCAGCTAATTTCCGTAATATTTAAATTAATAACTAATTTATTTACAATCAAAATATTTCACCCTCGTACCTATACACCTTCAGTTAGTTATAGACGACCTTCATTCTACACCCCTCTCTCTCTCTCTCTTCAATCCTGACCCCCCAGGGGGAGTGTAGTGGTCGACGTGGTGTCGTGTATTGTCTGTCTCCAGAGATCTCTGTCTCTGGTCATTTCTTTTAATTCATGCATAGGTCTTTGGCATATTCCTGTAATTTGATATATCCATCTTGTTGGGGATCTTCCTCGTGATCTTCGGCCTTCTACCTTTCCTTGTATTATGAGTCTTTCCATGTTTTCTGTGTTTGCTCTCATAACATGCCCAAAATATTTTAATTGTTGGAGATGGACTTTACTAGAGAGTCGTTGGCTAACTTTTAGCTCTCTTAAAATTGAATTATTTGTTCTGCGGTCGGTCCAAGGAATTCGTAACATTCGTCTCCAACAGAATATTTCAGTGGCGTCTATCTTTCTTCTCTCCGATTGTCTCAGAGTCCAAGATTCACATCCGTAGGTCAGTATTGGGAATATTAAGCAGTTGATCAACCTTATCTTTATCGCTCTATTATCTATATCGTCTATTTGACAGTCCTTCCATATTTTCGTCATTTTTGCTGTGGCAACTTTTGCTAGATCAGATCTACGTTTAATCTCTTCTTGTAATGACCCTGTGTTTGTGATTAATGATCCCAGATATAAGTATGAGCTCACAACCTCGAACCGGTCAATTGTGGTTATGTGTGGATGATTGTTGTGTAGTCTATCCACTATCATGATCTTTGTCTTTGATATGTTTAATTGCAGACCAAATATTTGACTTTCGTTTTCGATCAGTCGTATAAGTTCTATCAGCTCTGCTTGACTATTTGCAAGAAGGGCTGTGTCATCTGCGAAACGTAGGTTGTTTAGTTTATGACCATTTATTGAGATGCCCTTTTCCCATCCTTCAAGTTCTCTTCGCATAATATACTCCCCATATATGTTGAATAATTGTGAAGATAGTATACATCCTTGTCTGACACCCCGTTATGGATGAAATTCGTTCGAAAGTGTGTCAAGTACTTTAACTGATCCAGTAGTGTGTTCATATAGTTCGGTTATAAGCGTAATTAGATGTTGTGGTACGCCTACTTCTTTTAGTATTCGCCATAAGTGTCTCCACTTGACCCTGTCGAACGCTTTACGGTAATCTATAAAACAGATGTATAGTGGGATGTTGAATTCCCTAGATTTCTCGATTATCTGTCTTATATTCAGCAGGTGTTCTCGAGTGCCTCTACCTTTGGTAAATCCAGTTTGCTTTTGTGGAATTTCTCTTTGAAGGAATGTTTTCAGTCTCTCATTGATTATATGTAGCATTATCTTGCTGGCATGGGATATAAGAGAGATAGTTCTATAATTGTCGCATTTATGGAAGCTGCCTTTTTTATGTATGGTCGTTATTGTAGATTTTGTCCAGTCTTCAGGCCATTGTTTGGAATGCCATATTTGGTTACAGAGTAGATGAAGTAACTTTACGCCGGTTTCTTCTGTGGCTTTAAGCATTTCTGCTGTTATCATATCTGGACCTGGTGCTTTGTTATATTTGAGCTTGTTGATAGCCTGTCTTACTTCATTTTCGAGTATATCAGGTTCTTCTTCCACCTCGTCAGAGATTTGGCTAACAAGCTCTTGGCGTTGATCATCTTTATATAGGTCCCTGCAATACGATCTCCATGTCTCTGCTATGTCTTCTCTGTTTGTTCTCACTGGCTCTGAAGTCTCTTGTCAGGTAGCGTATTTTTCTAAATAGATCTCTCGGCTGATTATTCTGACCATGTCTCTCAATTTCTTTGCATATACTTTGATAGTACTGTTTTTTGTCGGCCTTACATCTTCGTTTTATTTCTTTATTGAGGTTTCTTAAACTAGCTTTTTCCTTTCACTATGTACACCACTTTTACAAAGATTTCTTCTATTCTCAATTATTTTAAGAGTTTCATCTGTTATCCAGTGTTTCCGTTTCACCGGATTATTTTTCTTTGAGCGATCCACTGGTGTTGTTACGCAATGTTTAACAGTCTCCCATATTTCTTGTGATGTTCCGTTACGAATAGAGGGCATACTTTTCTGTACTTCCTGTAGAAGGTCGTCTTTCTTTCTTAGTTCTATCCTCTTTATCTCTCTTTGTTTGTTGGGTGCTTTAAGTTTAAGCATTACTTTAGCTACGAGGAGAGTATGATCGGATCCGCATATCGCCCCTGGATATGATCTGACTGTTTGAATGGACGATCTCCAGCGAATATTCGTGAGGACGTAATCTATTTGATTTCTAAATCTATCTCCAGGACATCATTCTCATTCTCATAACATCAAACTTAGGCTAAGGACGCTATTTGTTAAGTTACTCGTTTCATAAACATTTTAAATGTTTTTTTTTTCAACAGCACAGTTTTGTTTAAGTGATTTTGTTTTTGTATTATTACACGTAAAATTCTAATAATATTTAACTACAACCCGGTGGGTAGAATAAAGATAATACGTCTTATTCCTTTCATAAACTACTCATAATATGAAAAATAAATAATAATCATCATACGATTCCACTTTGCTAGCTTTTCTATTATTGTGTTTACTTTGTAAATTTATATTACTTAGAACTAATTAACCGTTTATATGAACAGATGAATAGCAAGTCTTGTCATCAGGTGAAATATGTCGAATTTCATGACAGCAGCTGTCTTACGGAAATAATATAAAATAGTATGAGAGCTAGGAGGGAGTTGAAAACGTTGGTGCTGGAAGTGAAAATTAATTATAAAAACGCTCTCATTTCCTCTCATTACTAAAAATATCGATATAACAGAATTTGAATTATTGTTTAAAGCAAATTAGTAATTAAAACGTGATAATTTCGTCATTCTATGCAAAACCAGTTAAAAACCAGCCGAATAGGTACAAACACTTTGATGATAACATAGGTATAAGCAATGTAAACTGAAGGTAATTGAGTAGGTATGAATAAAGACCTATAAAAGCAGTAAAAGGATAAAAAGAAGACCTGATATGAGTCGCTTACCCTTGCACCACTTGCGCTCATGTAGAAGACGTATGCCATTATTAGGTCTACCATCAGCTACCATCTATCATACACAATTAATATTGGAAAATTGCAACATAATTATTTTATTGCAGCTTTAGCTATTTATCTTTTTTACAAATATGCTCTATGCTCTGTCACCGTCCGAGATAGAAAGGAAATAAGCGAGGCCATTGAAAAATTCTAGTCTAAATTATACTCGGTAAATACACAACCACAACAACGACGTACTGAACGAACAATAATTACCACCGGTTCAGAAGAAATACCGGACATAACCGACTATGAAATAAGAATGGCCCTAAATCAACTAAAAACGAATAAATGTCCGGGTGAGGATAAGATTACAGTTGAAATGTTGAAAATTGGTAGAATAAAAATAAAACAGATATTAAATATTTTATTTAATAAAATAATTGATGTAGTAAATATTCCTCAAGAATGGTACAACTCCGAAGTCATTTTACTATTCAAGAAAGGAGACAAAGCAAACATCGAGAATTACCGTCCAATATCCTTGCTCTCACATCTGTATAAATTAAACTAAAATCATAACCAACCACCTAACACATAAGCTCGATTTCTATCAACTTATCGAGCAGGCTCGATAGGTTGAGCTATCTATAAAAGAATAAGATATCTAGCTATCTATATCTAGCTATCTATAAAAGAATAAACCAAGAACGCCAACTTTTCGAAACCATCAAGAAAAGGAAAATGGCGTATCTAGGACACATAATGTGAAATGAAAAATACCAGTTCCTCCAACTTATAATCGAGAGTAAAATTGAAGGCAAGAGAGGAATGGGACGCAAGAAAATGTCCTGGCTCCGAAACATAAAGCAATGGACAGGGATTAACGACATACAATCTCTGATACATATTGCAAGAAATAGAGAATTAATGGAAAATGTGATCGCTAACATCCATTAGTGGATTTGCATCTGAAGAAGAAGAAGAGAAGAAGATCGAGCAGGCTGGATTCAGAAAACATCTTAGTACCATAGACCACTTGTACTCCATAAGAACACTGATAGAAAAATGCACCGAGTATAATGTTCCAATTTATATGGCGTTCATCGATTTCCATAAAGCATTCGATTCCATTGAATTATGGGCAGTACTTGAATCTCTAGAAAATGCACGTATAGATTTAAGATACACTAACATAATTCTGACTGATCGCAAATTGGACTTCAACCTCCGATACAAGATGCTTAAGTGTTACGTGTGGCCTGTTCTCCTGTACGGAATGGAAGCATGGACGTTAAAGGCCAGTTCCATTAACAAACTTGAAGTGTTTGAAATGTGGTGCCTGCGTCGAATGCTCAGAATATCATGGACGGACAGGGTCAGAAATGAGGAAGTACTCAGAAGAGCGGGCTTACAGGATAGGGAACTTTTTAATTATGTGAAAAGTAAGAAGACTGCATACTTGGGGCACATTATACGAGGAGAACGATACACTTTTCAGCAACTGATACTCGAAGGGAAAATAGAGGGTAGGAGAGGTCTCGGACGTAAAAAAATGTCATGGCTGCGCAATATTCGACAATGGACAGGAATCCACAGCTATGAAATGCTTCGCAATGCTGCTAAAAACAGAATTATTTAAACCAGAATATTTAACAGCTCACCTGACAAGACGATGTACGGTGGACGCCTACGCAGAAATGCACGGCACCTTAAGAAGAAGAAGAACATAATTAAAAACATATATAAAAATGCCACCATTCAGAGTGGCATTTTTAAAGTAAAGTTGGACGAAAGCATAAAAACTAATCCCATCAGACTACAACGAGGAGTAAGACAAGGAGAGACCATCTCTCCCAAACTATTTACCCTTGCTCTAGAAGACATTTTTAAGAAACTAGAATGGAACAATAAGGGTATCAACGTCGACGGATCACACTTACACCACTTGCGATTCGCAGATGACATAGTTTTAATAGCCGATAATATCCAAGAGCTAAATGATATGTTACAACAATTAAATGCAGTTTAAGGAGCGGTAGGCTTTAAAATGAACTACAGCCAAAAAAAAAATACTGAGCCGAGATCAGACAAATATAACAATACAAAATCATACCATAGAAAATGTTGAACATTATGTATATCTAGGTCATGTTATCAAACTAGGAAAACCAAATCAAGATGCTGAAATTAAAAGAAGAACTTCATATATCTTGAAAAACACCTCCATTCCTGTAAACTTAAATAAAAAGGGTACACATGCATACTACCAGTTTGTACCTACGGCTTTAAGATAGTAGCCCTTACTAAAAAATCTGCTAAAAAATTAGAAACAACGCAAAGAGCAATAAAACGAATCCTGCTTTGAATATCACTAAAACAGAAGATTAGAAACACCGAGATGAGACGTAGAACGAAGATTACGGATATTGTGGAAGAAATTACAAAAATGTAATTGCGCTGGGCAGGTCACGTAGCCCGATATAATAACAACAGGTGGATACGGAGAATTCTAGAATGGAGACCAAGGACGACAACAAGAAGCATGGAAAGACCTCAAAGAAGATGGGTAGATGACATAAGAGCAGTGGCAGGCAAACAGTGGATTAGTTTGGTGCAAGATAGAGAAAGATGGAAGCAACGGGAAGAAGTCTACATTCAAGAGTGGATGGAAAATGGTTGACAAAGAAGAGATCCGACGGTATTTCTCTGCTCAATTGGACTACAACATTACTAGCAGCTCCCAAATTTACTTCATTCGGTAATTTTGTGTAAGCATCTTCCAGCCAAAATTTCAAAATTCTATGAAAATCTTGAGATTCCTAAGAGGACCCACATCTTGTATCCCCATTTATGAGACCTTTTGGGATTGTATGTTTTCATACTCAAACGTCCTTTGAACGATATAACTTGTTCGTCACAAGATAGGTGTTCTTTGAGAAAAGGCAGCAAATATTTGATTTCACGCAAACAAATCCTATGTATCTCTTGATACGTATTTCGACCTAATAGGTCTCGTTAGAAGAGCTTATCATAGGGCTTCTCAACGTGAAAAATCAATATTTTCTGCCTTTTAAGAAGCAACAGTAACATGGCTTCAATTTCATGTGTTTCGAAACTATTTTACGATTGTTGTAATTAGATGTCGCTATTGCGTCCGTATTGAAACAATGTTATTGTTGCTTCTTCATAGGCAGAAAATATTGATTTTTCACATTGAGAAGCCCTATGAATAGCTCTTCTGACGAGACCTATTAGGTCGAAATACGTATCAAGAGATACATAGGATTTGTTTGCGTGAAATCAAATATTTGCTGCCTTTTCTCATTTTATTCGGATTTACTCTGTGTGAGTACAAGAAGCACAATTCGCTAAGGATTTCTGCTTAGTTGTAAAAGACATGTCGTGGAATGCAAATTTTAGATTCCCCATGTCTCTTTTAACATCTTTTATCAACGTCTGTTTGCCTTGCAATTTTTAGAAGGCTCAGATTATAAAGCAGAAATCTGAATTGTGTTTCGAAACTATTTTACGATTGTTGTAATTAGATGTCGCTATTGCGTCCGTATTGAAGCCATGTTATTGTTGCTTCTTAAAAGGCAGAAAATATTGATTTTTCACGTTGAGAAGCCCTATGAGTAGCTCTTCTGACGAGACCTATTAGGTCGAAATACGTATCAAGAGATACATAGGATTTGTTTGCGTGAAATCAAATATTTGCTGCCTTTTCTCATTTTATTCGGATTTACTCTGTGTGAGTACAAGAAGCACAATTCGCTAAGGATTTCTGCTTAGTTGTAAAAGACATGTCGTGGAATGCAAATTTTAGATTCCCCATGTCTCTTTTAACATCTTTTATCAACGTCTGTTTGCCTTGCAATTTTTAAAAGGCTCAGATTATAAAGCAGAAATCTGAATTGTGTTTCGAAACTATTTTACGATTGTTATAAGTGTTCTTCTCTAAAGATATCTACAAACACGATCTTTTTATTTGTTCAATTAGGGGCGAGATTTGATCAAGATTCCATGTATTTTCTAAATTATTACTAAAATGAAGAAACCTTTTGATCGTTTCAAAACGATTGATATGCATTACGTCTGCAACTTGTGAAATTCTTGTTAACAGAGCCCAATAGCGTCTTGTAGTAGGTTGTCTTATAAGCGACATCCACAGCAATATCCCTATAAAATTTTCAATTTCTACAGGACATGTAGTAATTGGCTTTTGTGGATTTGTTTCACTATTCGTAAAATAGTTTCGAAACACAATTCAGAACTTCTGAATTGTGTTCTTCAGAACAGTTGAGAACTCCTATGAATAGCTCTTCTGGCGAGACCTATTAGGTCGAAATACATATCAAGAGATACATAGGATTTGTTTGTGTGAAATCAAATATTTGCTACCTTTCTTCATTTTATTCGGATTTACTCTGTGTGAGTACTAGAAGCACAATTCGCTAAGGATTTCTGCTTAGTTGTAAAAGACATGTCGTGGAATGCAAATTTTAGATTCCCCATGTCTCTTTTAACATCTTTTATCAACGTCTGTTTGCCTTGCAATTTTTAGAAGGCTCAGATTATAAAGCAGAAATCTGAATTGTGTTTCGAAACTATTTTACGATTTTTTGTAATTAGATGTCGCTAGTACGTCCGTATTGAAGCCATGTTATTGTAGCTTCTTAAAAGGCAGAAAATATTGATTTTTCACGTTGAGAACTCCTATGAATAGATCTTCTGACGAGACCTATTAGGTCGAAATACTTATCAAGAGATACATAGGATTTGTTTGCGTGAAATCAAATATTTGCTGTCTTTCTTCATTGTTTCACTATCTTCAAAATGCAGTTTATCTACATTTCGCACAGTTTTTGAAGGACGTCATAGCATACGACTTTTTTAATAGATTTTTGTTTCGTAGGTAGTTCAATCTCCGATTCATCGGTTGATCAATCATCATCATCATTATCAGAATCTTCTTGACTGTCAATGATTACTCTAGCCCTGGTGGTTTGTACAGCTAACTACTCAACGTTATCTTCATCAGATAGTTCCAAATTTTCACTTTGAGAAAGAATCTGTCGTAATACACAAATACAACGGTATATCAAAAATATCAAAATAAAAATAAAAAAAATCGACGGCATTTCTATTTTACCGGCACCTCTAACGGCCGCCGGATTAAAATGTTTTATTTACATTTAAAATAGACAACATAGTCTCCATAAGCGATAACCTTCTATTATTGTGTTTATATTCATTGATTGTATAGTCGTCCCAATTGGCACCAAAATATACTCAACGAAACAAACAATACGATAAATTTTTAGAGACTTGTTACTGAAGTAGGCAAGCCAAATATACCTGTTACTTTTACATGAGTTTACAAAGAAATTTATTTTCTGAGTCTAAATATTATTTTCGTTCTAGTTTACCTTCGCAAAACTCTCTTCTTTGTGTTCTCGTTTGAAAATCGCATATTATTATTTTTTAATTAAGGTAGCTGACTTTACAGTACTCGAGTATTTTTCTTTTTAATAGAGGTGGGCTAAAATTCTTGTGAAGCTTCCTTGCATAATTAAGTTCTTCAACAATTATCGGTGAGAATTCATTCTATTCAGTTTTTATTAATGTCTGACAGCGTTATCTGTTCAAAAGGAGTAGTTTCTTTTGCAGGGCCACCCTAATTATTTTAGAATTAAATACTAAAATTATGATTTCAAAGCAGGTAAATATGTGTCTTTTCTGATATACTAGTAACTCCCCATTTGAGCTCAAAATACCGAGTAGCTAAAAGTCAGTTAAATGATTTGTATATTAATAAAAGCAAAAATAATTGGAGTAAAAAAAACGTTTATTGTTTATTGTAAATAAGTAGGTACAAAAAAGTGCATGATTTACATTTTAAGTTCGAAATGTAAACCACCTTCATCAATACATTTTTAAACAAGTCTTTCTACAGAATTCCAAGTTGGCAGGGGAACTTCAAATTCTTCTGCACTCCTGTCTTTTAAGTGCTGCATATCCCATTTTGGCGGTAGCAAAAACTTTATCTTTAAATACTCCCCACAAGGCAAAATCACAGGGCGTGAAATCTGGCGAACGCGCGGGCCATCCAATGATTTTCAGTTAAATAGTCAGAATGGGTCATAGTTAAAATGACAGTCAGAACATGATCAATAGTTTATTTTAAGAAAAATTCAAGAGTACGTCTGGTTACACATCCTCCTTTTCAACTTATCAACGTGATAACATTTTAGTCACAGTGTGATTGCTTGCAGCAATCGTTACGTTTTTATTCATAAACTGTTACGATAGTGTGAGAGTCGTAACATAGTAACAAATAATCCGTCCGCCCAATCGGAGCCCTCCTCTACTTTTTAGAGTGAAAAATGCCGCAAGCATAAAACTCCTTCATTTCATTAAAAGCTCTCTCCGTCTTGCCGTAGGAGTAAACAGCGATAATTACAATTAACAACCGACTAATCGTCAGTGAAGTACCGCTGAAAACAAACTTACAGAAATTTTCTACATTCCGTGACTTTAATCAACGATAAACTCACTAATAGCGATTTCGGACTGGTTGATTATTATTCGAGAGGTAAATGTATAATCGATTGCGTGCATATTCACATTGAATAACGCCAGAATTTATGTCTTCGCTGTAGTCTACTGTTGGAAAATGAATTAATAAATTAGCAGGAGGTGTTACCCAAGTTCTTAACGACCAAGTGAGTTATAATTGCTTGTTGGTAGCAGGTGAGAGAGGGGAATTGCCATTAAAACAATATTGAACTTTATAATAAAATAGAGTATAATATAAAATTATATGTATATATTGTCATATTTTTTCTTCTCAGTCAAAGAGAAAAATAAAAATTAATAAATAGACCATTTAAATAAATTTTCAAGACATCCTGGTAAACAAAATTGGTATGGTACGTGGTGGTATGTATTAGATTAAGATAAGATTAGATTAACAGAAAGTTTTGCCCGTCAACAACTGATTTTTAAACACTCGCAGGTAAAATCTTTTTATATAGAATTAGAAAGCCCATACTCATTATAAGATTTTCATTGTTTGTATATGACCTAGGATTAAGATATTGTAATTAACCTTTTGTTATAGGAATGAATTATGTATTTGTAACCAAAGGGAAAGCCAGTTTTAAAGCAAAAATTTTAGTTTCACTGGAAACAGTAATGGGTTTTTTTCTTAATGATTGTAAAGAAAATAAAGCTTTTTGATTGGACAACTTTTTTTAATGGGAGAATTGATAGTCGATGTATGAGAGAGAGGGGCAGTTGTCATTTGATCATCGCAAGGAAAGGTCGCGTCTCGATAGAGGGTGTGTTCGTGAGTTTGGATACCGGCATTGTGAAAGAAAGTTAGCAGAATTGTGGAAGGAGATTACAAGTCGATGAAAAGATATCCTTGGATCTAAAGTGGACAGTTTCTGGAATACGTAGGAAATAGTTTGACGGCACCAGGTTGACAGAAAGAGGTCCTTGTGTCATTGAGAAGTAGCTGAGTGTTTGGAGAATTAAATTTCAAGTGTTAATTGTTGGAGAATTAAGTCAGGTGTTTCGTACGTTGAGTAAACTGCAGCGAAAAGACGGCGCACTTTTCTGTGTATTGCGTCAAATATCAATTAAATAACGTCTGGTTTTTTCAGTTTATCGGTTATTTTATGCATTTAGTTCAAAATATTGCTTCTAAAGCAAAACAAAGTCACGCAACAAGTAAATTCGGTCAAAAGTGGGAGAGGAGGTAAGTCTTTATAATAGCTTCAGAACAATATTGATAAGTTGTTATGTTTTTAGTGAGATTCTTTGTTTATTTTATTATTTAGATGTTATATTACACTACTGTTTATATTTAGTGGTATGTAAAATCACGATGTGTTACCGAGGGCAATTCAAAATTAAGCTTGTGAAAATTCATACGTTAGGATTTCATGAACATAAGTTTTCTTATTTTTGTAGTTTTATATGTGGGTTTTTTTAGAAGACCACTTACTACCGAATAGCTAAAATCACGTCTGGAAAAGTCCGATAGTCACGGTGAACTTGCTGGTGCACAATTAATAGACATTACATTGTTTCCCGCTGAAAACGACGGAGACACAGATGACGATGAAGTTCCAGAGGAAGAAAATTTGGTGAAAACTAATAATAAATCTTTTACAATTGCTCCCGAAGAGTTCTATAAATTGTTGGCTATTTTGTTGCTTTCTGAATACGGGAAACATTCAAATCGAAGAATGTGTTGGGAGAAATCGACTGACACCTACAACACGGCCGTGTCGAATGCTGTCTCGTGATCGGTTCTGTTTATTTTTAAATACCTTCATTTTAGTGATAACCAAACATATCCACAAGTTAAATGCAGAAAAGTAAGAACTCTTTTTGAAGTATATGTCATCAAAGTTTCAGTTGTATGTAAACCCGTTTATACCTACTCAATGGTCTCTGTATAAGGCGATTGAACCCTATTACGGCCGTGCTCATTAAAAAAAATATTAGGGGAAGCCCATTCGATTTGGCTTTAAGTTTTGGCGTTTAAATACTCCCAATTCTGCGTTAAGTTTGAACTACAGAGTGTTTCAAAAAAAGGTAACCCTGTCTCTAGGGTAGGTAAAAACCTGAAAAATAATTGGGGTTTGCTTATTAAAAAATTTTTGTAACGCCATCCGTTTTCAAGATACAAGGTGTTGTAGAAAAAAAAATTTTACTCATTTTTTACGATTTTGTCGAAACTACTGGCAACATTGTAAGGAAATTTTATACGAATATGTTTTAGAAGCTGATACATCCCATGAATTTTTTGTTTATATCTGATTCTCATAGAGGGCGCTAGTTACACGGATCGTACTAAGTATTAGTCAATATAACTTTTTTAAGAGTATAATTATTAATCAAAATTTCAAGTAAACTTAAACATCCTTCAATTTTACATGAAAAATGTACTCTTGGTAAAACTCGATACTGTGTACCGTTTTCGGAATATTTTGATTTGAAAATTATGAAGTAATAATTGATGCTGGTATAAAATAGTTAGTAATTAAACAAAACTCACAAGAAGAAAATTAAATTAATGACTAAGAACATAAAATAAAATTCAATTACAGTAAGTGTTCAAACTGCCCTCCGTTTTCGCGAATATACAAGTCTATTCTGTTTTTGAAAGATTTCATTAACCTTCTAAACGGTAGAAGATCAGCTATGATGTCATTAAATTGACGTTGAATTCTTTCTTCCAATTCTTGGCGTGAATTTACCTCTGTAGCATAGACTTTTTCCTTAATATACGACAAAACTGCGTAGTCCAAAGGGTTAAAATCACATGACCGAGGAAGCCAATGAATCGGAGCTTCTGCACCTAAACCAATCCATCGTTTCGGAAAATGATTTCTCAACCAATTATGACACCTTCTATCAAAGTGTGGTGGAGCTCCATCGTGCATAAAAAATAAAGATCTTCGCCCGTTTAGCGTTAAATCTTCTAATATCTCGAATAAAGAATTGTTTAAAAAATCAAGATACATATCACCATTTAAATTTCCAGGTAGAATATGATAGCCTATTAATTTGTTACTTAAAGTTGCTGTCCAAACATCAACTGTAAATGAGTGTTGGTAATGTGATATCCTTTTGACTCGTGGATTCTCATCACACCAGTAGTGTGCATTATGGGAGTTAAACATACCTTGTCGCGTAAAGGTGGCCTCGTCCGTAAAAAGAATGCATTTTAAAAAAATTGGATTGTGGGCTGTCCTTTGTTGCAATGTTTCACAAAAATCCACTCTAACCGGTAGATCATCTGGCAAGAGCTCTTGAACTTGTCTGTAATGATAAGGATGTAATTGCTGTTCTTTCAGTATCCGCCAAGTACTTGAAGAAGAAGTATTTGTTTGTCTTGCTATATTCCTTACGCTAACTGATGGATCTTAATCAAGTAAATTTAAAATGTTATTTTCTTTATTAATTGTTCTTGTTGTTCTTGGTCTAATAGAATTTATTTTATTTGGTCTTATATTCCCAGTTTCTCGACAACGTCGTTCAACGACTCTAAATGTTTTTTTTGCTTGGTAAGTTTCTTCTAGGAAACTTTTCTGCATGTGTCACAGCTGCACTAGAATATCCTAACATTCGCCTAAGGTTAATAACATGTCAGTGTATTCAACATTTGAGTACATTTTGATTTGATTTTACAAATAACAAGGTTTCAAAACTCTAATTATTGTTGATTTATCGTCATAACAATCAATAAATGTCAGATTTCCATGGCACACTTGGAGAAAATAAAGGTATACGTATTAGAACTTTATCATTACTACCAGCATCAATTATTACTTCAGAATTTTCAAATCAAAATATTCCGAAAACGGTACACAGTATCGAGTTTTACCAAGAGTACCTTTTTCGTGTAAAATTGAATGATGTTTAAGTTTACTTGAAATTTTGATTAATAATTATACTCTTAAAAAAGTTATATTGGCTAATACTTAGTACGATCCGTGTAATTAGCGCCCTCTATGAGAATCAGATATAAAAACAAATGCATGGGATGTATCAGGTTCCAAAACATATTCGTATAAAATTTCATTATAATGTTGCCAGTAGTTTCGGCAAAATCGTAAAAAATGCATAAAATTTTTTTTTCTTCAACACCTTGTATCATGAAGACGGATGGCGTTACAAAAATTTTTTACTAAGCAAACCCGAATTATTTTTCAGTTTTTTACCTACCCTAGAGACGGGGTTACCTTCTTTTGAAACACCCTGTATATGAAGGAAAGGCCAAAGAGATCCTAATATGCATTTAGGCAGTTACGTTAAAAAGGGTGGCTTTGAGATGTATTACTGAGGGAAATGAAATTTTCCTAGATAATTATTTCAATTATTTGCTGTTACTCAAAGAAATGAAAAGCCGCAATATAACTGGGACTGGAACAATTCATGTCACCAATAATATAATAAGAAGGCAAAACAAAACAAGGAAGATATCTATGGTTTCCAATATAGCAAAATCTATTAAAAAATAAATATTTTTAACTACATATTTAATTACCAGAACAATCAGCCGCCTCATTATATCTTAAAGCAGAACTATTAAACTTATATTAAAACATTATATTTGTCACATCGATTGTTGTTTTTAGCTTCCAAACATTTCTTGTTAATGTTGACATCGTCAACTACATAAATTTTCATTTATACTCAAACGAGGACGAAAAACTTTTTGCCCAAAAAACGTAAGACCGCATAAATCTTGGCAGTAAGTTAGAGCGGATACTAAGGACGGTTTCTAAAAAAATGATGAAGTTACTGGCCTCCGACAAGCAGCAGCTAGTGCTACCGACTGCTGTATACCCATTTAATTTTTATTTATCATCACAACGCCACGAAACCGGCGGGTTATGGCTGGAACTTCTTGGTGAATAAAACGTTGATAACGTTACGGTTTTTGAAATATTCCACTTTTTACATTAAGAAAAGAACTCGGCGAGAGAATGGATCTTACGAGGTTTATTCAAAAACTACACAGCCTAATACAAAGATAACTAAAATTCAAAGGAATCTTATTAATCAGTCTGTAATACAATCTTTTTAGCTGACGAAAAGATATCGTTAATACTGCAGATTGCCCTCTAAATTGAGTCTAATTGATACATACTCGGAATATACTGTAGTCTTTGTATTACGAAGAACGCTAAAAAACTAAGAAAACCGTTGGTCTCATCACTAGATCTAAGCGTAAAGAAAATTACTTCAGCGAAAAGATAGTTTTGTCTATTTTTAGTAATCCCTGCTGAAGACAGAATCTATTCAAAGATAGATTCAATGCAGTTACTATTAATTGCAAGAAAATAGCTTCAGAACAATAGATTCAATAATAGACAAGATATTAAAAGTCATTGTTAATTTAAAATATCGTGTGAATAAGTGGTTCAGCTGGCAGGATCCTGTGTTAACCCGTAACCTGTGAGCTGGAGTCACGCAGGCTGTTAGTACTTTAGTAGTTGTTGTAACTTTTTTCCTGTGACCTTGAATCTTTCGCGCGCTCACGTATCTTCAAGTCACTATTGGTAGTTTATTCGTGGTATTCAGCTAGGGTGCTGTGAACACGTTCAAATTAGAAATCAGAGTCTCAGTGACTCCACCTCACCATTAAGGTAAGTTTTGTAGTCGTTATTAAATTAAAGATTTTTGTATAAAACCTTTTCTGTTATTTTTAGATGGATTTGGTTCCTAGTACGTTAAAAATGTTAATCCATTAGACAATAATTTTGAAAGTACCTACTCTTTTAAGATGGTATAATGAGGAAGAATCTGACTTGTCTGGTATAGAAGATGGATATGATATCGAAGAAGAACATGAATATCGGCCTTCAAGTGAAAGTGATGATAATGAACAATGTTTTTCAAATGATGAAAATATTGATGAAGAATTGGACCAAGAGAATGAGGGTGAAATTGGAAAAAAAGTACTATTATGGGAAAGATCGACAAAGATGGACGGTAAATGAACCTATAAGGAATGTGCGAACTCCACAACATAATATAGTCAAAATTTTAGCAGGATTCCTGCTCGTACTCTAAGAAATGAAGGTAGAAGCAAAGATCAAGAAGCTAAAAAACAGAAGGTCATCTGGAACAGATGGTATACCCAATGAACTAATATTCAAAATATGGAGGCCCTGAACTTGCAAATAAACTGTCACAATTATTTAACAAAATCTTAAACCACACAGAAACTCCAGAGGAATGGCATAAGACCATCACAATCCCCATATTTAAAAAAGGATAAAAAACTTGCCCACAAAACTACAGAGGAATAACCCTCTTAAATACAACGATAAAGAGGATGTGGTATAATCATGTAAGACGAATGAATGCGAATAGACTCCCAAAAATTGCCCTAGAAAACAACCCGCCCAGTTCAAACCTCCCGGAAGACCACCTAAAAGAGGGAGGGATAGTTAGCAATCTACCTCCCAGGAAATTACCCAGAGGCAGCTTCGGGTATTTCTGGAGGTCCTGGTTCAGAATTAAAAAGATCGAAAGATCTCCAAGAAGTAGACAGAAGAAGAAGAGTTGAGGTTTGATGAAGCCCCATCTAGAAAAGAGAGACTGAAAGAAACACCAGCGGCTCATATTAATGACATTTTTAAAAGAAGAAGAATAAAGTATTTAGGAATTATTGTAATATCCTGGTAAGTATCTGTATGTTCGTTTCGGGCTAATGAAAGTTTTTAAAACGTAAATAAACAATTTAAAGTTAGGCCTAAGCTCCCTTGTATAGTTTTGATCTCTGTATTCCTCTATATTTTATATGAAAAATATTTATGTTTAACTAGATTTATGCTTTTTTTAGTATACGGCAGATACTAAAAATAAATTGGGTGGATAAAATTACAAATAAAGAGGTAATACGCAGAATCAATAACGATCCAGAAGTTATCATGAATATAAAAAAGACAAAACTTGAATACTTAGGCCACCTGATGAGAGGACAAAAGTACACATTCCTACAAAATATAATGCAAGGAAAAATCCAAGGACGCAGAAATAATATTTCTACGCGTAAAAGAGATATTTCCAGGACGATGGATCGGTAGACGAGGTAAAATTGAATGGTCTCCACGTTCACCTGATTTCAATCCTAAACATTATTTTTATTGGGAATACTTGAAAAATTCAGTTTACAAAACTGAACCAGCAAGTCTTGCAGAACTAAGGCAACGAAATATCGATGAATCTCGAATAATTTCTAGACAATCATGGAAAAATGTGGTAGACGCATTCTACCATCGATTAGGGTAGGTACTGTCAACTCACATGGAGCACATTTTGAACACTTGATAAAGTAACCATTATGTTAAAAATGTTGTAATCTATTAATTGTTACATTTTAATATAGTTAAAAATAGTTAGTATTAAAAAAATTATTGAGACAATTAGGCATTGCCAGACTTTATGTTTTATGTATTTAAGACCTTCCAGACTACATAAAATCATAAGTGTTACATATGGTTGAACTCGTATTGAAAAGGAGATTCCAATGAGTGAATATACAAGGTGATAAATTTGAAAAACCAAAGTTACTAATTATATAAGAGAAACGGCAAATCTGGCAACATTGCAAATATTAAATATGGAATTTCCGTATCCCAAAATAGGTGTACCGTAAATTTTGTACAATTATAACTAGCAATTTACGAGATAATTGGCCGTTTCCAGACTTTTGGGCCACACTGTATAATAGTTAACAGTATCGGCACACGTCACAGAAGAATATACTGGTTGACAAATCTATATATACTCCGTCTAATTTACTTACCGTTGCACGTCATTATTATTGACAGAGATCGAAGTTGACATAGTTGCCAAAGTATAAAAACATCCTGACTCCATTTTAAGTCAAATAGGTCACATAATTATTGTAAAAGTATTACCATCTCTTTACAACGACTATTTAAATTCTTAAGTGACATTTTAGAAATAAAACACACTAATTTTGTTTTAAAGAGAACAGTTTATATCACCTTCGTTCGATTACAGTTACAGTGTGTTCCGAACAAATGTTCTTCATAAAAACGCTTTATAATGCATTTATACAAATTAAATGAAACATTATTATTGTGTATTTCTTTAAGTTAGCATTAATAGAAATCTTTAAATATTATTTCTACGCGTATATAATACAATATGTCTACTGGCTGTAATGCCAGTGTACTGGCAAAGTGATTCTAAAAAAGAACACACCTACCGGCTAAATATTTCGTGTTGGTATCATGTGACCTAACGGACTATGACGCGGATGATGTGCAACGGTAAGTAAATTAGATGAAGTATAAATGGAGCAAACACAGTGCAGTTCCCTCTTTTAAAACGTTGTGTTTGTTGGACTCCATTATTCAAGAGCATGGCATTTCCAAAAGACTAAGATTTGCTCATAATATGCAGTCAAATTCAGTGTATTGTTTGTGTGCTAGTGTATTATTTATTTCGTAATGTAATCGATCTATTGTGTATTTTTGAGTTTTGAGCACAACTAATTCATCACAGTCTGTTATTGACGACCGGTCCATTTTACCGTAATTTGCTATGCAATTCTGTTTTATCCTTTAGAGGCAGTAATAACGAATCAATGTTCTGCGCTATTGACGGTTATGTGATATACATGGACGGAGTCTGGAGTAATGATCCTAATCATTGTGTACAGCATTGATCGTCAGCACGATCGGGTAACAATAAAGCGACCGATCGTTTATCTTATCATATCCGTTTGTGCTTTGTGCTACAAGAAGTTAATGACTCTTATACTTATCAAAACATCTTAAAGAAATGTTAAAATTTTAAGATTAATTCACGCAATTTAGCTATAAAAATAACTGACATTTATATAAATATGGAAAGTGAAAATAAAGGAGAAATTATAACAAACAAGAAATAAACCAAATTAGCGCAAGATAGAACTTCACTTCAATTAAGGAAATGAAAATTGTATTTTCGTTCCCCTAATTGAATCATGAAGTAAAACTGATAGTATTCCAACCAATGGCAACCAAGAAGGAGGGCAATTTAATTAAGATGTTTCTGTATTGCTTTTGAGATATTATTTTAACAAAGCATAGCACATTTGTAAACTAAAGCCAAAAACTAAAGTTTGTTTAAAATAAAGAATAACACATATTTATATCCCTGCAGTTTGTATTAAAATAATTATTGGAACTTTATTAAACCAGCTGGAAATATCTAATAGTTACTCTTCTTCTTTAAGTACCATCTCCGCGACGGAGGTTGGCAATCATCATAGCTATTCTGACCTTCGAGGCAGCTGCTCTAAACAATTGCCTTGAGCTGCAACCAAACCACTCTCTCAGGTTCTTCAACCAGGAAACGCGTCTTCTTCCTACGCTTCTGATACCCTTTATTTTTCCTTGAATTATGAGTCTCAAGATGTTGAATCTTTCGCCTCTTATTACATGTCCGAGATATTGCAATTTCCTATAGTTATAGTATAATAGTTTCGAATAGTTATAGTAAACTCAAATCGAGTTCCAATTAATTTCATCATCATCATCATCATTCCTCAACCTCTTGCATCCACTATTGGATATAGGTCTCCTCCATGTTCTTCCACTGTTCTCTATCTTGCGCCTTCTGTATCCAATTTCCGACTGGTTTTCTCAAGTCGTCCATCCATCTTTTTCGTGGTCTGCCTCGGTGTCTTTTGTCTTCTGTAGGTCTCCATTCTATGAGTCTTTTGGTGCACCTATTATCATTTAAACGTGCTATATGTCCAGCCCATCTCCATTTGGCTTGTGCAATTTTTTCTGACATCTGTCACTTTAGTCCTCTCTCTCACTATCCCATTTAGTACCATATCTCTTCTAGTTATTCCCAGCATTGCTCTTTCCATTTTTCTTTGGGTTACTCTCAATTTATTTGCAGAATGTTTGGTTAATGTTATTGTTTCGGAACCATATGTTATTACTGGCAGTATGCATTGGTTGTAAACCTTTTTCTTCAAGCAAATCGGTAGCGTTTCTTTTAGAATATCTCGCATCTTGCCAAATGCTGCCCATCCCAAGCCTATGCGACGCTGGATCTCACAAGTTTGATTGTCTTTTCCTATTCTTATTTCATGCCCTAAATAGATATAGCTAAAGACCTGATGTATTTCGTTCCCATCTACCCTCATAACATCACTTGGAACTAAATTGGTCATGTATTTTGTTTTTTCAAAGTTTATGTTCAGGCCTATTTGTTCTATTGCCTGTTTTAGTTCTTCCATCATTTTGTATTATTGCATCCAATTAATTTATAGAATATTATATATAATATATTATTATTCGGTATATCCAATGGCGCCCAAAAAACCATAATTTTTTTTATTTGTCCAATATGACCAATGATATAGGACAAATCAATTACTACATAAAGCATAAATCTCCCTCTTCTTCTTTGAGTGCCTCTCCAATCGGAAATTGGTTATCATTATTATTGGCGATTCTAATTTTATTTACTGCTGTTTTGAATAATTCGTTAGTGGTACAGCCAAACCATTCTCTTAAATTTCTCATCCAGGACATTCTTCTACGGCCTGGATCTCTGCGTCCTTGGATTTTTCGTTGCATTATATTTTGTAGGAATGTGTACTTTTGTACACATTCCTACGCCCGAAATGAATATACAGATACTTACCAGGATATTACAATAGTTCCTAAACACTTTATTCTTCTTCTTCTTTTAAAAATGTCATTAGTATGAGCCGCTGGTGTTTCTTTCAGTCTCTCTTTTCTAAATGGAGCTTCATCAAACCTCAAGCTTCTTCTTCTTCTTGTTCTACTTCTTGGAGATCTTTCGATCTTTTTAATTCTGAAGCTGCCTTTGGGTAATTTTCTGGGAGGTAGATTGCCAACTATCCCTTCTTTTAGGTGGTCTTCCGGGAGGTTTGAACTGAGCTGGTTGCTTTCTATGGCAATTTTTGGGAATCTATTCTCATTCATTCGTCTTACATGATTATACCACATCCTCTTTATCGTTGTATTTAAGAGGGTTATTCCTCTGTAGTTTTGTGAGCAAGTTTTTTATCCTTTTTTAAATATGGGGATTGCGATGGTCTTATGCCATTCCTCTGGTGTTTCTGTGTCGTTTAAGATTCTGTTAAATAATTGTGACATTTTACTTGCAAGTTCAGGGCCTCCATATTTTAAGAGCTCATTGGGTATACTATCTGTTCCAAGTGATTTTCCGTTTTTTAGCTTCTTGATCTTTGCTTCTACCTCTTCGTCATTGATTGAAGCACTTTTATCTGTTTCGTATTCGATTATATTTAGCGCTTCTTCAGCATCAAATAGCCCTTAAAAATGCTTTTGCCATGTATCTATAGGTACGCCCTTGGTCTGCACGAACTCGTTGATAGTTTACTTGCAAAGTCAGGTCTTCCATATTTTAAGAGTTCATTGGGTATACCAGCTGTTCCAGGTGATTTTCTGTTTTTTTAGCTTCTTGATCTTTGCTTCTACCTGTTCGTCATTGATTGAAGCACTTTTATCTGCTTCGTATTCGATTATATTCAGCGTTTCTTCAGGATCATATAATTCTTAAAAATGCTTTTGCCATGTCTCTATAGGTACTCCCTTGGTGTTCACGAACTCGTTGACAGTTTACTTGCAAGTTCGGGGCCTCCATATTTTAAGAGTTCGTTGGGTATAACATTATACTATATAACACTATATAACTATATAACATCATCATCATCATCATTCCTCAACCTCTTGCATCCACTGTTGGATATAGGTCTCCTCCATGTTCTTCCACTGTTCTCTATCTTGCGCCTTCTGTATCCAATTTCCGACTGTTTTTATCAAGTCGTCCATTCATCTTTTTGGTGGTCTGCCTCGGTGTCTTTTGTCTTCTCTAGGTCTCCATTCTGAGTGTTTTGGTCCACCTATTATCTTTTAAACGTGCTATATGTCCAGCCCATCTCCATTTGGCTTGTGCAATTTTTTCTATGACATCTGTCACTTTAGTCCTCTCTCTCTCACTATCCTATTTGGTACCATATCTCTTCTAGTTATTCCCAGCATTGCTCTTTCCATTTTTCTTTGGGTTACTCTCAATTTATTTGCAGAATGTTTGGTTAAAGTTATTGTTTCGGAACCATATGTTATTACTGGCAGTATGCATTGGTTGTAAACCTTTTTCTTCAAGCAAATCGGTAGCGTTCCTTCTAGAATATCTCGCATCTTGCCAAATGCTGCCCATCCCAAGCCTATGCGACGCTGGATCTCAAAAGTTTCATTGTCTTTTCCTATTCTAATTTCATGCCCTAAATAGATATAGCTAAAGACTTGATGTACTTCGTTCCCATCTACCCTCATGACATCACTTGGAACTAAATTGGTCATGTATTTTGTTTTTTCAAAGTTTATGTTCAGGCCTATTTGTTCTATTGCCTGTTTTAGTTCTTCCATCATTTTGTGAGCTTCATTTAAACTCTCGGCTATAATAACAATATCATCTGCAAAGCGCAAGTGGCTTAAGTATTCACCATCAATATTTATTCCCCTTTTAGCCCAATCTAGTTTTTTAAAGGCATATTCCAGAGCTGCAGTGAATAGTTGGGGGGGAGATGGTGTCGCCCTGTCTAATTCCTCGCTCAATTCTATATTTATCGGTAAAGTCATGGAGTTTAACAGATGCTGTTGCGTTGTTGTATATATGTTTTATCAAATTTGTATATCTATAGTCTACTCGGCGTTGTTCTAATGCTCCTAATACTGCCGGTAATTCCACGGTATCAAAAGCTTTCTTGAAGTCTATGAAAATCAACGTGAGTGGTTTATTATATTCAACACATTTTTCAATTAGTATTTTAAGTGCTTGTAGGTGGTCATTTGTTCCATAACCTTTCCTAAACCCAGCTTGCTCCTTAGACTGATAGAAATCTATATAACACTACTTCTTAATTAAAAAATATTAAAATTATAACGATAATATCACTAAACTATTGTGATGTTAGAGCTTATATTCCCTTGTTCAATATTTCATTGGGTTTTTCTGTATCAAAGTTGTAATTGATATATTTCTTTGAAAAGATTGGTAGGTAATTAGTAGTCTACCTGAAATTTACATATTCATATAAATATAGTAATAAGCGCGCTAATAGCCGGCAAAATATCGAAAAAGATGGAAAACATATTAAGTTGTGAGATAAATAAAAATGAAACTAGTGGAGATGGGAAATTTAGCGATAGAACCTATAAATTTACATTTCATTTATTGTTTCCCACCTTTAGACGTAAGAGTTTGGAAGCTACCGCTGTGACAGTGACAGTTTTAGTTGACATCCTCCTCTGATAGTTGAACCTCGCTAAATTTCTCATCTCTACTAGTTTCATCTCTTTTATCTTACAACTTTATATGTTTTCCATCGTTTGCGTTATTTTGCTGGTTATTAGCGCGCTTATCACTGTATTTATATAAATATGTAACTACCAATAGTTGATATAATTTCTAATAGAAAATACAAAAGCCTACCTATTTTCCTGGTGTTAATTTTCCTAAAACTTAATACATAGATAGATAAATAAATCCGCTTGACCACGGGAGCGAACTAGGTTATGGTTTTCGGAGCGAACTAGTATGTAATGACCTTGGGAGCGAATCTAGTGTGCTCCGACAATTTCAGTAGTAAATTTCAGTTACCTACTTAGCTTTTAAATATGTTTATATTGTTTTCTTATTATTAAAATAAACAATAATTATTGCACCATTAATAAATATATGTTTCCATTGACACTATGCATATTTTCTAAACAAATGCACATTTTCTAAGAGAAAGGCATATTTAATGCATATTTTCTAAAAGAAATGCATATTTTGGGCAAATTAGTGCATATTTTTCACTTTTTTGCATATTTGCCAAGTAGAGTCATTAACTATCCCTCATATACCTTTTACAACCTTCAAAAATCTGTATAAGATTTTTACGTGAAATCCATGGTATTTTTACATATTGACTGGGGTAATATAAAAGTTTTAAATTTTGACCAACTATAATAAAAGCTATTTTAAGAACTACCAGACAAATAGTCAATATAAATAACAAATACTAACAACTTGTTCAACAAGTTGGTTGAACGATAAAAAGGTGGAGATAAAAAATATGTAAGTGTTGAATCTTTTACAAATAGTTTAATCATTTGAAAATATTTACTTTACGGTATAAATTTAGACCTACAGGAATCCTCAAAAATATCGGTAACAATATCGCTGTAAAACAACTATATATTTTCAAAATACGCAATCGTCTTATAAATTTTAATTTCGCGGATTTAAAAATGTGATCTGTTTATTTAATAGACAGCTGTATTTGCGTGGGATTTTTTTACGGTATCTCTAAAGCTGACAGCAAATAAATTAACATGGACATTTAATTTATTTAGGTCCTCCACTTGGAACACTCGAACACTCTCTGCAGCAGAAAAAACCTGATAATACGGTTCAGAAAATAACAAGGATAAACATCGACATTTTAGTGATAGCAGAAACAAGATAGCCTGCTACAGGAGCATGTACGAGGATAGGTGCAACATTTTATTATTCCTGAAACAACAAGACAGATCATAGAAATGGATTTTCTTTTATTGTATCAAGAGACTTATATAAATCCGTATGAAACGTAGTAGAATATTCATACTTCTTCAAATAAGCGCCAAATCGATTAATATCAACCTAGTGCAAGTATGTATATACAGTGTAGGTAAAATTTTATGGTCGATGTGGTAAAATTTAACAGCATATCTAACAGAGATATAAAATCATATTTTCAGCGAATAGAGAAAGATAACAATCATATTTCCCGTTGGTCTCCCCTCCATATTTCTAATAGTCGCTTATTGTCCATTAGTGAGATGATTATAGTTTGTTTTTATGAACGAGAGAGTAATTAGCATAATTTTAACTGGTACCTTCGACCACTCCATGGGCGTGCTCAAGATTAATTGAAAAATTACTTTGAATAATTGTAAAAAATAAATGAATTATTTCAGTGTTATAATGTGTTATGTGTATGTAAACAAAAGTGACCTCTTTTATCAATTTTTTTGATATTAGAACTTTGTATATTAGAACTGACTGGCCTACATTAAAAAGGGTTTTAAAAAATTCACATTTTTTTTTTTATTTTTAAAAATTACAAAAGAGAAAAAGAGTTTTTAAAACCGTCTAAGGTGTGTTAAATAGATGAATAAAAATATTAATATAAAACTTACAGCCACTTGTTACAAATCCAAATCAGGTTCAGAAGATGAACTTTCAGAACCAAGATTTATAATAACTGGCTCGATCATTTTATCAGTAATATTGTCCAGCTTCCACATTTTTTCCTCTTCTTTAATAGTGTGATTTACTGCCTTTTCCCAGTTTTCAGGTTTTACATTATTTACGGCCTCCAAAAACAACTGTTTAACATCATGAATTTTAAAAGCGGTATTTTTTCTTGAAACTTCACTCTTTATCTGTGCCCATACCAGTTCAATCGGGTTTAATTCACAATGATATGGTGGGGATCTAAGTAATGTCATTCCACGATTTTTGACAATTTCATCAATTTCGTATTTTTTTAATTTTTCTTTATGAAGGGCACACAACGAATAAAGTTCCTTTCTTATAGATCCGGGATGGTACGTAATATTTTTTGAACTCAGCCAATTCTGCAAGTCTTTTTTTAACCACTTGGTTGTGGGCAGTCCTTCTATAAGTCTGGAGTGATAACTTGCATTATCCATTACTATTACACAGTTCTTAGGAAGAAGATCTATCATTTGTTCGAACCATTCTTGAAAGACATCAGCGTTCATGTCTTCATGGTAGTCACCGGTACGAGTTGATTCAAAAGTTTATAAACCACCTTCAACAAAACCGTCTGAACTGCCAATGTGTACTATTATCAGCCTGCGTCCCTTTCCTGATGGTGGGTTTAAACCAGTAGATAAGTTATTTACAAAAGCGTGCCTTTGACTTGTAACAGTTTCATCCTGCCAAAAGAGTCTCGATTTTACCTTTAAACGATAAGGACGTTCATACTAATCGTTTTCGGTTCAACAGCTTGCTAATTAGTTTTTAGTTTTTTACTTTTGTTGTGATTATTTTTATAATACATACTTATATTGTGTGTTTTCAAATAAATGCAATCCCCGTTGGGGATTGATAAAAATCTAAAGACGTCCTCTTCGACGAAAGAATTAGATATGGACGCGATTAGTGAGAATAGTGCATTGGAGATTGATGGTGAAACTACTCAAGAAAAAGATGGTTTGCAGCCCACGAAAATGGAGATAAAACATTTTAATCTACTATCAGATAAGTACAATTTAAATAATATTTGGGTATATATTGAAAAAACCGGTGAAGAAAACTTGGGTAGACTGCACCCCATGACTGTAGGACATATACTGTTCAAAATTTTAAAACTTAGTAATATAAAAGAAATTAAGAGCATTGGTCGGAATCGAATAAAGATTCTGGTCAATTCTCGTTTAGATGCTAATGAATTAGTTAATAATAAGTCATTAGATAAACATAATTTAAGAGCATACATACCAAATCACTTGTTGGAAGTGAAAGGGTTAGTTAGAGACGTAGATACTCGGTACGATGTTAATTATTTAATGGAGAATATCGAATGTACGTCTAAAGTTTTAAGTATATATAGAACAAAGCGTAAGATTCAAAAAGAGTCAACAACAGAGTATGTAGATAAGAAAACTGTAGTTATTACTTTTGAGGGAAATATTCTTCCCAATTTTGTAGCCTTTAATCGAGTGTATTTTCCCGTTGAGCAATTTGTTGGTAGAGTTGTACAATGTTTCAGGTGTCTGAAATTTGGACATGTTTCTAAACAGTGCAAAAGTACACAGGATTCCTGTATACAATGTGGTGAAATTAAAAATGCAGATCATAAATGTGAAAAAACCAAGTTTTGCATACACTGTAAAAATAGTGACCATGTAACAATATCTAAAAACTGCCCTTTTTATGAAAAGCAAAAGAAAATTAAGACCATTATGATAGAGCACCAGACTACCTTTTTAGAAGCAAAATTATACTGTGAAAATTCATTCTCAGGCCAAATTAGTCACAATCCTTTTTCTGTTCTTTCAAATTATGATAAAGAATTTCCCACACTCCCTGTAAATAATAAAAATACTTCTATAAATCGACCCAATATGAGTATAAGACAAACTCAAATTCCAACACACCGTCAAACTAATTTTGATAGCGAAAATCTTCCTACAGGAAAGAAAAGAAAAGCCAACTCCCCTCCTATTCAATCAACAGTACAGCAGCCAATTTTTCCCTTCACATTTGGACCCTCACAACCCTTACCTCCTAACCCATACAAACCAAACTATAGGAAAACTGATAACAAAAATGAATTAGCTAAATGTGTATCAACTTTTATAATCAATCTTTTAAGTAACATTCGTACATTGGAAGACATTAAAACGATAGACAATAAAACAATAATTTCAGGTTTAGAACAGGTATTTCATACAATAGATAATAGTAATTTTAATGTCTCTTAAACATTCTTTTAAAATAAGTCAGTGGAACGCTAGATCTGCGGTTGCCAATAAAGGCAGCTTAACGAATTATTTAAACAAAGAAAAAATAGACATTCTTCTTCTCAGTGAAACATGGTTCAAAAAAAATTTGCAATATCGATTTAATGGTTACAATCTTATCAGGAATGACAGGCACGACGGTTTTGGCGGCGTTGCCATATTAATTCATAATTCAATTTCTTTTAGTGAATTAAAGTTAAATTGTAATTTTAATAAAGATATTCAAGTCTGTGGTACAAAGATTAAATACGGAAAAAGTGAATTAAGCATATTATCTATATACAGATCGCCTAAAAGTAAAAGCACAGTATCTGATTGGATGAATATTTTCTCGGAAGTAAGTAAACCAGCAATAATAGGTGGAGACTTCAACGCTCATCATACAATATGGGGATCGAATTTTAATGACGTAGTTGGAAAACAACTTGTAACAGTTGCAGATGATATGGATGATATAGTAATGAATAACGGCCAACCAACTATTCTTACCCGACCTGATCAAAATATTTCAGCCATAGATGTAACTTTCGCCTCGCCTGAACTAACAAGTAAAATAATCTGGTCTGTCTATCCAGATACTTTAGGCTCAAACCATTTTATCATCAACATGGAAATAAATTGCAAGAATAAAATTGAAAAGATTAATCCTGCAAGCAAGTGGAACATAAAAAAGGCCAATTGGTATTTATATGCATCTTCTGTTGAACAATTTTTTGATAAGCAGTACCAAATGGAAAATATATCAGAAAAATACAGTTTTTTAATAGATGGAATCAACCAAGCAGCAGAAATTTCAATTCCACAGTATAAACCATTTAAAAACAAAACTCGAAACCCTCCTCCTTGGTGGAATAGAGACTGCGACAAAATCATCAGTAAGAGGCAAGAATTCCTTTCAATATATAAACATAATTCGAATTTTGAAAATTACTTGAAATGCCAAGAGACCATAGCAAACGGTAAGAAAAAACTAAAAGCAATTGCCAAACAATGTTGGAAAAATTTTGTCTCTGCGTTAAATAAAAATACGCCATCATCAACTTTATGGAATCAAGCCAGGAAAATAAACAGAAAACCAATATCGATCACAAAAGGCTTTGACAGTACATTAGAGGAAGAATTTTTTGATCAAATAACACCACCATCTGTTATACCACGGGAAATTACAATACATTCTACAAATAATAAAAAGGAATTTTTACTAGAACCATTTAATATTACTGAATTAGAGTATGCACTCAAAAACAGAAATAATTCAAGTCCAGGATTGGATAATATTAAATACCCAATGATTCAGTTTCTTCCAAAAATTGCTAAACTATTTTTATTGGATATATTCAATGACATAATTATCAATAATTTAGTTATTGATGAATTTAAAGATGTAATTATTATTCCTATTCTCAAACCAGGTAAAAATCCCAATTTATCCGACTCATACAGACCCATTTCCCTGATGTCTTGTTTACTAAAAACATTAGAAAGAATGATAAAAAATAGACTGGAATGGTGGTTAAATAAGAAAAAATTCCTTCCAGACCTTCAATTTGGATACAAAAAAGGATGTGGTACTATAGATGCTCTTGCTACATTAGTAACGGATATCCAGGATACATTTTCCAATAATACATACCTACCTACAATATGTTTGGACATAGAAGGAGCTTATAATAACGTTTGTCTGGAAATACTTATGGAAAAAATGATTAGAAATTTTCATATACCAGCTACATTAGTGAAAACCATTCTCAACTTTTACACCAACAGAAAAGTTTATTTGAGATCAAATAACAATAAACTTATAGGTCCTCGATACAACAACCTAGGACTTCCACAAGGGTCAGTTTTAAGCCCTTTATTATTTAATCTATATACATCTGATTTGCACAATGTCTCTCTAGTAAATAACAGTTTTAATGTTATACAATATGCTGATGATTTTCTTATATATTCATCATCCAAAACATACGATAAGTGCATACAAATTTTGGGAAAAATGGACGACTACTCCAACAGCTGGTTTAAAGAAAATGGGTTCGAAATAGCACCAAGTAAATCTAGTATATGTATTTTCACGAGGCATAATCTCCCAAAAATAGACAAGTTAACAGTGAACAGTCGGGAATATAATTTCTGTTCTTCAATTAAATACTTAGGGATGATTCTTGACCGTAAATTAACTTGGAAGTTACACATTGACTTCATGTTAAATAGATGTAATAAGGGATTAAATTTCCTTAAAGCAATTTCTAAAACTTGGTGGGGAGCCGATGTAGAAACTGCGTTACTTTTTTATCGATCATATATAAGATCAATCATAGATTATGGATGTGTTTTGTATGGTTCAGCAGCTAAGTATATCTTGGGAAAAATAGACGTGTTTCAAAACACAATATTACGTATTTGCCTAGGTACTATGAAATCAACCCCTACCAATTCGTTATATGTTGAAGCACTAGAATTTCCACTCAAATATAGAAGAGAATATCTTAGTCAAAAATTTCTGATTAATACTCGTCATAGAAACCTCTCTCTTTACTGCAGTATTAGCAAACTTAATAATGCAGATTTAACAAATAAATATTGGATCCACAAAAATTCTCCTCCACTTTGTGACGCTTTTAGAAATCTCTCAAATTGCGATTACACCAACTCATACACATACGATAATACAAACTTTGAAGAATTTTATGCCTTTTTGCAAACTATTACGGTAATTAAACCAAGGTACCATGTAAATACTGCAATCAGCTACAATATTTTAAGGAATTTATTAGAAAACTGGCCAGCATCAACAGTTATTTATACAGATGCATCAAAGTCTACTCTTGGCACTGGATGCGCTTTTTATATTCCTTTAAAAAGTATGGAAAACATGTTCACTCTAGATCATAATTTTTCAATTTTTACTGCTGAAGCCATAGCAATTTATGAAGCACTAAAGTACTTTAAAAATTCCAATGACAACTCCGCAATAATTGTATCTGATTCGTTATCGGTTCTTATAGCCATTGAGACTATATCTTTTCCTAGCAAAAGCACAAATATTTACATCCTACTAATCAAAAAAATTATTTTTGAATTACATCAGGAACAAAGAACAGTCAGATTTTTGTGGATTAAAGCTCACATAGGGCTTGAGCATAATGAGTATGTAGATATATTAGCTAAGAAAGCCATTGATTCTGGTGCGCAAACAGATTATAAGCTCTGCATACCAGATGTAATTGTAACAATCAAGAATATTGTAAACAATCAGTGGAAACAAGAATATTATGAATATAGTCAACACTCTAAATCACAATATGCACTTATACAACCCTCAATCCCGAGTGAATTTTGGTTTAAAAATTACTCTGTTCCACGTAGATACATTACATCTATTATTAGAATGAAATCAGGACATGCATGTTATCCGGCTCATCTGGCAAAACTTAAAATTGTAAATTCTAATTTATGCGAAGTTTGTCAAAAAGAAGCAGATTTAAATCACATTTTCTTTGAATGTACAAAATATATACAACAAACTGACAGCTTAATAAAAAATTTAATCAAACATAAAATCCTTCCACCCTATAACATTTGTTACCTTTTGTCATTAAATAACAAAATTGTATATAACTACCTAACAGAATTTATTTCGAAAAGTAACCTCAGTTTGTAAGTCCAGTTAAAAAAAAAATAGTAACCTTTGTTTTATCCCATTTGTTTTAAACCTATAAAAAGTTGTGACTGGCTGAATGGCAAACGCCTATGCCAAAAAAAAAAAAAAAAAAAAAAAAAAAAAAAAAAAAAAAAAAAAAAAAAAAAAAAAAAAAAAAACCTGCCAAAATTTATTATGACCCTCGTTGATCCATGTCCATTCATCAAGATAAAATATTTTTCTTTTTTGGTTTCTCATTTCCTTTATGGTTCTTAGAAAATATCTTCTCCATATGACAATATCGCTTCTTTCTAATAAAATAGACTTTCTGGGATTCTTTTTTTTCCAGCGGAAGCCTATTTCTTTTAAAAGTTTCCATAACGTACTTCGACTCATTTCTGGGTAATTCTTATCATCCCGAACTAAGACAAGAACTTTATCCAATGTTGGAAATTCTTGTCTAAAGAAGAATTCATGCACTTTCCGTCGAAGTCCTTCGTTAAAATGATATTCTATTTGAAATTTTGGTTTCCCTGGAGCATTACTTGGCATTTGAAAACTACCACATTTCTCTTCTTTAATAACTCTGTAAATCGTAGATTTCCCAACACCAAGTGTACTGCTAACTAACTCAACGGTCTCATCAACACTTTTACATAAACGTTTGTCTGTAAATGATTTAAAACAATTAAATATTAATGTTTTTTCATTAACTGTTAAAGGACCAATTTTTCGGCGTTTATACGGCACGTCCAAATTTTCCATAACACTAGTATACACAATAAACTGCACCTTGCAACTGAAGTACCTACTTTTAGTGAACTGTTAAGAATTTTGAATACACCACTTGGACCTTCCTACAAAATGGAAAAACCCACTATCACATTTTCTGTGGAATAAGTTTAGAAGGTAATTATCTAGTCAATTACTGTCGTAGATTCCTGGAATTAAAGAATTAAATGTTTGATTGTTGAAACCCTTACTTCGTGGAATGCACTCATTTCAGATAAAATAAAACGTTTTATTTTATATAAAGAATTAAACTTTATTTTGCAAGTAGGTAGGTACTTATTAAACTTTTATTGGTTATATATAACCAATAAAATAAACTTCTTACATTTCTTGCAAATTCATTAGTACCTGTTAACCTCCATCACTCCGACACTGGCAACCTTATTTAGGGATTAGTAACCCTCACAACTATTGTATTCTATTCTGCTCCAACCTTTATACCTGGTGGTCATACTCAATTTAAAATTGTTTTCCTATATACTTCTGTAAACTTGTTGACAAATATCTGTTTTTCATTGAGTCACCCGTATCAACAGTTTAGGGATTTGCATACATAATTTATTGTTTTATTACTCTCTCATACATAAAAATACACTATAGTTCCGATCAGAGATATTTTACATCTCTGGTTCTAATCCACCTTATAGCTAAGTAACTAGAGGTGGGTCGTTGAAATTTTTTATCGGAACCCTTTTTCGTAAACTAGTAACTGGTTGAATGTTTACCAGTAGTTTCAATTAAGCGAGTTTTTACTGAGAGACTACTACAAAACTAAACATGCGACTCTTTCGGGACAGTGGACAGTCGGGCCATCGGTTGACGTTGAAAATAAAATAAACTAGGTATAGGTAATGGATTTTTACAAGAGCCATACTTTGTAAATAACAGGTAAACTTGTGTACTAAATCGGCATGACTCATAGCTCTTGTCAAAATCCATTACTTCTACTCTTATTTATGAATGAGTTTCGATTTACGATTGATCTGCATTTTCGATTTCAAATCTTTATTGATAGTTCGTCAAAGGATTTATTTATTGTAAATATTCAATTAAAAATTCTTTTTCTTAGTCAAAATTATTGACCTAGTATAATAATAATAATTTTATTTTCAAAAAATGCACATTTGTAGAAGATGCAGCTTTTATGGTCTACTTTCTGAATATTGCAATGATTGAAACTTCTCCTGGCGCATTTCTGTCCGTTTCGACTACTTCTACAAGTACTGACATACTGCCACCGCCACCCAAGGGTCAAAAGGTGATGGATACTTCCATTACATCCAACAAAGACTCGTTTCATCCGTTTTCCACAGTTGAAGAACGAGCTTTTAAAAAGTTTGCAGGGTGGATTCCTGGATATAAACCGTCAACAAGAAAAACTTTGTCAGGTTAATTATTTCAGGAATGTTATATCAAAACTGAGCAAATTATTAGATCACACGTTGTTAAAGAACTAGAAAATATCTGTATTACTACTGACCTCTGGACATCTGAAGTAACTGAGAGTTACATCGCATTAACAGGACAATATTTGACCGAAAATTTAGAATTTAAAACGGTTTTATTAAGCTGCTGCCATTTTTCTGGAAACCATAATTCAGAAAACATCGCTTTTGAAATTAGTGAAATTATTAATCAGTGGGGTCTAAAACTGCACTAAAATTGCATTTTACGCAATTATATGCTTTTAAGCAATATGATTTGGAGTGTCCATAGGACTGGCATCTGGTGCACTGGATTATACTCTTCTTTTGTCTTGGAGCCTCTACGCCAATTTTTGAATTTAATAGAAATTCTATTTCGTATGCTTTTTTATTTATGTTGGATTCAAGATCGATAACGAATAGTGGAAGAGATTCTTTTGTTAGTCTACGTTTAACATTGATTATGTTTTTAACATGGTGACCTTTATCGCAAGTTCAGTTTTTATATCACCTGTATTAATTGTGTGATGGAGTTCTTTTACTACAATTCTATATGCTATATCCTATAGGGAACTGTCGTAACTATAGTATGCTACCTCCAAACATAATAGTTACTATGTTTATTTTTTCTTGTAGTTTTAAGCTTTTATTAAACAATAAAAATATTTCAGAGAAGATATAAATTATGTCTTTCGCTACCTCAGTTTACTTTTCGCAAACTTAGGGAACCGCTGACCTATACTATATAGAATTTGGTCGATGCTACCCATTTGTCTGGTAAATTGGTAATACTCCGCTTCGCACCGGGCATTTCCTTATGTCGGAGATTATAAAGCAATATACTGGGTCACCGCATTCACAATTCCAATTTGGTGTAACTCGTATCATAACTGGAAAAGCTCTAGAGCTTAACAGCCTTTCTCATACAGGAGTAGTATATTGTTGCGTAATGCAAAATTCATCCAAGAATGCTCCAAGGAGCAATTAAGGGAGGTGGAAGAAGAACTAATACCTGCTTAAAATTTTAACGAGGCTCTCAAGATGCTTACTACACGGTTTTTGACGTTTTTTCTCCGAGCGCTAGAAGTGGTGGCTTCTCCGCTTTTTCGTGAGTATAAAAATTCGGTTTCTTTTTTATACGAGGACTAAACGAACTATTTATTCATTTATTAGACAGGAGACGTGTTTATGCAATTTCGCAATTACAATTTTGGGTTGAGTTTACCAAAAGTACAAGCTGATTATAGCCGCAAATGTCAAACATGGAACAACAAATTTCGGTATAGCAGTGTTGGCATGTTTTTAGAATGTAGATGTTGTATGCTTCAAATATAAAAAGATAAAGCTTTAGAAAAGTACATTTTGTTTATATTGTGTTATGAATTCTGCAATTTTTGATTTATATAAAACAACAGTGAGTAAGTATTTGTTTCTTTGGAGATTAATTGCAGTTAATTATTAGAAATTCTTTTAGCAGTTAACCTTTGATAGATTAGGGGATAGATTTGGCAATCGTCAAATTAGCAGCTGCCAAATTACAAAATATGTTTGCAATTAATCTCGAAAGAGACAAAGATCTACTCGTTATTACTTCATATATAATAAAAATTGCAGAATTCATAAAATAGTATAATCGAAATGTACTTTTTAACAGCTTTATATCTTTATATTTGAAGTACCTATTCAACATATGCATTATAAAAACATCCCAACACTGCCAAACCCAAATATTTTTGACTTTTGCGGCTATATTCAGCTTGTACTTTCGGTAAACTCAACCCAATTTTGATTATATATAAATCGTTGAACGCTGTGCACAAAGAAGGATACTCCAATAAAACCTACGCCCTCATCACTACATTCTAGGTTCACTCAAGTGGCGGCACTTTCGTTTCCCATGCACATAATTTTGAATACACTGCTCGAAAGTGCATAGGAACTATTATTAAAATTAATTTAAAAAGTCTTTGTAATAGCGCAGTGAGAAATTTCTGAAAAAAAAAACTCGCTTCCAGTAACAACTAGTGTTGAGTATATTCGAAAACAATATTTTACGAATGCCGACGGCTACGTAACGAGTCGTAACCTGTTGGTGCAGCAAAAGACAGTTAAGTGTACACCTACATTGGAACCGTATTTCTCCCGATCCGATATCGGGCGACGTCGGCCGACGTCGGATTGAAAACAAACTCAAGGTATTAAATCATAGTGCCTATACTGCTTCCGTGACGAAGCAGTATAGGCACTCTGATTTAATACCTTGAGTTTGGTTTTAATCCGACGTCGGCCGACGTCGTCAGATATCGGATCGGGAGAAATACGGTTCCAATGTAGGTGTACACTAAGTTGGCGACGGAATGAGCACAAAGTCACAGAGGAATAAATTAAGTTAAGGCCCTATAATTTTTCTATTTTCTTCTAATAAAAAGTAAACCAATTTCTATTGGTTTACTTTTTATTAGAAGTATTTCCAGTGGCGTAACGGTATAGTTCAAATAATTATTACACAATTACAACAAGTATAGACGTTTTCATCTTTCTTGGCGTGTGCGTGTAGAAACACTTGCAATAAGTTGTTTCATCTGTCTTTTCTTGTCTAAGCTCGATTCGTTTACCTCCTCTAGTGGCAGCTATCTGTATTCGTAAAGAGGCCGAACTTATCACCGACACCGTATCGGCCAAACGCATCGGTGTTATTGCTACAATACTGGGAGACGTGAGTGGTTTTTTCATTCCCTTCTCATCGCACTTTACCATGACAAACGTGACTCGCACAATTGAATTACGCATCTGTGTATCAGAGAGAGACGAATATTAAAAATTCCGTAGTAGCTTATTTCAGGCACACTCCAAGAACGATGAAACCGAGTTTAGTAATATTTTTTGCAAGCTTTAATATATTATTAGAAAGTTAAAATTGTTATTATTTTTTTAGTTGGTTTAAATAGAAAACCACTGATTTATAATATTCTGTTTAATTAAGCATACAAACACAACAATAATTATGACAGGATTTAATAAACAAATAAAACTACATTGATATTATCTTTCAAATTAAATGAAGCATATTGTATAACCACAGAATAAATACCAATTGTTTTATTGTCCTATGGTATAACTAAATGTATCACAGTAATTATTTATTATTAATATTTTAGTTTGATTATAACACTGGAATGGGTAACAAGTGTAGAAAAGGGGTAATTGATAATAATTTTCTGATGGTAAATTTACTTCATCATCGGAAGAAAACTCTGTACTGGAAGAGTCGTTATTAACATTTATAATAATTGAAGCTGTTTTCATGGCGTTATCAACCACTATTCCGCTGTCCATGTATTCATCTTCCTTCTTAATGATATGGTCACATCGTTTTCTTCAGTCATTTGCATCAATTCTATTTAACGCTTTCTCAACGTGTTTTTGTACGTCAGCTAACTAGTAGCTAAAAACTAGTACCGAGTTAGCATGTACAATTAGGTATTAAGTGCTCTTGCAACCACTTTCCATAATTATCTGCATTAACTTCAGAGTGGTAATCTTCTGATTTTGTACCTGACCTAAAGGTTACTAATCTATTTTTAATGAATCTTATGTCAAAGCCGGCATGCACCATTATTAATCGTTGACTTTTGGAAATATTAGATAATAATCTCTTTGTTGATTCATCTATCTCGTCCTCATACACAATTGGCCTATTTTGACTCCAAAAATGTTTGATTTGTCTGATATATTTTTTTCTCAAAGCTTGTATTTCATTTTTTTCTATAAGCACTTTTCGGTTCTCCTTCAACGAAATTTTATTTTACGTAGAAGTCGTCTTAGAATGTCTGTTAAATTGTAATATCCAAATTGCTGTGAATGTTTTATCTTAATTTTGTTACCGTAACCCAACATTTGTCTGTCTTATAAAAATCGTACATTATTCTGCGAATATCTCTTATTTGATATTCTGATAAATCTATGGTTGATCTCCTGTCTCGTTGTTTGTCTGGACTCTGCCGGATTTTTTTAAGAACATTCTGCCTCGCTTGTTATCCTTTCGATTGTTCTGATGTAAATTCCTGTAGAAGAGTTAAAAAGAAGGGATAAAAGTCTACATTTACTGCCCTACCGAAAGAGAGTACACAATATATTAATGTGCTAAGTGTAATAATTTAAGTACATGAATCAAAAAATGTCTCAATTATCGGGATTAAGGCCGGTGTCCATACAATTATCATTTTACAAATCGTTCTAAAAGTATTTATTAAAAAGCAGTGCCATATCATACAACCACAAAGGCACGTTATACAACTATAAGATAATGAATTAAACAGATACAACTAATAAAAGATAAAGACAAATTTAAAAACTCTCCATTATTTTCAGTTCATTTAATAGCAAATGAATCATAATTTATTTATTGTACAAACTTACTTATTGCTTTAGCTGTTGTTTCTTTCAGTTTTCAAGATATCTGATTCGAGCTTAATATTTTTAAAGTAATTAAACACATTAAATAAGATTTCACGAGATTGTCCATTAATAATAGAATTAATATTTCTATTACTTTCCACTTTATCCAAAATAATAATAAGTCTAAAAAATAACAGGCGCACTTCACTTTCGTGTTACGCACCTGATTACAAGGAGGAGATTGATGACCACCTCCTAAGCGGACTTTAATTTTTGGGTCTGTGCGCCTCGCCAACTTAACTGGCTTTCACAGTACAGATAATGTGAATTAGATGTCCGTCGTTTTCCGCTCGTTGTTTATTTAGGTATTTGTTTGATTTTGATACAGAGTATTTAAAAAAATAATTTTTGAGACTATTTTGCTATTTATGCATATTTTCATTGCTTTGTCAAAAGTTTGTTCGCCAAAAAGGAGACGAAGTGAAAGATGAATTTTATGAAGAACGAGTCATTGTCTGAAGAAATGCCCAAACAAGATATTAAAATTATTAATGTTGTAAGAGAAGATAGCCAAAGATTGATTACACTCGCAATTGAAAACAAGCTAAAAATTATGAGTAGGCATTTCAGGAGAAAGAATATATTGTATAAAGGAACGTGGAAAATTCCGGGATCAAATGAAACTAATCAAATACACCACATCTTAATATAAGAGACGTTCGCCAATTTAATAACAAATTTGAAAACGTGCAGAGGGGCTGACGGAGACTCTGATCATTTTTTGGTTAGAATTAATATGAGAGATGCAATAATTAAAAAACATAAACGAAAAAAAACTTTTCGGAAGAAGAGATTTTTCAAACCATGATTAAAAAATTGAACTTTCTATATTCTCATAATAATCTAAAAATGCGTCTTTAATTTTTCGTAGATATAAATCATCGTCGATGTATTCATTTTCTCCACCGGAGTGTAAAATTATAATTATCTGTCTTTTATTGGGCAGTACTGAATTAGAACACTTTTTGTAATTATTGGTTAACTAATTTTCATTGTCATAAGTATCATACCAGGTCTCATCTAAATAAACAATATTTCATTTCATTTTTCGATACTCAGTTATCTGTCTGATATAATTGTTTCTTATAGAAATTATTCTAGTTCTTTCCATTATTGCTTGTCTATAGTTTTTTACTTAAAATTATTGGCTTTAAGAGATAATGGAAGTGTTTCTGCTGAACATGAAATAAAGTTCTTTCGAATCAATTCACTTCGAAGGCTTTCAACAGTTGGAAAATATTAGCTGCATACATCTTTTATATTGTTCTGATTATAGGTTCAATTAAATGTGGTTATATTTGTCTGAATTTGTCACAATCCTTTGTCCTCTATCTAGAAGAAGATTGTTCTCTTATAATCTTAAAGCAGGTTGTCTTGGACACTCTAGTTAAAAAACATATTCCTGCAACACATCTGACTTAGACAATTCAGAACACAGTCCTTCATAAACATGTTTCAGCATACGTTTGGCATTATCAGAGAGTTATTGAACATGTCGCTTACACAGCTTTGTAAATATTCCAATTGATCAGGGGGTTCGACTGTCTCTTCAGCTGCAGAATTATTATCACACCACAGACGCCACATTTTATAAGTATTTTTGTAAAATGGTAAAAGAAGTTTAGAAAGAACACTGACGAAGTCACAACCAAACTCAATTGCAGTTCACTATTTGAATTTAACTAAACGGTGTAGCAATTATGGTTATACTGTTTACACTGTTATTACTGTGGTTATGTCTATGGAGATGCATAAGACCTATTTTGAGGCTATCAGAAAACAAAGCAGTTTTATAAGATCCATTCATGATCAGACAAAGTGGTTTTATTATGTAAACAGTTTCTTTGATCACTTTGATTGGGAATTAATCGTGGTAAATGTAGTCATTTTGATAAATACGTTGACATTCTGGAACCCAGTAAAAGTACACAATTGTATGAGTATCGAAAAAAACTATCATCGATTTTAATTTTTATGAGTAGAAAATATTTTTGCGCAATTAAACATTTTTGCAAACAGTTATCGAATGTAAAATTTTCTGTATGAATTCGTTGTCAGCTACAATAGTTTCAGCAATTACATGAACAATTATTTTAATTACAGATTTTTCGCTATTTTGCTGTTTTTATGCGATAGATTGAAGAGTAAACATGTTCAACGTCTATAATCTTAAAATCGCATAAACAACTCAAAAATACGTACAGATAATAAACTTTCATGGTCATATGTTGAAAATGAATTAAAAATTTAAATTGTTTTCTTATTTTTTATTAATCATGCACAAAAATGTATACGATAACTTACCTTCTTCTGATTCCGAATCACTATCCCCTTCGCTGTCCGAGGATGAGGAAGACGAGGAAGAAGATGGTGCACCTTTATGTTCGGTTTCTTCCTTTTTATTAGAATTTAACACTACACTCGATGAAAAGTGTGTCCTAAAGTGTCTCACAGTACTAACATACACTGTCTGTAAAGAAAAAAAAATTAAATTAGTGTTAAAGTATTAACATGTCATTAAGAATATTTTATTCGTTCTGTTAAGTTTTAGTTTGTTTGCAGCACACCATGTGCTATGTCGTATCATCTCTATCATCGCTGTCAGCGAATTGTACGGATTTGTAGGGAGATATGAATTTAGGCAAATCGTCGACATAAATAATAAACAAAAGAGGTCCTAAGACCGAACCTTGTGGAATCCATGTTTTACGAATAGAAAATCGGAGAGATTACCTTCAGGCACTACCACCTAGTGTCTGCCACATAGATAAGAAGTTATAAAATGTCGTGTGAAACGAAGACAAAAGCCTTCGACAAGTCGCAAAGAAAAATTGATGAGATTGCCGCGTTCAAGTCCCTCAATCATTTCGCTCGCAACATTAAATATCGCATTCGTAGTAGAACGAGCACTTCTGAATCCATATTGTGAGTTGCTAAAGTAATTGAAGACATAAGTGGATAAAGGTGTCATGTCACATTTTGTAAAAAAATGAGATAGTGCTATTTTTGGACTTCTCTGTTATATATGCAACTTTTAAATTCGGCCCTATTTTTAAAAATGTTAAGGTTAAAAAGATATTTGAGTGATAAAGGTGTCATGTCACATAACTTCTACTAGATTTAGAGAATAGACGCGTTATGTCACATTTTTAGGGCTTGACACCTTTATCCTGTAAAAATGGGCGTTTCTTGTTCAGAGCTGGTGTAATGTCAAAATTTTGAGGTTATGTTTATTGTGTTTAACTAATAAGCAGTGCTTTTACGTATTTTGTACTATTAAATAAATAAGTGTTTTAATAAAAAATAACTAATATTTTATTATGGGATCCAGAATTAACCGCATGTTAAAATTATTAGAAGAACAACAGTCAACTTTTGTAAATATTGGTAAGTATGTTATAATGATGTTTCACTAACAGTGAATATTATATTTTCAAAGGTTCTAATGTCCTTTTCCATCATATTGATGGCACATTATGTATGCAAATCCTCAACAGGTCAAAAAACCATAGGTGTCACCCTATACTTGTTTTGAAATAAATAAAAAAAAATTAATATTTTAAGATGTCGTCAACAATTCATTATCTTTTAAAAAATCTTCTGTAAAATAAGTGTCCACTAATCTGACTGTACCCTTTTTGTGCGTAAAAAACGTCGGTATATATGCCACACGATTATTGTTAATTATACACGGGTGATTAACGAGAGAATTCAATGTTTCACGAAATAAATTAATGTAAACAGTAATTTAAAGGTGATTATTGTTTTCTATACAAGTTATCGCCTGACACAAAAAGAATACCTTCTTTGAACGATTACCTGGAATTACTGATAAGGCTTCACTAATGATAGTTTAAGTAGTTTTTATGCCACATTACAGCTTATGCCAATAATATAAATTAGAAATTGTTTGCATCTTCCATTTAGTTTGTAGATGTACATTGTTCATGTCTTACCTACCTACGTTTTTGGTGTCGATATTTTGTTATTTGCATTTAAAAATGACGTCGACAACCCTTTATCCCGGTTAAGTGTAGTATTAAAGGTGCATTTAGTCTAAGAGAGAAAAATATAATATTAAATGTATACAATGCACTTGTACATCAACGCCTTTTAAGTAATGTTCGTGAAATCGTTAACATGTGTTCAAATATGACAGGGGTTGGAGAAGCAACAATTTATAGATTCCTAAAAGAAAGAGCGAGGTCAAGATCAAGCGAGGTGTACGACAGGGGTGTGTATTGTCACCACAACTTTTCAATATATATATATTCGGAAGAAATCTTTGCACGAGCACTAAAGCAATCAAGAGAAGGTGTTAAAATTAACGGCAGAGTTCTAAATAATGTACGATACGCCGACGACACGGTCCTAATTGCAGAGAGCGCACAAGATTTCCAGACACTCTTAGATCGCGTCGGATCGATCGGAGAACAATACGGCCTCAGCATTAACGTCAAGAAAACAAAAACAATGATTGTCTCCAAAACATCCATCCATCCACAGATGGCTTTAAACGTGAATGGTAACATTATCGAAAATGTCGAGAAATTTCGATATCTAGGGTGCTGGATAACGAAAGATATAGATCCAGACATAGAAATAATATGCGAATTGAACAAGCAAGAAATGTCTTTTTAAAAATGAAACAAATGTTTACGTCCCAAACACTCAATCTCAAAATCCGATACCGAATGCTGAAATGTTACGTTTACAGCACCTTACTATATGGAATGGAGGCCTGGACCTTCAAAATCAACTCACTCAGGCGTTTGGAAAGTTTTGAAATGTGGTTATTTCGAAGGATGCTGAAAGTCCCCTGGACAGCGCATATGAGCAACGAGCAGGTCCTACACAAGATGGGTACGACACAGAACTCTTAAAAATAATGAAAACACGGAAAACCTCATATTTGGGACACATATACAGAAATGAGAAATACCAGCTACTGCAGCTTCTTATAGAGGGGAAGGTAGAAGGAAAACGTGGTCCTGGTAGACGGCAGGCGTCCTGGTTGAAGAACATTCGTGAGTGGACTGGTTTGGATTCTCAATCTTTAATAAGAAAAGCCAGGGACAGAAATGATTTTGCTGAGGTTATCGCCAACCTTCATTGAAGACGGCACCCAAAGAAGAAGAAAAGAAAGAAAAGGAGGAACTGTTTCATCTCCCAAGAAGAGTGGGTGGAGTAAACCCTTGGAAATTGAAGAAATACATAAAAACATGATAAGACTCATTTTTTTAACAAAGAATTTCCAACATTGGACAAAATCCAAACATTAATTAGAGAAAACGAAGAGTTACCAATCATAAGCAACAAGAAATTATGGGGACTATTGAGAGAGATGGGATTTCGTTGGCAAAAGAATAGAAGAAAATCCGTTTTAATTGAAAAAGATTACATTGTATGTTGGAGACCAGATTATCTAAGAACTATTAAAAAGTACCGAGAAGAAGGGAAAACAATTTTTTATTTGGACGAGACTTGGCTAAATGAAGGTCATACTGTACCATATCTATGGGTTGATACAAATGTGAAAAGTTCCCGTCTGGCATTCATCGAAGGTGTATTTACTGAAATAAACAATATTCCCGTTGGAAAAGGACGTAGACTCATAATAACCCATATTGGAAACGAATACGGTTTTGTCAATGGTGGATTATCAAGTTTTGTCTCAAAATCAACCAAAGATTACCACGAGGAAATGACTGCTGGCGTTTTTGAAGAATATTTTGAGCAAATGTTGGATTTAATTCCAAAAAATTCTGTCATAGTCATTGATAATGCTAGTTACCATTCAAGACTATCAGAAAAATTGCCAACAACAGCATGGAAAAAAGGAGAGATAATCGAATGGTTATCTATTGATATTACCTATTGTAAGGCAACATAAAGCAGCTTATAATAAATATATAATTGATGAAATGGCATTAAACCGTGATGTAATTATTTTACGTTTACCCCCATACCACTGTGATCTGAATCCGATAGAAAATATATGGTCTCAAGTAAAGGGTGAAGTCGGACGCAACAACAAAACTTTTAAATTAGAAGACGTACAACAATTATTAGAACATTCCTTATCAAAAGTAACTCCAGAAAACTGGAAAAATGCTGTTAGTCGTGCTCACAAGGAAGAAAATAAAATGTGAAATTTGGATAATATGACTGATGCAATGCTGGAACCGGTAATAATTAACATTGGAGTTGAAGATTCCTTAGATTCTGAAGAAAGCAGTGAATCTGAAATGGAATTTGATTAAAATAATATTCATTTTTTTACAAATCGGCCCCTGTTACGGCCACAACTTATTTTATATATAACCGATAAAATAAACATCTTACATTTCTTGCAAATTCGTTAATACCTGTTAATCTCCATCACTCCAACACTGGCAACTTTATTTAGGGATTAGTAACCCTCAAAACTATTGTATTCTATTCTGCTTCAACCTTTATACCTGGTGGTCATACTCAATTTAAAATTGTTTTCCTATATACTTCTGTAAACTTGTTGGCAAATATCTATTTTTCATTGAGTCACTCGCATCAACAGTTTAGGGATTTGCATACATAATATGCTATCAATATGATGGAAATGGACTATATATTAATATTACAGTTGATATTTACATCAATATTAAGACATTTTTTATTTGCAGATAATACAAACGATAGTTTTCAAGAAGCTGCTACATCATCCAATAATATAAACGAAGGTTTTCAAGATGTTACGTCCATTAGTGAATATTCTCCATGCAGCGATGAAAATGATTCTGATGACTCGGAAAATACTGATAAATATAATATGGAAAATATCGAGGAGGTTAAGCGTAACTGTTTATCTACAAATGGAGCAACATTACAAGACATACGAATTCCTGAAGCAGAAACTGAAAATGAAACGATTTCATGACCCAATAAACAAAATATATGACACGTCATTGCTAATGGTATAGAGCAGACTTTTTTAAAAATAAAGTTGTTTACACTAAAACCAAAAGTATCTAAAAAGTGACCACGTAACCCAGGGGAGCGGAAACGAAAAAAAGCTGCAAAACTACTACGCAAATGGGTAAAGAATTTATTTCGCAAACAGGAAAAGTAATAAAAAGGAAAGAAATCAAGCTTAGAGTACTTTGTACAGAGCAGTGTCGTCTAAACTGTACGAACACGTTTAATATATAGGATAGAGAAATGTTTTTCAGATAATTTTATGCTTTGGGTAGGAACGCTAAAAATACTTTACTGTTTAAAAGTATTACAATACAACCAGTAGCTCGTCATCTTCTTCTTCTTCTTCATGTACCATGTCCTTTCAGAACGTTGGTTACCATCATAGCTATTTTAATTTTATTCACTGCCACCCTAAATAGCATGGTTGTATCTACACCATACCAATCTCGCAAGTTCTTCAACCATGAGGTTCTTCTTCGTCCTGGACTGCGTTTGCCTTTCCTTGCATGATATTTTGTAGCAATCTATATTTGGGACCTCTCATTACATGTCCGAAATATTCCAGCTTTCTCTGCTTGATGCTTTTTATGATCTCAGTAGTCTTGCTGAGACGTTCTAGTAATGTGGAGTTACGAATCTTCTCCACCCAGGAAACTTTTAAAATTCTTCTATAGCACCACATTTCGAAAGCCTCAAGGCGATTCGTCATCGTCATCGTTCTAATATAAGATCATCAAAAATTATACCTTCAAATATGGGATAACACACAATAAAAAGGTAATAACAGTGTGTAAAACTACCTTTTGCTCTCTATATGAAATCGGCCGAAAAAAAGTTGAAAGACTACAAAATTCACTAAAGCTTGACCAATCTATACCGTCACCTAATCAGCAAGGACATCGTGAAAAACACCTTCATCAACGTCTCTTTTGCTTTGCAATTTTTAGAAAGCACAGATTAAAGCAGAAATCTGAATTGTGTTTCGAAACTATTTTACGGCTTTAACTTTTACTTCAGAATATGAATAGAGTATGCAATAACAAATTAATACAAAGAAAACCAAGTATATGATATGTAGTAAATTAAAACGGCGAATAATTACAAAAACCTAGAAGCTATGATAAACGAGGCAAATGATCAAAATATCGAGATGAAAAGACGTATTCAAATTGTTAGGTCTCATAATAACATATGCTCTAACTAGAAAACCGTCTACTGTTTAATTGTATAATCAAAAGGTTCATTTACTTCCACAAATTTCAATTTTTACATCATTGATACCAATATTTTATTTGACTTCACCTTATAATTAAATCACTAGCAAATATTGCAAAAAACAAAACCCAAACCAAAATTTTCAAGCGAATAACACCTTTATTATTTAAACTTTTTCGAGCTATCCCTAAACATTGTTGATATGTAGCGGTTTAATGTGAATTGGATGCAAATGGAAGAATTTAGCTCCAAAATTGGGATCAAAGCAACTGGTTAATTAATGTGTTAGGGACGACTTAATTCGTAAAATTGGAATATGGAATCGGAGTGAATTCGAAGGATAAACTCTGTCGAAGCACTGGAATTCCCTAAATTAACCGTAATAGAAGGTATTAAGAATTAAACGGGGGTTAAATTCTCGAAAATCGACATCACACTTTTCATATTGCCGTTATACAGATGCGGTGTATATAGTTCCACTATATATCAACTACAGAATATCATTGCATTGATTTTTCTTTCTCACTGTCCTGACTTTCCAAGGAGACATTCTTTCCATCGCTGCGAGGGTGACTTCAGATCTTAAAGAAAATGTCACAACGCTTATCTTACCTTCCTTTGTTACACACCTTTTGCAATGTTGCATTTTGCCATACCTCGTTTATTTTTTAAATAGTGTTACCCAATATAGCGTTATTCTCTTCTGTTACACCGACTTTTAGTCGCCAACTAAATTATTGTTACGGCAGCTAATAAGAAATTTATTTATGTATTTAGTTAATACACGGGATAACCCCATTAACATTTTAAATTACAATAAACAATATCAGTTAGGATTCTTCTTCTTCTTCTTCCTACTTTATAAATAGGCTTAATGCCTGTTTTACTTCGGTTTTTAGCCTCAATTGACGTTGTCTGGCCATCTTTTCCTCGGTCGTCCCAATGATCTTCTTCCATTTGGCGATTTGTCTCTTGCTATTCGTACTATTCTATTTTCTGTCATTCTTTCGATGTGTTGATTCCATTCCACTTTTCTTCTTTTGGTCCACGCGTTTATTTCCTCTACAGCATATCTCGCTCGTATTTCCTCACTTCTTACTCTATCTCTTAGAGTTTGATTTGTTATTATTCGTAAGACTCTCATTTCTGTTGTTTCCAGCAGTCTTTGTGTTTTCGCCGTATCTGCTCTTGTTTCCGCTGTGTACGTCATTATCGGTCTTATTGTTGATTTGTATATCCAGGTTTTCGTTTGCGTTATGAGGTATTTGTTTCTCCAGGTTGTGTTGTTGAGACATCCTGCTGCTCTGTTTGCCATGTTCACTTGTTTTTGTACTTCTTCTTCCACTTTTCCGTAGCTTGACAGTTTTGTTCCCAAGTAGTCAGTTTCCATCACTTGTTCTATTATTTTGGTATTTACGACTAATTTACATCGTCTCGGTTCCGATCATATCACTATCGCTTTAGTTTTCTCGGTTGAGATCACCATGTTGTATATGAGCGCCGTATCTTCGAATTATTTAATTAATCTTTGTAGGTCATCTTCATTTTCGGCTGTTATTATGGCGTCGTCAGCGTAGCATATTATCCTTATTTCCTTTTCTCCCATTCTATATCCTCTTCTTTTTTTAACTTTCTTTATGATTTTATCCATCATCAGAATAAATATTAATGGGCTCAGCGAATCTCCTTGTCTTATGCCAGTTTCATATTTGATAGCTTGCGATAGTTTTCCTTTACGTCTTACCATAGCTATGTTATCTTTATATATATTCTCAATAGTTTTTACTAAGTCCAGTGATATTCCCTTTTCATATAATAAATGTATCGCGTCCCGAATTCTCACTCTATCAAAAGCTTTCTTCAAATCTATCATACACGTATATGCTGGTTTGTTGTATTCCAGCGACTTTTCATTTATTTGTCTTATTACAAAATCTGCATGCGTGCATGATCTTCCTGTCCGAAATCCTTGCTGTTTCTCTTGCAGAGATATTCGTTCGTTTATTTTTATCGCTATTATTCTTGTTGTCAATTTGAGTGTTGTATTTAAAATATTTATTGCTCGATAATTATTGGGGTTTTTCTTGTCTCCTTTTTTGAAGAACATCACCATGATCGCTCTCCTCCATTCATCTGGTATTCTGTTCATGGTGATTATTTTATTAATAAGAAGTTGCAGTTGTTGTACAAGGTAATCACCTCCATATTTTAAGAATTCATTTGGTATTTGATCTTCTCCTGGTGACTTTCTTTATTCCTTCCTTCACATCGTTTTGGGAGATTTCGGTCTTTTGCTAAGTTATTATATATGTCGTTTCTGGTAAAGGTTCTTCGTTTTGTTTTTTAAACATTTCTGTCTGGAAGGCTACTTATGTATCCTCTTGTATGTGTTCTATTTCAACTAGTTCTTTTATTTCGCTTCTTTGTTGTCTTATGAAGCGCCATACTTGTTTCTGTTGTCCATAGAAATCCATCTCTAGTCCTTTTGTGAATCTTTCCCAGTAATCTGTTTTTGTTTTTCTTACCTATTGATGAGTTTCAGTTCTTATTCTTTTATATTCTTCATATGATTCATTCGTTTTTCTGACTTATATTTTAGGAAAGCTTTCTTTTTTGGTGACATTTTGACCACTTTTTGTTTTTTATTTTCGTTCCAAGGGTTTCTCGGGCAGCATCTAGAATATTTTTCTTAAGTTTTCTCCGGCTAGTTTCTACATTGTTTGCATTTTCGATATTCTCCATTTGTATTTTCTGTTCTAGCCTTTTTTGATATAATGATTTTAGGATTCAAAACTTGAAATTACTTATAATATAAAATCAGTATTAAATTTTTTTAAAAATAAGACTAAAAATCTTATATACTAAAAAAACAAAGTATAATAAGAACAAAAATCAACAATCCCAATATATTGTTCTGAAGCTATTTTCTTGTGGCATTTTAAATTAATTACTATTTAACTGGGAATAAGCCACAATTAAAGATAAAAATACGTTTATTGACGTTTCAATTTCCACTTCGGAAATCGTTCTCAAAATACAAACAGTAAATGTTTTAAACATCGTCGTTTTATAGGTATTCTCCTGTTATCGGGGTATAATCCATTAGCAAGCATCGAAGAGAATGTATTATGATACCCATAATGATGTAAAGAACAGTTTAGTTTCTAATTCAATGAGACGAAATATATTTCTGCAAAGGTTTTTGCATTTCGCAGATAATACAAAGCCTACTGTTAGTGACAAAGCATGGAAAATTCGGCCATTGATTGACAGAATAAAAAACAAAATGTCATGAAAATTGTGTTCCAACAAAAAATATATAATATTATGATGAGTCTATGATAAAGTATTATGCTCACCATCAATGTACAGAACTTAATTTATTTAGTTGCCTACGATTTTTGGGGTACGGCACAATTGGAGCAATAAAGAAAAACAGAATTCCACCTAGCTGTCCCTCGAAAAAAGGAGTTTTCTAAAAGAAATCGTGGCTGTTTATAACATGCAATAGAAAAAAAAAACAGCGGGGTGTTACTGGTGCGATGTAAAGATAACTCTGCTGTTACAATGGCATCGACGAGTTGTGGTGGTTCAGCATTGGGTACGGTAAAAAGATTTTCTCATGAAGAAAAACGCCACAATCAAGTAAGTCGGCCTCACTGTATTGATAAATACAATAAAAATATGGGGAGTACCTACTTGATAGATCGAGGTGTTTCAACCTACCCAGTAGCAGTTCGCAGTAAACAATGGTACTGGCCAATTGTAACATGGTTGCTTGATGTTGCCGTACATAATAATTCATGGCATTTATATAAAAAAAAATAAAAATATATATCCTTGCTATTGTTTAGGAGAGAATTAGCCCAAGTTCTTTTCGCAAGATATGAAAGTCCTCCCTTATATACAAGAAGACCATAGACAGAACTTGTCAGATCTTTTTGATCATCTTTGATGGCATCGACCATTTCGTTACACCAAGCAGTATAAAACGATGTGCTGGTGACGTATGTACACATCTGGACGAACAATGTGCCAAAAATGCAACGTTGGTTTGTGTGTTAATTGTTTTATAGGATACCACACCAGAGGATGAAAATATTCTCAAATAAATATTTTCCAAAAAAAATATTCTCAAATAAAAGGGTTAATTGGTTAATTAATTTGCCCAAAAGTATTTGATGATAAAAACCATGTTGTGATTAGATATTAAGCCTTTACATAATCAAGAAATTTGCTTTGCCATAAGACAGTCAAAGAGCTTATGAATTGCAGACTGTAAACAAATGCTACGATAAGTTTCAATATTGTCTTTCTGACCATTTTTAAATATAGGAACAACATAACTTTCTTTCCATGAAGAAGGAAACATAGAGGTTTTCAGAGATCTATTAAACAATATAACAAATGGTATTACAAGGGTACAGACACACATTTTTAAAAAAAAATTAGGCACACCATCTGGACCAGCAGTAAGCTTATTGGGCAGCTCATTTATGCTAAATATCAGTCATGGTAATCTTAGAATGACAAATATTTGTACTAAAATTGCTATTGAATGTACGGATAGGGACGTAAAGGTTTTTGTTATTTGGTGAATAAATCTCGTCCAGTTTGGAAGAAGTTTATAAATAAATTAGCTATGTCTTCACAATTTGTTGCGGATTGGACTTGATAAAAAAGGAGTTAGGTAGATGATGAAATTCGTGTATAATGTACTATAATTATATTTATCTACCACGAATTGATGCACATAAAAGAATCAAAGAAAAATTTTTTTTTCTATATTTCCTGTAAATAAAGTACATAATCCCTGACAATATGAAGCTGAAATTAAGAGGAAAGGTTCCAAGAAACTCTTTAAAATCAGTGTTTAAAACTGTCATTTTATTTACAATCTGCGACAAAATTAAAGTAAATCATGAAAGGTCCCGACTTTCTGTTTTCGTATTCATTTCGTTAAAATTGTTTTATATCCTTTTCAAGTGTCAGAGAACAGTAATAAGCTCTGGAGGTAGGAGAAAGTTTTAAAATTTATTCAGACCTTTCGTTCTCTTTTTCTCTTTTTTCTCTGCGTAAGTATAGCTCGGCAATTTTCACGTCCAAATGCAGATCCGCGGGTTTATATCTGTATTCCGTGCTTTTTCAGGTCACAAGAATTTTGGAGAACGGTCGTGTTTCAATTTTGAATGTATTACCAGATATATATGCATGTACTGAATTAGATCTGGAATGCCGCTTTTGTGGAGTAAGGTGCTCTAAGAAATGGATTTAAAAATCCTCTTTATAAAGTTTACCTTTGACAGGAAATATGGGAAATCGAATTGCTTTTCCTCGTACATGCGTAATACGTAAATACTGCACGTTTTGATATTATGCAGAATAATTGATTGACACGTTCACGAAACACAAATTGATTTTGTGACCAGGAGCATTGAAATGGTGAACTTTCAATTTTTTTTTTAAATTCTGAAGCTATTTTCTTGCGGTATTTTAAAGTAATTACTATTCTCGAACTCCATATAAAAATATTCTATCGTCTCTTCATCCTTATCCGCTGTTGGTGCGTATACTTGAATTAAGTTAACTTGTTGTATGTTTGTTTTTAGCTGAACCATTATCACTCTCTTTGAGTAAGAGAGAGAGTAATTTCTTATATTAAATTGTCTAATTTTCCTGGCTGGTACAAGATTCTTACATTCCATGTTGAGATTACCTCGATCGATTACCCATGATCTTGGCCTCGTCTTTTACATGATCTTTTCCTTCCCTGAAGGATCTTGGTTTCCGGATTCCAAGATCAGTAACAATTTGACTTTTTTGCGTATTTGCCATGATAAATGACTAGGAATGTTCTGTTGAACCTTTAATGCAGTGGTTTATCCTTGCATTCTGCATTTTTCTGCCGTTGACCAATTTATTGGTTGTTCCGCCTTTGGAGTCAACATTGATGTTGCCCACCTTCTACTGTGTGTGACCGCAGCGCTGTACAAGCTGGTGTGCTAATAGCTACAACAAATATGTATCCAAGAAGACCTAATCAAGCCAACGAAAGAGCCCTGGGTGTCGTAAATCTCGCAATTTGATTAGAACTGAAGGAGAAATGAAAATTAAGTTGATCTCTCCTGTGTATCAACCAAACCCAACAACAACTCAATACACAGTATATTCGTCAAATTAATGCACTTTTTTTCCAATTGTTTTTGTTTAATAAGATTCAAACGGAGTATAATACATTGAAAGAATAATTGATAAGCGTTAGTATGTGCAAATTGTGCCTAGCGTGTGTTTATTTATACTTTTAAGAGCATCTGCTACTTTTTGAAACTGTCACAGTTAAACGGATGTTTCTATTATTTCGCAGAAAGCAAACAGATAATAGCCACTTTTATAGTAATTACTTAATGGATTTGTATGTTGTTATTCCTACTACGTCAATTATCCTTTTAATACTAAAAACTTAAAAATAGTTTATTGATTAGAACTAATTGTTTAACTATCGAGTAGAATATCAAGTAGACAAAAATAGAAATTTTTGTTTCAATTTCGTCGGTTGTTTTTAATTTTAATTGTAAGAATTATTTTCTCAGCATCTTGCAAAATACCTGTTGGATAAAAGTAGTTGGAAAAACTAGCGGTTATAAATAATTTTGTTGATAACAAGTTGTTCCGGTATGAGGTTAGTTAGGATGACGATAAAACGTGAAGGACGAGGTTCAATGAAATTATCGCGAAAGTGACATATAGTGGTATATTACAAAGTTAGATCATTTTTTTTTATTTCGAAAACATAGAATCCACATCAACCACGCGTGGTTATTAGTGCACTAGTATACATAAGAGTTCGATTTTTACGAACATTAAATAGATGTATATAAACATTAATCTTTTAAATACAGTAGTCTCTCTTTATAACGATTCCCTATATAACGATAATTCCTCTATAACGATAAAAATAGTAAACGTTGCGCGTTGGTTGGTTCGCCACAAGGACAATGTATTAATTCTTTTTCTAAAAAAATTTATTAAAAATCCTTTGTAAAAGGTATATATTCAAGGACCCAAACGGGCTAAGTTAGACAGACAAAACGTTTTCGAAATCCATATTACATCATCAGTGTCTAGGAGTACATGAAAGTAGCCAATAAATATATGGGTAAAAACATTTAGTGGCTAGATTCATGTACTCCTAGACACTGATGATGGAATATGGATTCCGAAAACGTTTTGTCTGTCTAACTTAAACCGTTTGGGTCCTTAAATATATACCTTTTACAAAGGATTTTTAATAAATTTTTTTAATATATGGTATACAGCCAACTACAGGAACGTAGATTCCTTGGGAATTCTTTTTCTATACCGATATCGTTCTCACTTTATATCGATGACTTTTCAGCGTTCAATGGTCGATGACAAATGTGTTATTGTGTTTAAAGTTCAGACTACCTGAGTCATGAGTGGCAAGGTCGTTGTCCAGCGGTTGTTTTAATTTGCGCTTAAGGACTGCGGCCACCCATTCTACTCATTCTTATGAAAGGGTTAAGTGACTCGCTTTTATTATTCGGGCGGCGTGCCTAACTCTTATCACACAGACGTCATCTATTAACGACTTTTCATTTCCAGTTTGAGTTGTGTCTCAGTGTGTTAACAGTCAACATGTTTTCGAAAAAGCGTAAGGTGAAAAGCAATTGGATGTCGTTTGCCACAGTCAACTGTGGCTACGATGCGGAAGGACAGAAAAAAGAGGCTTGAAGCGGAGATGTAGGGCGGTAGCAGGAAGAAGTTGCGGAAACCTCAGTACGAAGATTTAGGTCGCGCTATGCTTCAGTGGTTTCAGTAGCAGCGAATGAACCATATTCCACTTTCTGTGCCTGTGGTCAGGAAAACAGCTGAGTCTTTTGCAACTGATCTTGAAATTGTAAATTTCAAGGCATCTGAGAGTTGGCTGAGCAAGTGGAAGAAGCTGCGGCACAAGATCAACTACAGGCATATCAGCTGGGAGACTCGTGATATTAACAAAAACGTAACGGATGATTGGCTACAAAACGTGTGGCCTGGACTGAAGGCACGTTATGCGTCAGACGACATTTTCAATGCTGATGAGACTGGATTGTTTTTTAAAATGACACCAAACAGAACTTTAAAATTTAAATCGGAATAGTTGGTGGAAAGCTCTCTAAGGAATGCATTACAATTTTAGTGACCGCTAACATGACAGGTTCGGTGAAGCGAAAATTGTTAGTGATAAGGATTTAAAAACATAAAAAATCTACCTGTGACCTATAAAGCAAACAAGAGTGCGTGGATGACTTCAAATACTTTTAAAGAAGCGATAAGAAAGTAGGATATCGAGCTTAAAAGGCAAAAAATTCTTCTGCTTGTAGACAATTCTCCTGCTCATCCTATACTGTACGACCCTCAAAACATTGAACTTTGTTTTCTGCCAGCAAACACAACGAGTGTCCTTGAGATCCACCTGATGGACGAAAGTGTCATCAAGAGTTTGAAAAGCCGTTACAGGAGAAGACTTTTGATGGTATTGGTTGAGAACAATGGCAATCTTAAACTAAACATTCTTGACATCCTAGTGATTAGTAAATAATGGGACGAGGTGACGAGCAATACAATAAAACATTCCTTCAAACACGCAGGATACAGACAGTTTGAACTTACTATCACCTACGGACCGGAAGAGCTAACAGATGTTGAATAATTTTATGAAAATGTGGAAGAATATGAATAATTCCCAGAAGTGAAAGCAGAGCCAAAACTAGCTCCGATCCCTCAGTAGGCATTGAGTGTGGCAAAAGTACTGCATTTATTCTTCATCCACCAGGAAGACGATATGAGTGCTGTGGAAGATTCTATGCATCTTTAGGACAAGGTCAGGTCAGTTCTGTGGAAAAGGAAAAGGAGACAGACCAAGGTGACAGACTTTTTTTGGTAATGTAAGCAAAATATATTTTACAGTAGCATATTATTTTTTTATTGTACTGTACACATGTTTTAATTGTACATTCATTTTTTATATCGTATTGCTTGTATTATTCTTTAATAAATCTATGTAGTGTACAATACAGCGTTAATTCATTTATATTCGTTTTGCTACATTTTTTAAATTAAAATAGGGTATTTACTACAGTATTATTAATATTACAGTACCGAATTTTGTCTCTTTCTGTATAACGATCTCTCCTTATAACGATGAAAACTCCCGGTCCCTTGCATATCGTTATAGAGAGAGAGGACTGTAATTTAATAAATGTTTGTAAGTTTATTTCATAATGAAGCAAATACTCTTACTTTACAAGCATCAATAAAAACTGAAAATTCCGGCAGAGGAAGAACTCAAATACAAACTAAACGTTAAACTTGTATGGTATGGAACAGGAATGATGACACAGCCTAATAAACTTAAACAATTTGATACTTGAGAAATAACGAATTTTAAATATTTTTGATGCTCTTATCTCAAAAATGTCTTCTTTATTTCATAGTAGTTTTTTTTTAATCAAATTTTAACTTGTTAACTTTAATAAGATGGTGCGACAATTTAAACAAGTTACGAGGCTAATATTGAAGAAGGAACAGGCTTTAAAGCCTACATACTAGAAGGAAGAAGAATTTTAACTTCACTCGAAAAGATATAAGTACAAAAAGGCACCTGGAAATCACTAGACGGACAGTAAATATGATAGATTATTTTACTGTTGACTCAAGACACCAATGGAATCTAATAAAACATCCGCAGCAGGAGAGGAGCGACGTCTTGTTTACTAACCACAAGTAACTTTGTCGTTGATGTATTTATGCCAAGTTCGTTATTGGAGCAACCTGTAATGACTCGATCTATAAGGAGTTGAAGATATTCGAAACTTTTAGCCAGCGCTGTCATCTGCATATCTGATGTTGTTGATAGTTTCTCCCCCAATTCGTACTACATATTGAACTTCCAAGGCTTCGTTAAATATTATTTTCGAGTACATGTTAAACAAAGTTTGGGATAAGACAGAACCTTGTCCGACACATCTTTGAATGGAAATTTTGTCTGTTTCTTTGCCGGCTACCAAAATAAAAGCTTCTTGATTCCAATAAAGATGTTATTGTTATCCAGATTTAGCCATACGGTTCACACTCCCTCTAAGGGGAAAATTCAGTCATCCCAGATACCTGCGGTATAAAAAGGATTGAGCACTAGTGGGACTCTTTTCGTGTTATCGAGCCCTAGGTGACTTGGTATGCTGGAGTATCTCCCAAAAATGTTTGTACACATCTGGACGTCGTGAGGAATACAGCTTTCTGCATGGTCTTATAGAGATAGACCTAGTTGTTTTATGTTCTCGTTGGGAATAACACCAGTAGTAGATAGAATAATAGGCACTCTCTGGGTACTTTCCATTCTTCATTGTCTCCTAATTTGTATTTCTAGATATCTGCACTTGGCGATGTTTTCGTTGTATTTAACACGCAAATTATTGGTGTTAGGTATCGCCACATCAATAAGTGTTGTTTGCCTAGTAAGTTTATTAACTAGTATGAGATCCCGTCTATTATGTGCCACTGGTTGGTCTGTGAGAACAGTGACGTCCCAGTATAGCTTATAGTTGTTATTTTCAAGCATTCTGTGAGGGACGTAATGATAATAAGGAAGATGATCGGTTTGCAGAAGTCCCAGTTTGTCAGCTAGTTGTTGGTGGATAATTTTTCCTGCTGAGTGATGTCGTTCTTTGTAATCAGTTCTTCTTCTAATCAGATAGTTTCTTGGGCTTTGCATCCATATTTGCATTTGTCATTTTGGACTTAAGGATCTTCAACAATATATTTCAGATAATTTTTATTGGAATAACCTGATCCTGAATGGCAAGTAGAAAGCCCTAAGTCTCGGGAAACATCTTTCCTGATGTCAACCAATAGTTCGACGCTGTATTGTCGACATATTCTTGGCTGATCTCATTGACATGTCGTCCATTCTGAGGTTTATTTATCCAGATGCGCATTTTTTCTTCCTTAGCCGGGTGGTTTATGCGTATTTCTTGTTCTTTCAGTTTAAGCGACGTTGTACCATCTACTCGCAAATTGCTCGATGTAAGGTAGCTTATGTTAGGTAGATGGCTCAGCCTGCACCTGAAAATAAGTTCTTAAATTAGCAACCTGTTTATCCAGTTGCTCACCTATGTCCATAAGCCCACTTCCCTCTTGATATAGCGGTAATGTTGTTCTTTCTACTGCACTGAGTGGATGGTGTTTTTGCGTCTTTGTGAGAAGTATTCTTGCTTTCCGCTTATACACTTGTATATCTCTATAGAACTGTTCAATCTCAGTATCGGGTTTATCGGTTGTTGGAGCACAGACTTTTATAATAATGATGTTGATTGGGTTTTCTTGCAGTTATAGAAGTGGAATATGATCTTTATTATAGACCACTTTTGTAACGCGTTTTTCTATAGTTTGGCTTATTATGATTCCGATATCGTTCCAGTGTGGTTTTTGGTTATTACCCGAGTAATATTATCTTCTTGACAATAGTATATAATCAAACTGTTTATGTACATATTTGCACTGAAATATATATTATTTGCATTGCAAAAATAAACTATCACTGGCAAGCACACTCCACTATATGTATTTACTTTATTGTTCAGCTTTATATCCTTTGCGGCATATTATAAACGCACCATAAAGTTTTACGCTAGCCAAACAGTACACGTTATCTCACTGTTATCATTGCACATGGTATATTATTCATTATTCCCAAAAGTTATGTTTGTTTGTTTTTAAGATTTGTGTATAATTACTAGGAACCTTTAGAGATTTTTACCAATTTGTCATACAATTTCTAAATAAACATGGTTTGCTGAATTGTGACTATGAAATAATTTTTTTACTAGAATATTCAAAAATGATTAACTCACTATAGAAGCAAACGCAAGACAAAAATTGGAAAAAAGATTAGCAATGGCCTTGTGGAAAAGAGTGAAAAAATTTTGGACTGACAGAACTACATAAAATGAATCGTGGAACAAAATAAAAAACTGCAAAAATATATTATTGTCTAGAAGTACTAAATTCCAGAATAGAAGCAGAGATGAACGACTTAGGTTACAGGAAAGCGAATTGCATACGCAGACTAGGTCGTCTGCGTATGCAATAGCCCTTACCCATTTGTTTTGTTTACTTCTAATACCCCGTTGTATAAAATATTCCATAGTGTGGGTACCAGGACTGACCCTTGAGGTGATTTCCTTGGGTCATTTTCATCTTATTTTTCTTCGATATGCATAAGCTTATTTGCGATGGGTAGTCCTTTATATTATATTGGACCTATATTCCGGGGTCCCAAGTTATACAGTGAGACCCCAGTTCGCTGAATTGAAGGCGTTTTTTTTTCTGTACAATAAAACAAGAAACACTGTAACAAAAATGGATTGGCTGGAGCGCCAATATAACAAGAATGTGTAGTGTAGCAATAGGGTAAACTCTAAAATGTACCTTGATACACCAACGAACTAATATGTGAACTAACAGAAGATGAAAGGGATTAGATAGAAATAAATTATGCGAAAGAAATAAATAAAGGGTAAATATGAATTTTTAAAAAATAATAAAATTAATGCTGGCTAGCGACTATGCAGGAGAATGACCACTTGACAATCAAAGAGGGATTCGGCCAATTTGCATGCCCTACAGAGACCGTAAGATGTAAGAATTAATGACTAGAAACTACCAAGAAATAAACAGAAGAAAGATAAAGTTGCTCTACTGAATGTTTGGGCGCCAGGAAGTTAAATGGTTTCTTCCGAGATATCTTGTATTGCTGAAATATTAAAGGATAGGTACCAAGTGAAATCTTAAATTGTTTTAACCCAACTTTAATAAATACCTATATTATGTACAAATTATTTTAAACCCCTATATATAACAATATATCCCAACACCTCTTATATACAATTAACTAATCTATATTTACAATGAAAACCCTGAATATAATGATGAAAACAATTTCCCCCCTAATGTACCTGATAATGTGAAATTTTGACTAAGGTTATGCAATAGTTAAGTATATAATATAAAATGAAATATATAATAATATAAACGTTACAATGATCAAATAAATGAAATAAACCTCTCCGGATATGTGTGCACACTATAACCTGATAACGAGAGAGTCCAGGGGAGTTACAATCTCAACCCTTGGTGGACAATAAATGTTTTACTAAATTTACAATGACTATTATTTTATAAAAATGAATGTAATTATTATTAAGTATATATTTTGAAAAAAAAATTGAAAATGAAATAAAAGTTAAACCTTGAAGAGGACGTTAAAAAGTTGCTACAAATATTTAAATCGACAAAAAAAATATTAGTTCTTCCTGTTAGTTTCTGCAGGTTTCCCTCGAGATCCTCTGGAAGAACTAGTCGCAGGTGGGTGATACGCCAAACCTGGACACCATATAAAAAAAGGTACTTTTAAATTAAGTCCTTACAATTCTTCTTAACCCAATTAAATAAAAATGACTGCTTATCTTCCAATTCCCAAAAAATTAAATAAAAGTTTTTTCTTCCCCCCAGACCTGCACTGGATTCCGGACGTAGGCGACTGAGAGTGATCCCAACTTAATGTATTTTCACCAAAACAAAAACAAAATAAAATAACCAACTGGGTTTTCTTCCACAAAATAATAGTTTCTTCCAAATAAAATAAAACTTAAACCAAACTCTTAAACGAGGGACTCTCAATCGCCTGAATACGTCTGTTCAACTCAAGGAATTCCAAGCAAGTGCCGGTCTGATGGCGCTAACGCTGTTACCACGATCAGAGGCGTAGACAGAGGGCGTGATTTATTGCCAACTTTTAAAAATAAAATTTACCGAAGTTATTCAAATGTTTGGTTTAAGAATATTTCCAAATGAATTTAATTTGTAATTAAATTAAAGAATTCCAGTGACAAAGCAGTAAATGGGTATTTAAGTAACGGACTCGTTACAACACCCATATCTTTCTGCTTGTTTTCACCGCGTATCTTATCCAGATCGCGACGTTGACTGCTGATCCGCCTTTTCTAAATCGGTATTATTGGCTGGATAGAACTCTTTTATCTGCCTTCCAGCCTCGTCTTGACAAGATCCTCATAGAACAAAAAGAGAAATCATACGATTTCTACCTGGCGAAATCGAATTCAAATATAAGCCGCCGTGCTCCCTAAAACTTGCGAAGCAAACAGCTTGATGAATGAATCGGCAAGGGAGTCTAAAAATTGCACTCCAAATGCCGTTCATCATGGCCTATATTCGTAGTGAATTCGATTTCTGGTACTCCAAATGAAGTAAATAAACAAAACAAAATGACGGTATTAGATTTTGATTTGATACAGAGCAGCAACAAGCCGCATATACGTATTTCGATCTCTTTAGATCTCCTCAGTACGGTATAGTTACTACTCCATACCGAGGAGTAGTAACATACTCCAGTATGGAGTAGTAACTATACCGTACTGAGGAGATCTAAAGAGATCGAAATACGTATATGCGGCTTGTTGCTGCTGTGTATCAAATCAAAATCTAATACCGTCATTTTGTTATCCTCATAGAACTTGTCAAGGCAGTCCAGAAGGTATATTGGCCTATAAGAGGATGCGTAATCGGGGTTTTCCAGGCTTTTAGGAGCAAATGAGATTAGCTTCCTTTACTTCACTGGGAAACTCTTGCTTCGGCAAACAATCTGTGTTTGATCTTCTGATCAAACCTGGTTTCTCTGTTCATTTCTTCATCTGTGAACTCTTCCGCCAACACAGGTGAGACCTTCAAGAAGGTTTGTTCCTCCTTGGTGGAGAAGAGGAGCTCCACCGATTCTCGGAGCTGGTCTTCGTCTAACTTGTATAGAGAGATCATCTTTCATTGTTATTTTATATTCGTCGTCCCATATGTCGTCTTCTAAAGCATTTATTAAGTACTATAGAGAGTCTATCTAAATAAATAATTAAGAATAGAATCATGCAAGAGATAAAGTGAGTCGAAAACACAAAATGAAGGTCTTGTAGATAGAACTTTTACCTTGAAGCAAGTAGTATAGAAAAGATTGGAATAAGATCTCCAGATTCATGTGGTTTTGGTTGACTTAAATAAGGCTTATGATAGCGTATAGCTTTCTAAAGGTATGCAGAAGTATGGTGGAATAAATTATAGTCGGAGACAAATTAAGCGGCAAAATTTAGCTCGAGGTAATCGAGATGGGACCTCACTATAAAAACTTCAAAAACTTCATATCTAATAATATGAAACAAAGCAAATTATCTTCACATGGGGCACATGTAATAGGAACAAATTTTTTTAAATACTTAAAACGTAGCAGGTCAAAATGTTTAATGCATTTTAAATATATTCATTTTTTCGTTAATAACGTAATATTTCATTCTGAGTTTAAATTTTTCAAATATACTTATTAGTAGACTTCGGCAAATATGTATATTGCATATTTTGCATATTGTGCATATTTTATGCAAATATTTCATATTATGGCATATTTGTATAAAAGTTTGCATAAAGTGCATAAAAGTTCAGATTTTTATACTGTATTTGAAAATTTTTAAACATACCAATTTATTTCAATTCTTATATAAAATTTTGTAGTCATTTTAATCAAGAAATGATCTAAGTACGTAATCTCTACAGGTACAAAACATTAACAATTTCAAAGAAGATCAATTTAAGTAGCCCTCAACATTCTTAGAAAGTCTCGGTCACTGAGGCATTCAGTTATTGGATAATCGCTAAGGGTTCGCTCATTTGCAGTTTATGATCTAATCCCCAAATCTATCTACAATTTATTGTATCTTAACAGCAGGTAAACGGCTAATAGTTTTGTTCCTAATTTAGGGATTTTCCAAAATCTCCCAGTTTATTGAATTAGGTACCTAAACATTTCTAATTTGATGCTCAGATTTGTAAATCATTTTTGTTTTGATATTCAAAGCGTAAACACCCGTTGTGCGTAACAAAAAGGAAGATTGTGATTTTATAATGCCTAAAACAACTAGTGCTTCAACTTTGATTAAACCTTATAAAGAGCTGTCTATGGATATGGGAAAAATCTACTGTTCAGTCTGTGGGAAAATTGTAAGTATCTAATATTTTCTATTAAATATCTAATATTTCATACATACAGGGTGTTTCCAAATGACACTTACAACGTTTGACTGTAGATACTTCTCGAAAAATTGAACAAAACGATATAGTTAATGAGGGGTCAAACTTATTTACTTTTCGAGATACAGGGTGTTAAAATTAAAAAAAAATTAAATTCTTTTAGTTAATAACAACAATAACTTTAAAACCAATAAACGTATTTACTTGAAATTTAGTACTCGTAGGTTGTTTTTAAATGAAAAATAGCTTCCTTTAGTGAGAAAAAATTGTCCATGGTACAATACAATGGTGTGTATTTAGAAAAATTTGTCACCTTTACTTTTTTTATGAAGTCAGCTATTCTAAAACACAATTATTTTTATTGTAATTGAATTAACAAAAAAAAAACTTTTGTTGAATTTTAAAATAAGTTATATGATGTACTAATGGTTAGTAACAAAAACTAATTTGTGGATTAATACTGCATTTAAAACACTTAGCGAGTGTTTTTTTTTTCAAACCAGTTATTTGATTAACCAAAAACACCTTGTATATTTTTATATTTTAAAGGTTGGGTTAAAATAAAGGTTTTTATTTTTATTTATAGATAGCATGTGAGAAGAAATTTCAGATAGACCAACATGTGAGAACTGCTTCACACATTGCAAAAAAAAAAGGAAAAATAGGAGGAAAACATCAAACTTCAATGGCTAAATGTTTCCAATCTACTTCAAAAAAATTAGATGAGCAAGAAACTTTTAATGAAGACTTGTGTCGCGCATTAGTGTCTGCAAACATACCGCTTTCAAAATTAGCAAATGTAAATTTTAGTTCGTTTCTAAAAAAATATTGCAAACTTAATGTTCTAAGTGATCGGTCTCTAAGAAGAAATAATGTGAACGGGCTATACTCGTCGGTGTTAATTAATATTAAGGAAGAAATTGCAGATAATTATTTTTACATATCTGTAGACGAAACCACTGAATCCTCAGGAAAGTATATTGCTCATTTATTGATTGGTGTTCTTAAAGAAGATACCTTACCAAAATCTCATCTTATTTCATGCCAGCAACTTGAGAAAACAAATGCTTTAACAATTTCGCGTTTTATACAAGAAACATTAGCAACTTTTTTTCTTCCGACAACTATTCCTTTTAATAAATTACTGCTTATTTTATCGGATGCTGCTCCTTATATGGTGAAAGCAGGACAAAATTTAAAAATATTTTTCCCAGATTTAATACATGTTACTTTTGTAGCGCATGGATTAAACAGAGTTGTAGAGGAAATACGAAAAAAGTTTCCTCTTGTAAATACCATAATATCCAGTGTCAAAAAAGTATTTCTTAAATCTCCTATAAGAATTCAACTTTATAAAGAAATGCTACCTAACATTCCTCTTCCACCACAACCTATTTTAACGCGATGGGGAACATGGTTAGAAGCAGCTAATTTTTATGCAGATCATTTTGTTAAAATAAAGAACATAATTGATACGTTAACAGATGAAAGTTCCCAATCTCTTTTAGATTCTAAACAAACTTTTCAGAGTAACTTGCTTCAACAAGAACTTTCATTTATAAAATCAAATTTTAGTTTTGTTCAAAAAACAATTACTCAGTTAGAATCACCAAAACTGTCATTGTTCCAAAGTACAGCATTAATAAAAGAATTTGCATCATGTTGTCGGAACGTTAGAGGTAATATTGGAAAAGATATTTTAAAAAAATTTGAAGCTGCTATGGAAAAAAATAAAGGTTACCATATTCTTTCTGAAGTAGTCAGTGTTCTAGCTGGAAACATTTCGGAAACAATTAATTTAGAACCAAATGTTTTGGTTAGTTTGAAAAATGCTCCCGTTACATCAGTTGATGTTGAACGAAGTTTTTCCATATATAAATATATGTACTCAGACAGAAGCCATAAGTTTGTGTTAGAAAATTTTGAACACCACTTGGTCATTTATTGTTACCATAATTCTAAATAAATTTATTCATACTTAAAAATGATGTAGTTACTTAAAATAAATGTAAATCTTAATGAATAGTGGGAAATATTTAGTTATGTACACTTTTTTTTTAATAAAATTGTTACTATTTTACGATTTTTTTATTTATTTGTATGCATATTTTGTAAAATATTTGCATATTTTCGGGTAAACACGTGCATATTTATGCGCATATTTTCTACATTTTTATTTGCATATTTGCCGAAGTCTACTTATTAGTTTCATCATGATTCGAAAAAAATGAATACATTTAAAAACACATTGAGAAAAAATGTACTACAAAAACATGCAGAAGATTACGTTAAATTCAAAAAGCCTTAAAAACTTAATAAAAATCTAACAAAACGAATAAAACCTACTGATTAGCCTCATATTAAAACGTTTATATTACATTTTTCTTTTAATTGTTAACACCAATTAGTAGAAGGTTGATATCAAATTCCGATTAGAGAACAGCTTCAATTCGTCACAGTTTCGTATTTATTTTTAAATAATTATCAAGTTGAGTTTATCGTCAAAGCAAAGAAAATAAAATTTGTTATCAATTATTGTCAGTAAACAAACAACCTCATTTATATTAATATTACATTATTTAATTAGAAGTTTTCGCATGTTGGAGCAAATCTTCTTGACATCATTTTTAGTTTTGTCATATATGGATCTTGTTTTTTAACTTTTCTAAGGTTGGATATAGAAACTTCTTTACTAGATTTCGAAATATGTGATAGCACAGGTCTTTATAAGACCAGTTCAAAGCAAAAAAACATAAATATCGATATATTCTTCTCTCAGTTTTGTACTTTTTGTACTTCAACTACAGCCGTGTTACTCAAAGTGTGCTACGCTGGACCCCAGGGCTCCAAAAAGCTTCCGGTAGGGTTCCGCCGGCAACCATAATAAAATTAATACGTGTATTAAACTGAAACCTATAGAAATAAAGTTCATTATCATCATCTTTGGCTCGACAATCTTCTGGGATCCTGGCCTACTCTATAGAAATATGCTTTATTGACACTGAAAATTGTACAATTTTATGGACGAAGCTCACAAAAAGTAAAAAAAAAACACTTCCAATTAAAATTTACTAAAATTACATAAATTGTCAATATCACAAGATAAAACATTCTAAAATATACAATCCATTGCAAAATTTCACTAAATTGCAAATTGCATAATAAAACCTTACGAACTAGTTTGCGAATAAGTTTAAGCTGCTGTAGGTTCTACACTTTAAAATATTACGATTAAGTCAAGTTGCTTTAATAAAATGTTGATATTAGGAAAGATACAGGGTGTTAAAGTGGAAATTTAAAATTTTATTTTTCGCTATAACTTTCATGTTTGTCGACATTTATGGATAAAAATTTACAACAGGGTACTATTAAATATCAGAAATTATAATTTAATGTATACTTTGATGTAGCTGATAGAGGGCGCCACATATGCTACATATGTGGCATACATTTGCACGTAACTTTTTTGCTCTTCAAGTTACCGGTACTTTTAATAAAAAATATTAAAGATACGTTATTTTAACAAAAAAAAGGTATACTTGTTAATATCTTCAAAACTCAACAGTATTCGAGATAATCGCATTTTAGAAATCAACTACATAATTCTGATTTATAGCATTTACTCCAGGCAACGAACGAAAATTAAAGAAAAACATCAATACAAAGCACGTGGTGTTCGTGTGTATTAAGGTATAAAAACGCTTATTAAAAGCTTAAAATTTTTTATTATAAAGAAGATCTTTTCGGAATATGTATCATTCCATCATCAGTTTACTAAAAGAGAGAGTAAAAATACCAATATTAAAAACAACAAAGTTAAAATTTGAACATACAAAAAGAGAAAGTTGGTTTTTTACTACTTACATAAAAAAGGTTGTTAAAAAACATTGTGTGGCCACATAAAAAACATTCGGTTGACATCTGGATTTAAAAAATAATATTCTTCGTGTTATTTATTCAGGTAAATGCAATAGACTCTTGACTTGTGTAATATAAAAAAATGAAACTGGGGGCATCTTATATGACCCCCTGTAGTTGGTGAAGTTTTATTGACTTACATTACCTCTGATCTGTGTTGGAGTCTAGGGCTAACTGATAGAAAGATGGTATGAAAAATCAGTTAGTACCCGTCAATGTCAAGAGGAATGATGTGGTAGGAGCAAAGTCATTGTGCTTAAGTTTGTGAGTAGGCAGTTTTTAGTGAAGAAATGTGTTTTGTGTGTAGTAGGATCAACACAATACACACAAAACACATTTCTTCACTAAAAACTGCCTACTCACAAACTTAAGCACAATGACTTTGCTCCTACCACATCATTTCTCTTGACATTGACGGGTACTAACTGATTTTTCATACCATCTTTCTATCAGTTAGCCCTAGACTCCAACACAGATCAGAGGTAATGTAAGTCAATAAAACTTCACCAACTACAGGGGGTCATATAAGATGCCCCCAGTTTCATTTTTTTATATTACACAAGTCAAGAGTCTATTGCATTTACCTGAATAAATAACACGAAGAATATTATTTTTTAAATCCAGATGTCAACCGAATGTTTTTTATGTGGCCACACAATGTTTTTTAACAACCTTTTTTATGTAAGTAGTAAAAAACCAACTTTTTCTTTTTGTATGTTCAAATTTTAACTTTGTTGTTTTTAATATTGGTATTTTTACTCTCTCTTTTAGTAAACTGATGATGGAATGATACATATTCCGAAAAGATCTTCTTTATAATAAAAAATTTTAAGCTTTTAATAAGCGTTTTTATACCTTAATACACACGAACACCACGTGCTTTGTATTCAACAGGTATACTAGCCACTCCTGGATATCTCCACTTCATGGTTTGTTCCAGTTTCACTTTAAAAAAAAAAACATCAATACTTCTGAATTTTGGTATAAAATACCTTTAATAAAGTTAATAGTTAATGAATTATTAAATAAAATAAATATATCAGCAGGATAAAATAATAGGATTTGATAAATAACAGAATAATTGGATTTTACATCAAACATTTTACGTTTTGTATTAAATTAAAGTCATAATCAAAACATTTTATTTACAAACCAAATTAAGAAATAGTTAAGGTAAATAACATTAAACTTTTTGTCAAAGTAAGTGTTCAATATGTCCACCATTTTCTTTAATTCATTTGTCAATACATTCCATAAAATATCGTCTCATACTAAATAGTGTCATTGGTTCTAAAGAAACTGCTGCAGTATTTATTATAAGTGTTATAAATAATAATAAGTAATTTTTTGAAATGATTATGAATTAAATAATTATATTAATATCTCACCACAAGAATATGACTACCATGAACAATCCAACGTTCAGAAAAGTTGTATTTAAATACTCTCTCACTCCGGTTTCTCTGTAATGTAATGGTGTACCATCTTGTAGAAACCACATATTTCGCCTTAAATTTGATGACAATTCTTCCAATAAATCAATAAAATCATTTTATAAAAAATGTAAATAAATCTCGACATTAAAATTGCAAGGTAATTCGCATATCCGTAAAAAATATTTATCAATGGTTTCAAACCATAGGACATGCATTTTAAATATGAATTTTGAATGATATTTTACGGATATACGAATTACTTTTCAATTTGAATGGTGAGATTTATTTACATTTTTTATAAAATGATTTTATTGATTTATTTAAAGAATTGTCATCAAACTTAAGGAGAAATATGTGGTTTCTACAAGATGGTACACCATTACATTACAGAGAAAGCGGAGTGACACAGTATTTAAAATACTTATTATTATGCTTAAAACAACTATAATAAGTACTGCAGCAGTTTCTTTAGAACCAATGATGCTATTTAATATGAGACGATATTTTATGGAATGTATTGACAAATGAATTAAAGAAAGTGGTGGACACATCGAACACTTTGACAAAAAGTTTAATGTTATTTAGTTTAACTATTTCTTAATTTGGTTTGTAAATAAAATGTTTTGATTATGACTTTAATTTAATATAAAACGTAAAATGTTTGATGTAAAATCCAATTATTCTGTAATTTGATCAAATCCTATTATTAATTATCCTGCTGATATATTTATTTTATTTAATATTTCGTTAACTATTGACTTTATTAAAGGTATTTTATAACAAAATTCAGAACTATTGATGTTTTTATCTATTTTTCTTTCATGGCCTGGAGTAATTGCATTAAATCAGAATTATACAGTTGATTTGTAAAATGCGATTATCTCGAAAACTGTTGAGTTTTGAAGATATTAATAAGTATACTTTTTTTTGTTAAAATAATGTATCTTTAATATTTTTTATCAAAAATACCGGTAACTTGAAGAACAAAAAAGTTAAGTGCAAATGTATGACACGTATGTGGCATACGTGGCGTCCTCTATTAGCTATATCAAAGTATTCATCAAATTATAATTCCTGATATTAAATAGTGCCCAGCTGTAAATTTTTATAAATAAATATTTACAAACATAAAAGTTATAGCGAAACATAAAATTTTAAATTTCCACTTTAACACCCTGTATCTTTTTTAATATCAACATTTTATTAAAGCAAGTTGGCTTAAATCGTAATATTTTACAGTATAGAATCTGGGTTTTCTTTTTGTACAATTACTTAAGGACCACCCTGTATAAAAATACTTTGTTGGTTCTACCTAACCGTACTGTAATCTCTTAGTTATTCAACGTTTATTTTAAACTCTTATCACTACAGCTGTTTCGGCTGATTGCCTTTCTCAAGTGATCTATTTTTGGCATACGTTTACACTTTATAGTCTTTAATAAAATAGGTTGAGGAGGGGAGAACTTGTTTTGAGGGGAGACCTAGGATCAATAAATCAAGACGGGGAAAGCACCCGATTCCAATGGACTGTCCCCGGAGGCACTGAAGAGAGCAACAACAGAGAAACCAGGTTTGATCAGAAGATCAAACACAGATTGTTTGCGGAAGCAAGAGTTTCCCAGTGTATAAAGGAAGCAAATCTCATTTGCTCCTAAAAGCCTGGGAAACCCTCCGATTACGCATCCTCTTATAGGCAAATATGCCTTCTGGACTGCCTTGACAAGTTCTATGAGAATCTTGTCAAGAAGAGGCTGGAAGGCAGATAAGAGAGCTCTATCAAGCCAATAATACCGATTCAGAAAAGGTGGATCAGCAGTCAACGCCGCGATCTGGATAAGATACCCGATGAAAACAAGCAGAAAGATATGGTGTTTCTTGTTGTATTGTACATAAAAAAAACGCCTTCAATTCAGCGAACTGAGGTCTCACTGTAGAACTTGGGACCCCGGAATATGGGTCCAATATAATAAAGGACTACCCATCGCAAATAAGCTTATGCGTATCGAAGAAAAATAAGATGAAAATGACTGCTGCAGTACCTCAAAGGTCAGTTCTGGTGCCCACACTATGGAATATTTTATACAACGGGGTACTAGAAGTAAACAAAACAAATGGGTAAGGACTATTGCATACGCAGACGATCTAGCCTGCGTCTGAATTCGGCCCTATAAAATGGATAAACATGCTAACTTTACCGGCATTTCCTTTGCTGCCTTCTTGACAACTTTATTCGCTTTCCTGTAACCTAAGTCGTTCATTCTCTGCTTCTATTCTGGAATTTAGTACTTCTAGATAATAATGTATTTTTGCAGTTTTTTATTTTGTTCCACGTTTCATTTTATGTAGTTCTTTCAGTCCAAAATGTTTTCACTCATTTGATTCTCAAGGGTCAGTCCTAGGACCCACACTATGGAATATTTTACACAATGGGGTACTAGAAGTAAACAAAACACAAGGGGTAAGGGCTATTGCATACGCAGACGACCTAGCCCTACTTATACTCCAGTCATTAGAGACGAAAATGCCACTGAACCTCTAAAAATCATACGAACAAGCTGAATTTTGCCGAAAATGTAAATTTTAAGGCGTTTAAAAAGATGCAAAAAGTTTAACACTTTTACCACTGGGCTTTCCCCTAAAACCCCCACGTGGATGGGGAGTTTACGGGAAAACGTTTCCAGATGTGGATCATAGGAAAAAAATGTTTCAAATAAAAAATGTAGCTAAGATAATTTTGAACAAAAACATTGTGTGTTTATTAGCATTTTTGTGTAGAATGCACCATTCTCTCAAAACAACGATTGATGTACTATATTATGTCTTTTAAAATGTTTCCACTTTAAAAGTTTGAGAACTGATTTATTGTATGCTTCAATGCGTTCACTTCATGCGCAGAGGTTATTATTTTTTTTCTGCTGCTATGTTCTGCCTATCTCGTACTATATTTTTATTTTTTCATATTTTTAATACGCTCAAAAACAGAAAGAAATCGGATTATTGTTCAAAATGCCACCGTATGTATTATTTTGTTGTGTTATGAAACAAAATGTTAGTGTCTCTTTAATAATATGTAAACAACATTATATTTGATAAACTACCAGCTGTTTCCAATGCATATTAATTGCACAATTTAAAAAGCGATATATTAAAAACGTGCAAGTCTCGTTATACAGGAACTCGAACAAAAATATTGTGGTAGACTATCCTGTTATATTATTTTCTAACGTATAGAGAATATGAATATCATTATTTTTAGTGTATGTAAATAATATGCCAATAATAATTATTGGTGACTACTTTATCAGTAAATAGAATATTTAAATTTAAACACTCTAAAAATGTGCCTATTTCTCAGCTAATTATTTTATATTCTTTTTTAGTCTTATTTAACAATGGTTTTAAATAGATTTACATTATTACGATCCAAAATGTACATGAATGATCCAGAAAAACAAAATTCTTCCAAGACGTATTACGTAGACGAAATCGTAAATTGTTTGAAACATACTTTTCAAAAATGTAGAACTGATTCTTCTACACAGAGTACCTATTGATGAAAGCATGGTAAAATTTCAAGGGCGTTCTGCGTTAAAACTACTTACCGATGAAGACTGTCAAAAGGGGTATTAAAATATGGGTATGAAGTAACGTTTTCAGTGGTTACACCTATGGCATAAATATGGTAAATTTGTGCGAAGTAGCAATTTACGAGGGAAACCCTAATTCTTAGTAACTGTTATGGAGATGGCCTTACAACTATATTGTGCCGTGATAAGGATGGTGTCAGAAAAGAATTTGCTTGCCCAGAGGCAATTAGTTTCTATAGTCCATTTCCATCATATTTATTGCACATTATGTATGCAAATCCAACTGTTGATACGGGTGACTCAATGAAAAATAGATATTTGTCAACAAGTTTACAGAAGTATATAGGAAAACAATTTTAAATTGAGTATGACCACCAGGTATAAAGGTTGAAGCAGAATAGAATACAATAGTTTTGAGGGTTACTAATCCCTAAATAAAGTTGCCAGTGTCAGAGTGATGGAGATTAACAGGTACTAATGAATTTGCAAGAAATGTAAGATGTTTATTTTATTGGTTATATATAAAATAATTTGTGGCCGTAACAGGGGCCGATTTGTAAAAAAAATAAATATTATTTTAATCAAATTCCATTTCAGATTCACTGCTTTCTTCAGAATCTAACGAATCTTCAACTCCAATGTTAATTATTACCGGTTCCAGCATTGCATCAGTCATATTATCCAAATTCCATATTTTATTTTCCATTTTTATTTTCTTCCTTGTGAGATGGCTAACAGCATTTTTCCAATTTTCTAGAGTTACTTTTGATAAGGAATGTTCTAATAATTGGTGTAAGTCTTCTAATTTAAAAGTTTTGTTGTTGCGTACGACTTCACCCTTTACTTGAGACCATATATTTTCTATCGGATTCAGATCACAGTGGTATGGGGGTAAACGTAAAATAATTACATCACGGTTTAATGCCATTTCATCAATTATATATTTTTTATAAGTTGCTTTATGTTGCCTTACAATAGGTAATAATTCCTTTTTTGTCGAATTCTCCTCGTACTCAATTGCGTGTTCATCCAACCATTCAATTATCTCTCCTTTTTTCCATGCCGTTGTTGGCAATTTTTCTGCTAGTCTTGAATGGTAACTAGCATTTTCCATGACTATGACAGAATTTTTTGGAATTAAATCCAACATTTGCTCAAAATATTCTTCAAAAACGTCAGCAGTCATTTCCTCGTGGTAATCTTTGGTTGATTTTGAGGCAAAACTTAATAATCCACCATTGACAAAACCGTATTCGTTTCCAATATGGGTTATTATGAGTCTGCGTCCTTTTCCAACGTGAATATTGTTTATTCCAGTAGATACACCTTCGATGAATGCCTGACGGGAACTTTTCACATTTGTATCAACCCATAGATATGGTACAGTATGACCTTCATTTAGCCAAGTCTCGTCCAAATAAAAAATTCTTTTCCCTTCTTCTTGGTACTTTTTAATAGTTCTTAGATAATCTCGTCTCTAACATACAATGTAATCTTTTTCAATTAAAACGAATTTTCTTCTATTCTTTTGCCAACGAAATCCCATCTCTCTCAATAGTCCCCATAATTTCTTGTTGCTTATGATTGGTAACTCTTCGTTTTCTCTAATTAATGTTTGGATTTTGTCCAATGTTGGAAATTCTTTGTTAAAAAAAATGAGTGGACGTGCGTCTTATCATGTTTTTATGTATTTTTTCAATTTCTAAGGGTTTACTCCCTCCACTCTTCTTGGGAGATGAAACAGTTCCTCCTTTTCTTTCTTTTAGGAATCTATAATTGTTGCTTCTCCAACCCCTGTCATATTTGAACACATGTTAACGATTTCACGAACATTACTTAAAGGGCGTTGATGTACAAGTGCATCGTGTACATTTAATATTATATTTTTCTCTCTTAGACTGAAGGCACTTTTAAAACTACACTTAACCGGGATAAAACCTGTTGTCGACGTCATTTTTTAATGCAAATAACAAAATATCGACACCAAAAACGTAGGTAGGTAAGACATGAACAATGTACATCTACAAACTAAATGGAAGATGCAAACAATTTCTAATTTATATTATTGGCATAAGCTGTAATGTGGCATAAAAACTACTTAAACTATCATTAGTGAAGCCTTATCAGTAATTCCAGGTAATCGTTCAAAGAAGGTATTCTTTTTGTGTCAGGTGATAACTTGTATAGAAAACAATAATCACCTTTAAATTACTGTTTACATTAATTTATTTCGTGAAACATTGAATTCTCTCGTTAATCACCCGTGTATAATTAACAATAATCGTATGGCATATATACCGACGTTTTTTACGCACAAAAAAGGTATAGTGAGATTAGTGGACACTTATTTTACAGAAGATTTTTTAAAAGATAATGAATTGTTGACGGCATCTTAAAATATTATTTTTTTTTATTTATTTCAAAACAAGTATAGGGTGACGCCTATGGTTTTTTGACCTGTTGAGGATTTGCATACATAATGTGCTATCAATATGATGGAAAAGGACTATAGTACATTACATATTTCAAAACTTAAAACTGCAACATTAATTAAGGAATTTTTGTTTCTCGAAACACTTTGTAAAATTTTAACACATGAGTAATTTATATAATATGAGGCATATGATTTAAATTATTTGTTAAAAATAAAATTGTTTATTTATCAAAAAAATTTTAATTAAAAAAATTTGAATAAAAGTTAATATTATTACGAATGGGTGTATATACTAGTTCGCTCCCGCGGTCAGATTTTAATACCCCACAGAAAAGGGCATAGGTAAATTCGCTCCGGCCATATATTTCTTAGAAAAGATATTTGAATAATGTCTTCTCAAACTTTGTATTTACCTATTAATACAACACTACCATCATTGTTTAAAAAAGAATGAGTCGTTTTAAACAATGCTACTCTATAACACTACTTCTTACTTAAAAAAATATTAACATTATAGCGATAATATCACTAAAGTATTATGACGTTAGAGCTCATATTTCCTTGTTCAATATTTGATTGGGTTTTTCCGTATGAGAAGTTGTAATTGATATATTTCTTTGAAATGATTGGTAGATAATTAGTAGTCTACCTGAAATGTTATGATAAGAAATAGGGGTGTTGCGAATCTTAACATTATTACTTTAGTTCCAGTTTGAATGTCATTATACCTAGTTCATGATGTAAAAATCTAAAGTAAATGAAATGTTAAGTGAAAAGGACAAGTCAATGTTAGTTATTGACAATTACAAGTATAACTTCCATAAAATGCTTGCTAATAATATCAAACGTTTTTTTTTGTGTGTTTGGCTTGGACAATTGTCATTCAGCCAGTCTCAATCAAGATAAGTTTATTAATGTAGTGTGTGTGTGTGTGTGTGTGTGTGTGTGTGTAGAGTAATTGTCTTGATACTTAGCAAAGTCGACGTCATTGTCTTTGCTAAGAGACGCTAATTGTATCCGAACGTCTACGGTCCCTCCGGTGAGTACCGATCAAGGATAGAAATTATTTTCATTTATTAATTTTTTTAATAAACGAAAATTTCCATCCAGGTGAGATTCGAACTCACGACCTTTAGGTTTAAAGGTAGGCGCTCTTACCACTGAGCCACAGAGGGGGTTATATCAAACGTTGGCAGTGTGTAGAAAGAAGTTGCAAAGCATTTGTAGTCATAACCATACCTATGAAAGTTTATCAAAAACAGTGTTAAACCGGCAAAAATTAAGTAATAGTGTTAAACGGAAGGCAATGGATGATTGATTTGTGTGAAAAACCATTCAAGTTGATACACAGCGAAATTAAACAAACAGGCAATAAAAGTCTTACTGTGGAAGATGTACATTTGATTAGAAAAAATATTTATAATGGCACAAAACAAGTTATTCCCAAATTCCGAAGTGCGCGCAGGAACTACATGACTCGTTAAACTCCGTGGAATGACAACCAACCAAAAAGAACAATTTTTGTAGAAAAATGATTCGGTAAAAAAATTTGTTGCTTTTTCTTGTGTATCTAACTTAACATTTTTAAGTAAATTAGAAACAATTTATGTTGATGGAACTTTTAAATACTGCTCTAAATTTTTTATTCAACTATTTACAGTTCACGGACTCGAAAATTGACACTATGTGCCGTTAGCATTCGTTTTGCTTTCATATAAGTTAACAAACTCATATGTGACTGCCTTAAATTGTTTAAAGACGGAGTGTCAAAAATTGAACTTAAATTTTGGTCCCAAGGTTGTGTATGCCGATTTCGAAAAAGCGATCCATGCAGCAGTAAGTAAAGTGAATCCATCTGCGAAAATAAAAGGATGTAGGTTTCATCTCGGACAATCATGGTGGAGAAAAATTCAAAAAGTTGGTCTGGCTACTGAGATTCGTACTCACACGTAGTAAAATTTCTCCGGTGCTTAGAAGCGCGAAATACAAAAAAAATCTAGAACAGCTGATTATAGGATATTTTGGGAATTGAATTAATTAAAGAACAATAAGTATGTTTAAAAAGTACACAATTAAATTATTAAACAATATCTAACTCATCACGATTTTTTTCAATTTTTTAAAATGATTTTTTCGTTTTTTAAACAATCGTTTATTTATTTTATTATTATTTATTTAATATTTAAACATTCTAATTTATAATTAAACAATGATTGCTGTAACAAATAACTGTTTAAAAAAACACCTATTTTATTAAAGAATTAATCTGAAAAATAGACGCATACACTAGGCCCAAGTGCTACTGAATAATTATATTTAAAAAAATGTTTTTTTTGAAATTTTACACTATATGCTCCATTTTGAATGTCAGACAAGTTATGAAATGTACTCAACATTTAATTTAGAAGAGAAATATGTTTGAAAGAAAATGTTATTAATCATTTTAGAGATGGCGTGAGATGGGCACGTTTTACGCGTCAGACTGAAAAAAAGGCTTGTTCTTGGTGTCAGACAATAAAAGAACCGTTTCTTTCTTCGTTAAAGCAAGGCATACAGAAAAAATTAGCTGGTTATTTATCATTTTTGCACTGACCGTTTTTCGGTCAAGTTTGGGAGGGTGGACACACTACCGTCCTATCTATGGCGTCAGAGAATATTATTTCCTTTTATTATTCACTGAAATCAAGCCATTCAATAAATATAGCAAGAGTATGTATCATTTTTGCACATGTCGTGAAACGGTCATGTTTCGGAAAATATAGGGCGAAACGGCCCCGAACCAAAAAAATACAGAGGAAAACTGTGGCAAACTTGGTCTAAGGAAGCCGTACAAGAAGTTTCAAGAGAGTATAAATCTCTTAAAATTTTGCCGGCGGGCACTCTAACTATAAAAAGGTTGTACATAAGAAACTCTCCAAAATAATCTGTCATAGTACAGTTCAAAAATGATACCTGGAATACATTCATATATTATATTTAGAATCATATATTCCCACGCAACATAATAAATCGTTAAAAATCTCGGGCTGTTTATATCCAACTCACAACTTCGCCAGAAAAAAATCAAATTGCTAGCCGAAAGTAAAATGAAAACACACTCAATAAATTAATCACAATATCGTTAGCATAATCATTATTTCGTAAGGAAATGAAAAGTAAAAGGTATCATTCGTGTTCGGGTCTAGGTCATTTGAAATTTAAATTTTTAACACCGCAACATCACAACATAACCTCACAATGAAAGACGTAATTCAAAAGTATCGCAGTCCTCCAGCCATGAATATTTATTATTCACAAAACCGTAGCCGTAAGTTACTTCACCTACACTGTCACTGGTTTAAAAAACAGGTGTCTATCCCATAGGACCCGATAATGTGGTCACGATATTCGGCTATACATTCGCATAGACAGCGGTAAATTTTATATAATTAACGCAATTTGATAAAGGTGTACTTACTTTATTTATTGAAACAGTTTTTACTAAAGAACAATATTTGGAAACCACGAAAATATCGTTATTTAAGAGAAGACGAGCGCGACATAGCACCCTCGGTAGCGCCATTTTGTGAGGAACTGACAATTTTGTACTGCATTTGGACGGACTGAAATTTCCTACTGTCACACTACTGCGCAAATCGATTTATTTAAAAATTTGGATGTGCATGGAATACTGTACTTAAAAGTTAAAGTTTAGATTTTCCATATTTATCAATAATAATCATTTCATTTAAAAATATATTTGAATAATATAAATACTAAGGATCTGCCGCACTTGCAATATAAGTTGCCTGTGTTTGACCACGTTTGACGGAATTAAGAAAATAAATATTTAACTTACAGGGTGATCAACAAAATTTTGAAAATTGAATTTTTTAGCTGTTTCCCATAAAAGTTAAAAAAGTATTAAAACGACACTATTATATCATTGAATAATTACTGCATCATAAGTAGGTAAAACATTAATTTTATACTAGTATATATTTATAAAAAAAATCTATAATGTTATAAATATTTTAAATCAGAGTATGTCGTAAAAAACTAATTTATAATTAATAATTGAATAACATTATAAAGCTTAATATGGCTTTCCTTTTGTTAAGTTATTCTTTTGTATATTGAATGCTCTTTTAACACAAGAGGGATATAAATATTATATTTCTAGTTTTATTTAATTAATTTAAATTAACTTCTGTTTCCAAGATAGCAAATTAAGAAAATTGGTTTGAATTTAAAAATTATATTTAAATAACAGTTATACAATATTTGTTTTACAGAACATATTATTGTAGCGCAGGCTATTATTATTTAAATATTAAAAGCGAAATACAAGTGAAAAGTTTCTGAACAAATATATAAGTGTTAGTAGCCTAACTTCTGGCGCGTTGTTCAACTTTTACTATAATTGAATACATTCTTACTATAAGTCACCCGATATGGATATAATACAAACAATTCATTGATATAATTATATTCGATATTGTATTAAGTGTTTTATTGTTGATAATTATTTTTTTCTTGTCCGTAGATAATCTTGTTACTCCCTCTACTTGGATAGATGACTTTGTCGTTTGACACTTCAAACTCTCTGCTTCAAACTTCAACTTCAATGTCTCTTTGACATAATCATAGCCGTTATTGTTTTAGAAAATATTTGAAAACGTGATTAAAGGTGATAATCAGTATTTAACTGTCTATAAATTGCTTACACTTGTTATTAAATGGAGCCCATGACGTTAGGAAGTGCCCCTTCGAGTCCTGCATCTCCTGCTGCCAACCGCAATTTTTTACCCGGGTTTCTAATAGGAGGTGATAATCAAATCCCATCGGGTAATCCTAGTATTTCACCTGGAAGGAATAAAACTCCTGGTACTGGTGGTAAAACACCTGCAAACGAACCAAATGGCTTCCGTCAAAAGTTGTTTAGTCATCAGCTTAACGAAAGTTCAGGTCCCATGTCTCCATACTCAGCGGCACCTGAAAAAGGGGGACCTCCCAAGTTGGGACTGTTTGATAGTTTAGAACAAAAGAAAAAAGGCAGTCCGATCCTAAGTAGTACGGTAGGTCCAGTTAATGACTCCATTACTTTTAATGATAGTATATCTGGGATACACGAAGACCATACCAGCTTTAGAATGGCCAGCTACAATGAGTCCATGTCACGAACACCAAATAGAAGTTCCTTTAATGCAGGAGATCGTATAGACACACACTGGGTAACTGTTTTTGGCTTCCCTCCTAGTGCTTTAAATTTAATATTAGCTCAATTATCCAATTGTGGTCCTATAGCAGAGAAAAAGGTACCACCTCAAGGCAATTGGGTTCATGTCAAGTTTAATCATATAACGGAAGTATCTAGAGCACTGTCTCTAAATTGTAAACTGATTAATAACAGTATCATGATCGGAGTGACTCCATATCACCATAAAGAAAACAAAGAAAATGACAGTTCCATGTATGCATCTCCTATGAGAGTTAGATCATTGAGACATTCATTTATTTCACCTAGCTCCCAAAATTCTGTTATTTCACCTCAGGCTTTACCTCAAAAGTCTACAGGAATTGTTACAAAAGCTATGGAATATGTGTTTGGGTGGTAAATGTATGTTTGATAGAATTAAAGACTTAAGACAATGTTTGAAGTATTAGTTTATGTTATTAATGTTTTTCAAATTGTTTTTAGAATGTAACAATAAAGTAAATTTTGTGATATTTGTCAAACTCTGATCAATCCTAAATTCAATCTTTTTAAATTACCCTTTTTGGGAATCTCATAACCTATAAGTTAACCTGAAATGATTTAGAACTGGTACAATATTTTTTATATAAATTTTTGGTTTGTTAGATTAGTTATGAAGTATGTATCTTTATTTATAAACTTGGACAAGTAACTTTTGTTATTCTGTCTGGTGCTTAAATTGTATTAATATTGAATAAAGACACATTAGACAACTTCGAAAATTACAAGTTTTTTAATAATAAATAGAAATAACAATTACAATGTGAAATAAAACACTAACTTAAATATCTTATTAAAAGTTATTATTTTTTCATGAACTTCCATTGCATCAAGAAAGTCAGCTATTGGAATTTATTATTAAGTATTCACACTCTCGCCACCAAGTGTAACATTAACGTGCACTCTGTATTGGCAAACATCTAACAATAATGTACACTTACAGCGTTTCACATTAACAAAATAATATAGTTTTGGTGAATGATGAAAAAATTTAAAATATTGGTGGTGATAGTGTTAATATTAGTTATAATCTTAACTCTTCAGAATTTCGGAACATATGAACTCTACATACAAACTATCATTATTTCAAGGTATAACATGTATACCATAGTTAGAATAATACATCCACAAGAAACGTCTGTGTAGTACATTAAAGAAAGTTATAAATGGTGTCTCATAAGAAAAAGGCATAAATAAACAAATATTAAGATAAAATTTCTATGTTGTTTTTTCTAGAATGTATAATAGATGATAAACAGTTTGCAACTTACATTAAAATTTGTATTTGTCTAGGCATTTGAAGGTTGAAGGAGGAACACAATATTTTGTTATAATGTTCTTTGAGTGCCAATTATTTGTCAAAATAATATTACCATAGAATTTACATTTGATGGATTAACATCATGGTTAATCAATTGCTGTGAAAAACTCATTCATTGCTTAATTGTTTTATAAATCGTCAGAGTATATTATAATCATCAGTATAAGTTTTGTTAAGAAAAGTCTTGTTTCTGGTATTGTTACATTTTACTTTTTAATTTTTTTTTGCAGTTTTATTATACCATTTTCAACTATGTATTTGTAATAAATTGATATATTTTTTATATGTTTTTTATTCCAAAAGTGCATATCTTTGCTCATCTATGAAACACTGAAAACAAATATTGATGAAAAGGAATTAAATCAGATACTATGAAAGAGAAGCTTTTAAAAAACAATTCATATGATACTTGGAGCTCTAATTAGAAAAAATATATTAAGGATATTGTTTTTATTTAACTGTTATAGTTGGAAGATACCTTTACTTCTTAGGGCTGGGCTGGGGCACATACCAAGAGTATAGAGGCTCATCAGATAATAATATTTTTATCAGTTCATGTTTTATTCTATCGAATGTTTTCTAGTAATCAACAAAATACACATATATATCACAATTCACATCTCTGCATCTTTGAAAGAGAACTTGTATTACAAAAAGTGGCTCTCGAGTACCCAATACATCCCTGAAGTAGAATTGTGTGTTTGTCATGTGTTCTTCACATTTTTATATATTCTGTTATGTATAATTTTTAAAAAAGTTGATGGCTCAGAAACCAAACCAGTTAAAGAAAACGAATGGTTTGACAAGGAGTGCCAAGAAGCAACAGATAACAAAAACAGGGCATACCTAAAGACAAATCAAGCTGGATGCACAAGAAGAGCAAAGGAAGAATACCGGACACTAAGAAGAGAAGAAAAACGATTACATAGAAAAAAAAAGACAATTTGAGCAAAAGCAGTTGGAAAGCACAGAATGGCTAAGAAATCAAAATGAAACTCGAAAGTTCTACAGAAATCTAAACAAAATGCGCAAAGAGTTTAAGCCAAGAATAAGGAGCTCTAAAGATGTAGAAGTAAACATCCTAAATGATACAGCCTCAATCCTAAACAGATGGGTTGAATTTTTCTATGCAAAATTTAATGGCCATCATATCGAAGAAGCAGATAACACCCTAGCAAATCGAAATGATTGGAATCCTTTCAACCCAAACGAAAGACCACCTACCATCGAAAACGTTGCCCAAGCCATTAAAAAGCTTAAAAATAATAAATCACCAGGAGTTGATCAAATTTGCAGTGAGCTCTACAAGAATGGTGGCGATGCCCTACTACAGACACTGCATAAAGCTTTTACTTCTTGTTTGGCATAATGAGACCATGCCTTGTGAATGGTCTCAGGGCGTGATATGCCCGTAACATAAAAAGGGTGACCAGCTCCGGTATTATAACTATAGAGGTATAACCCTGTTAACAACTGCTTACAAAATACTAGCAAATATTCTCTACGAAAGGTTGCAAGTTTACACAGTGGCCATAATTGGTAAATATCAAGTTGGATTCACTCCAGAACTATCAACAATTGACCAGATTCATTCAATAAGACAGATTCTCGAGAAAACATTAGAATTCAATATTGAAACCCATCACCTATTCGTCGACTTCAAGGCCGCATACGACAGTGTCAAGAGAACAGTGCTATACCAATCAATGCATGAGTTTGGTATACCAGAGAAACTTATCCGACTAACGAGAATGACAATGTCTAACTTAGAAGCCACTGTTAGAATACAGGGAGAGAGTTCTAGATCCTTTGAGATAAAGGATGGACTCAGACAAGGAGATGATCTGGCTTGCCTCCTATTTAATATTGCCTTAGAAAAGGCAGTCCGAGATACACGAATTAGGGATGGCGGTACTATTTACAATAGATCGATACAAGTCTTAGCATATGCTGATGACATTGACATAGTAGGGCGTAGCAAGCGAGATGTTGAGCAATATCTCCTAGAATTGGAAACAGCGGCGAAACAGGTCGGTCTAGTCATCAACGAAGACAAAACCAAGTACATGTTGGTTCCAAAGATTCGATAGCAAATGAGGAACGAGAAACAGTCTTTGGAAGTCATACCTTTGGACGTGTTAACAACTTCACATACATTTGGGTCGCTATTGACTGCTACCAATAAAACAAGCGAAGAAATCAAAAGACGAATAAATCTTACAAACATTTCTACTCAAGAAACATTCAAAGAAAAACTAAAATTATTATATACAAAACATTGCTGAGGCCGGTCCTCACATATGGAGCAGAAACATGGACTCTAACGCAGAAAGATGAAAGACTTTTGGGAATATTTGAGCGTAAAATATTCCGCAAAATATTTGGAGCTGTAAACGACCAAGGGCAGTGGCGCAGAAGATATAATTTTGAATTGTATCAGCTCTTTGATGAGCCAGATGTCATAACGCTCATTAAAACACAGCGACTTAGATGGGCTGGACACATAATACGAATGCCAGAAAGTACCATTGCTAAAAAGCTAACCACAGGAATACCTGTAGGAAAAAGAAGCAAAGGCCGGCCGCGAATTAGGTGGTTAGATGGAGTAGAAACCGACTTACGAATATTAAAAATCAGAAGATGGCAACATGTTGCCAAAAACCGAACAGAGTGGCGACGAATCTTAGAGCAGGCCAAGATCCACAGAGGATTGTCGAGCCAAAGATGATGATGATGATGGCTTATTATTCGATAATCTTCACATTTTTCGGCATTAGGTTTTTTAGGGATTGTTATAAAAGTTGATCTTAGCCACTGTTGGGGTATTTTTTCACTTTGGTATATGTTGTTGAAGATCAAGGTAAGTCTTTTTACTTCGTCTTTATCCATAATTTTCAAAAATTCTGAGTAGAACTCGTCTGGTCCTGCGGCTTTTACCTCCTTAATGTTGTTTATAGCAGGACTAGGCTGTTCTAGGCCGTTCATACTGGACAATTATACAGTATACTTCAAGATATCAAATACATTTCACCAACAAATAAGCAAGTTGCTATATGCACATACTCTCTAGCCTCAATCCAATCTATCCAAAATGTATTCACTGATCATTCTATCGTCCAAAAGATTCAAGACCATTACCAACTTATCTTTTCCCAAAATATCTTCTTCTTAGAGTGCCGTCTCCCTACGGAGGTTGGCAATCATAATGGCTATTTTTATTTTAGAACTTGCTGCTCTAAACAAATCAATCGATCTGCATTGGTAGACAGACAAAGAAAGAAATGGAGAGATATAGTGATGGAAGATGTCAGAGAGATCGGCATCAGAGATTGGAAGCGGTTAGCTAAGAATAGAAAACGATGGAAATTATCCATCCAGCAATGGACCTAAAAGGCCTGTTAACGATGTACATACATACATAATTGAAAGACACTTTTAAAGACAAAAAAGCAAGTTCGAAGTAATTCAAAATTATTCTGCACATTATATTTGAAGCATTATTTGGTTAAAACATCTCATTTTTGGTGGTAAAAAATATAATAAATACATATATTAATTTGTCCTGACTAAAGGTGGTAAACAATGGTCTGCAAGTTATATTTTTGTTTGAATTTGCCGACGGACGATAGATAGTTGGCCCCAACTATAGCATAATATTTATTGTAAAATTTTTTGCTTTATAATCGTCCTTGTGTAAATGGCCTTAGTAGCCGAACACATTAATTTTAAATAAAAAAAATACCTTGATTTTCATCGTTCATGCTTTCTTCTTAATTTATTGTTTAACACTTCCACAAATGTGGTATTTACTATAAACACATCTGAATAATGTTAAATAAAATACAAATTGCATAGAAAAAAAAATATATTCAACTTAACTACAATATACCGCTAAAAGTATAAAAGTTCACAGTCTAAAAGTCACAAATTTTTTACAAATTTTTGTTACACATATTTTAACTACATACATTAGAAAAGAGTCAAATATTATATATTATTATCCCCATCTAAATAAATAACATTGGATGATGTATCAATAAAATAACTCTTCAATTAGTGTGTTGTTATAAATTTTAGAATCTGGACATTCTATTGCAATAAGTATGTAACAAAACTCAATGTATTATCGATACTCTCTGTATATTCTGCTTATATGTTTATAAAGTCTGTAAAATCTTGAAATACTTAAACGCTTTTCGAAATAATTTGCAGATTTAAGTAAGAAACTGAGGAATTAAATTCGCTTTTCACATGAGCACAGGAAATATTGACATGTACCGCTAAAACTGTGAGGTTTCACAAGTTTTATTAAGAGAATTACCAACTTATAGACAATATTTAAAAACGAAATTGTCATTTTTTAGGTTTTACATAATCTGTACAAATTATCAATAATCTGTATTAATTATTTTTAAGTAATAATATAAAAGAATAGAAAATGGGTAATTAAAATTCTAAATAACAGCCTACCCCACAGTAACCCTAACTTTCCCCCATTAGTAACTCTAACTGGGCTAAAGCAATATATGTTTTGGATCGGTTAGAGGACTCAGAACTTACTTGGCATACTGAGAACAGTATGGTAATCCAATATTTCAAAAGAAATCAAAAGTAATAGATCAAGATGGCTTGGTAACCTACAGCAAATGCCTAAAGCAAGAAGAACAAAAAATCTGTAAAGTCATATATGTAAAGATGGCTAGTTGACATAGATAATTACCTCAAGCAGCTTGATGTGACAGTGATAAACTCAAAACAATGAGGATTAAAAGAAGATAGTGTAAAATACCATGGTTTGATAAGGCCATAGCGCCAAAGGGCAGGACTTGACGAAGCCTACAAATAAACAGTAAAATTGATCTACTGGAGCAACTAGAAATTCAGAAAAATGGTTACCTTTAATTGTGAGAAAAAAAGTCAAGAAGAAATGAATCAAATGTCATAATTTTTCAATACAAAACATATCAATCATCAAAATCTGAAACATAGACGAATATAATGAAACTGGAGAAGTCATAAGCCACTTGCCAACCTGTTGCAACAATAGACGAAATGTTGGAACACAATAAACTGACCTGGAAAGTCTACATTTCTTAATGACACGAAAAATCATTAAAAAACTAGCTAATTTTTGGAAAAAATGGATCTTGCACTAGGCTTTCGAAAATAGGTTCAAAACTGTTTAAATTGTTTTAACCGTTTAATATAGAATTTTTATTAACTACATAGTATGAAAGAAATTACTCAATTAATGTTATATGCAGCGATCTAGAGTCCCAAAAACTGAAAATATTACTGATTTTAATGTTTGTAAATAATTAAGTAACGGCAGATTTCATTTTAAAAGTTTTTGACAATTTTTTATGGATATATCTTTCACAGTCAAAAAGTTTTGTAGTTTTTTACTCAGAGTTGTTTTTTAATGTTGGGTTACAAGTTTTTCTGCCTCACCAGCAGTGTATGGCAGAAAACATAACCTATATAATGAATCAAATAAAAGAAAATGATGAAGATGATACAAATGTCACCTAAAAGTTTGTCATAAGTAATATTTATATATAAATTTCAAATACATCGGACGCTTATTCAAGAACAGGAAATAAAAATAGAAATTGAATACTTATGTTGGACGAATGGAGCAAAAAATTCTACCTATATACAATATTTAAAAGATTCTTTGTTAAAATATTCATTGACACACCATCCATAAAATATATAATTAAAATTTCATTTATTTGTGATCTTCAATTTTTGCTGAAGCTAGATCTACCATTTTTGGATACTTGACATTCCTCTTTGTTAACTTATCCTGTCCCCACAAAATGAGTTTAAGAAGGGTAGAAACCTGTGGTGCGGTATTTTCCTGATGTTCCATTTTTAAAATAGCGGCATTCACTTCACTGGCAACCTGTAACACAAGCAATATAGACACTTCAAATTATTAATCTGTAGGATATATTGAATCCAGAAGCCAAGGAGTCAAAGTGACATTTTTGATTGAAAAGAGTCAAATGCAGAAGTAGATAATACAAAATTCTGTTCTATTAAGTGACAAAGGGATACAGGAGGATATTTTGACAGGTGATGCTAATCCTTGGAATGCGCCTACACCAACTGCTTCATTGAGAGGGATCCAAGTGCATCATACAACACTATATATAATTTAATTTAAACAAAACCGTGAATAAAAATAACTTTAAATATGAATTGTTTTTTAAATATAAGTTTGTTGTAATCATACTTTTTTAAACTTTAATTTCAGTTAACTGGCCAATTGGCTCCACCAAGGCCATTTTCCTAATCTAAAAAAACTTCAGATATCTTTTTTTTTGTTATTTAGTTAGAAAAAAAAAGATGGTGCAAACACTTCTGACCATGGAGCTGCGCGAAGGCGCAGTCAAAATTCATGTAAAGGCAGAAAGGTTCTATTGTAAGTGGAATTATACTAACCAGACTGAAACATTCTACCTTTCACATTGCATAATACAGTGAGTTTCGTCTACTGCGCCTTGGTCAAGAGTGTTTGCACTATCTCTACTTGGCTTCTGAGGTTCAAAAATGGTTTACCAAAATGTTTACTAGTTTTAATATTATATCCCAAGGTTCGAAGAGCTTAAAAAAATTCTTAAAATAATTCCCACTGTGTCTCCATTGATATGTAGAGTCAGCATCCCTGATTATATTTCTTTGCATGTCACTTCCTTAAAATGCTTAGTACAGGAGCAAAAGCAACTCAAAACGCAATATTTTGTTATTACTTAAATCAGTCAAAAAGGATAAGAAATATACAGAGTGAAGATTACAGAAAAATTAGCAAATAGATTTACATTAGACTGTTATCGAACAATTTTATCTCAAAGACGTTTCTACCTTCAAATTATGCACTTATTATTCTTTGTTTACTTACCTGACGTAGCTTGTAAATTAAAAAAATAATAAAAACATTAAAAAACCAAAATAACTTACACAAAAAAATTTAAAATATTTTTATTACCTTCTGTCTGTGTGATGGAGCTAACAAATCCCCAAACGGAGATGAAAGGGGTTCTTCAAATGCTAAAAGAGCTACGGTTCTTTCTAATTCTGATAGTACAGATGGATCTTCTTCACCAGCTTCACTGAGATGACTTTGGGCAAAGGCGAGTGCCTCTTCTATTCTATTATTTCTAATTAATTCTATGAGATGTAGTTGCTAAAAAGGAAAAGACATTAACCAGCTACATAAAATATATACTTTTTAGTATCAAACCATTGAAAAATGTAATTAGAGTCGACTATGCATTAGAAATTTTAGTCAATTCTAAGCAATAGTATATAATACAAATATACATAACCTAATTTGTTGTAAAGTTTATTGGAGTAGGAGAAAAAGTCAATACTGTGTTGGTATTATTTACACAATCTTTGAACCTATAAAACATCACTTGTCTTTAATAATTCACTGAAACTAGCTCTTGAAGACTGCAACTTTACAGAATGATAGTTTAAATACTAGAATATAACTGAGACAAAAAAATCACCTCTAACCCGAAAGATATGGCTAATATATTTGTTGAATATTTCTTAACTAATGGAGAAACTCCAGCAGACAGAATAGAAAAATCAAACAAAAATTTCCACAAACTCACTTATGAAATGCCATTGAGTTTCTACCAATCACAGAAAATGAAGTTGAAAAGATAATAATAATAACAGCTGAGAATCTAAAGGGGATAGAAAATTATATTATTATAAGCCTACTCTAACTCTTTAGAATAGCTCGAGACAGAGACAGTTTCGCCATGTTAATCGCCAACGTCAAGGGGACTTGATAGGGCGTAAGAAGAAGAATAAGCCTACTCACATACATTATTAACAAATATCATCAGATAGTTAACTTAATATTTGCTACTGGCTCTATTCCTAATGCATTATAAGTTGCTAGGTATCTCTCTCTTGTCTTCTCTATTGAAAATTGTTAGAAACTTCAACCATAGTGAACCTACTAATAAAGAATGTAGTATTCCACTAGAATTGATTATCTACCAATGATAAGTCCTATTAGCATCTATCAATTGTACAATGTTGATTTTAATAATTATATGTGGATGATATCTGCACCATATATTGTTTTAAGAACAGGGACCACATTGACAATGAGTGTAGATTAGAACAAATACAAGCAGATGATACTACTTTAATATTTAACCACACAACACAATTGTAGCTACGAAATCTAAAAAGTTTGGGAGCATATGTTGACAAAGAACTGTATAAAAAAAAGTATAAAATTTGACTTAAAACACCTGTATAATAGTTGAGTTATGACAATGTAAGCTTACTTGTAAATGAAAATAAAGATATCTATCATTATCCAATAACTCTGGATGCAATTGATTTATTAAAGCTGTAGCTTCCTGAATCTTCCCAGTCATAATGGCGTCTCTAATCCTAATCCTGTCATCTAGAGAATGAAGTTCCACAGACGGTATAACTCCAGACTCCTGTTGAAACTTCTCTGCGGCTTCCTTGAACCCCTCTAAAAATATATTAGATATTAAAAATATTTACTACACTATTTTCTTGTTATGTTTGCCTAATTTACAATCACTTACTAGATTTAGAACCATGGGATCGTTTTTTGACCCAAAAACCTCTCCTAAACATTCTGTTTGCTGAAAGAAATATAAAATTTTACCTGTGACTAGATAATTCATGATAAGTTTGTTCATGCTACTGCGGCCGAGATCGTTGTCCTCTAGTATCATCAACCAGTCTTCCTTTGTTGGTGGTATGTCGTGTTTGTCTGTGCTGTAGCTCATTATTTTTCTTTTATTTATTTTAGTTCAGATAAAGTACAAAAACATTTATAAGTCAACAAATGTCATTGTCAAATGCGATTTCTCGCTTGATGCGTTGTCAAAAAGTTTAATTTGGTACTCACTGTTTTTAAAGGCGACCTCTATACATCGATTCGCAAACGACTCCAGAAATTTGGATTTCAAATACAGGGTCTTTCAAAAGTTATTATTAAGAGGAATAAACAATATTTAATTTACATATTGACATATCTTATGATTATATTGAGCATATTTATAATATCTCCCAAATGTATGTTTGATGGTATATTTGTTTTTTTTATTATCATATATTTAGTCTTTTCTATATTCATTTTTAATCCATATTTTTCACAGGAACTGCTTGCCTTTTTTCGTAGTGATTGGACATATTCAGAAGAGCTTGCCATAATCACGGTGACATCTGCATATGTTATGTTGTTAATATTTCTTCGGTTAATTATTATTCTTCACTTTCAGATAGCAATGCTTCTTCAAAAATGTATTCACCATATACCTAGGTACATTGAATAGTAATGGAGACATAATACATCCCTGGCTAACTCCTCTCATGATTTCAATTTCTAAACTGGGTTCGTTGTCTATTACAATTTATGCTTTATTCAGTAAAAATTTGTTGTTATATTTAAGTCGCTTTTTCTGCAGTACATTCAACCAACTTCACCTCTAAACGATTAATGGAATTCGCAGAAAACCTTTCGTTGTAATAAAAGCCCCTTTTAACTGCAATGGTGTTGCCAGCCAATTTGCTATTTTAGGTATAAAATAAATATATATGTGTCATTAACTCGTTGTTCATAGTTTGCATATTTTGTTACATTTTCTACTAAATAGTATTCTTGCATAATATTATTTAACGTAAATTTCATTCACCTACTTGTTTAATAATTTTTTTCTGAAACAGATACCACCGTGCTAAGGATAATTTGTATTTAAAGTAGATACACAAAGTACTTAAATATCACTTTTAATTTTTGTTAAAAAATACTTTTGTTAAAAAAACTAGAACATTTTATCAATTTAAATAGTGGTGGTTAGATTGACCATACGTCTGTTAGAGTGTACCGTTTTTGAGACGTCTGCGATTACGGGTTAAAATCAGGGTTTTGGTAAATATATTTAACTTTTTATTTTAAAATGAAAATACTTCAGTACTAAAAATAAAATAATCGCTGGAAACATTTTAATTTGTTTATGTACGGTTTCCAACCATTTTCTACACTTTTGGATATTGTTGAATTAATTGCAAATGCGTATAAATACTTTACCATGGAAAGAGACAATAGTGGACCTTTAAAGTCATTATTATGTATAAATCAACGCGTTTGTGACGCACCGGGTTAAGTAAAAGTTAGCTAAAAACTGTAATTAATGAAGACTGTCAAAGATTCTCAAGAAGATCTTACTGTGACTTAGTATATCACGAAGACAAGAAAACAACTCAAACATTCTAGGAGCATTAACTTATCTGATGGAGAAAAATTTTAAATTCGCAATATTTTGTATCGAATGCGTGAAAACAATCAAAATTTTACTGGCCAAAATAAGAGAAAGACAAGTTTCTGAAATTAAGAGGACTAGCCTTTGGAAAGTGTTGAGAGATTTAGCATTTAAATTCAAAAAAAGAAAATAATAGGTTACTTTTATGCGAAAAGAGTAGTGTGGTTCACAAAAGAATTAAATATTTGAGAGAATATACTAGACTTGAATGTGAAAATAAACATATGTATACTTAGATAAGACATGGATATTTGCAAAGGGTAGAATTAAAAGCGAGCGTAGCGAAAGATATGAACTGCTTCGAATAATTATGCAAGGGAAAATAGCAGGAAAAAGGTCCATAGGAAGAAGACGAAACTCCTGGCTAAAGAATATACGGAAATGGTACAGCTGTAGCAACAACGAATTGTTTCGGTCAGCAGTTTCGAAAATACTTATAGCCCTGATGATCGCCAACCTTCGGAACGAAGATGGCACTTGAAGAAGAAGAAGATTTAAAAAAATTGGCACGACGACAGCATAAAATTAATAAAACACACATATAGCGAAGGCAAAAGAAACATCATTCTTCATGTAAGAGGGAAAGGAGGTTATATAGAAAATGCAGATTTGATTTTTTCTTCAAAATCAAAATCTGCTGATTACCATGAAAACATGAATGCAGATGTTTGTAAAATGGCTTGAGGGGAAACTGTTACCTAGTCTGTATGAACCATCGATTATAGTTTTAGATAATGCACCTTACCATTCGCGGATTTTGAAGAAACAATCAAAATAGTCGTGAAATGTATCGAGCATAAAAAATTGGTTAGTTAAAAATAATATCAATTTTCCGGAATACGCCTTCCAATCAGAGTTACTGGCAATTTCGAAACGTAATGAAAAACCAACAGTTTATATAGTTGACCAAATTGTATTCAGTTCCTGTAGTTGGCTGTGTTGGCACAAGAATAACCAAGATGGCAGCAATATGTATGAAAACATTAACAGGCAAATAAAAGCAAAAATAAGAATAGCAAAAAATGAATGGCTTAAGCAACAATGTATCGATCTAGAACATTTACAAAGACAACACGACGACCGTAATTTACATAAACAGCTTAAGGAGACTGCTGGAATATACAGAAAACGAAGACCAACTACCATAGTTAATCAGGATAACCAGATAGTGCTGGGTGAAAAGGAGAAAATTGATATATGGAAAAATTATATTCAGGAGCTCTTCCATGACGAAAGACCCATGAGTGAAGTTTATACAGACGACCAGCTGACTGGCCCTTCAATCACCAAAGAGGAGATAGAAAAAGCAATATTAAATTCAAAAAACAATAAGGCACCTGGACCAGATGAGATCCCGTCAGAAATACTCAAATTACTAGATGAAAGGGGAATTTCGGCACTACACAAAATATTTAATTTAATTTATGAAACTGGCTGCTATCCTCAACAGTGATTACGCTCTACCTTTATTCCCCTGCCCAAGAAAGTCAATGCAAAAAGATGTGAGGATCACAGACTCATTAGCCTGATGAGTCACACTTTAAAGATATTCTTAAAAATACTACATCAAAGATTATACAAAAAATGTGAATGGGACATCAGTGATTCACAGTTCGGGTTTAGGCAAGGTTTAGGAACACGAGAAGCAATAGTAGCAACACAGGTACTGGTCCAAAATTGTTACGATCAGAGGAAGGATGTGTTCCTATGCTTTTTAGATTACAAAAAAGCGTTTGATCGTGTCCAACACCACAAGTTAATGCAGATTCTCAAGAAAGTTGATATAGACCAAAAAGACATAAGATGCATTGAAAACTTGTACTGGCATCAAACGGCACAGCTAAAAATAGACAATTCTATATCTAAGCCCATACATATAAGAAGAGGCGTTCGACAGGGATGTGTGCTTTCCCCTCTTTTATTTAACATTTATTCAGAAGCCATATTTCAAGAGTCTTTGGAGGATGCAGAGATGGGAATCAAGGTGAATGGAGTATTGATCAACAACATAAGATATGCTGATGATGGTGTCTTAATTTGTGACAACATAGTCGATCTTCAACAACTTGTCACTATAATCGGAGAATACAGTGAGCGAATGGGACTAGAGATTAATACCAAAAAGACCAAATTCATGATCATCTCCAGAAACTTGGATGCATTTGAAAACTCCACCATATAACACTGAATAGTAAATCCATAGAAAGAGTGAGTAAATTTAAATACCTGGGATCGTGGCTTTTTGAAGACTGGGCATCGGACAGGGAAGTAAAATGTCGCATTGAGCAAGCTCGACAAGCTTTCGTAAAATTCAAGAAGGTACTGACTTGTTCTGAGTTCGATCTTCAACTGAGACTAAGGTTTACTAAGTGCTACGTATGGTCAGTGCTGCTATATGGCGTAGAGGGCTGGACACTCAAAACGAGGGATATAAACAGATTGGAAGCTTTCGAAATGTGGCTTTATCGCCGTATCCTAAAAATACCATGGACAGCGAAAATCACAAATATAGATGTCCTTAAAAGAATAAACCAAGAACGCCATCTTTTCGAAACCATCAAGAAAAGGAAAACGGCGTATCTAGGTCACATCATGCGAAATGAAAAATACCAGTTCCTCCAACTTATAATCGAGGGTAAAATTGAAGGCAAGAGAGGAATGGGACGCAAGAAAATGTCCTGGCTCCGAAACATAAGGCAATGGACAGGGATTAACGACATACAATCTCTGATATATATTGCAAGAAATAGAGAGTTAATGGAAAATGTGATCGCTAACATCCATTAGTGGATTTGCATCTGAAGAAGAAGAAGAAGTTGGCTGTATACCATATATAAATTTTTTTTAAATCCTTTTAAAAGGTATATAATTTAAAAACCCAATCGGGCTGTATCACAAAACAAACGTTTTCGGAATCCATATTCCATCATCAGTGTCTAGGTATTCATGTATGTAGCCACTAAATATGTAGATAAAAACCCGTTAAAAATTGTTTATTTAAATTTAGTTTACATTATGCGTTATTAATTATTAGGATGTTAAAGTTACCAGTAGATTTGGTAACATGGCGACGTATGACCCATACGTCGTCGACGTACGTCCTACGTCGTGAGACCTACTTTCGTCAATGTTTGAAACAGTTTTTTTCAAAGGTACCGTATCGTATGCCTTCTCTAAATCTACAAACAATGGGTAGGCAGATAGATTCCTCGCCATCCATTTTTCGAATATACCATCAGTGCACGATCTTCCTGCACGTATTCGACACGTACACAATTTTGTTCTTCTATGTCTTCGTATTCTGATTATATTCTTTCTTTTATTATTCGACCGTACAACCTCCCCACTGAGCTGATAACAGTCATTGCCCTATAATTAGAGCATTTGCGTTTATCCCCTTTCTTGAATATTGAGCTGATGTATCCAATATTCCAATCATCAGGGATATTGTGTCCTTTTAAGCATTTGCTAAATAATTGAAACAATATCTCATGTAATATTTTTGGTCCATACTTTACCAACTCAATTGGGATGTCTCCAGGTCCTGCTGCTTTATAGTTTTGCGATCTTTTGAGAGCATCGCTTATATATTTCTTCCACTTCGATCTCTTGGAATTTACATATATCCTCTGTCATTTCTCGTTGACATTCATTTCTGATAAGCAGTTTTCTTCTTGTTTACTAACGTTTGCATATTCTCCGACCACCATTCTTGATTTTTTGTTTCATGTTTCTTTTTATACGCCAAAGCTTCACTTGCAGCCTCATAAATGCATTTTTTAAGTTACTGGTATAATTCTTCTGCTGATATATTGTCTCGATCCACATTTTGTAATTTTGTGGCCAGTCGTAATTTGTAAAGGAATTTCGTTAAATCTTCTTTTATGCTTTCTAGATTATATTAAGGAGATGTTATTTCTTCGTCCCTTTTCTATATTATGTACCTGAGTATTATTGTTTTTTCGATAGTTAACTATCATATTGTCCATAAGTAAAGGATGGTCGGATCCACATTCTGATCCACGGTATACCGTTACGTAAATTGTTTTCAGCTGAACAGTTTGACGTTGGATTACATAGTCGATTATCGAGCGCAGAATTAGTAGGTTGTATCCATGTAAGTTTGTGGATGTCTGTATGGTGAAAAAAGCCATTCATAATTTTGACAGACATTGTTTGACCTTAAGAGACGTATTCCCTTTTCATTTATTATTTGTTCCCCATTTTTAGTTCTTACTTTTTTTATTATTTCATTCATAATCAGGTTGAACAATAGAGGACTGAGCAAATATCACTGTCTTATCCCATTGCCAGCATCAATAGAGTCAGTTAGTTCTTCTTCTAGCTTTAATTTTATTGCGTTGTTTCAGTAGATATTTTCCATCGTTTTGATTATTCCTAGAGGTATCTCTCAATTTGACCTGGTCAAATGCCTTCTTAAGATCCATGAAACATAGATATGCCGGTTTGTTGTATTCTAATGACTGCTCTTGCACTTGCCTCGTTATAAATATAGCATCGGTGCAGGATCTCCCTACCTAAAACCTTCTTGTTCTTCTGCTAGTGTTACAATTTCATTCAGTTATTTGTTATCACTTTGATTGTTAATGTGTTGTGTTTAATAAATTAATTCCTCTGTAATTTTCCGCGTCCGATTTGTCTCCCTTTTTGAAGAGAGATTTTTTGTAATAGTTTTAATAGTTTTTTTCTGAAGCTATTTTCTTGTGGCATTTTAAATTAATTACTATTTAACTGGGAATAAGCCACAATTAAAGATAAAAATACGTTTATTGACGTTTCAATTTCTACTTCGGAAATCGTTCTCAAAATACAAACAGTAAATTATTTGTTACATAGTGAAAAATTCTTCTAATAATTTAATTTTATCTGACTCATTTATATTGACAATTCAGACATACATTATGCATTTTAAAGTAGACGACTTTAAAATGCTATTGCCAATATTGTTGAGTTGCGCTCCTGGGACGACTTTACTTATAAGATAGTTCATTCGATTACATGAAATCAACTTTAACTTGAGAATATCCGTCAGAAAAAATCATAGCATGTAATTCGTCTTTAAAAAGACAAACACATGACATGATGACAGTAAAATTCTCCTGTTAGCGATTCCATAGTAAATTATGAGGGAAAAACCAGGAAAAAAACCTCATAATACTTTCCCGACATGGTAAGTATTTGTTCGTGCATTTAGTTTACCTTCAATAAATACCAAAATTCTGATTTTATATGTTTCGTTATTTAAAAAACATAAATAATGTATCCTCTATATGTTACTAACTTACTAATACTGGTGTTTTCTTATTAATAACTTCCTCTTTCAATATTGGTAACCAGATCCTACTACATGCTGCCGAGGAATTTGCGACACAATTGGCCTCATTTAGCATAATTAGAGCCGCTTCTTTGATTTTTCTTTTTTTACCATCCGTTTCTTTTAGGACTACATTTAAATTATTCCATTGAATCCTATGTTCATTATCCCATGCGTGTTTACTTATTTCAGATCTATCAAATTCTCTATTTTTAATATAAGATTGATGTTCACTTATTTTAACATTTAATGGCCTTGATGTTTCACCTAAATAAAATTGATCGCATTCACAAGGTATTTTATAAATGCAATTCTTTGTCCTTTCTTGTTCATTGTTAGGTTTGGTTTTGGACAAAATAGATCTCAACGTGTTTGTTGTTTTGAATGTTGTTGAAATGTTGAATTTATTTCCTATCCTTTTAAGTTTTTCTGATAATCCTTTTATGTACGGTATTGTTATTTTCCTCGTATTATTCCTTGTGTATGCTGTAGGATCTCGTTCTAAGTTGTTCTGTTCTATTCAATCGATTGTTGAAAATTCCTTGTTTATAAACGATAAAGGATAATCATTTTTTAATAAAACAGATGTTAACAAATGTTTCTCCTCCAAAATCGAATTTTCGTTAGAACACGTAATTTTGGCTCTATCGTATAAGGATTTAATTATTCCCTTTTTTATATTATTATTGTGATTTGATTTGAAATTTAAATATCTATTGGTGTGTGTTGGTTTTCTATATACCTGAGTCTCATATCCAGTATCGTTCTTAGAGATTAAAACATCCAGATGATTCATTGGCAACTAGAACAAGACTAAACATATCGTCTATAATGGAGTTATTAACATTATGTACTGATAATACATATTTTCAACTAAATAATGAATTCTATAAACAAAATTTTGGTCTAGCAATGGGCTCTAGTTTATCTCCATTTTTAGCCGATATATTTATGGAAGATTTTGAGACAAATATCATTTCTAAACAAAATTTAAAACCCACAGTATGGTCGAGGTATGTAGATGATGTATTCTCAATATGGCCTCATGGATCAGAGTTGTTGGACACATTCCTAAATGATATAAACGATAAAGAAGCGACAATAACATTTACCATGGAAAAGGAATATAATAACACGCTACCTTTACCACGCGCAGGTGTATAGAAAACCAACACACACCAATAGATATTTAAATTTCAAATCAAATCACAATATTAATGTAAAAAAGGGAATAATTAAATCCTTATACGATAGAGCCAAAATTACCATTATGATCTGGTTACCAATATTGAAAGAGGAAGTTATTAATAAGAAAATACCAGTATTAGTAAGTCAGTAACATATAGAGCAGCGGTCGGGGAACTTTTTTAATCATTACCCCAAAGCATTTTTGTGTAAGTTGATATTACCCAAAGCAAAAAACAAAAAAGCAAAAAAAAGGCCTCTTTTTAGCATCATTCATATTATAGCCCCCATGATAATTTTGAACAGCAAACAATAACTAAAACATAAAATAAACATCATTTATTCAATTTCTATGATACCTAGAAATACATAACATAATAATAGATAACAATAATAAGATATAAAAAATTAAAACCCATTGCGGTACTGTAACAAATTATAATAATAATAATGGTTGTACTACCAAAACTAGAATTAAAAAAATTATAAAAAAAAGAATAATTGAAAACATTCTTCCTTCACGTTTTGGAAAAATGATGTTGTTTCATGTTCGATACAATTGCTTCAAAATTGGGACTTTTTGATGTAAGAGGGATTTGAATACAGTCTTCGGCGTTTAATCGATTTCTGTTCTTCGTTTTTATGTTCACTAGAGTGGAAAAACCTTGTTCACACAAATATGTTGTTCCAAATGGCAGCAATTTTTTAACCGCCTCTTCATGTGCAATTTTGAAAGCCTTTGCAGCTTTTGATATCCAAAAAGACGACAGATTTGGTTTACTCTCAAATTGAATACGTGTTTCAGTATTAGATCGAAGTTCAAGAATTGCTTCTGCCAAACCTGAAGGTTCTTCTGGTATCATATCAATTTCACATTTAAAAGGATCTACAATCCAACTGACAGTACGTATATCAAGATCTGGAAAGTAATCTGAAATCCGCTTTCTGAGTTTGATAAGATGTCTTACAATTGTATCCTTGATGTCAGCAAAAGTAATGTTTTCGCAATCTTCCAAAAACAAAGCTAACCTTGAAAAAGAAGCTATCTTGTTCTGTTCTACTTTCTGACTCCAATATTGCAGCTTTAATCCAAACGCTGACACTATTTCTCTCGCTGAAATGATATTAATATTCTTTCCTTGCAATTCTTTGTTTAATATATTTATACTCTCAAAAATGTCAGCTAAATATGCGAGATATGCAACCCAGGAAGAGTTTTTAAACTTATCTGCGAGAATATTTTTTTGATCAACCATAAAAATTTCCACTTCAGTTTTGAGAGTCCATACTCGATTTAGTACATTTTTGCGAGAGAGCCACCTTACTTCTGTATTATAAAGTAGGTCCGTATATTCGGCTTCACCGTCCTGACATAATTCACGAAATAGCCGCGTGTTTAGTGCATATCCTTTGATAAAATTTATAATCTTGATGACATCATGCATGACGGCTTCCAGTGTAGGTTCTAAATATTTGACCATAAGGGCCTGGCGATGGGTCATGCAGTAAATAACTTCAATATTTGGGTTATTTTTTTTACGAAAGCCGAAAAACCATTAATATGGCCCAGCATAGCTGGAGCTCTATCCAAAGATACTGAAATACAGTTTTCCCATTTTAAACTTTGCGCATTGAAGTATTCATTTACTTTATTGTAGACATCAATTCCACGAGATCTTAACTCGAGAGGAGAACAAAACAGCAATTCCTCTTCAAAATTATCTGCACCTTTGTAGCGAACATATACCATTAGCTGTGAATTGTTACTAAAATCAGTTGTCTCATCAAGCTGAATAGCAAAATATTTAGCCTGTTTTAATGAGAAAATAACTTGTTTCTTCACATTTTCTGCTAATATAGAAATTCGCTCTTTCTAAATCTTTGTCATTTAACAGATATTTCTAAATTTGCAAAGTATTCTCGCGGTTTGGAAGACAGGTGTGAATGCAAATTATCTAAATGTTTCTTCAGTTGACTTTTTTTGAAAGATTCTGAAGTCAATACCTTCATACATACAACACACTGTGGTTTCATTGTACCATTGTCTTGTATTTGTGTAAAACCGTAATTAAGGAATTCGTCTTAATATTTTCTTTTTCTATTTCCTACCATCTGAAGGAGACAGAAAATAATAGTTGTAAAATACTTAAATTAAATTTTCAAATAATCTTTCACAAATAATACAAAAAAATTTAGGTGCATGCAAAACAGGTTTATAAAAAATCAAATTAAAATATATACTTTCTACTCACAAGTTTTATTTTTACCCCCAAAAATTTCATTTTTACCCCATTTGGGGTAATTGACCCCGGTTCCCCGACCGCTGATATAGAGGATACATCATTTATATTTTTTAAATAACGAAACATATAAAATCAGAATTTTGGTGTTTATTGAAGGTAAACTAAATGCACGAACAAATACTTACCATGTCGGGATAGTACTATGAGGTTTTTTTTCCTGGTTTTCCCCTCATAATTTACTATGGAATCACTAACAGGAGAATTTTACTGTCATCATGTCATCTGTTTTTCTTTTTAAAGACGAATTACATGCTATGATTTTTTTCTGGCGGATATTCTCAAGTTAAAATTGATTTCATGTAATCGAATGAACTATCTTATAAGTAAAGTCGTCCCAGTAGTGCAACTCAACAATATTGGCAATATCATTTTAAAGTCGTCTACTTTAAAATGCATAATGTATGTCTGAATTGTCAATATAAATGAGTCAGATAAAATTAAATTATTAGAAGAATTTTTCACTATGTAACAAAAAACAAAATTTGTTTAATTTACTGTTTGTATTTTGAGAACGATTTCCGAACTGGAAATTGAAACGTCAATAAACGTATTTTTATCTTTAATTGTGGCTTATTACCAGTTCAATAGTAATTAGTTTTAATAGTTGTTAGGTCAGATCTGGTCCTCCATACTTTAGGAGTTCATTCGGTATTCTGTCCTCTCCTGGTGATTTTCTATTTTTTAATTTCCTTGTGCTCCCTTTATTTCTTTCTCCTCAACATTTATTTCTTCGTTTGCGTCACCTCTGGTGTTGCTGGTTCATTATCGCCGCTTTTTATCAAATACTGATCGAAAGTAGTCTATCCTTGTTTCCTTCTTAATGTGTTTTATTTTTATTAGTTTATGTATGCTTGTCGTATGGTTATTTGCTAGTTGTGAGTTCTTTCATAGTCTGAATTTCATACTAATTGTTCCCAACAACATAATATACTGATCTCTACATATTTTTTTTAAACCTGATTTGTATAAATAAAATACCTCTACCAAAAAGGGTTTATTCTCATTTTCTGTCAATAAACCCTTCTTTTATTTCGATCATCTGAATACGATAAACCGCGATGATTTCTCTTTTACTTACACAACACTCCACTAAGCGCGAGAGTAAAATCTAACCAGTGAAAGTGTTTTTGGGTGTAGCAAAATATTCAAGTCGAATGATATGTGATCAACTGTTTTAACGAACTTTCCAATTTTTAAATGTGATTCTAGGTAAATAATAAAACAGTGTATTTTGTGCTTCGAACAAATTCTACTGAAACATTAAGGATAAAAGTGAGTTAAAACGATTTTTTTGTCTTGGAAATAATGCAGTCTTGGAATCAATTTTAATTGTTGATTATATAATATACATATTACGAAATATAACATTTTTTAATCTATAAACAAAAAATATTAACCAAATGCGTATTTTTACATATTTTTATTTTGAAAGTAATGTTTAAATGTCTATTGATAAGTTTTGTCCCGATTAAACAAAACACCAAACATAAATTATGTTTTTGTGCTAAAAGTCAAATAATAAAAGTACATTTGTTGTACTTCGAATCATATCCATTGAAAAATTAATGTTACGGACAAAGGTGAGTGAAAACGCATTTTTTTATTGTAAGAATTTATTGTTAGTTCACAACATACCTTGTAGGTCTAGTAGTCCAGTCTGGTTAAAAAAAAAAGGTTCTAAAATTGTTTCGCAGATATCTGAAGCTTTTAAGACATAGGTGGGGGTTACTATAGTTTATTTTTATGAACGAGAGAGTAATTAGCATAATTTTAACTGGTACCTCCGACCACTCCATGGGCGTGCTCAAGATTAATTGAAAAATTACTTTGAATAATTGTAAAAAATAAATGAATTATTTCAGTGTTATAAAGTGTTATGTGTATGTAAACAAAAGTGACCTCTTTTATCACACACTATATTAAAACTGACTGGCCTACATTAGAAAGGGTTTTAAAAAATTCACATTTTTTTTAATTTTTAAAAATTACAAAAGAGAAAAAGAGTTTTTAAAACCGTCTAAGGTATGTTAAATAGATGAATAAAAATATTAATATAAAACTTACAGCTACTTGTTACAAATCCAAATCAGATTCAGAAGATGAACTTTCAGAACCAAGATTTATAATAACTGGCTCGATCATTTTATCAGTAATATTGTCCAGCTTCCACATTTTTTCCTCTTCTTTAATAGTGTGATTTACTGCCTTTTCCCAGGTTTCAGGTTTTACATTATTTACGTAAATTATACGTACGTAATATTTTTTGAACTCAGCCAATTCTGCAAGTCTTTTTTTAACCACTTGGTTGTGGGCAGTCCTTCTATAAGTCTGGAGTGATAACTTGCATTATCCATTACTATTACACAGTTCTTAGGAAGAAGATCTATTATTTGTTCGAACCATTCTTGAAAGACATCAGCGTTCATGTCTTCATGGTAGTCACCGGTACGAGTTGATTCAAAAGTTAATAAACCACCTTCAACAAAACCGTCTGAACTGCCAATGTGTACTATTATCAGCCTGCGTCCCTTTCCTGATGGTGGGTTTAAACCAGTAGATAAGTTATTTACAAAAGCGTGTCTTTGACTTGTAACAGTTTCATCCTGCCAAAATTTATTTGGTGTATGACCCTCGTTGATCCATGTTTCGTCAAGATAAAATATTTTTCTTTTTTGGTTTCTCATTTCCTTTATGGTTCTTAGAAAATGTCTTCTCCATATGACAATATCGCTTATTTCTAATAAAATAGACTTTCTAGGATTCTTTTTCCAGAGGAAGCCTATTTCTTTTAAAAGTTTCCATAACGTACTTCGACTCATTTCTGGGTAATCCTTATCATCTCGAACTGAGACAAGAACTTTATTCAATGTTGGAAATTCTTGTCTACAGAAGAATTCATGCACTTTCCGTCGAAGTCCTTCTTTAAAATGATATTCTATTTGAAATTTTGGTTTCCCTGGAGCATTACGTGGCATTTGAAAACTACCACATTTCTCTTCTTTAATAACTCTGTAAATCGTAGATTTCTCAACACCAAGTGTACTGCTAACTAACTCAACGGTCTCATCAACACTTTCACATAAACGTTTGTCTGTAAATAATTTAAAACAATTAAATATTAATGTTTTTTCATTAACTGTTAAAGGACCAATTTTTCGGCGTTTACACGGCACTTCCAAATTTTCCATAACACTAGTATACACAATAAACTGCACCTTGCAACTGAAGTACCTACTTTTAGTGAACTGTTAAGAATTTTGAATACGCCACTTGGACCTTCCTACAAAATGGAAAAACCCACTATCACATTTTCTGTGGAATAAGTTTAGAAGGTAATTATCTAGTCAATTACTGTCGTAGATTCCTGGAATTAAAGAATTAAATGTTTGATTGTTGAAACCCTTACTTCGTGGAATGCACTCATTTCAGATAAAATAAAACGTTTTATTTTATCTAAAGAATTAAACTTTATTTTGCAAATAGGTAGGTACTTATTAAACTTTTATTGGTTATATATAACCAATAAAATAAACATCTTACATTTCTTGCAAATTCATTAGTACCTGTTAACCTCCATCACTCCGGCACTGACAACATTATTTAGGGATTAGTAACCCTCACAACTATTGTATTCTATTCTGCTCCAACCTTTATACCTGGTGGTCATACTCAATTTAAAATTGTTTTCCTATATACTTCTGTAAACTTTTTGACAAATATCTGTTTTTCATTGAGTCACCCGTATCAATAGTTTAGGGATTTGCATACATAATTTATTGTTTTATTACTCTCTCATGCATAAAAATACACTAGAGATGACGAATAGATGAAAAAGTACTCGTATTTTTACCTTGTGTTTTTTTAAACAATAATTTATGGTTAGAATTTGATTTTTTGTCTATAAGTTTTTTTACTTATATTTTACATAAACAATATTTACATAATTTTTTTATATTAAGAATATCTTTATTTTCTTATTTTTTAAATTAAAATTGATAAATAATTTACGGAGATATTTGCAAAAAAGCAGTTTTTTTGCTTTAATTTATAAATTTGATTAATTTTTTCATTAACAAAATAAAATTTTATCTATTAATATATTTGAGCATCGAGGAATTACCGTTTTTTAAATGTGTGCAAAATTTCCCCTCGATCGGTCAAGTAGTTTAAAAGTTATTTAATTTATTTATGCCTGAGGCTAAATATGCCTCCCTGACCTGGAAATCCCTAATCGCTACTTCAGAAAGTCTAAAAATAGGCGATTTTCAGGTCAATCAAGTCAGTCCTTCACGGGCTCTCCGAGAGCTTAGTGCTCTCGGGGCTCTGCTTTTCTTGTTTTTAGCTTTCCTATACTCTGTGGCTGAGTATTTTATTTCAACGTAAATTTTGGTGTTTTATTTCGACCTATTTTGGTTATGTAAGAAATAACTTGCCTTTATTAAGGCAAGTCGCCGAAAGAAGAAAACCTGATGGTTATAATATTTCGTCGAATATTTTCGTCATGTAAGAAATAACCCGTCTTTTTCAAGACGGGTCCATCAGAAGACAAGTTTCACAAGTCCATAACCTGAAAGTGGACTTGGGTAGAGGTGCTTTCGTCGACAGTTTTCGAAGCCCTCTACAGAGCACACGGTGGTACAGAAGGTGATTTAGACCCTTTCCATTTACCCCGAGGTGACATGGTACTAGACAAATTTCGCAAATTTCATAGGATTCTATAAGACTTAAATTATCTCAGAAGTTAAATGCTTATTGCGTTTTCATCGAAATTATTTACAAAATAAACGTTTGAAAAATGATATTTTTTTTACTTATAAACAATTGTAATAACCTCTATATTTTTCAAGCTTCATACTTGTACGTATAACCATTGTATAGCTGGTAAAAAAACTCATATTAAAAAAAAACCTTCTATGGCCAATAGGAACAAAGTTAGGAACTATTTTTAAAAAAATCATATCTCCATTGTTTATAAACATTAAGAAGTAAAATTTGCACAAATTTTGAATGAAAATCTAAACTTTATATTGAAAGTTGTAGCTATAAAATTTATCCAATTTTTCGAAACTTACAGCCCTTCGATAGTTCGACATAGGAAAGTGGAGGAGATAACTGTTTCAGCTCCGTTTTCTTTTCGACATCGTAACTTCAAATTGAAATACGTAGAAAAAATTTACAAAATCTCGGCTTCCATTGCAGCTAGCAGCCTCTTTTTTTTAAATCTGTGGTAGCTCGTCGAAATATGAATAAGTACATAGTTTTCACTGCACGGGAAATATGGGGAACCCCGGAAAAATTTAGTCCATATGAAATTCACCGTAAAAACTTACTTTTTTGTAATTTGTCTGCAATAGTCTGTCCCCCCCCAGAAAAATCTCGGAATAGTCAGGAAAATCAACATAATTTTAATTAACATAAGGAATATATTAATATAATGTGTAAAAAATTACCTGAAATTTAATTTATAAAATATATAATAATTCTGCGACAGAATATTCCAGCCAAATTAAAAAACAAAGTACTTAAGTGTTTATGGTGAATTTCTCAAAGAGACTCAATTTTAAAATTTTTCTGAGGTTTCCCATATTTTCCTGCCAGTAAAAATATTTCGAAGATCTACCCCAGATTAAAAAAGAGGCTTCTAGCTGCAATGGAAGCCAAGATAATGTAAATTTTTTCTACGTGATTCAATTTGCAGTTCCAATGTCGAAATTAATTATCCCTCCACTTTCCTATGTCGATCTTTCGAAGGTACCTTCGTTTCGAAGAGCTGTAGGTTTCGAAAAATTGGATGAAATTTATAGCTCTAAGTTTCAATATAAAGTTTAGATTTTCATTCAAAATTTCTGAAAATTTTACTTCTTAATGTTTATAAACAATGGATATATGATTTTTTTAAATAGTCCCTAACTTCGTTCCTATTGGTAATAGAAGACTTCTTTTTTTAATGTGAGTTTTTTACCAGCTATCCAATGGTTGTACCTGCAAATCTGTAGTTTGAAAAATATGGAAGTTATTACAATTGGGTTATAAGTAAAAAAACATACCCATTTTTCAAACGTTTATTTTGCAAATAACATCGATGAAAAAGCAATATGCATTTAACTTATGAGATAGTTTATGTCTTAAAGAATCCTATGACATTTGCTGAATGTGTCTAGCATCATTAATAGAGCAGGTTCAATAGTTTAAATATTTAGCCTCAGGGATAAATAAATTAAATAACTTTTAAACTATTTGACCGATCTGGGGGAAATTTTGCACAAATTTAAAAGACGGTAATTCCTCAATGTTCAAATGTATTAATAACGTTTTATTTTGTTAATAAAAAAAATTAATAAAATTTCTAAATTAGTGCAAAAATACTGCTTTTTTGCAAATATCTCCGTAAATGATTTACAATTTTAATTTAAAAAACGGGAAAATAAAGATATTCTTGATATAAAAAATTATATAAATATTGTTTATGTAAAATATAAGGGAATAAACTTTAAAAACTTTAAAATAAATCAAATTGTGACCATAAATTATTTAAAAAAAAAACGCAAGATAAAAATACGGGTACTTTTTCATCTATTCGTCATCTAGTAACCCCCACGTATGTCTTAAAAGCTTCAGACATCTGCGAAAATTTTTGCCGTGAAATCGATGATTTTTGCATAACCAGACTGGACTAATAGGTAGTTTTAACTTATATCATTTTTTTTATTAAAGTTCTTGTGGATACTTTACCTTATTATGTCTTATCTTGCTTCTCTTCTCCAATCCAACTCTTGTACCCTCTTAATGATTGATTGGGGGTTACACAAAGAACGGTACTAGGCTCGGGCTTCAGTCTGGTAGAGGTATCTTGGTCGGGGTTCTTATTACAGCTCAAATATCACGGATCAGTTAAAGAAGTACAGACAACACACAGACAAGAAATTAGAAGAGAAGATAAGAGATAAGAGAAGAAAATTTATTTGGGCACCACCCTCTTTTTAGAGGGACAGGGAAACGTTAAGGCACATAGAAAAGGATGACGAGAAAGGTAAGGTAGAGCTAGAGAACTCACGCAAGAATAAAGTAAACCGTGAGAGAAAAGGTATCGGAATTATGCGGTACACTCCTAATATTTCGACACATATACTCAAAATGTACGATCAAACAAATAATAATATAATTCAATAAAAAATGCCTGGAAGAGAAACACAAAAATATAAATTCAAATTATATAAAAAAAAATATAAAAGAAATAAAAAGCAAATAGTTCTTTAACAAAATTATATATAGGTATATTTGTTAAAGTAAATGTACTATACCAAATTTTATTGAACAGTTAAATGGCATGATTATTGTGCAACTTATTATTAATTACAAACAAAAAATATCTCTTTGAAAAATAGTTATAAATAATTTAGTATCCTCAAGAATTAGAAAAAGGCAAGGAACATTATAATTATATCTACGTCAATATTTGGCAAGCAAGTGAATTTTACGCCTTGAGGATACCTAAACATGAAGTTACTAGGTTTTTGATCGTGATCACTTCAAATCTAAGAATACAATTTATCAGAAATATAATCTACATATAAAATAAATTGTACGTTATTTATGCGTATATATTATTCTGTATTTTTATACTCAGTCAAACTAAACCTCCATAAATAAGAAGGCACACTGAACTGGAGTCATAAATCAACTTCTAAAGATTTCGTTATCACAGTTTAGTCAATAAAACTTATACTCACGAAACAGGTGTATTCAGATAATGGTATTACGCCCTCAATAAGGCACTTGACTTCGGTCCGTACAACAGGTAGTTGGGATGACACGCCCACAACGAATTGTGGTCTTTCTAACGTAATCCCTTAGATTGTCTTAGGCCGACTAAAAGAGGCAGCCAGACCGGAGTAGTACAGGTAATTGAGATAAAATGAAGATGACTGATGATCGAGGTGAACGAACGTAGCGGTGAATGTGTGAATAGTGTACACGTATGAACGGTGTAAACTATGGACGGTGTGGAATATGAACGGTGTAGAATATGAAACGGTGTAAAATCTGAAACGGTGTAAAATCTGAAACGGTGTAAAATCCGAACGGCAAACAGAAGTGACTTCAAATAGGTAAAGAAATAATAAATAAGACTTACTCACAATCAAGTAAGACTGAGTACTATCACTCGTAATCAAGATTGTGAGTAAGTCTTATTTATTATTTCTTTACCTATTTGAAATGGACTCACACAAGCAACAAATTCATGATTAGAAGTGACTTCAATTGGAAGACGTTTGTTTGACAAAAGAGAAAATAATTAATATAAGACACACTGTGTAAAAATAAATAGTGGTGAATTGAAAATCCACTTACCGCCGATTGTCGAAGATAAGACCGCTTGCCACAGGAACCAACTTGGAAATGAACATCGGATTGTGAACTTAGAAGGGCTTGGACAAGCGAAAGTTGAAAATAGGGAGGGGATATTGGCTGAAGGATGCCACGCGAAATTGACATTAAATAGCCGGGCTACTGGGGTTCATTTTCATAGCTTTTACCAATGGAAAGTAAACTTTCTACGAAAAACAACTCTTCTGTTTTTCTGAGAAGGTAGCTCGGAGATTTCACAATAGGGCCTTTTTCCTTTGTTATTAGGGAAGATTTTTATTTAGCAGAGCTCGATAAAGAGAACGGAAAACATTTGTCGACGTTTGCTCGTTGCTATCGGGTTAGTTGTAATGTTTTTTAAAGAAGAATATGTAGCCATAGACGGCGTGAAAATAATTTACTAAAGGGAATAATTTAAAGAAATTATGAACATGCTTCACTCTTACTTTCTTTAGGTCTTTTGGTCCACTCAATTAATAGAGGTTTGCGATCACTATATTAAAATCTTCTATATTCTACGCTATTCTTAGTACTTGTTAAACTTTAAAACGGAAATTCCCAGTGGTCGGCTGTACACCATAGTTAAAAAACTCACAATGAAGTAAAAATAGTGGGTATAATATATCTCCAGTATTAGACGATAAAGCCACATTTCGAAAATCTCAATTTTCTTGCAGGTAGCATCTGTAAGAGTCCACGACTCCGGAAAACAGTATAGGAAAGTTATAACATCCCAGAATTTTTATAGGTACGGATAAATAATGGCATTTAAATCGCTTACCCATATTTTGAAATTCAAATTTTGCTTTTTATTTCTAGATGGTCCCAATTTTTATTGATGTTCGTACTAAAGTAAAAAAATAAATGTGTATGTTTTTACTCTTTGTATTGGTTTAACTTTCACATTGATTCTTCCAAATTGCTGTTCCTGCTTAAATTGGCCTACAACATTTAAACTTCAGTTGTTACATCTTGAAAATGTTTAAACGCTATCAATCGCGTTATATTTTCTCTATTTTATGTTTTCTGAACTTTTATTTTCTTGTTCCCTTTACCCCTTTCATTTGGTCTGAAATTTTGTCTTATTTATTTTAAGTTTGGAGTATTTCAGCTTTAGCTATACTGGCTTATTGATTTCCAATTTACAAATATATCTTTCTCTTGCGTCTGCTTTTATATTTTGCTCAACGATTGCTTAATCTCGATGGACTCTACAGATTTAAATTTCCCATTTTACAGATAATAATTTGCTTTTAGTCATTTCTTTTTATTGCTTTTACTGCCAATTATTCAGTGTCGTATGTCTGCCAGTATATTTTGTTATTAACTTTTTTTGTTAGAAAATTCCTTTAATTGTGGATTATCCCTATGAAATCCAAAAATATTTTAATTTAAATAGTACATGCAGAAATATAAGTAGTTAGATAAGTGATAAGATCTATAACTAAGACAAATAAGTAGTTTTTTTTACGTCAAGGTAAATTTTATTGTGATAAAATAATTATTACTTATCAATTTTTTTTAAAGTTTCACATCGTTTTAAGACGCACTATGAAAAATTTATGATAAAAAATAATAACTAATATTTCATACCGTAGATTGAATCGACACAAACCATATTAAAAGCACCGCACCATTACATAGTGCACTAGAGGAATCGATCTTGACCTGGATGCCAACTCTTGCATCAATAGTAGCAGTAGAAGTATTGTATAAACTCATCAAACAACGTTTTTTCCTGCAAATGGTTTATCGTTAAGCAGAAGAATGTATTATAATCACCTGGTAAGCAAAAACTTTTTATTAAATTAAGAGAATATGTTTAGATAATAATTAATGTTGGACCCCAATACGATGAAGGTCGATAGTTACCAAATTACTGGAAGAATTAGAAAAAATATATCAAAACAAGTCTAACAATTAGCATTTATACACTAGTATGTCTATATAGAGGAGTTTGGATTCTGGCCTAATTAAATATAATTCTAATTGAAGCGTTTATTTAAAAAACAAAACTTCTCCAAAAATTAAAATTTTGACAAATCAAGAAAGAAAGCTTCAATTTATTTCAAAACTTACTTTTACTAAGATATTCATTGGAAGGAATGTGGATATCAAAATAATTGTACAAGTTGATTTCATATTTTTATTTATATTTTTAACAAAAATCGGTAGAAACTTATTGGAAAATGAATACCTATATATAATATCCTCGTAGAAATAACAAAAAATTCTATGATGTCTATTGCTATTCATCATCATCATCATCAATCAGCCCTGAGTTGTCCACTGTTGAACATAGGCCTCCTCTAGACTTTTCCATCTGCTTCTGTTCTGCGCATCTGCTATCCAATTGGTCACGATTCTTTTGAGGTCGTCGGTCCATCGCGTTGGGGGTCTTCCTCGGCTTCGCTTGTCAGCCCGTGGTCTCCACTCAAGCAATTTTTTTGTCCAACTGTCGTCTTTCATTCTTGCAACATGTCCTGCCCATCTCCATTTTTGCCTTGTAATATGTTCGATAATGTCTTCTACTCCGGTTCGTCTACAAACTTCCTCGTTTCTTATTTTATTTCTTAAGCTTATTCCAATCATTCATCTCTCCATCTCTAGTTGTGTCCTCAATTTTTCGGCTGATGTTTTTGTGAGAGTTAAGGTTTCTGCTCCGTATGTGAGGACTGGTAGAACGCACTGTTAAAAGCTTTTCTTTTTAAATGGATCGGTATATTTGTTTTAAATGCGTCTCTCATTTTTCCGAATGCAGCCCAACCCAGACTTCTGAGTAGCTCGCATGTTTGGTTATCTCGTGTTAACCTTATTTCGTGACCCAAATACACATATTTTTCCACAAGTTCTATGGGTGACTTTTGGATTTCTATTAGCTCATTGGGGACGAGATTGGTCATCATTTTTGTTTTTCCATAGTTTATTTTTGAACCGACTTTCTGGGTTACTTGCTGTAGTTGTTGTAGCATAACTCTGGCTTCTTCTAAGTTGTCTGTTATGAGAACAATATCATCGGCATATCTGAGATGATTGAATATCTTTCCATCGATGCTAGTACCCTTTGATTCCCACTCTAGCCGTTTAAATGCGTACTCCATAACTGATAAATGGTTTTGGCGACAAGGTATCTCCCTGCCGCACCATCTGCCAATTTTTATCTTCTCAGTCATGCAATGGAGGTTAACGGTTGTTGACGTATTTTCTTATATATTTCGAATAATATTTGCATACCTGTGATCTATTCTGCATTCTGATAGTGCTTTTAAGATAGCAACTGTTTCGACTGTATCAAATACTTTGTGGAAGTCGACAAAGATAAGAGCAAGGGGTCTGTTATATTTGAGAGACTTTTCAACTAGAGTTTTAATAACAACTGTAAAATGTGTAAAACCCGCAATAACCTTTAATGGTTAATGCGGAAATTCTAAATAAAAAAAACTTTCCTCAAGAATTGACGTATATTTGTTTTATTTTAGAAAAATGGAGGTCAACCCCAAAACAGTAAAACCAACGCAGGTAAATATTTTCTTGTAAAGCTTATTCAATTAATGAAATTGATCTATTTTATAAATTAGCTTGTATAATGCCAATTATAGACAAATAATTTGTTGGTCTCGCCAGTCTTTTTACACTACGATCTGAAAGATCCCACATCAATTACTGTGGCTTTCAGATAGGCTTTCACGTCTGCTGTAAACTTTTCCCATGCTGCACTGCGAATATTCGCCCATTGCTGAGCCATTTTTCGTCTCTTTTGGAAATTTCATCGCTGTTTTCTGACTAGTTTTCAGTAGTTCTTCTTAATCTTCACGTAAGTATGAGATGCAAAGGAATCCAGTTCAATAGTTTTTTGTCCTAGTCCATTCTTGTTTCACAAAAAGAGCCTTAGCTGTCCAGGCAGAGCTCCGCATATCTTCGTTTTTTTCGTCCTTTATGAGTGAGGTGTACAATGGCCCTATTCATCGACTTTAAACAAGCGTTTGATAGGATAAAATGCAAAGAAATATACAAAGCACTACGTGAAATGAGAATTAGTGAAAAACTGATAAGAATGGTAAAATGACACTACGAAGAACAGAGAATAGGGTTAGAATAAATGGCGAAGAAACAGATAAGTTTGAGGTCAGTGAGGGGGTGCGACAAGGAGACCCACTGTCATCGCTGTTGTTCAGTATCGTCCTCGAAGTTACCATCAGAGCAGCTGGAATCAACAGGTCAGGACTTATATATCAAAGAAAACACCAATGCTTAGCATTCGCTGACGACATTGTACTGATAGCCAGAAGTAAGCAAGAATTAAAAGAAATAACAAAAAGATTAGAAATGAAAGCGGGAAAGAAAGGGATGTACATAAATGAAGAAAAGACCAAATATATGGAATGGACAGAAAGAGATTACCTACAAGAACAATATCTGACAGTAATAACAGATGAAAAAACATATAAATTCGAAGAAGTAGAAATATTCCAGTATTTAGGAGCGACATTCACGAGAAGACCAAATATGAAGGAAGAAATCCAAGAATTATGGCCGGTAACCGTTGTATTTTTGCACTAAACAATTTATTAAGAAGCAGAAACATATCTAGAAGGGCTAAGATAAGAATATATAAGACAGTAATAAGACCTATTGTATTATATGCCAGTGAAACATGGACAATGAACAAATCCGAGCAAGTCCTGCTGCAAGTCTGGGAAAGAAAAGTCCCCAGGAAAATATTTGGAGGTAAATTATGAAATGGTATATGGATGAAAAGATCAAATATGGAATTAGAGGAGATGTATGGAGAACCGAATATCGTAGGGATCATAAAGTCACAACAAAGACTGAGATGGTTGGGACACATCCAAAGGATGGGAAACACGAGACTGCCAAAAAGAATGCTAATGGGAGGAATAGGAGGGAAAAGGAAGAACGGCAGACCGAAAACCCGGTGGAAGAAGGATGTTGAAAAAGACATAGAAAAACTTAAAATACCAAACTGGAAAAATAAAGCAACAAACAGAAAAGAATGGAAAAAAATAGTAAATCAAGCCGTGGGCCTTCTAGACCTGGAGAGCTAAATTATATATATATATATATATATATATATATATATATATATATATATATATATATATATATATGCCATTAAACAATTAAAGACCAACAAAAGCCCTGGACCTGATGAAGTTTATCCTGAAATACTTAAATTGATCGAAAGTAATAACATTGATTTGTTAGTAATTTTGTTTAATACAATCTACGATACTGGGGAAATACCAGAGGAATGGTTAGAATCTATTTTTATTCCCATTCCAAAACAAGCTAACTCCAGGCGATGCGCAGATTTTAGATTAATAAGTCTTATGAGCCAAGTGCTTAAAAGTCTATTAAAAATACTTCACAATAGGGTATACAAAAGGTGTGAAAAAGAAGTTGGATACGATCAATTTGGATTCAGAGCCGGAATGGGGACCAGAGAGGCCTTGTTTTCATTACAAGTACTGCTGCAGAAGTGTTACGACCAACAAAAGGATGTCTTTCTATGTTTTGTAGACTTTGAAAAGGCATTTGATCGCGTAAACCATAATAAAATGTTAAATTCCTTGCAGAACATCAACTTGGATAGTAAAGATCTCCGATTAATTAAGAACTTATATTGGAGGCAGAGTGCCAAGATTAGGATCGACGATCATACATCTAGAAATATTAGTATAAATAAAGGAGTAAGGCAAGGATGCATACTATCCCTATGCTGTTCAATCTTTACTCGGAACTACTATTCAAGCAAGCCTTGGAAAACCTTTCCACAAGAATAAAAATTAATGGAGAACCAATATCTAGCATAAGATATGCAGATGACACTGTCCTACTGGCTGATACAGACACAAACTTACAGAGGGTTATAGACCACCTTAAGGATGCTTGTCGAGAGTTTGGAATGAAGATCAACGAAAAAAAAAACAAAAGTAATGGTGATCCAAAGAAAACAGAATATCCCCTTACCTATAAAAATAAATGGGAATATTTTAGAACAGGTAAACCAATACAAATACCTTGGCTGTTGGATTAATTGCAAGCTGGACCCAGAACAAGAAATTAAAGCGAGAATTGCTCAAGCTAGGGATAGTTTCTTTAAGATGCGCGTTCTATACTGCGATACACATATAAATTGTAAATTGAGATTAAAACTTGTAAAATATTTTATCTGGTCTGTTCTTCTCTACGGAGTCGAAACGTGGACTTTAAAAATAAAGAGCCTGAATAGAATCGAGGCATTTGAAATGTGGGTGTACCGTAGAATTTTAAAAATTCCTTGGACAGCACGAAAAACAAATGAAGAAGTACTAGCTAGACTCAATTTAGAAAAAGAACTATTGAGAACAGTCAAAAGAAGAAAAACCAGTTATTTAGGGCATTTGTTGCGCAACGAGAAATACTACATCCCTCAGTTGATAATAAAAGGCAAAATAGAAGGAAAGCGAGGAATTGGAAGAAAAAAATTGTCCTGGTTACGTAATATCAGAAACTGGACAGGACTTGGATTTGAGGAACTCTTAAGAGCAGCTGAAGATAGACAAACGTTTGCCACCATAACCGCTAACCTCCATTGATGGAGACGGCACTTGAAGAAGAAGAAATATATATATATATATATATATATATATATATATATATAGAGAGAGAGAGAGAGAGAGAGAGAGAGTGAGGTGTACCAAATGTTCGAAACATACCTTGGTTCTAGAAAAAACGTCTTTCAGCTTCAGTTATGTAGGATTCTTCCAACGTGACCAAGATGATATCCGAGACCGAGACCGATATCCACTAATGACAGAGACCTGCATACTAAAATAACGTTGGCACAGCATTCACCTGACTTTTTTATTCACGTACGATTTTTACGTATTCTCGCACTTTCTCACTAAGACTGCTTAATTTTTTTCTCCCTTTTTCTTCCTATTTCTATATACATATCTCTACTCCTATACATATCTCTGAACTGCTCTCTACTGATCTGATAACATTTTCTCAATCAGGTTTTTCTCGGCTATCCATCTATAGCATACCGACTGTGTGAGATAGTATCCGGTATTTCGCAGTTCCAGCATTTCTCATTTTCTGCCTTTTCTAATCTGTGTAGTTATTCCCTAAAACAACCATGTCCTGTGAGTATCTGCGATAGGAAGTAATCCAAATTCTGATAACAACAGTCCATACATCTTCTCAGATTAGTCCCATTAGTCTCGTCCCATTCCTCTTGCCACACCATAATGGACATCTCCCTGTAGTAATTACTAAACAATATTTTTCTGTTTTTCACCTATATTCAGTTGATCATGGTAGTCTTAGTTCACGACAAATGTAATGGAACTTCTCCTGCTTATTCAGCTGTCTTCTAATGAAGGTTAGCGATCACTTCTTTAAACGCTTCCCTATCTTTTACAACGTGAAATATCTGTATAACACTGAGGTTAGTCCAATCTTTGATATTCCTCAGCCAAGATTTTTTCTTTCTTTCTAAGTTTTCCCTCTACTCTTCCTTGCATAATGACATGTAGAAGGGTATTTATCGTTTTAAAGTATGTGGCATACAGTCAGTAATGGAACAGTCAGTGATATAATACACCAGGCTCTGACTAGTTACAAAACTATTTCAAATATAGGGCTTAGTTAAAATCAGCAGATGAAACGAATAAATAAAAGACCGATGACTACATTAATGATAACCAGGTGCAGTTAAGAGTTTTAAAACTAGACATATTATTCAGCATTTATAACATGGCGAAGAACCAACAATTACGTATGGCGTATGACGTATGGGTATGGCGACTAAAACTGCAGCAAAAAAGTGCCATCCTTAAAATAAGCAAGGTACAAAGATGGCAAATGAAGAAAATGATGACAACAAAAAGGCAATGAAAGAGCTGATGAACTTACCAGAAGAGAATTAGTTACAAAATACTTTGGTCCAGAGCCGTCCGTAGAAGTGCTAAAAAGTACCGTCCGAGATCGGAAAATGCTTACATCCGAACATAATATAGCTAACATTGGAAAACCATACCCAGACCAGCACATGGTAAACAAGCACAAGTAACAACTGCATATAAAGAGCTGTTTCATGGATAGTTAAGGAGCAGACTATGTTGGAGAGAACCTGTAACAGCCAACCATATCTTGTATGACGGCCAGATACGAGATCATAGGCAGCAAACACTTTTTTGAGAATACCAATTGACTCCAAAATTATATCGTAATAATCCATTATATTTTATAAGCTGGTACAGGGTTTCTGAGTCCTGGAAGGGATTTCATGAATAAATAAAAATCTACAACAAGCCACTTTGCTGCGAAAAAAAACATCATGTTCATACACTTCTATCAATCTTCCGCTCTCTTTATATTTTATTATTTGTATCCTGCAGAGCTCATAAATTTCTATGTACAATCGTCTTTATAATTAATTCTTAGTTATTATAGCTTTCACTTTCTATCAAGTTTTGGTCAAAAATTAAAATCATCATCATAAGTGACTCGACAATCCGTTGTAGATCTTAGCTTGCTCAAAAAGAAGTCGCCACTCCTGTCGATTCCTGACAACTTCCCTCCCTCTTCTGACTCTTAGAATCTGTAGGTCTTCTACCACATCATCAATCCATCTTCTCGTGGTAGCCATCTGTTTCTTATGCCCTCTAGTTTTAAAAATGTTGATCTCTTCGTGTATTCGTGATTTGACATCCTAGCAATGTGTCCAGCCCATCTAAGTCTCTGCATTTTAATTTCTTCTTCTTCTTCTTCGTGCGATTAGGATTACTCCTGTTTGTCTGCCTCTTATTTTGTTTCAGTCGTTGTTCACCGTACATTATCTTTCCATCTTTTTGGCCTCCATGAAGAGGCGTAAGCCTAAACAAGGTTAAAACTCGAGGTTAGTTACAACGGGTCTTCTGCTATACGGCTTGTTGTTTTTACAGATGTTCGCTAACCTATCTGGTCCCATTCGGTTTTCATGTTCGTTTTAGTTTCTTTTCTTGTTTTTATCCACCTGTTAATATTTTGAATTTAGTATTGTTCGAGTATACTTCTGTTGGTTTGTCAGTCTCTTAATGATATGACCGCTATTGATCTTAATACTTTCATTTCGATATTGTTGATTTGTTATTTCGTTTTTCTTGTATCGGCCCTTATCTCCGCTGCAAATATAAGGATTGGTCTTACTGTTGTCTTGTATATTTTCATTTTGCTTTCCGTGGTCAGATATTTGTTTCTCTATATGGTTTCTCGGAGGCAACCACTTACTCTTGCCGCTTTTGATGCTTGCCTTGTGGTCTCTGTTCTTATATTCCTGTCACTAGTGATCTCTAGTCCTAGGTAATTGAATTTCATTACTTGTTTTACAATTTTGCCGTCTATTTCTAGTTTGCATCTACGCGGTTCTTTACTGAATACTATACATTTAGTTTTTTCTACTGATATTCTCATATTAAGTTTGTTTGCTGTGATATTGAAGGTGTGGAGCTGCCTTTGTAGGTCATCAGTTATCAGTAATTAGTACTGCAGCATCGACATAGCATAGTATCGTGATTTTATGCGCTTCCATGTGATATCTGTGTCGTTTTCATGCTTCGTGAATTATTTGATTCATCACCATATTGAATAACAATGGGCTGAGCGAGTCTCCTTCGCGGATTTCTCCTTTTAGTTCTATGCATTATGTTTCTCCTGTTGGCATTATAACTCTGGTCTTGTTCTTGTTAATTTCATTAATTGTCATTATTATCTGATCGTCTATTTGCTTGTAATAAATTTAAGATGTCACCATTTTAACGCATTTCAACGAATTTCACCAATATCTCGATCGGCTTATAACTGATACAGTTCAAAGTTATATCTTTGACGCCATAGCCCATTTTCATTTACGGTCCCAAAAATCTTTCTAAGAATTTTTCTCTCAAAAATACCAAGAAGTCTTTCATCATTTTGAGATAAGGTCCACGTTTCAGCCCCATATATCAAAACTGGTCTTATTAGGGTGGCCGCACACAGAAAGAGCAAAACTGTTTTAGACAAAAACGTTGTTGACTGAACGAGTCTGATGCTGATGTTTCCTTATAAATGAAATGAGCTGACGCACACTGATTATTCGTGTGTCTAAAACATGTTTAAGCTCATTTAGTTTCAGTCAGTCTGTTTGATGTTGATTACTGGATCGTCGTTTTGTATCGAAACATTTCAATGTACGCAGGCGCAACGTGTTTTTGGAATTCCCTTATTGAAACCGCTCGAGTAGTGAACAAGAAGTATTCTTTTATTTTGCGTTTTTTCGTCCTGTAGGAGGAACAACTGTCAGAAAACTAGTGCAATTTCGTTGTTATCTGTCAACATCTTTAATAAAACTGATTGCAGTATGGTTTGTGAAAATATTTTGTTTCTCTTGAAAACAAAATGTTTCTTTTGGAACAAAAACGTTTACGTTTCAAACAAAAACGTTTTTGACTAAAACAGTTTTGCTCTTTCTGTGTGCGGCCACCCTTAAGGTCTTGTATATATTGAGCTTTACTGCACGTTTTATATTTTTATTATTTAAATGTTTCTGGAGACCGTGAACAGTTCTGTTTGCTACTGCTATGAGTATTTTGATTTCGTCGCTTGGGGTGTTTGTTGCGTTTGCTAGCGATCCAAGATATGTGAATTCTTTGACTTGTTTAAAGGTATCGTTATATATTTCGAGGGTTTTTAGAAACTAACATATATTAGGTTTTTTCCTCATTTACAAGTTCTAATTCACTTGCCGCATGAGCAAGCCTTATAAAACACTGCACCGTGTCTATAATACTTCTGCCCACTATTACTATATCGTCAGCGAATTCGAGAGTTTGCGTCGATCTATTAAAAATAGTTCCATTCATTCTAATATTTAATTGTCTAATTGCCTTTTCCAATGCAATATTAAAGAGTAGACACGCCAGCGCGTACCCCTGTCTTAGACCATTATTAATGTTAAAGAAAGTAGAGTTTTCTCCTTCAATTCTAACGCATGAGCTTACGTTTTGCACTGTTAGTTGGGTCAACTTAATTAACGTAGGTGGGATCCCAAAACCTATTATTGCATTACATAATGCAGTTCTTTTCACACTGTCATCCTAGGCTGCTTTGAAGTCGACGAAGAGATGGTGTGTATCTATGTTATATTCTAGTGACTTTTCTATAATCTGCCTATGTGCTTGAATTGGATGTGTAGTTGAATTTCCAGCAGTAAATACGCATTGATTAACCAACAATATCCTTTGTAAAATGTCTAAGTCTTTAAGAGTAACACCTCCATAGTTTTTACAGTCCAGTTGGTCACCCTTTTTATGCAACGGACATATTATTCCCAAAAATTAAAATACGAATTTCCTTTTCAGCTGCAAGTGCCCAGCGATTTGTCGATGGCTTATTAACTGAAGGAAAAAAAACCTATGTAGAATCAAGCGTTTGTAAAAAATGTGAACTACCAGCTTATTACGATGAGGCTCTTTACAAAAGGTAAATAGCATTTAAAATAGTACAATTTACTGTAATTCCCATTAGTATACTAAACTTCTGATTTTTAGAGAAAAGATCATATGTTTATTAATCTTAACCTTATTAATCTTGTTTGTAGGGGTCAGCAATTTTTCTTTAGGCATATTTTTGCGATGTTATTCGCCAAACTCAACGGACTTTTGGCAGTTTTATCAATACCTACAATTCTGAAAATTTTAGTACTAACACAGAAGTCCAGTAGTGACTTCACTGCTTACATAAGATACATATCGACTATTTTTCATATGGTAATATGGTATAAAGAAGACCTAAATCCTGGATCAAAGTAAGTGTACGTCAACGATTTTGCTTTTGTTCTATTTCAAAAACAACATTGCTTATTATTGATCATTTATTATCACCATTTCATGCATTTTATTTTTTATTTGGCAGTCCAACAATCCAGTAATCACAATGTTCCAGAACACGTGGTCTTTTTAAAGCTGTTATGGCACTAACTCAATTGTCTAGAAATTATTTATGTTACTTATTATGTATTAAAAATAAATAAAGAGAAACAGTTTTGAATATTGCAAAATAATTTTGCAAAAACATCGATTTTTTGCTTATAAACAATTAGAATAACTTTTTAATCATTGTCTATGGGAAAATTATTTTTTCATATTTGGAAAGATTACATTTTTTCACAAATTTAAAAAAGAAAAAGTTATCCTAGGACAATTTGGGACGAAGTTAGTTTGTTCCTTTTTTTTAATAATTCACAGCAGCTTTGTTTATAATAATTAAGAGCATCATTTTAGCATCATTTGGAAGAACATACTTTAAAGTTTTAATGTGCCAAATTCGAAAAAAATTGCCTTTCACTTGAATCGTCAACTTCTTCTTCTTCTTCTACTGGCACCATAACCCTTTGTGAGTCTTGGCCTTCTTCTTCTTCTTCAAGTTCCACTCCTATCGGAGATTGGAAATCATTCTGGCAATTATAATTTTATTGGTTACTCACCTGAATAGTTCAATTGAACTGCATCCAAACCATTCACGGAGATTGCGTAGCCACGAGATTTTAAGTCTTTCTACGCTTCTTCTAACTTTGATTTTACCCTGCATTATATTCCTTAGTAGTTCGTATTTTTCACCTCTCATTATGTGCCCCAAGTATTCCAATTTCCTGATTTTTATGGAGTTGTTCGAGAACTTGTTCGTTTGTTTTGCGATCCATCCATGATATTTTCAAAATACGTCGGTAACACCACATTTCGAATGCTTCTAGGTTTTTAATGTTGGATTTTTTAAGTGTCCAAGCTTCAACTCCATGCAAAAGGGTAGAGAAAATATAACATCGAAGCATTCTTATCCGGAGCGATATATTGATATCGCGATTACAAAAAAGTTTTCTCATTCTATTAAAAGTTGACCGCGCAATTTCAATGCGGCAACTTATTTTTTTTGTCTGATCAGTATCTTCTGTGATCCATGCTCCAAGGTATTTGTACGAAGATATTTGTTCAATTTCTGTATTATCTAGTACTAACTAAACTTTGATGTTTTGTGCTTTTGTAAATACCATGAACTTGGTTTTCTTCAAATTGATTTTTAGTCCATAATCGTTGCAATATATATTTAGTTGTTCAGCAAGGTGTTGCAGTTCTTCTAGTGTTCCTACCAGAAGGACGGTGTCGTCAGCATATCTTATGTTATTAAGTGGCTCACCGTTTATTATAAGGCCCTCACTGCTCTCGGCAAGCGCTAATTCTGAGATGGCTTCACTGTATAAATTGAATAACAAGGGTAATAAAATACACCCTTGGCGGACCCCGCGGCGAATCTTGATATCCTTGGTCAGTTCGTTTTCAACTTTCACTTTTGCTGTTTGATTCCACTAGAGGTTACAGGTGATTCTAATGTCTCCACTGTCTATGTTTTTATTTAATAAAATTTCTTTAAGTCGATTATGCTACACTCTGTCAAATGCCTTCTCAAAATCAATGAAACAGGCATATACTTCCTGATTAATATCTAAGCATCTCTACGAAAGAACACTTAATGCAAACAGTGCATCTCGTGTTCCCAGTCCTTTCCTAAATCCCATTTGTGTATTACTTATGCATTTAACTAATTTCTTATGTATTCTATTGTGAATTACTTTTAAAAACAATTTCAAGATATGACTCATTAAGGCTATGGTGCGATGTTCATTGCACTTCTTTGCATTGGCTTTTTTGGGAAGCAGTATGAATGTTGATTGGAGCTATTCTTTAGGTATTATACCTGTTCTATATATGGTATTAAATAGATCCAAAAGAAGATCAATAGATTCAGTATTCACAATTTTAAGTAATTCGATAGGAACTTCATCAGCCCGGGAGATTTACCACCTTTAGCTTGTTTCATTGCATATTCAATTTCTTCTCGTATAATGTCAGGCCCAGTATCATCCTTAAATTCTTTTGGTGCTTCTGTTCTCTCTTTATCTTCAAAAAGTTGTGCTATATATTGTGTCCATCTCTGCATTTTTGGTTTATATCTGTTATAAGTGCACCCCTTTCATCTCTTAGTTTCCTAGTTTGAAGTGTTTTTCTCATTCCTGTTAATTCTCTAATTCTTTTATGCATGTTAAAAAAGTCATATTTTTTCTCAAATACTTCTAGTTCTTGGCACTGCTCATGTAACATTCTCTCCTTAGATTCTTTTATTCTCTTTTTTATTAATCGATCAGTTTCATTATATTTTATTGGATTTTTTGTTTTGAATGATTTTCTTTCATTCATTAATAGTAGAATTTCTTCAGTCATCCAATCTTTATGTTTTCTATTCTTTGGTTTTAAGTTTTCATTTGCTGTTTTAATTATTGCTACTTTTATATTTTCCCATTTCTGATCAATATTATAGCTACTTTTATTCAGTTCTTGGGCATTACGTAGATTTTCAGTAAGAGTTTTTACAGTTTGTTCCTTTGTTTGTGGTTCCCTTAATCTCTTAATATCAAATATACTTTGTGTGGGTTTTTTAACCAGTTCTAATTTGGCTTGGCAGTCTTGGCCTGCTTAACAATATTCTTCCATTCCGCGCTGTCGGACACTTTCCTTCGCCACTGCCTGATGTTCATGGTTTTAAGATCCCTCTCTAAGTCGTGTATCCATCTTTTACGGGACCTTCCTCTTGTTCTGATTCCTTGGGGCTTCCATCTCTGGACTACTTTTACAGCTCGATTATCTGGCATTCTTTCTAGGTGACCAAGCCAGTTTAGTCTTTATCTTATGCATTAGTTCATCCTGCTCGTAGTTCATTTTAATTATTCACAAACCATTGCTGCATTGGTCCAAATATCTTCCTTAGTATTTTGCGCTCAAATATTCTCAGTTGATTTCCATCAGTGGTTGAGAGGGTCCACGATTCACATCCATATATGACCACTGGTCTAATAACTGTTTTATAGATTGTAAGCTTAGACTCACGATTCAGTAACTTACTTTTCATTAAGTCTTTGTATGCATAAAAGCACTTATTACCGCTAAGAATCCGTGCTTGTATCTCTTGACTGATGTTGTTGTCATTTATTATTGAGCCTAGGTAGGGAAAAGTGGAGGTGTATTTGTAGGTATGGTTGTCTACCTTCAGTTTCTCAGTTTCTTATTTTCCTGGACTATTACCCACTTTTTTTCATGCCAAAATGTTGAAAATCATATTTTTAATAATTTTTTTAGGTTATGGAGATCTATACAGGAAGTAAACAAGAAACACACCGCCGCAAGTAAAAAAGGCTGCGCAGCTGGTCTATGTAGAATATCCCAAGCAGATATGGCGTTTACACAGTTCGGGTTTATGGGATTCCAACTAGCAAGGCCAGGAATGGTTGGATTGCACAACGTTAGCGAAGACGAATGGAAAGCTTTTATTCATGTCTGGAGAGTGGTGGGATATTTAATGGGTATTGAAGAAAGGTATATACTGAATTCATTAATTCGTGATCACTTTTCTTTTACAAATTTTCAAGTAAATAATGCTCTACTTTTCAGATTCAATATTTGCCGTGAGTCAGTTGAAGAAACCAAAGAAATTTGCAACCTTTTAATAGATAGGTCATTTTTTCCTGAAGTCGACAAAAAAGATCGCACCTATTTGAAAATGAGTAGACATTTGGTACACGGTCTTTGGACAATGAATCCAGCACTAAGATATAAAGTAATGATGAACTACCTCTACGATTTACTTAAACCTGCAGATAACAACAATAATAACAATAACCAGAAGCCTGTAGAAGACAAGAAGATGTTTGACTTGAGTCTCATCATGAGGTTTAGATTTTGGTTTTTAGGATTTGCTGTAAACCTTTTGTTGAAATATAGTATTTTTAGATTAATTTTCAATTGGTTAGAGCATTTGGCTCTTTGGTTAATGGAAGTTTGTCCATTTTTGGCTTATTATAGTTTCGGTAAAGCAAATACTCTTGTTAAAATAAAGCTTTAATAAAAAATTTAGTATTCATTAAATGGTTTTTTATTGGTGGAAGACAAAATTTAACTAACACAATACTAAATGGAGAAATTCATTAATGAATATTTTATGCAGGGTATGCCAAAGGTCTGGTTTTGAGTTTGGACCTTACTTCTTCGACTGAATGGTTACTGACAATGAGTATCATATGTTTTTCACAGACGAATTGCATGGCTTGTTAGAGGATGTTTTCTTGGAATTAAGATGAAACATGTGGCTTCAACATGACGAAGCACAACCGCATCGTACAATAAATGTTAGGTGTATGCTAAATGATAAAACTTGGAATTCCCTTTAAACTTTAGATTCAACTGTTATTTTAATATTCCGATAAAAACGGCAACACGGCGCTTTTATCCTTTTATCTGTTTCTTAAAAATACTTATGAACAATTTATCTTGTGAAACACTTGTGGATTTTTCAAGATTTTTTGAGTTTTAGTAAATATAGTGGTTTCTTTTTCACCAATATTTGTTGTTCTGTTTTTTAAACTGCATCCTTATCATGTAGTTCTCCACCAAGCTTTATATGAGAGAGAATTTCATGCAAGGTTGGATTACTGTAATTGGATGTTAAGTCTCCTAGAAGAATAACCGCATATCATGTCAAAGATTTTGTGGATAGACGAGGCTACGTTTAACAGTGCGGGTGATGTTAGTCTGCATAATATGCATTATTGGGCTGAAGAAAATCCGCACTGGATACATGAGGTGCAGGTTCAAGGTAGATGGAGTCTTAATGTTTGGTGTGGTTTATTTGATGTAAAGATCGTAGGTCGATATTTCTTTGATAGAACATTAAATGGCGAAACATATTTGGATTTTCTGGAAAATCAGTTGCCTTTTTTATTGGAAAATATTTCCTTACAAACAAGAAGATATGTGATATTAAACATGACGGGTGCCCTGTGCACTTTTGCAGAAGAGTTCAAGATTATTTATATGCAAGTTATCCAAATAAATTGATTGGAAAGAGAAGTATATTTTCATGGCCAGCTATATCTCCAGACTTAACATGTCTGGACTTTTATCTGTGGGGAAGATTGAAGGACTTAGTGTACCAAACTCGAGTAATCAAGCGAGACGACATGAAACAGCGCATTATAAACGCAATAAATAGTATATCAACAGCTGAGATTGAAGCAGCTGTTATGTCTACTCGCGAAAGATTATATCTTTGTGTAGAAAACGATGGAAAACCATTTGAACATTTAATTGGACATTTAGTGATTTTAGTGATTTTGGACAAGTTTTAGTGATCGAGCTATTTGTATGATCTTTCACATATTTAATTTCAAGTTACATTATAAAGGGTAAGTGAATACTATACTTACTTATGTTTATGCGTTTTTATTCATATCTCGAGTTCGACAAAAGCTATCAACATGCGGTTTGCGCCATTTTGTTACGAATTTAATCCAGTTTCATTATGATTTACAATAAATAGGTGTTTCCATTAAACATTTTGAACAAAAACAAATTTTAATTTTTTCTATTCGAAAGCACCCTCTACCCATGACAATTAAAACTAAATGCAATTGTTTTATAGTAGATATAAATTAAATCATTCACACTCTTTCTAATAACACTAATTTCGTTAAAATCGAATGATACAAACCAAAGTTATAGGTATTTATCCACAAATACTTTCCCACTCCCCACCCTTTATTTGAAAAAAAAAGTACTTGAGAACTTTGTGCAGAATTTAGGCCGCTTTCTAGTTTACTTATTTAACAATTGGTATAATTGAGTATATTTCACAAAAAGCTGGTTGTCTAATTTTTCTTCACAGGTTACGCCCCCTAGCGGTTAACCCAGAAACTTGAAGATATTTCCAGCGATTTCTCTTGGCCACTTTTACTAAGGAATTTTTCCTCCTAAAGTTATAACATGAATAGTTTCTGATATATAGCCGAGAGATCGGCTTATTGGACCACCCGGTATATATAGAAATAATTAATTCGTATCAGCTGATATTTATGAAGTTTGTATCACGCCCATTTTTTGATCTTGTTGTTTTTTTATATCAATTCTTTTGCCGTCGGGTATTTTGATTTGACGGGTCACGGCAAATCCACTTTAGTTTCCATAATACCTAGCTGGTTTTACGATTAGATACTGCACTAAAAATATTTTACTCCTATATAAAAAATTATTTAAACGATATAACCTTGACATTGTTGAAATTGAAATTAAGTATCTTTCACTGACGTGGCGTTCACCTTACCAACAGCTGATAAGACGATAACAGTCGTGTGTATAACGGTACTCAACATAATTAATCTTACTCTCAGATTCGAAAAAGTTATTTTTATATGAATTTGGTTTGTTAACCGTAGTGGTTAGGTACTATAAAATATGACTCTACCCGAAACTTTTGTACAGGGATTTCACGATGAGGCAGCGGTGAGAAAAATGCAGTATACTAAACTTGGAAACACTGATATGCACGTTTCAAAATTGTCATTGGGTACCGGTGGATTTTCTTATTTTTATGGGTAAGTATAAATATCTTCTCAGATAACTTTATTTCTCAAAAAATGATAATGTTTAATGGTAATGAAAATATCTTAAGCACGTGTGTGCCTCTATGAGAAAGATTTGTTAGAAATATTGACGGAAATACCCGTCCGATTCTGGATCACTTGATAGAAAAAACTGAGTATCTTCAGTTTTGCACTCAGCTGAACACACGCATAGAAAAGGTACACGCGCACGGTCGAAATAACCGTGTCGTTATTTACAATGTTAACTGACATGATTTTTCAACAAATTCAGTTTTATTTAATAAGTTTACCTATTTACAGCGGCGGCCGGCCAGGTGAAGTAGGTGAAGGTGAGGTTCACAAAAAAAATATAATTAAATTGAGACAAAAAGTAAAAACAACATTATTATATCTAAATTCTGAAATTAATTATTTATTCTCTTTTAATTAATAATTAAAAAAGACAACTAGCTTTATTAGCGGTAGGTTGGTAGGTACTTGACGGTCAAGTCTTGACCTGTGTCACTAGCCGTGTATGATTCATTTATATTGTATACATGGGCGTCCGCAGGACCAAAACTAGGGGAGGCAGATTTGAGAAATAAAAAAATTGGTTAGATAAGATAATTGGTATTGGTTATAATACATATAGATGTAAATTGAGAGTCTTCACTGAGAGGGGAGAGGGGAAAGGGTTTCCCTCAGAAAAGTTTTGAAAATAACGTTTTTGGAGCCAAAATTATAACTCAACGCCTTCATACAAAAATGAAGCAAACTAAATATAATTTAAATATTTAAAAACTATTTTAATGCTTTTTACAAAAACGTGATGCAAATTTAACAAGTTTATTTCCTCCTGGATAAGCCTTCGATTTGTGAAGCAATATAAATTGTCTGTTCCTAAACACTATTATTTGAACAATTTAGGCGGATCAATTGTAAATTCTTGTAAAACTTTCTCTACAAACTCTTCCTTTTTTGGTAATATTTGTTTCCGATGAATGCTCATTAGAGCTAACCCATTAAGGCGGTCTTCGACCATTGTACTCCGCAACCATGTTTTTATTCTTCGAAGACTGCTGAACGATCTCTCAACTGTACACGTAGTGCAAGGCAATGTTACGATAATTTCCAGCAATTTTTTTGTTAAAGAATAAAAAGTAGTGGACGCTCGAACCAGTTCAAAAATTTCAAGGGTGTTGAAGTTATCTAACTCATTATTAAGGAGTTTTTTATTCCAGTGTTCTACCCGTACTTCTAGCTCTGCATCTATTCCATGTATTTCATAGTAGTTTAAGGATTGTCTCAGTTCTAATTTAAGGCAATTTAAATCAATTTTTGAAAAATGCTTGGGATGCAGAAGACTCAGAGCGAAGGCTGGCGTATTTTCTTCGGAAAATCGTGTCTCTAGAGAAGATATGATAGAATCCAGATACGGAAGAATCATGGATCGCCTCCAGTATTCAGTAGGCGTATCAGCTGGTTGATTGCTTCTATGCTGTTGCTTGCTTACAGTTCTAGGGGTAGATAATTCAAAACCGCATTCTTCGGCTATCTTATTGGCTTTATGCAATAAAGTGTTCGTTACGTTCTCTGCGTTCTGTCTGTGTTTTTAAAAAATATGTAACATTTTGCAATCAAAATGACAGCGACAATAAATGCCGAGGAATGCAACTGATAAGATGTTTTTCTAGCGGCCAAATTTCCTTCAACGGATAGAGTTTGCAAGGCCTGTACAATTTCAATGAAATTTTTTCGAAAAACCCTAATTACCTTGTATTTCTCGGACTACCGTGTTTCGCAGAGGCTAGGGATATTTGCTATCATATTCCTTCTTAATACTGATTCACGGAAGAAATTGGTTATGTCTTTAAGAGTGGCAATAGTATTTCGCACTTCATTTAAACGGTTCAAATCGTTCACAACTAAATTTAATCTGTGTGACGCACAGTGAAAAAAAAAAGATTTGCTGTATTTTTTGCTTAAAGTTGCTTGAACCCCGCCTTCCCTTCCCGACATAGTGGAGCAACCATCAAACCCCAGGCCGACACATTTGAGTGGATCAACTTCATGATTTGTCAGGAAATCATCAATTGCCTTTGCAATGCTTGGTGCATTCAGAGCATCGAGCTGAACAAACCCTGTAAATTCTTCACGAATTTCTTCTGCTTCTTCATCAAAATATCTCAAACCAATTGACAACTGTTCTTTGCTTGAAATGTCAGCGGTTTCGTCAGCTAATGTTGCGTAGTAGTTAGCTTTTTTGACTTTTTCAAAAATTTCTCTTCTAATTACTTGGCCGCAGATGTCAATTATTTCATTTTGTATCCTCACTGACTTATATGACGCATTCTTAGCGCCATGTTCAAAATGCTCCTGCAAAATTTTGTCTCCGGCATCAATTCGAAAATTACACAAGTCTTGGAAAACACCCTCACTCGATTCTTTCCCACGGAGAGGTAAATCATGAGTGCCTGAGAAGACGATACATGAGATAACTGAACAAAGGACTTTTCTGTTAGTTTCTATTGTTTTGCTCGCAAACTCGTTGATCTGAATGTCAACAGGTTTTGCTGTTAAAAAAGCTTCCGCAGCCTCGCTAGCCATCAAAAATATCAAAATTCGGGAGATCAGTCTTACAACTTATTACTTCTGCATCTAGACTACAACAATAAACAATAACAATAGGGTTTGTGACGTAGTATTTCGCGCAGACAGGCAAACCAAACCGTTTCTAACAGTGGCGGGCGGAAACAGGTGGATTTAAAATAGATTTTTATAAGTAAATTATATTCAATTAAAGTGAAGAATGAATTTGTCAATTTTTATTTTCATAGTTTTTAATAATTTATGAGGTTTATAGTCAGTTATATAAATAAGAATTATGTAGAATTGTATAGAATTTGTTAAGTTTATGTGTTTTTTTCGTCCCAGGTAGAATGTGCAGAGTGGTTGCATTCAAAATCAAGAGTAAGTTACAACTTTGTATTTTTCTATATTGCTTATTCACCAATTTTACACTCGCCTCGTCCTCTCTAGGGGGGGCAGCTGCCCCCGCTGCCCCTCTCTGTGGACGCCCATGATTGTATATCATTTTTGAAATGCGAAATTCATCTGCATAAGCGTTCACGGTTGCTATGGCAACGTGACGTCAGCCTGTCATTGGTGATAGCTGAGAAAACTGGGAAGTGCTGCAGATCAGCAGATCCATTGAAAAATAAACTATCCGTTTTCACCGACTAGTTGATGTGTATGTAGTATTTCTCTTTTTCGGAAATTTCTCTCAGCGACAATATTTTGAAATTTAGTCTATTATATAGATTTTTTTATACAGTATAGTTTATGTAGTATAGTAATTAGTTTAGTTGAGTCACAGTATTAAGTTTATTTGTTTAGTGCACTTTATTAATACATTTTTCTGTGGTTTGTTTCGGATTTCGGATATTAAGTGTTCTCGTGGATTTCGTTTGGACAACAATAATTTTAGGTAGACATGAAGTGGAAACTAAAAATCATTACGAAAAAATCAAAAAAATTTTTAGTGGAGAATCAAAAACAATTCAAAATGAATTAATTGAGTGCATTTCTGGTTACATAAATGATAATATTATAACCAATGACGTATAATATATAGACTCGGTGAACGCTTTAAAAAGTGTCCAAAACATGAATACTTTTGTTATTGTTTATTGTTTTGATACGAAGATGCACGAAGTTCATGATTTCTTACGAAGCATCACGAAGTTGATCTTGTGTTTGAAAACATCATGGACGTATGAAAACATTTTCTCCATTTTGTGTGACAAGCTGACAAGCAAATTTTATTTTAAATTGTTGAGAGTTATTTACTTACTATTTTAGTAAAATGCCATACTATTTTATCAAAATAATTATTTCTCTTGTTGATTCTAATCCTGTTTTACAACAAAGCTTTAAGAAAATATCAAAATGTCGAATTTTTTTGCAACTATTACCGGAATCCAATCGTTTTTTTCATAGTTTAGCAAAACGATCGTACGCTCTTGCATCTACATCGGCTAGACGTATGCCAACAATTACAGAGACAAGATGGTCGTCTAATTTAAAATTAATCAGTGTAATTATTGAAGACTGGGAAAAATTAAAAGAGGTTTTTGATCATACAATGAATTCTGAAGAGTCAGACCGCAAATCAGTTCAGCTGGCTAAAGGGTTTTTAAGAGATTTAAATGATTTTGAGTTCACATTTTTAGCAACAGTTTTTAGCGACATTTTTCATATAACAGATATTTTATATGATGTTCTTCAAAAAAGTCCCTAGATATTAATTTTTGTTTAAACCAGATAAGGAGAACTCGTCAATTAATAGGTGATAAAAGAAATGAAGAATTTTTTAATTCTATTTTTAAAAAAGCAAGCACAATGACGGTCATTAATACTTCCAAACGGTTTAGGTGTGATGCAGAGCATTATTTTTTGAAATATATGATCATATTTTAATCGAAATGGATATACGTTTTCAAGATTGTGATAAATTAAAATTCGTAAGCTTAGCTGATACCTACAACAAAATTTGAGTTACATAGTTTGACTTTCCTTCCAACGCTTTTCAAAATTTATTTGAGTTTTATGGCACACAATTTACTAAACATCAAAGACTTAAAAATGAGCTCTGCCTTCTTTATGCCGACGAAAATTACAAAAATGTGAATTTGCAAGAATTGGTTATAAAGTTACAACCAATTAAAGACATTGTTGCAGAAGCCTATAATTTGTTTTGTTTAATTCTGACAAGTCCATCGACAAGCGTATCCGTAGGAAGAAGTTTTTCGTGATTAAAAAGGTTAAAAAGTTTTACAAGAAACACTATTTCACAAGATAGGCTATCCAGTTTGACTGTTATCGCACTTCATAAAGAACTGTTGAATGAACTTATGCAGAAGCATCCTTTCTACGAGGATATTATTGATAGATTTGCCTCCAGACCGAAGAATTGACTTGATTTATAAAAACTAGATACGTCAGTTCTATTAGTCTGTCTAATACTGCTTTTTTTTTGTTTAAGTATCTCTTCACCCTCGGTTCTAGTATCATCACCATCATTATTCCGCAATCTCTTGCATCCAATTTTGGATATAGGTCTCCTCCATATTCTTCCATTGTTCTCTATTTTGTGCCATCTGTATCGAATTTCCCACTGTTTTTCTCAAGTCATCCATCCATCTTTTTGGTGGTCTACCTCGGTGTCTTTTATCTTCTCTAGGTCTTCATTCTATAAGTCTTTTGGTCTAGCAATGGAAAATACAGTTACTTTGCAGTAATAGGTTCCATCGTTCCGGTGACAGACAGGTAATAGGTTCCGGTAACCTATTACTTTTGTCACCTACTACCCAGCCATTCCGCTTGGCTTGCTATAGTTTCTTGTAGTAATCATAATATCTTTTTCAATAAACGAATACTTTCTACTGTTTATACCTTTATAGTTTATTTTTGTTTCAACCGTGAGTGAATAAACTACTTAATATTATTAACGTACAAGCACTCGAGAATTTATTTTTGTATTAACTACAAACTTGTTGTATCTCTCCTACTCTATTTAAGATTTATATCTCTGCAGCTCTGAAACAATGGAAAAGGAAAGTCTAAGGAATGGGTATACAATTGAACGATCAGGATTACATATATACTTTATAGTTTGCATATGATCAGGTGGCGATCTCAAATGACAAAGACGACATGGAATACATGCTTAGAAAACTAATTGAAGAATACCAGAAATGGGGATTAAATATCAATTTAGAAAAGACAAAATACCTCTCAATTGGAGCTGAAGCAGAACAACTCGATATCGATGACAATCAAAAAATAAATCCATGTGACGAATATAAATACCTGGGCGTCATCTTCGACCCTAGTGGAAAAGACGAACGAGAAATAGAACATCGAATTGTACAAGCACGAAGAGCTATAGCATGTTTGAACGGAGTTCTATGGAGTAAAGAAATATCAAAGAAAAAAAAAATGAAACATCTATGAGACAATGGTTAAAACTAGCCTACTTTATGGAGCTGAGACATGGAGAATAACCGAGAAATATAAGAAAAGGTCGAAGCCACGGAAATGGATGCCATCAGAAGATCGATGAGAATATCAAGAGCCGGCAGAATACGGAATGAAGTGATAAAACAACAAATGGGGATAGAGGGCACTATAGTTGAGGATATGGAGAGAAAACAGCTCATATGGTATGGGCATGTGAGCCGAATGGGGGACGAAAGATTGCCTAAAAATACGATGATGTGGCAACCCCCAGAGAAGAGGAAACGAGGAAGACCACCACAGAGCTGGAACCTGGGAGTTAGGAAAGCGATTAGCGCTCGAAATCTGGACGAAGACCTAACTCAAGACAGAATACAGTGGCGTTTGGTAGTCGGACAACGTCGTAAGACGTTATAAAACCGAATATATATATTAACTACAAACTACACTAGAATAAGAGTAATCAAATCTAATAAAATACTAACATAACATATATAACATACTAACAACATACTAACAATAAACATATCTTAATAATCTTAAGGTGGTATTCCCAGCTATTTAAGTGGCAAAACATAAAGCTCATCATAAATTCGATGACAATGACCATCCTTTCTGTTACAGATTGAGCGAACGATTCCCAATTCCCGTCGTTCGATATTCTCACGTCAATATATCGAATGCCGATTCGAATATCACTGCGTTTTACGTTATAGTTATACTGTCACAAAAGTAATAGGCAGTTTGCTGGACCAAAATTTGGTCCACCTATTATCATTTAAATGTGCTACATGTCCAGCTCATCTCCATTTGGCTTGTGCAATTTTTTCTATGACATCTTCACTTTAGTCTTCTCTCTCTTTCTCTCTCTTTGTCATCCCGTGAGAGGTTCCCGTGAAATCCTCCTAGATATAGGTAGTACCGGGGAAATGAAATACTCGGGGCGGACCAAAACTAGTAAACACTGCAGTGTCTGATCCAGAGTGTTCGGCTGCAATCAGCATCTGACTCAGAGTGGGCGGCTGAATCGAAACTCAACAAACTCTTTTTACCAGGCGTGGTATTTTAATCGCCAAAAAAACCCCAATGAAATGTCGAAGGTATAGAACTAAAATACTCCAGGCAAGCAGAATGAATCGTTTCTAGTATGTGCCCTAAAAAACCTTGGCACCAACGTAAATGCAAAATGTGAACAGGCCATAGAAATTAAGGCGAGAATAGAACGAGCTAGAGCAGCATTTAGCAATATGGAAAAGCTTCTCATAAGCAAGGATTTGTCTCTTCCCCTAAAACTACGTCTAGTTAAATGCTACATTTTTCCGATCTTACTGTATGGTGTGGAGGCCTGGACGATGACGGAGATGCTCACGAGAAAACTAGAAGTATTAGAAATGTTGGTTTACCGATGCATTCTTCGTATATCCTGGACCAAACATGTCACCAACATAGAGGTACTCCAAAGAATCGGAAAGGAGAAAGAAATCGTGAATACAATTAAACAAAGAAAGCTTGAATATCTAGGCCACATATTGAGACACGATAAGTACCGTCTGCTACAATTGATTGTCCAGGAAAAAATAGACAGTAAGCTAGGGCCAGGCAGGAGAAGACACTCGTGGCTCCAAAATCTGCGAAAGTGGTTCGGGTTCACATCGATCGAACTATTCAGAAGCGCCACAAACAAGATTATAATTGCCATGTTAATAGCCAACGTTCGCAATGGACAGGGCGCTTAAAGAAGAAGAAGAAGAAAAAACTATTTTTAAGTTATTAGAGCCCTAAACTCAATACATTTTTGTAACGAATTTTTAATGAGATTTGGGCTCGACGTAGGTCCCAAAACTCCTTTTGGTTCCTGCAAGGTTTCCTCGTCTTCGCCACTTTTTTAGGCCACGAGCCGCCGCTGCCTATTTATATTCTTTTGTATTTTTTTGGTATTAGTGAGTACGATATTGAAGAATGTAAGAAAACTGTCCACGAGGCTATTAAAAGAGGTATTAATTACATCGATACTGGGCCTTGGTATGGACATGGAACATCAGAAGAGATATTAGGAAAAGTAAGTTCAATTCATAGTTAAATTTTAGAAAAAATTTAAGATTTTTCTACATTTTGATTACTTCAGATATACACCTTATTTTAATATTTAAGTGTTTGGAAGGAATTCCGAGGAAAGCTTACTACCTAGCCACAAAAATTGGACGTTACGAGCAGGATCCCAAGTTAATGTTCAATTTTTCTGCCCAAAAAACTCGAGAAAGTTTAAATACTTCTTTGAAACGACTGAAAGTAGACTACGTGGATGTTTTACAGGTAATAATATAATCTAACATTCAATAAATTATTGATAGCACATGTATTGTTCCCAAGTAGTTTACTTGAAAAATTTAGAAGTATTTTGTATTATTTTTTGTACAATTATTTTTATTCAGCTGACTGGAATACAATTTTTGATTACTCAAATATTAATATCTCAGTAAATAATTTCTATAAAGGAGTCTCTAAGGCAATATTACTTTATGTTCCGACAAAAACATATAAGCCTTCAAAATTTCCTCGTTGGTTTTCTCCATAATTAAAAAACATGTTATTTAAAAAGTCAGTCGGCAGCTGATTATACATTATTTTCAGAACTTAGAACAAACTGCTGCATATCTTATATCTCTTAACATTAAAGAATCTATTTACTCAGATTCAAAACAATTATGGAATCATATAGACTTGAATAAAAACCACGGGATTCCAAATGTTATGCATTTTAATGACTTGCCAGCTGAATCAAGTGAAGAAATAGCAAACTTATTTACGAGTCATTTCTGTATTGTTTTTCAGTCTCTTCTTCTTAATAAAGTGCCCTCTCCTCAATGGAGGTTGGCTACTACAATTTTAAACTCTTCTCTATCTTCAGCTGTTCTTATTAGCTGTTCAAAATTTAGCCCTGTCCATTGTCGGATGTTTCTGAGCCACAATAGTCTTTTCCTTCCTAGGCCTCTCTTTCCCTCGATTTTTCCTTTCACTATAAGTTGGGCATATTGGTACTTATTATTTCTCAGTATTTGGCCTAGGTATGATGTTTTTCTAACTTTTACTGTGTTAAAAAGTTCTCTTTCCTTGCCTATTCTATGCAGTACTTCTTCGTTTGAGGTATGCGATGTCCATGAAATTTTGAGTATTCTCCGGTAGATCCACATTTCAAAGGCCTCCAATTTATTTACGGTTGATGTTTTAAGTCGAGCAGACGTAGCATTTTGATTAACGTAGTCGAATTTCGAGTTTTATTCGAGAATCACAAAGCAGTTTTTTTATTTTTTCGAAAGATTTTCTAGCCTGTTCTATTCTCGATTTTATTTCTAGATCAGGATTTAGGCTGCTATCGATCCAACATCCCAGGTACTTAAATCTACTGACCTGTTCTAAAATGTGCCCATTTATTGTGCAAGGTTGAGGTACGTTTTGGTTTTGTCGGATTGACATCACTTTGGTTTTTTTAATATTTATTTTTATACCAAATTGCTCACAGGTCGAGTTGGTCTGGTCGATAAGTCGTTGTAGACCTAAGTCGGAATCCGCAATTAACACTGTTTCATCGGCGTATCTGATACTGTTGATATTTATGCCATTCACATTGACTCCATCCTTGGAATCCTCCAATGCTTCTTTAAATAGAAACTCGGAGTAAAGATTAAACAGCAGAGGCGACAGAACACATCCTTGTCTAACTCCCCTCCTAATTTCTACTTCTGCGGATGTGAAACCTTCGATCCTAACTCTGGCATTTTGGTTCCAGTACAATTTTTTAAGAATTTTATGTCTTTTCCATCTAAACCGACTTCTTGCAAACGTTCTAATAGTAGGTCGTGCCTTACTCTATCAAATGCTTTTTCGAAGTCTATAAAGCATATAAATATATCTTTCTATTGGTCGTAGCATTTTTGGGCGGGAACTAGTAAAATGAACAGGGCTTCTCTCGTTCCCATGCCGGCTCTGAATCCAAACTGATCGTCTCCGATGATTGTTTTGCACTTTCTATAGATACGATTATTTACGATTTTTAGTAGGACTTTTACTGCATGACTCATAAGGCTTATCAGACGGAACTCATTGCAGTGTTGTGGATTTGGCTTTTTTGGTAGTGGGATGAATATTGACTCCAGCCAATCTTGGGGTATTTTACCTGTATCATAAATGCGATTGAATAAAAGTACAAATATTTCGATATTTTCTTCGCTGATTAATTTTAACGTTTCTGGGTATATTCCGTCTGGAAGGGCTATTATTTGTTTTGAGATGATTAATTGCATTTATGATTTCAGATTTCAGAATTGTTGGCCTGTCGTTGTTATTTTCCAATCTTGGTTCTTCTCGTATGTCGTTTTAACATAGTTTTCCCATTCTTTCAGTTTATCTTCCGTTGATTATAGCAGTTTGCCATCCGTGTTCAGCATGGTGTGAAAAGTCATTCTCTTGGTAGTCGATGTAAACTCTTTTACCTTTTTATGTAAATTAAAAAAATCGTGCCTTTGTTGCAGTTCTTCTATTTCAACGCATTTTGTTTCCAGCCATTTCTCTTTTGCTTCGGATATTTTTTTTTTCGAATTATTCTATTTAGTCTTTTGTATTCTCCGTCCTTGTCATTTTTTCCTTTAGATTCTCTTCGTTTGTTCATTAATTGTAAAATTTCTTCTGTCATCCATTCCTGTTTGTTATTTTTAGGTGTTACTTTTAGATGTTTTTCCGTTACATTGTTCATTTGTTCTTTAATAGTTTTCCACAGAACGTTTATGTCATCGTACTCGCTAATTCTATTGTGGTCGATATTTCCGGTTTCTATATATGTTTTTCAGTTTGCTCAAATAAAATTAATTTTATTTGAGAGAAGTCTTTAGATCAGATATTCCCATGAACTTAAAAAGGAAGGTCTTTGATCAATCTGTACTCTCAGTTCTAACGTATGGAGCAGAAACATTGACCCTTACCAGAAGTATCAAATACAATAGTTGGTAGAAAAACTGGTATTATATTATAAAACGCATTCAGCACAACTGGATTCAGGGTGCTCAAGATATAATGCATTGGAATTATTTACAGGAGGCCTATGTCCAGCAGTGGACTCAAAACGGATGATGTTCATTATGATACTCCTTGTTTCTCAATACATTCCTATTTGGAACTCCTATATGAATTCTTAAAATTGTATTTTTTTCATGTGGTATGGTTTCTCATTACAAATAACCTTTGTCACGGTTCTTGTGATACTCAAAAGCCCTGTCACTTCATTTTAAAATTTCAGTGATTGCTTTATTCTGTAGAGGCCCAATCTTGCTTCTCCTTGTATTATCAAATGCAAGGCAGGCAGGCCTAATAGAGCCTTCATAGCTGCTGTTGGAGTAGTAGGCATGGCACCAGTTCTCCCCATATACTCAAGTCTTTGCACCTTGCTGAGTTTGACTCTTGCAGCTGTTTGAAGTCCACCACATAGTCGCTGCATAGGTAATTGAGGGTTTGATCACCATAGTGTACACCGGTACATCCTAATTTCTTCCCATATATACGCCTGACCCTCATAAGTGTTGTAACTGCACTGCTTGTTATTTTTTCTAATCCCTAAACTTTTTCAACTGTTTCTAAACAAATATCTTACTTAGCATTGCAGAAATCTCTTGATTAATGAGCAACATGGATTTAGACAAGATAAATCTACGTTTACAAATCTTCTTTTGCATCATGACTACATTGTCAGGGTTTCCGAGACTGGGTATCAAGTGATCTCTATTTATACCGATTTCTTGAAATCGGTATAAATAGAGATCACTTGATCGGTTAAGTAGTTATCTTGATAAAAGAGTTCAGTTTGTTTTTATAAAGAATTCACTTTAGATTTCTATCTTGGTCAGCTTCAGGGTTCGCATGTAGATCCTCTTCTGTTTAACTTTTTTATTAATGACTTTTCTGAGGTGATAAAGTTTTGTCAATTTTTGCTATTTGCTGATAATCTTAGGCTCTACTTAGAAACATATTTTTTCACACTATTTCTAATTAAATTTAGGTACATGATGTAGAATTTGCTCCTAGTATGGACACCATTCTAAACGAGACCTTACCAACAGTAGAAGAACTTAAGAAGGAAGGAAAAACTAGATATATCGGTTTAACAGGCTATCCTGTCTCTACCTTAGTCGAAGTTATTGAAAAAAGCAAAATCAGTATTAACATGATATTGAGTTACACCAGACTGACCATGATTGACGACACCTTAAGATCATTTATTCCAACGTTACAAGTAAGTAAATAATTTAGTTGATTCTTTTTTACAAATTTTTGGCGTTTAGATTTCCACTTTGATAATCGTTCTCGAAAAACTATTTCCACTACTTACTTTCATATTAACGATATGTTTTGTTACTTTTTCAAATAAAAACTTAATAACTTTTTTGTTAATATTTATATACCATTCGATTTGAAACTTGTTCTCTACAAATCAAAGTATGCCATGTAAATTAATCTTTCAATTGCTTTGTTTTATTAAGGCAGAATTAATTACTTCAAATTGTAAACTATGCTTCAAAAGACTGCCTGTATTTACTTTAAGATTTTATTAAAACAAGATTATTAAACGCAATCATGCTAATATAAATATATATGATAAAAGGTGATGACCAAATCGTTATTGAGGCAGTTAAAGTAGGAGGAAAGACAGTATTGAAAGCATTGACATAATTATATAACTTATGCCTTTCAAAAGAGGTTACACCATCTCAGTGGAATAAAGCTGTTATAGTAGTCATGCACAAAAAGGGAGATATAAGAGAGCTAAAGAACTAGAGACCTATTAGATTGTTATCTCACGTTAATAAGTTGTTTATGAAGATAATAACTAATAGGTTGACATCAAAACTAGACTTCTCTCAACCTTGCGAGCAAGTAGGATTTAGAGCTGGATACGGAACAAATGATCATTTGCAAACCATTAAGTCGTTGATTGAAAAAACCATTGAATATAATAGACCCCTGAGACTTGTCTTTGTCGACTTTGAAAAAGCATTTGATACGGTCAATCAAAGTAAATTGCTCCAAGCTCTAACACAATGTAGAATAGATCACCGATACATATCTCTCATCAGATACATCTATCAACATGCTACAGCCTGTGTAAGACTTAATGAAGATACTGGGACTTTTCGTATTGAAAGAGGCGTTCGGCAAGGAGACAAAATGTCTCCTAAATTATTTACAACGTTGCTAGAATACGCTTGTAAAACAATAGATTGGAACGAAAAGGGCATCAATGTAGATGGAAAATTTTTAAATATTCTTAAATTTGCATATGATATCGTTCTTATTGCAGACAGCTTTGATCAGGCACAGATAATGCTCCAAGAACTCCATACTGCCACAAAAAGAGTTGGTCTCAAAATACATTTTTCAAAAACACAATTTATGACAAATTTAGTCCACAACAAAAACATCTCAGTAGAAGACAAAGATATCGAGCCAGTTGACTCCTATAAATACTTGGGCTATGAGATCAGAATAAGTCGACACAACCAAACAATCGAGATAAAAAGAAGAATAAACCTCGCTTGGGCTGCATTTGGAAAGATGAAGGATATTTTTATGTCTAAGATTCCAATGTGTCTGACAATATAGTATTTAATCAGTGTATTTTGCCAGTGATGACCTACGGCGCAGAAACCCTAACACTCACAAGAACAACAGGGAGTAAATTACAAGTTGCGGAAAGAGCAATGGAGAGAATTATGTTAGGGATTTCTCTACGTGATAGAATACCCAATGCTACTATACGCAAAACATCAGGAGTAGCAGACGTTATTGAAAGCATAACAACACTAAAGTGGAACTAGGCAGGTCATGTAGCAAGATCAGTTGATGACCGGTGGACAAAAAGAATTTTGGAATGGAGACCCCGAATACAAGCTTACAGAAATAGAGGTCGACCCCCAACGAGATGGACAGATACCATAAAAATAGTGGCTTCCAATTTTTATTCAGATGGCGCAAAATCGGACTAAGTGGAAAAGCAAGCGAGATGCCTATGTTCAGCAGTGGACGTTAGATGCTAGTTGATGATGATGATTAAACGCAACGATAGTCACGAAATGTGCAGATACGTGTACGTGAACTCTGTGAGGCTTTAGAACACACCCACATTACTGTACGTGACCAAACTTTGAAGAATAGATTAGATGACACTGACCTGCACGCCAGACGTCTGGACGCAGATTTAGGTAGCCACAATAACATGTGCAAGATTGGAGTTTTGTTTGATTCACAGATGAAGTTTTTTTTCTTCTTTTATTAGGGGGGTGGGCAAATGTTCGAAACATACCTAGGTCCTAGAAGGTAGGCAGAACCGCCTTCCAGCCTCGGTTATGCAGGACTCCTCCAATATGGCCATGATGATATCCGAGACCGCGCGCAGGGGTTATCGCCATCAATTCCAGAGACCTACCTGCTAAAAAACACCCTCACGGACGCAACATCGACACGGCGTTCACTCGATCTCTCATTCACGCATTCTAGCACGTTCTCACTACGACTGAATTCTTTTCTCCCTCTGTTCCTCCCTGTTCAATCTCACCTCTTCTCCTCACATATCTCTGAATTGCTCTCCACTGATCTGACGATCTTAGCATCTCCTCCACTAGTTCTGTGACTGACTGCATCCTACTTCCTTGCTCTCTCTCTCTCTCTCTCTCTTAAGCAGGCTCCTCTCGCCTATCCGTCTATCGCATACCAATAGAGTGTGTGAGACAGTGTCAGATATTTCACAGTACAGGCATTTGTCTTTTCTGCCTTTCCAAATCTGTAAAGGTATGCCCTGAAACAATTATGTCCTGTGAGCATCTGCTTCAGGAAGTAGTCCAAACGCCGGTGCCAACAGTCCATCCATCTTCTCAGATTAGGAATCAGCGTCTTCGTCCATTACGCCACCCTTCTCGTCTCGTCCCATTCCTCTTGCCACACCATTATGGACCTCTCCCTTTCTTCTTTTTTAAACGTTCTGTGGCTATGTCCCCATTTCTTCTCTCGTTTATTCTTCCTCTTTCCTTCACTAGCACGTGCATCTGAATACACTCGGTGATAACTCCCAACGTCTCGGCAGAGACTGTGCTGTATGCACATGCCACCCTCAATAGACTCTTCCTATCTGCTCGGATGAGATGCTTTCTGTACGCCTTTGTTAAAATTGTTTTACTCCAGACGATCGATTGCACAACAGAATGAAGGGCCCTCCTCCTCTCAGTTTTGGGCCTTCCGATGTTGGGCATGATCCCCCCAAAGCGGTGGATCTCACCTAAGCTCTTTCGAGTCACCGCCTTTACGTGCTCCCCCCACTTTCCGTTTTGGCTCAGAGTCACCCCTAAATACATCACACATTTCTTTGGAACCACTCTCTTCCCTGCACATTCGAATGTTATCTATCCCTTTTCCTTGGTCCCTTGGGAACTATATCCTCGGTCTTACGCGCAGCCAGTTCTAGCTCATGTATTTTCATTTATTCCCGAGCTTGGTCGCATATACGCTGTGCATCAAAGATAAGGTCCTCCCTATCCCGCGCCACTACCAGCATAGCAAGGTCGTCTGCAAATGCGAAAGGGGTTACACCCTCTCCGTATTGTTGGCTCACAACCTCGTCATGTGCCAAGTTCCACAACGTGGGTCCTAGGACCGACTCCTGCCGCACTCCAGCCGTCACGTCAACCACTACAATTTTCCGCTCTAACAGATAGTCGGTTGACCAAATTCATCAAGTACCCCGGACACCAAGCAATGTGATTTCGATTTTCCTCTTTGCTGAGAGTCCAGTAGAGATGATACTGACTTCTGCTGGGAGCTACGATGTTTAAATTCAGCCCATAATGTCATTGTTGATTTGTGTCTTTCTCCAAGTCTATGTTGCTTTAAAAGAGTAGAAGCATCTTTCCACTTTTTGAAGCCTTTGTCTATAAAAGTGCGACTGTGAGCTGCTTCACGACAAACAAAAAGACTGCGCTTTGAAATGTCGACATGGGAAACAATACACAGCGTCTTCTGTTGAGGAGTATTCTATCCATTCATGGATGTCATAGAACGAGCTGTGAACCTCCTTCCATTAGTCTTTGGGAAATCTATGTATGACTATATTGAAAAAAAAAAAAATTAAGGTGAATTCATTGCTAACTTTTCAGCCATTCTAACGGTATGTCACTTTTTAAAATCCAATCAAAATTGATGTACCTATAATATAATATGTGAGAAAAACTTTGTAAACTTTGTGTTCCTTGGATGTGTTTAGTTGACTGAACAATGGGAAATATTTTAAATTTTATGTTTTTAGTCAAAACATGTTGGAATTGTAAACGCTGCAGCGAACTCAATGGGACTCTTGAGCAATTTTGGTCCTCAAAATTGGCATCCAGCATCTGAACACATAAAAGACATCTGCACAGAAGCTCGGAATTTATGTAAGGTAATTATCTTATTTTTATGATGCCAAAAATGGTTATCGCAAAAATGAAATACTTGTAATAGAAGTAAAATGATGAGTGAGAGAGACCTGTAAGATAATCTATGTATTTTTGTAATTGAAAATCGTGATTTTAAACTCTTGATACTTATTTTGACTATAATCTACCTAATTTTAACAAATATTCTAAACACTATCATAATATAAATTTTATAAAATAATAGTACATATTTTATTTTGATTAATTTTTTTTCTTTGTAGAAGAATGATGTGGAATTGGGAAAACTAGCAATTTACTATAGTCTGCAGGAAAAAGGCACTGAAACCGTATTGGTAGGAATGAACACACCAAAACTTGTAGACATCAATCTGGAAGTCATATACAATGGTTTAACGCCAATAGAGCAAGATATTTATCAGCAGGTTTTAAAGTAAGTAATATTACCTAATTAAAAATATGATAAATTGAGAGTAAAGGGTGAATTTACAAAACGCATTACAGCATGCAAAGATATATTAGACACCAACATGCCAACATCAGCTAAGATGGAAGAGCATAAAGGAAAACACAAAGTCACAAACCCAAAACATATTTTTGTAATGTTTTAACGCAATTTGTGTTGTAGCTGTATGGCAGCCAATATCTGGCACATACTAAGTATGCGAGAGATGTGGCATAGTTCTGACAGCGAGATAGACAGCTGTATGCAGTTTCCAGTTCATTCTTGTTGAAATTCTGAACCAAGTGATGTGTTCGAAGTTTGAGTTTATTTTTTATGGTAAAAATGTTTTTTACCATGAGAAAAAAATTGAATTTGTGATAAAAAATGCAATCCTATGGCCCAAAAACACTGACATATTTAATACAGTAATCAAAATAATTGTGCAGCTTCATTTTTAAGTACAAATATCTCGAAAAATAATAACTTTATCATTATGAATAAAGAGTATATTATTATTTGCATAGAAAGAGTTGGAGAATCGAACAATTGCACTAAAATAACAATTTGGGAAGGGTCAACCATTCACTTTCATCTGTCACATGCTACTGGTAGTAGCTAGAAATGTTTATTAAACATAATTTAGTAGTGTATACAGTACCTACACTTCCTGTTTATATAGCATTCAAACACTGAATATTAGTAGGCAGTACATAAAGTTACAAACACATTATTGTCAAGTGTTAACCCCATAGCACAGCAGCTTAAAACTTTAAAAGAACTTCACTATAGATCTAAAATGGGAATAAATATGTTTCTCACTACAGAAGGCAAGTCACACTAGAAGATAAACTATTAATATTTATATAGCATACCATATGTTTTTAGTTAACAATTTTTTTTAAATATTGTTCTCACTGCTGTTTTTTTTTTTTCAGAATCTTTGAAAAGATTACTGAGAGACATTGGGAAAATGTTGAACTTCAAAATTATTGGAAAATAATGAAAGGAGAAGGATCTGCTGGGTTCTTTACAACAAAATAACAGTATTTGTAAATATATTATCCTTCCTATCTGCAATTTGTTTTGCACTACAATAAATATACTCTGTACTGTAAATTTTAAATTAAAAAATCGATTTGTTAAGTTTTTTAAACATATAAATAGATAAATAAACAGCAAAAGTATAAAACTTGATAGTACATTTATTTATCACAACTTATTATCTAAAAATGAGATGTATATCACAACTTTGGTTAGTTATCCTAAAGGTCAGTCTTTGGTCCTAGTGATAGAGGTATAGCAGCCAATTCTGTCCTTAGACACAGCACTTCCCCACAAACACACATCACTGTTGCACAAGCTACATTTAAAGCCCACCAGGAGAAACTTGTGGGAAACTGGGCATTGTACATCCAGCACACCACAAGATGGATCAAGTGCCAGGTGCAGCTGAAGTCCATACACTGTTTTGTTCTTTCTACTATGTACCACATCACTATGGATCTACAAAAAGACATTACTTTAAGATATATTTAGAGTGATTATATTTAATTACAGGAAATGAAAATAAAACATTTTAAAGCATTTATATCTGGCTTTATACTAGCTAAGTATATCTCAATAGAAACATGTGTTAAATGGAGATATACCCTTGGGATTTTACAAAACAAAAGCAACACAATGTAGAGTCCAGATGGGACATGTTAACAAAAGATGTAAAAAACTAACATCAGTTTGAGATTTGTTAAATTAACTGCAATGACGTGAACTAAAAATAGGAATGTTAACTTACCCAATACCAGCATTAATAACAAAACTGCAGATCACAATTATACCTCCTGCATCACGAACTTGTATTTCCTGAAACAGATTATATTTTTAAAATATTTTTAATATAAATTTAAAATTGTAAGCAAATATATCATTGAAAATCATCTGATAAACAAAATATAAACAACCAACATACATGATATTGAAATATATTATCCAGTGTCTTAGGTTCTCCAAGTAAAGTACCTAATAAAGCTAGTATAAGTCCTATTGTACAGTACAACACACACTGCATAGACACTATCTGAAATATGATCAACCAGGGGTCCCATTGGGTATATCTAAAAGAGCCTGTTAACTTTTTCATCATTTTGAAAGTAATTTCTTTTTCTTTAAAACATGCGATATTTAAACCATAAGTAATGCTTAAACAATTACTGGAACATTAGTCAATATAAACATTATACAGACAATAACGTTATATTATTTTAACATACAGATTTAATTTAATTTACACATATGACATTACTTAATAAACCTTATTTTATGTATACTTAACCAAAATATAGAACTTGTCATATCAAGTTGACGTTTTTTGTAACGTCATCGTTCGTGACAAAAAGAAGAAAACAAAATGAACCTCTGTTTTTTTTATAGTACTAAGAATCTAGCCAATATATAAAGGTCCTTAAATAAACTTTAAGATCAGAAACAATTAAAATCCATTTATAAGTCATTTGTATATCGATGTTTGTAAATATATAATATTTTATTTATTTATTAATTATGATAAAGGATATTCTTTAGAAACTGCCTTGCAGGAGAGTTGAATGACTCATCTGTCAACGTGTGACATCACCATAATCTGTCAACTAGAAAACCCAACCTAAACATGGCGTCAGACGGGGACGACGTTATTAGTGACCAAGAAAAAGTGAAAATAGTATCGGATTTTATTCTCCATTCACCACCTGGTGAATTTAATGAGGTATTTAATGATGTTAGAAAACTTTTAAACGACGATGACCTTTTAAAAGAAGGCGCGAGCGGAGCATTCGCTCAGTATAATAAAGATCAACTGACCCCCGTTAAAATAGAAAACGCCGATCATTTAGTGCTTATTACGGAATACAACGATTTAGGGAATAATAGATTCTTCGACCCCAGAAGTAAGCAGAGTTTTACCTATGATCACTTAAGAAAAGAAGCATTAGACTACCAAGTCTATACCCCCGATAGCACTTCTGAGCCTTGGCGGGCTGCCTTAGACTCAGAGTTCATTCAGTACACTAGGAACCATTATAAAGATGGAGTATGTAGTGTGGTAGGCCGCAACCAGAGCGGAGTTATTAACTTAACAGCTTGTATTGAAGACCACCAGTTCTCTCCCAAGAATTACTGGAATGGAAGATGGAGATCTCAGTGGTCCATTAGTCTAACTGATGATTCCACTGCTGAGGTTCGAGGCGTACTCAAAGTACAGGTCCATTATTATGAAGAGGTAAGTACAATAACAAATTTCTAACTGTTTGAAGAAAATACCTATATTTCTTCATTTGAGAAAACTTATCATAAATTAAATAAAAGCTCATCATAATTTAAAAATATTAGTATAGAAATCTGTGTTTGATATAAAGTTAATAATGTGTATTCAAATGAAATACAGTATAGATGATAAATACAAATTTTAAATAATTAAAAAAACTGTGTCATGGACTTATTTTCTATGGTTTTAAAGATATCTTCAACAAAACTATTGTTTATCATATAAACCTAAAACTTTAGTGTATAGAAAGAGAAGTTTTATGTGGAACTTATTGTTCATTTGCGTTTTTGTTGTTGTTTTGATTTTTTGATATAAAAAAGTGTATTTATTGAACTAAATTGTTGAATGGATTTATATTTAAAATACACTCATCAATTAAATAGCTCATCCATCTAGTTCTAATGAAATCTATGTTTAGCACTGCATAAGTGCAAATTGGGTACACACCTATTGTGATAAAGTTATTTATCTAAAAACTGTTTTTATCAAATCTATCCTTTGTCATCATTTGTGGTCACCTGCAGCCCATTTGTGACTGTTTCAAGTTTCTAGGTCATTTCTTTCATGTGGCTACACAGATAAACCTTGAAAATCTCATTAAATAAATAAATTCTAATTTAAGTACATTGAAGGGATTAATCTGTTTTACAGCTCTGTTATGGTTGGATGTTATCAATCACTTTTTGTTATTACCACCTGCTTAATTCAATGTTATTCCTTTATATTTTAGATATTTCTTTTTTCTTTTTAGTTTATTTGATATTTTTTTAAACTTCTATTGATCTGGATTTCTTTTCTATTGGTTGGTTTGTTTTTTCTTTATTTCATGGCTTCTTTTTTCCGTTTTTATAATCTTTGATGTAATATAATACTCTTGTTGACACCCTTCATAGTAAAAGGTCATTATATTAATAGTTTTTCACTATAAAACGTTTTTTTTAGTCTGTCCAATTCATCACTTCATATTGATGATTGATTATATTATTTTATAATGAAAAAATAAAATAAATAAAATGCAAAACCCATTAACTCAATATACAGAAGAACTTGTATTAGATAAATACATATTTAAAAATCATGTTCTTATATATGTATCCCTAGTTTATATGTAAATTACTAGACTGTGAACAAAATATTCTGTATTTTTGGTCTGATTACTCTAAAAAAATAATTTTTGTTTAACAAAATTTTCACATTTATACCAATACATGAATATTTGATCAGATACACTTTCTTGTAGTTACACCACTCTATTCACTGAATTGGATAGGATGTTGCTCACTTTCTTGTATTATCTTGTGGTCAGTCGTTTGTTCTGCTAAAATCATTGCCAATTTCTAAAAAGTAAAAAATTTGTATCAACTTTCAGATGTTTGTAAAATCTTCATTGTTGTATCCTGGGACCTTTGTACCAAAACCTATCCACTTGTTTTTATGCTGCTACCATTGACCAAGATGTGTTAAATGCACAGAAGACCATTCAACTAAGCTCTGTTCACATAAAGAAAGTACAGCCAATGTAAAATGCATACTTTACGATTGTAACTATCCTGCGAATTACAAAGAATTACACAAAAAACAATATATGACTCTTAGATCAAAACAAAGTTCTTCTACACCTCATATAAATTCTGGACACTTACAATCCAGTATTAATTATGCGCAGGCAACAAGGAATTAGCCTTAAAACATATTAAATAATGCAGCAAGCACATCAAGAGTTCAAAACACAAATGCTATGGGAAGAATACTAAATCATCTTACCACTGTTGTGACCAAATTAACAAAGTGATTGTTTAAAAAGCTGTATGGAATACCAACGGGCTAGCAAAACATGCAACAGAAGTAAAAGCCTTCATTACAAATCATAATATAGATATTATGCTTGTGTCTGAAACCCATTTGACACATTTTAAACACTTTAACCATTCAAACTACACAAGCTACTACACAAATCATCCAGATGGCATGGCACACAGAGAAACTGCAATTATTATTGATAATCAAGCATCACAAACTAAACCAATATTCAAAAGATCACATAAAAGTAATTAATATAAGCATAGAGGACTGGCATGGTTTGCTGACAGTTTCTGCAATATATAGCCTACCAAGGCATTCAATAACTAGCGAATAATATGAAAAATATGATATGATGAAATATGAAAACATATAAATCATTTGAAGATCAAGAATACTGCTCTGGTATGCTTTCGACAATTGGCATGATGGACTATTATACAGAATCATAAAAAGCTTGCTGAACAACATTTTCCAAGTAAGGTATCAAGACAAAACCACAACTCAATACCTAATAAGCTTGCCTCTAGCGAGTGTACTTGGTCCGATCCTCTATATCATTTACACAGCTGATCTTCCCACTAGTAAAAATATAACCATTGAAACATATGCAGATTATACTGCTGTTATGGCAACTCACAAAGATCCTGTCACGGCTTCTCAAATTGTGCAGACTCACTTGGATGTTATTCCCTTGTGTCTAAAAACCTGGAGAATTAAATCAAATGAAATTAAATGTATCCATATCACTTACACCCTATGTACAGGTGCCTGTCCAACTGTGGCAATAAATGGTCAGTTCTTGCAACAAAAAGAAGATGCAAAATATCTGGGAATTCATCTAGACCAAAGATTAACTTGGAGAACACATTCGCTAAGAGAAAGTAACCAGCTTAAAACTTTGCTAATTGTACTGAATTTAAGGTTATAAATCACAATTTTCATTAACTCATACAAAGATTCCAGTTCGAAGTACTTAGGATTATTGTAAACACTCTGTGATACTTAACTAATAGTGTTATTGCTTGTGATCTTAAAATGAAATCTGTCAAAAGTAGAAATATCCTATTTCTCCCATAAGTATGACAAACACAGAAAATCTTGGCTCAACCCGTAATGAGACGTCCCATCTAGAGAAGGATAAGAAGGCACATTCCATGTGATCTACCTGTAAGGTTTTTCCTACCTTAGTACTGTTCTACATTGTATTGTTTTGTGTTATTTAAGTTTCCTAAACCCAATCTTAGATAATTAAAAGAAAACTGTCACTGGACATTTTTCCTACATGTTTTGTTATTGTCATTAACATTTGCTGATTGTAAAATTTTATAGGTTGCAAATCAAATTGCATATTTATTAAAAAAAACGTGTTTTTTCAGTCACTTTTTAATTTGATGTCTGCACTTTTCTTCTGTGATGTGGATATTTTGAAAAAATTGTATTCCTTTTATACCAGAAACAAAAACTAATTTTTATTGAGTAATTTTATGAAAATGATTAAAATGAAATGAAATTAGTAACTTATTTTTAACAATTCAAACCTATTTATTGATGTTTATATGTTGAACACCCTTTGAATTTGACTTACACAATGATCATACCTATTGTCTAAATGTTGCAATATATGTGTAAATAGTTTGTTAAAGTTTATTTTCTAATTCTCGCTTGTATCCTTACATCTAGGGTAATGTACAATTAGTGAGTACTAAAGAAATAAAAGAAACTGTTCCTGTTTCATCTGAGGCACAAACTGCTAAAGAAATCATCCAAGTAATAGAAGCCGCTGAGGATCTCTATCAAACGGCAATTTCAGAAAACTATCAGAATATGTCAGATACAACCTTCAAGGCCCTACGAAGACTTCTTCCTGTCACCAGGACAAAAATGGATTGGAATAAAATTGTATCCTATAGCATTGGTAAAGAACTCAAAACGCAATGATTAGTGACTGACTTTTAATGGAAAGAATGGCCAAGATGGTGAATGTAAGGTTGGCATTGTTGGGAATCAGGGGACAATTATTTTTATTATAGTATTTTATCTGCCACTTCTTATGACTAGTATTTTAGGATTTCTAAAAATAATATTACATAAAACATTATTGAGTTGAAGCTTTTAACACATTATTACCCAATACTTCAACATATATAATGAATTGCTTGATTATCAAACTTTTTTAATCCTTCTAAAAAATAAGTTTGCTCAAGCTCCCCAAAATAGTGTGAAGTATTGGTTATGTTGTAACATCATCATTTGTTGCAAAACCATGCTATTTAAGCCTTTTTTTAAATTTCTCAAATAGAAAATAGGTATTTTGGCGAACATACCATGGATTGCAGATTAAAATCAGAGTGGAAACTATCCAATGACACTGCATAGTATATGTCAGTTATTCCTGTACCCTTTTTCAAGTAATCAATTATATATAATATATATAATACCATTCACATTGTGAAAAACAATCGTCATCACCTTTTTGAAAGGGCAGGTGGCCTTAACTGATTTTTCTATATTGCTTTGATTGTACTTTGTTTAAGATTGCTCTCAATTCAGGTCACTGTAACTTATACTGTATTTTAAGTATTAAAAGAATTCCTTGAAAGAAAAAATAAGTACCTTGAATCTCAAGAATGCCAACTTTATCATCTGCACATTATGCGCCTTCATGTTGCTTAGGAATGTTCTTTTGTAAATATTGGTCGACCTTGTTAAGTTTTCTGACAGCAGGGATAGCCAATTTTTAGAATAATTAAAATATAAAATGCTTCTTAAAATTATTGTCATTTCATCTTTATATATAATTTGTTATTATTATCTTTTTAGTATCTTATTTTTACCTATGTGTTCTTCCCCTAGTTAATAAAACAGTGTCTACTGTTTCACAGGAACACACGGTTTTGCTGTTTTTGTGGCCATATGACAAGAACAGCAACACTGAGAGGCACTAATGGATCTTTTAAATTAGATATTAAGGAAACACAACTAATTTTCCTAATAGGTTTTGGAATTTTTAATGTTTAGGATCTACTTAGTGTCCTTTAGGATGTGAAAAGTCTGATTCATGTTAAAATAAGAGCTAGAGTCCAATCTTTCACCTATTAGCTCTTCAATTGTATAGATATTTCAGTGCCTGACAGTGAAATTTCTAAAATATACACTGCTTGGGTGACTCTTTGTTTAATTGCTTTTAAAATGAAGGAATATATTTTTGTCTATTTTAAAAGAGTGATACTATATAGATACTAGACCACCTGGCAAATGTAAATATGTATCCAGTTTTTGGAAAATAAAAATTTTTATGTATAAGGCTCCATTTTTTATTAGTTTATATATTTTATGAATTTAAAAGCACTTAACCCTAAAGCGCTTTGTCTCATAGTTATTGTTTGGGATAGAGAGTATTGATGATAATACTTCTTACTACAGTCTCAAATCCAATTCTGGCGTTTTCCTATTTATATTTTATCCTCTATTATGAGTTTAAGTAACTTAAATCTTTCACCTCTTAATACATGCCCTAAGTGTTGTATTTTTCTCCCTTTGATAGTGTTTAATCATTCATTTTGTTTACTCATGTTAAGAAGTAGAGGACCTAGTAATCAGTGGTCTTTTGTATCTACGAAATTGGCAGTATATTCTTGTATATATATATATATATATATATATATATATATATATATATATATATATATATATATATTTCGCAATATTCCCTATTTTTTCTATATGAAAGCAGCATCTGATCATCAAATTTCTGCATATTTTAGACTTTTATTTTTGTTTTGTTATTGGCGTCTTCGAAAAGACTAGTACTTTGGTTTTTAATATGTTTAGATTTAAACTGCACATTTTGCAGAATTTATTATGTTTTGAAGCTCTGGTACATTGTTTGCTAGTAGGATAGTGTCATCCATGTACCTAATATTGTTTATCTTAGTTTGTTGATCCTGATTTCACGTTGGCTCTCATCCAATGCTTCCCTAGATATAGGTTTCATGTACAGATTGAACATAAGCCTGTAATAACATAATGCTATCTTATTCCTCGCTTATTTAAAACTCTTATTTTGTCAGGTGGTTGTTTTAACGATACATGTTATATTTTTGAAATTTTGAAGTCAGATTCTAGGCCACACTCCATTTATTTCGACCAAATTTAAATATTCTGCAATGGTAAAAAGACATTATCATTTCATTAATTTTTATTCATATTATTTACAATTAACCACATAATTTATAATATTTCAGTGATATATGAAGTGTGTAATAAATAGTCAATTAAAACGAACCATAAATGACATCCATGACATCATTGGAAAAATACATAATTTTTGGAATCATACTTTGTATATCATTATTTTTGTTTTTCTTTTTACAGTATTTCCTCGCATTAATATACTCAACAACTCAAAAATTGGTCATTACAAAACCCCGACACCAGTAATTTAATATTTTCATTAGATTAAAAATACTTTGCAACTATTTTCACATAAATTATGTCCATGACGTTCATACTACACTAATCCTTTCTCTATCAACCCCTTCCAAATTGTTTTTTAATATCTTTGTTGTAGCTAAATCTTGTTTATTGGATAGTACCTTGCCATAATTTCTTTCCAATTATTCAAATTATCTTAGTTTCATTTAGTCCTTTCAATCCAATTACTTTTTGGAATAATTCGTGAAATAAGTCATAAAATGAACTACTATTTAGAGGAGGGTGATGAAAATATATAGATGGGAAACTAAATAATCTCACTTTTCCTAGAAATGTTAGGGATAAATTGTAATTGAGAACTGCTTGTTTTTTTATTGCATTATTTATATTATCATAACATTTGGTTTACCCTATACATATATACCGATTTATTTGTACTTTCAAATCACACTACATGTGTAACTTCACATTTTGTACAAGCAGTAGAACGTTATAATTATAGCAAATTTTCACAGGCATTTTAAAGGCAAGTCCTATGTTTGATTTTAGGGTTTCTTGTTTGTTTTAGTTGTCTTTCATCTAGCTCTGGCAGAAAAATCAAGACTTCATTCATATTTAAACACAAAATTTATAACCCATCTAATACCTTTCGTTTTGTGTTCGGGAGTTACGACCCCGGGTTATCCAAAGTGATTACGAAGTATAGAGAAGACTATATATACCGGTGTTTTATTGTATTAATTAAGACCTGTATATATAGATCGTAGAGATATTAATTTTTTAAAAACCTGTTTTCGGCTCTTATTCTGATTGGCGCAGCCAGTAGTATTTCTCCAAAATGTTATAGTATTTTCGAGTTAACACCAATATTGTAATTTGAAAACAGTCCAAATTTTGTGTTGTTGAGTGTATTTTGTTATTAGTAGTAACCTGCTCTTGGATACATTAGGATGTTATATTTATTAAAATAAAATTTTGTTGTTCACTTAATTGAGGGCTCCAAAAATTTCATTTTATTTGATGTATATTTGTTACTTATTTTAAAATAAAGTTTTTATATTTTCCTAGTTTTTACTACTCAAGAACTAACACAGTACCATAAACTTTAATACCATATTTCCCAAAAGTCCTAATTGTGAGTGATTATCGTCAATATATGTACAGAACGCAAAAATGATAATTGAGAAGTAAATTTGTGCGCTAATAAACAAACAAATATATCGCTGCTTACTATTAAGTGTTTATGAACTACAAAATATCTGCCCTGGCAATCCTATTGAATTTGAAATTGTGAATTCTTCACGTAACTTTGATTTAAATAAATATTTTTGTTTAGATATAAATTAGATACTAAACAAATTTTTAAAGTGTGTATAAAGGAGATTACAATTATTATGACACATGGTACTCCTTATTTTTCAAATAATATGTTCTTGTAAAGGCATAACTTTGATTATTGGGTAAACTTACATTATAAGATACGTCAGAAGAAATTAAAAAAAATTAACATGTAATAAATTCATTGTTTAAATAAATATTTCATACTCGTACCATTACAATAAAATATTAGAACCAATAAACGATAACTTGTTGAGCAGTGCTGATTGAAACACCAGAGTAGTCAAATGTTTTTCATACAGGTAGTGTAAAATATATCGCCGCTTATCTGGTCCGCTAGTAATAAAGTAACCAGTATTTAGTTGCAAAGCGGTCTTCTTAGCTGGAAAATACTTTATACTTTAGCATTGTACATGTCTGTGGATCTGATACATTAGAAATCACTACGACTGTAGAAATACAGTGGAACTTGGTTATAGCGTAATTGAAGGGTCCAATAAAAAAATGACGCTATATCAGAGTGACGTTAAAAAAGAGGTTGAGAAAAATAAAATTTTAATGAGGGAATATATTATTACAGCATTATTGGGTATAGTAGATATATTATTTGTTAATTACTCTGGGCCTAAACATGATAATTTAACATAGTTTACGATATACCAAAAATATAACATTTACTTAAGTTAAATTTAAAAAAAAATCAAGAATCATTTTAGGATAAAAAACAATTAAAAAACAAAACATATTATGTATGTATATGAAACTTACATTGTGTAAAAAAGTTCTATTGCTGAAAAAAGTCCGTTATTTTCTTTTGCACAACCCTTTCCGAAAAATAAAGTTTTTCTATTGTTTCCTTAATAAGCTGAGCTGCTTTGGTATTTGTGGATGCCTCCCTGAACTGGTAAAACCTGGATATGGTCTCAGCAGCTCTCATTGCTTCTTGGATTGTAGGACAAGCAACGATGTCTTCTTCTTCTTCAGCTTCATCGACATCCATTTCCACGTTTTGCACCAGTTCAACAATTTCTTTATCACTTAGGTGTTGAAATGTTTCCACCTCATCGTCTACTGAAATGTAGGAGTCAAGATCAGTTCCGAACGCTCCCTGATTCACATTAAATTTTTGTATCCACTCTGACAAAGGCATTTCGTCATCTTTATCAACGTCCTCAACATTGAGAGAAGCTACAGTCAATTTTGCTTGACGAAAACACTTATGAATTGTCACTGACGTAACCGCACTCCACGCATTGTCTGAAAACTGAACAGCATCCAGGATGGTAATGTTCACAGGTTCTCCATTATCCATACAAAAAATCATTCTTTTTAAAAGCTGTTTTCGATAATGGCACTTTAAACTTCTTATGACTCCCTGCTCCATAGGCTGCAAGACACTCGTGCAGTTGGCTGGTAAGAACACTAGATTTATATTGGTCAAATTAAGTTTGGGATGGGCTGCACAGTTGTCAACTAGGAGAAGAATTTTTCTTTTTTTGAAAGTGTCCCACTTTCTCAATTCTTCAAAAATAGCAGAAGTCATCCATGCTTTTTTATTGGCTGTGTAGTTTACAGGTAGTGTTTTAATGTTTTTGAAACATCTAGGATGTAAACTTTTCCCAATAACCAAAAGCTTTCTTTTCTCTGTACCTGTCATATTTGCACAAACAAAAGCCGTCACTCTTTGCTTGGAAAGTTTTCCACCGACACATTTTTGATTTTTGAAATTTAAAGTTTTGTCTGGCGTTAATTTATAAAAGACACCTGTCTCGTCACCGTTAAAGATATCTTCATCTTCATCTCTGTATGGTTGCCTTTGTTGTGGCCATGTGTTTTGTAACCAGTCACTTGTTACGTTCTCGTCCACACATTTTGCCTCTCCAACAATTTTCGAGAAGGAAATTGAGTGCCTGGCTTTAAACCGATTTAACCAGCCGTTAGAGCATGTGAAATCTTCACCAAACAATTTTCCGAACTCTGTAGCTTTCCCCTTTAAAAGTGGCCCGGACACAGTGATATCAGAACTGCGACACTGCTTGAACCATTTGAGTAGAGTTGAATCTACATCACCACGAATGCACTTCCTAATCTTTTTAACATTGTTTCCGTCCTCTTTAAATGCTTTTAAAATTTTGTCCTTGTTTTTTATGATTGAGCCGACAGTCGAATTAACAAGTCCAAATTGCCGGCATACATCAGCAATTTTTCGACCACTTTCAAATGTTCTTATAACACGCCCTTTTTCTTTAATAGGCAAAACCTTCCTTTTAGTGCTACAACTTGCCATAATATTAAAAAATAAAAGCTAATTACCAAATTAAAATAAAAAAAAAACAAAACGATCCGAACACAATTTCACGGTAGCGAAAATTTCTTAAACCGACTGTTCCGAAACAGAAAATTTGACTGTTAGGAGTGTTAGGACGGCACGGATAAATGCGAAATTATAGATTGTCAGGGTAACATAACTGTACACAGAAGGGATAATGGACCTTTCTTACATTCTTGGAAGGAACAAATGCCGCAAAGCCAGAAACGCATTGCACTTTATTCTTCATAAAATAAAAAAAGGATAACCTACTATAAAATTTTATGACGCTATAACCGAGGGTTAGTTTATTTTTAGCCGATAAAACAGGGTTTTTAATAACGTTATGGAATGGTTTTTGACCGGACCTATTAAAAATTGACGTTATAACCGAGATGACGTAACTACCGAGGCCGTAATAAGCGAGTTCCACTGTATAATATAAATACTAAGCAAAAAATGGACATCCAATAAGAAAGCCTCCGAAGAAGAAAAACATTTAAAGGTAAGTTATAATTTTTGATAAATACTTTTTATAATTGTGACTATCTGTAAAATGTTCTGGAAAATACACTTTTATTCTATCCATAAAATTCTGTAGGTAAAAATTTGCAATATATTATTTAATTTATTTGATATTGAGATGCAGTAAAACAGTTATCAGTGGCATAAACGGAAAAACAAATAAGATAAATTGGTTCAGTGTCAAAAAGTATATCAATATAACAAAATACCGCCTACTGAGTGTGTTTTTGTTAGTAATTATCAATAAAGTGATGGATGTAGTCGATATAAAAATAGAATGTTTATATCAAAATATAGAGTTATCTACAATTCGTTATCAGTACCTAGAGAATTGTAATAAGTGTTATATTTATCAAGTTCATGTGAAAGATAATTATCTTTCTTTCATAATTTCGTGTGTAAGTAACAAGATGCAATCAATACAAAATATTTGATAAAACTTTGGCATCCATATACAGTGGGGAACCAAATACAAATTATTTCTCTGAATGCAATCAAAGGCTTGTTGAAATATACGAAGTGGATATTACCCCAGTCTAACTGAAAAAATCATCGATCAGTTTTTTTATTTATACAACCATGTATTATTTTCAGGAATAATTTGAGAATGTGTCTTATTAGTGATATTGTTCTATATTCACTGCAATATTTAGCGTTTGTACTTTTAGAGATAGCACAAAAGGTGGAGAGTAGCCATTGTTTCGGTATGTGTCCTGTTTTGAATACTGAGTTAACTAAGTCTACTATAATGTCTAAGGTTTTATCATTTATGTATTTTAAGATTTCAATAGGGATTTGGTCTGGACCTAATGCTTTACCATTTTTGCTGTTTTTTATTGCCATTTTAATTTCCTCTTTTAATATCTTTAAAACCATATCCTCTTCTACTTCTCTCTTCATCTGTTCTGTTCTATTGAAACAGTTCATTGACGTATTCTGTCCATCTTTTTTATTTGTCGTTAGTATTCAACACTTGCATATTTCAGTATTCCCGGTTTTCTTGTTCTATTGTTGTGGGTTAATTCTTTAATTTTTTTTATGCGTGTTAAAACTATCATGTCTTTTCTGGTATTCTTCTATTTCTGCGCATTGTTCTTTCGCTTTCTTAATTCTGTATTTTATTTGTTTATCCACTTTTTTGTACATCTGATTATCTTTGTTCTTTAGTTTTTATTATTTTAGCAATATTTTCTATGTTCCCTCTTGATTTGTGAAAAAAATAAATGAAAATCTATAAAAACTAAAAAAAATTTATTTGACAGACATAATTATGACAGGTCCAGCATAATGGACATCAGGACTTAACTTACATATAATTTAAGTATGAAACTGAAAAAAAACATTCTCGTTCAGGAGAAATACACAAGTACATTTTGCATTTTACACAAAAGAATCTAGTCTTCTTAGTACACCCAGGGTTTCGGCAACGCATGTAAGAATTTTTATTGTCGACAGAGCATATTGGCAAATGGTCATTACTAGTTTTTAACGGTCATTACTAAAACGATCTAAAGTGGACAACTTTGGATCGTTTTACTGGAATTATGGGCTCTTCATCTTCAGATGTCTCCGGTTTTCTTGAAATAGACGTACTAGCTTCTCTCCCATTTGTAGGCTTACCATAAAGCTTAAAGGTAGGCTTAAATCCATTACCTTGGATCTCTTATCGCCAAACGCTACCCTATCCTGACGATACTCTATCCATGAATTGGTCAATGCAAGATCAATAAAGTGCCAAAAGACACGTACAGGCCATTTTTTAGTGCGCATACAGATTCTGTAATATAAGATAAATCTGTCACACAAATCCACGCCTCCCATTGACTGGTTGTATTTAACAATTGTGTTTGGACAAGGCACCAGAATATACTTTGAATTTTTTTTATCCCATCTTCGTACGTCAGTTAAAGGCAAAGAACCTGCAGATGTAGAAGCCATTGTCACAGATCTATTGTCCATCCATTTCAAAATAGAGACTTTCTTATCACCGCGTACCCATTCTTCATGCGACCCTCGGCCTTCTTTTAGTAAAGCAGAATCTTTTTTTATTTTGCTTCTAAGTACTCGTGGAATTCGATTATTCATAATGGTACCAATACCACATATTCCCTTTTCTAATAAATAATCGAGTAAATTAATGGAAGTGAAATATCTATCAAAGTAAATTGTTGTTCCTGGACACAAGTGCATCGACAATTTTTTCACTACAGAGCCTCCAATGACCAAGGATTTGTCAGGAGCAGCATCAGGCCAAGTGTTTGCACCTTGATAAATAAAGAAATCCAAGACTAGCCCTGTTTTTGAAGCAAGCACAAAATTCTTCAAACCTACAGGATTAGGTTTGTTCTTGACATACTGTCGTAGACTAGTGGTTCCAGTGAACGGAATCATTTGTTCGTCAATTGACAACTCCAGAGATCTTTGAAGAGTGATACATTTACTTCGTACAACATCAAGAATATGCTGAAATTTCCAAAGTTTATTTGTCTTTTTGGTCTCCTCTGAAACTGCACAGTTGTCTACAACATGTAAAAAATTTCGTAACTTGTAGATTCTATCTCGGGGAAGCTGAGTAATAATAGGAATTTCAATTCCTTTCATGAAATAGAGGCGTAAACGCGGTAGTCCAAAAATTCCCATCAAAATATGAATACCTGCTAGTTTCTTGAATTCCTCTGGAGTTGACTTTAGGCTTTTCTTTTCGTTTGCTTGCATAGCTTGTATGTTACTTGCTGAAGATAAGTTTTCCCAAAAATGCTCAGGAAAATACTCAGAAAAATAACCCAATGGTGTCCAGAATTCGTGATCTTCATTAGCTATCCATGGATCAGCGACGTCGAAATCTTGAGTTTCAAAAAATTTTTCACTCCAAGTATTCTTAACATCATCTAATTGTTCCGTTTCCTGGAATTCGCTAATCGCGAACAAAATCGCGAATAAAAAATCGCTATCTGCCAAAATATCCTCCAATTCACGTTCTGTCAATATCCTTTTTCTGTCTGTAACCAAACGTAAACAACAAGTCCCAATGTCCAAAATGCTGGACAAAAATTTTAGAGGAGTCCTGACCTGACCAGTTGTAATTATTTTCAAATATATATTTACCACAAAAACGTCCAAATATCAAATAACATAAATGACAAACAATCAATAATTTAAAATATAGAAAAACACTCCAACTTACTGCATTTTTGTGGAGACGCCATCATAACCTCACGTTTCACCACATGTAACAACAAACTAATGAAGTAGGCGTTTTAGTCAAATTTTGCAAACGAGTAAATTTTACTGATAAATAGGAAGTCCAATAAGCTGCACTATAGGACGCGGCGATGCTTAACCCGATTAGTCACCGTGTAAAAAATTAGTAAACATTGTCCAGCAGGCTGCACGTATGGACTGAGGAGGATATTTACTTCTTTCTTCCATTAAATCTAAAACTTCTTCCGTCATCCATTGCTTCTTTCTATATCTGGTTGGTATTAGAATTTCTTTTTGACTTTTATCTATTTCTGTCTTTATTAATAACCATTTTTTCTCGGCCTCAGTATTTTGCAGAATTTGTTCTTTAACATTCATTAATTATGTTGTTGATTTCATCTGCCAGGCGTTGCCTTATGAGTGGGTTCCTTAATTTACTTGTATCGATTTTTGCATTTGGTGTTCTTCGATTTATTATTTTTATTTTGAGTCTAATTTTGGTTGCCACTGGGTTATAATCTAATCCTATGTCGGCAATTGGATAGGTTTTTGCGGATATAATTGCGTTCCTGTATCTTTGTCTAACTAAAACATAGTCTATTAGGTTTCTTACAATTCTCTCTTCTTGATCTGCTCTATCTACAATCACTTCACTTAATTTTTCCTATCTTTCTCCTATTTGAGGCTAGGACGACAACAGAATAATATTTTAATCTGTTGTACAACTTTCATAACAAATAAGTCACTTTTGGAGAGTTACTTGCATAAAGTTGTCTTATGAAATCGACCTACATATAAAACCAGCGTAATTCTAGTTTGGCAATTTATTTGTGGGGAAAGCTCGAGTTTTGTATTATATTTTTTACCGATCACCAAATTCGCACCCAATTTTTTAGGATCAACAAATTTTTCAAAAGAATTAAAAATTAAATTTTAAAAATAATAAACTTGAATGCATGAATGGGCCGGTCTTTTCACCTCTTATAAATATTGTTCTATCTGAGATATAGTTATCTGAAGGATAGATATTTATTTATGAAATAAAATGTCTACGTCTTTTTACGTCAAATTATGTTGCGGTTACTTATCTGTAAGATAAACGTAAAATTTATTTCGGAACACACCAATATTGTTGAGAATGTAATACATTTATATTGTATACACAGATATATTGGTGTAAGAGTAAGCGGAACGCACCCATAGTGTCATGGGTTGACATGACAGACAATAATAGTAATGTAAATGAGTATCATGTAGTTGTAGGTAGTAGTAAGAAGTATGGTGGCTTAAGTTAGGTTAGTTAATTAGTATGTATGTTATAGGAAATAAAGCCTTTTATAATAGTAGTAAAGTACGACTATTTATTTTCCAAATCCACACCTTAACATGGTAGCAGAGGTCCGTGGTTGGAAAGTCGTACCTTTTACAACAGAAAAAGTTTGGTGCAGTTTGAAAAAAAAAGTGTGACACATGATGGCAGGTAGTAGTGATTTTAGAATACCTATATTCGATGGGGAGAATTATAAAATGTGGAAAAAACGTCTTATGCTATTTTTGAAAATGAAGAAGTGTGATGTTGTGGTAACCAGACCGAAAAATGAAAATGATGATACAAATTGGGATGACGATGATGTAAAAGCAATGAATTATATATGCGGTGCAATATCGGATCGACAGATGGAGTACATCGACGAAAAAACTACGGCGTATGAGATGATAAAGAAATTTGATAATTTATATTTGAAAGAATCAACGGCATTGCAGATAGTATGTAGAAATAACTTGGAAAGATTAAAATTGAACAACTATGGAGACTGTGCAACATTTTTTAGTGACTTCGAAAAAGCTATAAACGAGTTAAAAAGCGCGGGTGCTAGTGTGTCTGAAAAGGAAAAATTGAACTATATGTTAAACACGTTGCCAGAGTCGTACAGTTATATTGGTGATTTAATAGATACATTAAAAGAAGATGATCAAACTGCAGACTACGTAAAAACTAAGGTTATGATGTCCGAATTAAAAAAACAAAACAATGATTTTGGAAGAAAATCCAGTACATTTGTGGTAAATAAAGGTCGACAGGATCGATCATGCTTCCAGTGTGGCGAAGTTGGTCATTTCAAGCGAGATTGCAAAAATGGCGCCAATCAAGCGTCGGGTAATGGCGGACAAACGACAAGCAGTAGAGGCTGGTGGAGAGAAACGCGAGGTCGACAAGAAGCCGGAAGAGGAAGCTACGTCAGAGGACGTGGCCACTCACGTGGACAGCGCGGAACGCATGGAACAAGTGCACAGCGGTTCAACCGACAAGGACAGAAGAACGAAGAGCGAAACAGTGCTTCTTGGCTTACAACAGTAGCTCTTGGTAAGGATATGTCAGTTATTGCACAAAATACTGAAATAGGTAATGTAAATAATTGTATTGAAATAAAATGGCTTTTAGATAGTGGTTGTACAGACCACATTATTAATGATGAAAAATTATTTGATAAATGTAAATTACTTAAAGATCCCATTAATGTTTATTTAGGAGATAATAGGGTTGTAAAAGCTACTAAAATTGGAAATGTTTTAAGTTACTTTGATGCTTTTGGTAAAAAGAGTTTAGTAGATATGCAAAATGTTTTCTATGTTAAAGATATGAAATCAAATTTGATAAGTTATAGCAAAATAACAGAAAATAATAAGATTATTTCTCTAGGTAATATTTCAAAAGTTTTTGATAAACTTGGTAATATAACAGCAGTTGCTTTAAAAAATAATGGCTTATATATTATGAAAAGTAAATTAAAATCAGTTGAATTGCATGTAAATGTTGCAAATAAAGATATGAATAATATGAATCAAAAGGAAAAATGGCATCGTTTATTAGGTCATGTAAATTTTAAATATTTGAATATTTTATCTAAAGATCAGCTGTTGAATGGAATTCCTAATGAGTTTGAATCTGAATTTATGAAATGTAAGATTTGTATTGAAAGTAAAATGCATAATATTCCGTTTGTAAACAGTAGAAAAAAAGCTAAAGATATTTTAGAGATTGTACATACTGATGTTTGTGGGCCTTTTCGAACTACTGGGTTTAAAGGTGAAAATTATTTTGTTTCTTTCATTGATGATTATAGTAAGATTTCTAAAGTATATGCTATAAAATCAAAAGCAGAAGTATGTGATTGTTTGAATGAATATACGAATGAAAGTGAAAATTTGACTGGAAAGAAAATAAAGATTTTAAGATGTGATAATGGGAAAGAATATTTGAACAGTAAAGTCTACAGATTTGCAAAAGAAAGGGGTATAGTAATTGATAATTGTCCTACATATGTACATGAATTGAATGGGACTGCAGAACGGTTTAATCGAACTATAATGGATATGTCAAGATGTTTGTTGGCTGAAGCAGATATTCATAAAAAATATTGGCCTGAAATAGTTTGTGCTGCGGTTTATTTGAAAAATCGTACTTTATCTGATACAATTGAAAAGAAAACTCCATATGAAATATTTTTTGGACAGAAACCTGATGTTTCTAATTTGCGTTTGTATGGAAGTAAAGTTTTTGTACGAAGACCAGAACAGAAGAGAATCTCTAAATGGGATAAGAAAGCTGATATGGGAATTTTAATTGGTTATAGTAATGTTGGTTATCGTGTATTATTAAATGGCAGAGTCATTGTTGCTAGACACGTGGATATTGTTGAAGAAAACGTTAAGTGTATAGGTTTAGACTTTAACGAATCAGATAATGATAATAATGAAGAGTGTTACCCTGATAAAATTGATGAAAGCTCTGAAAATGACTCAATAGATGAAACTTTTGAAAGTACAAATGAAAGTATGGATGATAGTGTGAATAAAAATGAACCTGAGTTACCTAGATCTCACAGAGCCAAAAATCCTCCAAAGAAATTTGATGACTACTATGTATATAATAGTAGTATTTTTGTAAATATGTGTAGAACTGATATACCACATACATTTGAGGAGGCGATAAATTCTAATGAAAGTAAGTATTGGAAAACAGCTATGGACAAAGAAATTGATAGTTTAAATAAAAGTAAAACTTGGAAATTGGTTAAAAATGATACAAACAAAAATATTCTGGATGTTAAATGGGTTTATACTAAAAAGTCTGATAATACTTATAAAGCTAGATTGGTTGTACGAGGTTTTCAACAAACTGATGAAATTGATGATATTTATTCACCTGTGGCTAAAATGCAAACATTAAAGATTTTATTGTCATATTGTTGTCAAATGGGCCTAGTAATTGAACAAATGGATGTTGAAACAGCCTTTTTAAATGGTAAAGTAATTTCTGAAGTTTATATTAAACAACCTAAGGGTTATGAAGATGGAACAAGTAAAGTTTGTAAATTAGTTAAAGCTTTATATGGTTTAAAAGAAAGTCCAAGGGCATGGTATGAGTGCCTAGATACATTTTTGATAAATTTAGGTTTTGAAAGAAGTAATATTGATCCTTGTTTGTACGTTTATAAAATTGGAAATGATATTATTTACTTATTAATTTATGTCGATGATTTATTGATTTGTGGTAGAAATTTAAATGAAATTAAAAGGATTAAAATTTTATTATCAGAAAAATTTAAAATGAAAGATATTGGTGAAATTAAAGAATATCTTGGTATTACTGTTGATTATGATTCTAGTAAACATGAAATGAGATTGGATCAAAATAAATATATTGAATTATTAAGGAAAAAATATAATTTAGAAAAAGGTAAACTGTATAATACACCTATGGAAGTAAATTTAAAAATTGATAAATCTGATCATTGTGAAAGAAATATTAAATATAAAAATTTAATTGGTGCACTATTATACATAAGTTCGGCAACAAGGCCTGATATAAGTTTCAGCGTAAATTATCTGAGTAGATTTCAAAATTGCTATAATGAAACGCACTTTAAATATGCTGTACGAATTTTGAAATATTTATGCTTAACTAAAGATTTAAAATTGTTTTATAACAGAAATGAAAAAGTAAGTATTATTGATTGTTATGTGGATGCCGATTGGGCAGGTGATCATTTAGATAGAAAATCTACAACTGGTTTTGTAATAAGATTGTTTGGTAATGTAATTTATTGGAAATCTAGAAAACAAAAAAGCGTTACAAAAGCTTCAACTTTTGCAGAGTATGTAGCATTGTCAGAAGCAGTAAGTGAATTGATATTTGTAAAAGAATTGTTGAAAATATTCGATATTGAAATAATAAAGCCAATTGATGTTTATGAAGATAACACTGGTACAATTAGTATAGCTAATTATGGCAATTTTACAAAAAATTCTAAGCATGTTGAAATTCATTATCATTATGTAAATGATTATGTTAAAGCAAATGTTATAAATGTGGTTAAAGTAGATTCTGATGATAATATTGCAGATATTTTTACGAAGTCCTTGGGCCAAGATAAATTTGAAAAATTTCGAAGTATGTTAAATTTGAATTAATGTAAATACAATGTAAATGTAAGGAGGCGTGTTGAGAATGTAATACATTTATATTGTATACACAGATATATTGGTGTAAGAGTAAGCGGAACGCACCCATAGTGTCATGGGTTGACATGACAGACAATAATAGTAATGTAAATGAGTATCATGTAGTTGTAGGTAGTAGTAAGAAGTATGGTGGCTTAAGTTAGGTTAGTTAATTAGTATGTATGTTATAGGAAATAAAGCCTTTTATAATAGTAGTAAAGTACGACTATTTATTTTCCAAATCCACACCTTAACAAATATTTTAATTAATTGTCAAAGAAATCACAATAACGTTTTAATATCACTTTTGATTATACAATTTGTGGTGACAGGAAGAAATTAAATTATATAAAGAAAAATTTAATAACTAATAAAAAAATAATACTTGTTTAGTGATTCTCAGGTTTTTTTATAACACTAAAATATAAAAGGTTAGCTTAAACATCTTCAACTTCAAAAAGTTCAATAATGTCTTCATTTAGCAATTCATCTTCAAAATTGTCCTAATTTTGATCTCTAGCTAGGTTATACTCGTAGAATGTTAGATCTCGTAGATTATAACGGTTGAATCTTTTCACGTTTTAATATAAAATTCATTATTAAAATTGAATTGTTTAGTCTTCTTCTTCTACTTTTTGTAGATCTTTCGATCTGTTTAATTCTGAAGCTGCCTCTGGTTAATTTCTTGGGAGGTAGATTGCCAACTATCCCTCCATCTTTTAGGTGGTCTTCCGGCGGGTCTTGAACCGGGCGAATTGTTTTCTAGGGCAATTTTTGGGAGTCTATTCTCATCCATTCGTCTTACATGGTTGTACCACATCCTCTTGCGCTGCCTTCCCCATCTTACAATATCTTGAATTTTGCACTGCTCTCTAATGTTTGTATTTCTCGCTCTGTCTCTTCTTGTTTTCCCCATTATTGTTCTTAGGGTTTTCATTTCGGCAACCCTTAGCATCTGTTTCGTTTTGTTAGTATCTTCGCGCACTTCTATGCCATATGTCATGATCGGTCGTATGCAAGTCTTATAAATTCTAATTTTACTATCTGTGCGCATATACGGATCTGTAGAACTTACATCTGAGCGGATCTTTTGCTATTGTCATACATTTAGTTTTGTTGGTAGAGATGTTCATATTTAGTAGTCGGCTTGTTTGAAAGAACTGAAAGAGCTGCCTTTGGAGATCATCTTCTGATTCGGCAATAATTGCTGCATCGTCTGCGTAACACACTATACCAATTCTTTTGTTGCCCATTCTATATCCGAGATTAAGAGATGTTACTTTGTTGATAATTTTGCCCATGAGAAGATTAAACAAGAAGGGGCTTAAACTGTCGCCTTGTCTAATTCCTCCCGGTGTTGGAATATTTTCAGTGAATTCGTCTCCTGCTCTAACTTTGGTTACGTTGTTGTTATTTAGTTTATGGAGTATCTTTGTTATACTGGTCGGTGTTTCATTTTCTATTAATATATTTAGAATGTCTCCCAGGCGAACTCTGTCAAATGCCTTCGTCAAACCAATGAAGCAAATATACGCTGGCATGCCGAACTCTATAGCTTTTTCTTTTGTTTGTTTTATTATAAATACTGCGTCTGTTATAGACCGCCCTTTTGTAAAACCTTGTTGTTCTTCAGCATTAGTGATTTGCTTTTCCAATTTGTCCTTGAGAATACCCGTGAAAAGTTTCATTGTTGTATTTAAGAGGGTTATTCCTCTATAGTTTTGTGGGCAGGTTTTTTGTCCTTTTTGAAATATGGGGATTGTGATACTATTATGCCATTCCTCTGGTGTTTCTGTTTTGTTTAATATTTTGTTAAATAGTTGTGCCAGTTTACTTGCAAGTTCCGGGCCTCCATATTTTAAAAGTTCATTGGGTATACCATCCGTTCCTGGTGATTTTCTGTTTTTTAGCTTTTTGATCTTTGCTTCTACTTCTTCGTAATTGATTGTAGCACTCACATCTGTTTCGCCTTCGTTTATATTCAGCGTTTCTTCAGCATCATATAGCTCTTTAAAATGCTGTTGCCATGTCTCTATAGGTACTCCTTTGGTCTGCACGAACTCGTTAACTGGTTTTTTCCTGTTGAGGAGCATTTTCCATACTTTCTTTTGGACACCATATAGGTCGCAAGTGAATTATTTAGTGGACTTCTTAAAAATGACTTTACTTTATAATCAGAATCTCCTTGCAAGAACCCATTTCTATTATCTCCATTTAAACTTCTTATCATGAATACAGAATTATTTATTCCTACATGGTAGGTACCTACAAAAACATATCCAAAAAGTATCACGAAATTTTCAGAATTTAAAATCAATATTCCATATATTTAGATTTATTGAAAGTGTTATGTTATGTGAACCTACCTTAATATTTGTAAACCTACCTTAACATGGGTGACAGGAGATTGACAGCAGACAAGAGGTCGAAGAAGATGGCTCGTTAGATATAATCATGTATTAAGTTTAGTTGGTCTTTAATAAAAGATATTAAAAAGAAACTGGTCGTCAATCTTATTAAAAGCCCACAGAGACAACGTAACATGGTGTCAGAAGTAAAAATTCAGGTCAGATTATAGTAACGAGTATTATAATAGTCATACAAAAGTCGAAACATGGTCTAACAGCACGTGGTGATCTGGTTGGTTTTAAAATTAATTAAAAACGGTCAAAAGGTAAAGTTCAACCATGTCGGAACAAGATTCTATAGAGCAGAATCAACCTGTCGTTGTAAAAATAAAAAGTAACGTGATAGGAAATGAAATTCAACCGTTGTCAATGCAAGGAAATTTGGCACATAACTGGGGAGAATGGAGCATAAATTTCAAAATATTTTTGAGAGCCACAGGTTTAGAGGAAGAAAACGATGCGAGAAAAGTAGCTTCATTATTGCACTATATTGGTACAGATGCAAGAAATATTTACAAGTCATTTGAGTTTAACATGGATACTGTAACATTTCGAGAAGTTGTAGGGAAATTTGAAAAATACTGTAACCCGAAGAAAAATTTAACAGTAGAAAGACATTATTTTCTTACTAGAGTACAGAAAGATGGTGAAACTATTGAAGATTTCATGACTAGTCTAAAGAATTTGAGTTTAACATGTGAATTAGGAATTTTAAAAGAAAGTTTGGTGTGTGACATGTTCATTATTGGTTTAAATCCTAAATACCATTCAATTAAGCAAAAACTATTGCAAGAAGTAGATCTGAAGACAGAAAAGGTATTACAAATTGCTCAAAATATAATTACAACTCAAATGCAAGCACAACAGTTAAATAAAAATTCAGAAGCAGTGGTATACAAAGTAGAGAAGAATAAAGATGGTCCAGGTCCGAATTTTTCAAATCATTCAAGGTATAGAAATGAAGTCCCAGGTCCAAGTTGGAGAAATGATAGTCAAAGGTACAACATAGATGGTACGAACACAAACAGTCAAAGTCAGGTAACAAGTCAGAATTTTAAATCAAGATATAATGGATATTCAAATCAGAGTAAGAATAGTGAAAATAATCAAGTGGTAAGAAAAGTTTGTCAAAGATGTGGTGAAAATCATAGAAATAAATGTCCAGCATTAGTAGCTATTTGTCATTATTGTAAAAAACAAGGTCATTATGCAAAATGTTGTCAAACTAAAAGAATAAATAATATAAATTTAAGAGAAAGTACAGTACAATCATCTAATAATGAAAATGATTCATGTTTTGTTATTAAAACTATTAGTCAGAATAGTATTAATCAGAATTGGTCAATTGTAGTCAGAATCAATAAAATAAATGTAGTATGTTATTTAGATACAGGTGCACAAGCTAATGTGATGTCAATAAAAATTTTTAATGAGGTTAATGTACAAAAGTTAGAACTGGTACCTACATGTATAAATTTAAAGTCTTTTTCAAATGATGTCATACCTATAGTAGGAAAAGTAAATTTGTTATGTGAAATTGAGAATAGGTTAGAAAGTATTGAGTTCATTATTGTGAATTTGGAGTGTCAAACAATTTTGGGTCTAGATACTTGTCATAAATTAAAATTAATTAAAAGAGTTGGTCTAGTAAGTCATGAGTCTATAATAGAGAAAAATAAACAAGTTTTTGCTGGTCTAGGTTGTCTACCTAATGTATGTCACTTAGAAATTGATAAAAATATTAAACCTATAATAGAACCGCCAAGAAGAATACCTTTCTCTTTACATGATAAATTAAAAGAAGAATTAAATAGAATGTTGTCTACGGGAGTAATAGAAAAAGTCAATGAAGCAAGTGAATGGGTAAATTCAATAGTCTTAGTCGAAAAAAGTAATAAAAGTTTGAGAGTTTGTCTGGATCCCCGTAATTTAAACAAAGCTATAAAAAGATGTCATTATCCTATACCAACATTTAATGAGATTAGGTCAAAATTAGCAAAAGCAAAATATTTTTCAACACTAGATGCACAGTCAGGGTTTTGGATGATACCATTAGATTTAGAGAGTTCTAAGCTATGCACATTTAATACACCCTTTGGAAGGTTTAGATTTACAAGATTACCTTACGGTATAAGCTGCGCTCCTGAGATTTTTCATAAAGTAATGAATGAAATAGTAGGAGACATAGAAGGAGTTTGTTTATATATAGATGATATTTTAATTTATAGTGAAACTTTGGAAGGTCACAATAAAATACTAGAACTAGTACTAGAAAGGGCAAAACAATTCAATTTAAAATTCAATATGGACAAATGCAAATTTCTATTATCAGAAATAAAATATTTGGGTCATATTTTTAGTGCAGAAGGCATATGTCCAGATTCTAGTAAAGTAAGTGCAATTTGTCAAATGTCTATTCCTAACAGTGTAGCTGATATTAGAAGATTTTTGGGAATGATTAATTATTTAGGCGAGTACATAGATAATTTAGCAGAGCGTACAAAAAATTTAAGGTTATTGAAAAAAAATATTAGTTTTCATTGGACAGAAGAGCATGAAAGAGAATTTGAGTCGCTTAAAGAAATGATTAGTCAAACGCCAGTACTAGCATATTTTGATAACAATTTACCTTTAACATTATCAGTTGATAGTTCACAATTTGCAGTTGGTGCAGTGATTTTACAAAACAAAAAACCTATAGCATATGCATCTAAATCTTTGTCACAGGCTCAGTCAAATTATGCACAAATAGAAAAAGAGTTATATGCAATACAGTTCGGATGTACTAGATTTAAACAATACATTTATGGTAGAAAAGTTCAAGTTGAAACAGATCATAAACCATTAGTCAGTCTTTTTAAAAAACCATTATCTGAGGTTCCAGCACGTTTGCAAAGGATGATGCTAAACTTACAGCTTTATGATTTAGAAGTTAGCTATACTCCAGGAAAATTTCTTTTCATCGCAGATACATTAAGTAGGGCACCAGTAGAAGGTCCAGATAATACTGATAGTGGAGATGAAGAGTTACGTATACATGGAAGTTTATTAGTTAACAATTTAGCTGTGTCTTCAAAGAAATTAATGGAAATACAGGCAGCAACCAAAACTGATAGAGTTTTACAGTCAATAATAAGATATTATAATGAAGGTTGGCCAAGTTCGAAAAATAAATTGGAAACGGAGGTTAAACCGTATTACAATTTCAATCATGAAATACATGTTGTGGATGGATTAGTCTTTAGAGGAAATCAAATAATAATTCCTGAGTCATTGCGTCAAGTTATATTAGAAATAATTCATGAAGGTCATTTAGGATATGAAAAATGTATTCGACAAGCACGTACAGTAGTTTTTTGGCCAGGCATGTCAGTAGATATAAAGAATAAAGTTGAACAGTGTCCAGCATGTCTTAAATATCATAGATCAAATAGTCCAGAACAACTATTACCACATGAAATACCAACTTTGCCTTGGCAGAAAATTGGTGTTGATCTTTTTTATTATAGTAAAGTCACATATATATTATTAGTAGATTATTATTCTAAATACTTTGAAATAGCGCCTTTAAATAATACTTCAGCAAAAGAGGTAATTAGTACAATGAAGTCTATATTTGCGAGACATGGAATACCATTGATCTTAATGTCTGATAATGGTCCCCCATTCTCATCAAAAGAGTTTCAGTCATTTTTAGTAGATTGGGACATTACTTATCAAAGTTCTAGTCCTTATTATCCAAAAAGTAATGGTTTGGTAGAGAGGACAGTTCAAACTGTAAAAAATATTTTTAATAAGTGTATAGAGTCAGGCTCTGATCCATATCAGGGAATGTTGCAATACAGAAATACAACGTTAGAATGTGGTTATTCTCCAGCTCAGTTATTAACGTCACGTAATTTAAGAATGAAATTACCTGTTAGTGAAAAAATACTCATACCAAAAACAATTGATAGGAACGAATATAGCAAATTTGTTAAGGAAAAAGAAAGGAAAGTAAAAGAATATCATGATAGGTCAGCTAGAAACTTACCGAATCTCTTTGTTGGAGAAAATGTATTTTATAAAAAGGTTCCATCATCACCGTGGTTACCAGCTACTGTGATAGAAATAGGTCCTTTTCCAAGATCATATGTCGTCAGAACACCTGAAGGTGTACATTATCGTAGGAACAGACAACACATATTAAAGCCTGCCAGTACAATTAGTAGACAAAATAGTGAGGTGATAGTTAAGCATGAAAATAGTACAGCAGCTAGTTCCAATTTGTATGAGGCTCCAAATATGAACAACGATACATCAATTTCAAATCAAAGTTATGACAATTTAAATGTTAACTTAAATAGGTCACATAGACTAAATGTAAGTAATCAATTTTGTACCAGGAGTGGTCGAATTGTAAATAGACCAAAAAGGTTTTCATTTTCAGAAGAGTAATGCGGCAGTGTAGTGTTGCGGGTAGATTTAGGTTGTTGGGATAGTTTAGTTTTTTTTGTAAAAAAAAAGGGGCATGTTATGTTATGTGAACCTACCTTAATATTTGTAAACCTACCTTAACATGGGTGACAGGAGATTGACAGCAGACAAGAGGTCGAAGAAGATGGCTCGTTAGATATAATCATGTATTAAGTTTAGTTGGTCTTTAATAAAAGATATTAAAAAGAAACTGGTCGTCAATCTTATTAAAAGCCCACAGAGACAACGTAACAGAAAGTTTTGAAAATTTCCTACTAAACTCGGATTCACCAATAGATTTCAGCGTTGGCTCTTACGGACAATGTTAATCAAATGGAAGAAAACGCTGCAGCGTTGCTAGTTCATCGTCGGCCTCAACGTGGCAGAGCCGGCTTCGATCTTAACACTCCCTTATACACGGAGCACTTGCAATTTTGCACTAACATTCACTGATTTGCCATAATGACTGTTCCAGAAAATATTCGGACGTCGTCGTAATATAGTGCTCAACAATTGATAGGGATCATAATTATGATTTCAAATATTTTAAAAGTTTGTTGAGATCCCATAGAATAAATGAAAATAGACGACTTTAATATTCAACTTTTTGCCGACCCTAGTAAAAAATGGCCATAATGGCAAAATTTATTTTATTTCATTTAAAATTGATAATAAAGTCGGGGTATTAATATTACTTTAATTATATTAAATTTTTACAAACTTCGGCTATTTCTGGAGTAAAATATTACTTCGATCCTTATCAATTGTTGAGCACTGTTGTATTTGACGAATAGAAAATTTCTTACATCTCTTGTCATATTTACGGAAATGGATGTTTGGAGACCTTTTGAATAGAATTGAAATGAATAGAAAGAAAATGCCACGATTAGTAGATAAGTCAAAAATATATCGAGGATACATAATTTATATTTTAGTATTATTTATACAGGGTGTTTCATTAACAGTTATCCATAGAGTAACTGGAGATACCTTAGCACAAAATACGAAGATTTAACCTAAAATACTAATCACATGCTATGATTTTTGTGACTGATATTAAGTTAAAGTTGATTTCATAAAATTGAATGAACTATCTTTCAATAACCACCTGGGTGGAAATTTTCGTTTATTAAAAAAATTAATAAATGAAAATAATTTCTATCCTTGTGTGATCGGTACACACCGGAGGGACCGCAGACGTTCGGATACAATTAGCGTCTCTTAGCAAAGACAATGACGTCGACTTTGCTAAGTATCAAGACAATTACTCTACTCACACAAACACACACACACTACATTAATAAACTTATCTTGATTGAGACTGGCTGAATGACAATTGTCCAAGCCAAAACACACACAAAAAAAAATCTTTCAATAAAATCCTTGCAACTCATAAATATTGGCAATATCATTTTGATGTCTTCTACTTTAAAATGTTTAATATATATGATTTGCCGATATGAATGGGTCAGATTAAATTTAATGATAAGAAGAATTTTTTCCTAACAAAATTTTTGTAATTGATTAATATTTTGTATTTCGATAATGACCTTCGAAGTGAAAGTCGTAGAATAGCTTACTGACTAATGGACGTTTGTAGAAATGGTTTAACCATGTAGAAACTTTGGTATTGTTGTAAATAAATAAATTGTAAATAAATAAATGTAATTTAGTATTTTCCTGATAATAGTATCTACTAATTGTTATACGAGTGCGTATATCTATAGCAGTTTTGCAGTTTGTAGAAACGGTTTAACTGTTTTGTGTTTGCATTCGAAAAGGTACAAAAACATGGAGCATTTAGAAGTGAAAAGTTTCAAAGAAGGACAAATCTTATATTTATATGCGCCACAAATTATTTTGAATATGTTGATATATACAACAAAAACAAATTCCGATCTGACTCCAACACAAATTGTTTCTACAACAAGTACAGCGCTGGGTGTTAGCGATAGGATTGGATCATAATGGAGACTTACCCAAAATTCCGAAAAACCCACGTAAACGGACCAAGAAGGAAACCTATCGGGAGTTTACCTACAATGAAAACATCGGGAACCAATTGAGAAGACTTGTTCACATGGAATTTTCCTTAAAGAACATACCTCCCACAAGCAAAGCTATCCTGGATGCCGTTAATTTACATGAACATTTGCCTAAATTTTCCAAAAGTACTCTATATCGACTATTGCGAGAGATGGGGTTTGTTTATGAAAAAAGAGGAAAGAAAGCATTAATGATGGAACGTCCTGAGATAATAAATTGGAGCCATAAATTTCTTAGAAAAATACAGAATTATCGAAATCAAGGATACAATATTTTCTATTTTGGATGAAAGTTGGGTAAATATCGGACATAGTTATAAGGATGAATTTTTAAAAATCTTGACTACTGGTCTAAATGATCCAAATCAAAGAGGTCCGAGATTTGTCTTGTTACATGTTGGATCTGAAAGAGGTTTTCTACTAAATTCAGAATGTGTATTTTTAGCAAAAAAAGATTCAAGCGAATACCATGACGAAATGAACGGGGAGTCTTTTGAAGACTGGTTTGAAAATAAACTAATCGCAAACCTCCCAAAAGGAGAAAAAAATGTGGTAGTAATGGATAATGCTCCATATCATTCATGCAAACAAAATTTTCCAAGAACCTCCTGGAACAAACAACAAATTCAAGAATTGTTACGAGAGAAGGATATATCTGATGACGAAGATTATATAAAGTCAGAACTATTGGATGTAACAAACAGTTATGCAGATATATACGACAAGTATAACATCGAAACTTTGGTCGAGAAATACGGCGTAGAAATATTACGATTGCCTCCCTATCACTGTGAGCTTAATCCAATAGAGATGGTTTGGAGCCAATTTAGCATTACGTTGCAGCCTTTATGGTCCAGGTTTCTACACCATATAGAAGTATGGAGTAAATGTAACATTTTACAAAGCGATATCGAAGCGTTAAGTTGAGGCTGCTGTTGCTTAGCAAGGTTCTCATATTAGTAAATGCTGTTCTGGCTTGCTCAATCCTGCTACGTATCTCTGTCTGGATCTAGATCTTCAGTTATCCAACTAGCGAGATATCTAAACTTGGGGACCTGGCATATAGAAGAAGGAAATGAGCCATCAAATAAACTATACGGATTTAAAATCTGTTTAATAAATTGTTTAGTTATAATATAAATTTGTTAACGAAAAAAAAAAGTATAATTTTTTTAGTATAATTAAAATATATAAAAGTGTATAAATTTTTCTAAAACCAATAACTGACACTTCACAGTTAAACGAAAACTATACACGACGTCTTTCTTTTTTGATAATATCCCCGCAGCCAATCTCGTCGCTTATGGAATTGAAAATTTTGTCGAATTCTGTAAAATTTAATGAATCGTTTGATTTCCAATCTTCTAACTTGGGCATTTGTGACAGTTTGCAAGGGAACGGTTTTTCTTGAAAGAATTTGTCTCTTAATGCCTAAAACATAATATTAAAATCATACGATTGGTTCCTAAAATAAGAGAGACAGTTTTCAAAACATTTTTCTTTTGGGATTTGCAGATTATGGTGGGGTGCAAAACCTAGGACTCTTTTAATAGTCTTTAATGCTTTGATAAGATCTCACTTAGACTATGGTTCATTCTTATTCAGACCTATATCTCAGATATGCATTAATAAACTTAACACAGTATTTTTTGAAGGGCTAAGAATTTATTTGGGTTGTATGAAATCTACCCCTCACTTGGCTTTGCTAGCAGAATCGGCGCAATATGATTTAAAACATAGAAGTTTTAATATTAGCTTCTAAATTTTTAAATAAGATTGTTAATATCAAAAACCATCCTTTGATTTTATCCCTTGTTAACTTATGGAACAAATTTATAAGCAAACCTAATTTTTATAATGAAGATTCATTATAAAAATATCATTACTTTCTTTACTTAGTTTCAACACTAGAATACTTTTTTCCATATTTTAACAAAATATATAAAGGTAATAATTTTCCATGTTATCAGATGGATTTTGATACATTAGTCAGTCCAAAAAAAACCCCTCTGTGGCTCAGTGGTAAGAGCGCCTGCCTTTAAACCTTAAGGTCGTGAGTTCGAATCCCACCTGGGTGGAAATTTTCGTTTATTAAAAAAATTAATAAATGAAAATAATTTCTATCCTTGTGTGATCGGTACACACCGGAGGGACCGCAGACGTTCGGATACAATTAGCGTCTCTTAGCAAAGACAATGACGTCGACTTTGCAAAGTATCAAGACAATTACTCTACACACACACACACACACTACACCTCAAATTGTAAGATTGGCGGATGGATTTAGTGTCCGCAGTCATTTAAACACAAACAAACAACAAACAGTCCAATAAAAACACTGAATTGTGAAATAACAAAGAATGAATATAGGGATTAGAGAAAAATTTGCAATATTTACTGAAAAATATATTAATGATTATTGATATCTCATTTATACGGATGCCTCAAAACATTGTAACAAAGTAGGTTTATATTCCTAGTATCAATTACAAATTTTCATCCAGACTACCTGATGAACTGTGCATAGGCAAAGCAGAAAACATGGCTATATATCAAGCAGTTAATTTGTCCATTAATAGACAGATCAATAAAGTTATTATCTTTTCCGATTCTCTTAGTGCAATTTCTAAAATTAATAATAGCAATCTTTTTGCTTCGGTAGATTATTGGTGCCTTAAAACAAAAATCTTATTTCATCTGTAAATGGAAACGAGTTTGAAATACTATCTCATGGATACCGGGTCATTCCGATATACCGGGCACCCTACAAGCTGACACAAGGGCTAAAATAGGAAGAGATCTTAATGTTCCTTTGAATATAAAATTATATTCTCAAGACGTGTTACCAATAATTAAGAATAAGATTAAAAACAAATTCAAAAACACTTGGAAAACTATAATTAGCAAAAAAATCAGTATTACAGAGTACAAAATATTTCCCTGATAAGACATGGTTTCAAAACTTTTCATATAAAGATAGGAGACACATTACAACTATTATACAACTATTATAAGAATGCGAACCGGTCATTGTTAAACAAGTCAACATCTTTTTAAACTGAATTTGGTGGACAACCCTTACTGTGAATGTGGCCTAATAGAGAACCTAAATCATATATTTTTTTAATGCCCCATAAGGATCATTCACATATGCAAGATTTTTAGAATTGGGTACACTGAAGAACAGGCCTAGAGAAAGTCGTCGTAGAGTAACTAGTGATCGACAATACCGGTTTTTGGTCAAATAGCTGGAAGAAATCAAACCTCTTCTCATCCGGAGTTCCAAAGTCAATTTTTCCGACTACAGGTATTGACATTTCAGTTAAAACAGTACGAAAGAGACTTCGTTCCCAAAATTTATTTAGCAGGAGGCAGTTGAGGGTTCCCTGTTATCCTGTAGAACAAAATTGATCAGCTGAATTGGTGTCTGCAACACCAGAACTGGACAAATGAAGATTGGCAAAATGTCCTTTTTTCAGATGAAACCAGAATTGGCCTGAGATCAGATGACCGACGAATTCAGGTTTTAAGAAGTCGAGGCAGACAAGCCAGATCTGTTCCAAAATATAGAGGAGGAACTGTAATGTTTTGGGGAGGTATTATGATGGAAGAAAAAACACCTTTGCGTTCCTTACGGCAAAGCTTAACGGGTCGCCGGTATGTCGATTTGGTACTAGAACCCATAGTTAGGCTGTGGCGAGATGCAGTGGGAAATATTTTCATTTTCATGCACGATAATGCCCCTCCACATACCAGCAGAGTTGCCACAGACTTTCTGGAAACTGAAGATGTCACTGTTCTGAGCTGGCCTGCCTGCTCACCTGATATTAATCCCATTGAGCATCCCATTGAAGCCTCTTTGCAGCAGGTAAATTAAATAATGTAGCCCTTGAAATGGAAAACCTTAAAATTGATGTCCTAGGTATAAGTGATGTACAGTGGCCAGGATCAGGAAAATGCACGAATAACAGTGGAACACTTTATTATTCAGGCACTATCAGTTCAACTCATCGTTACGGTGTCGCTGTCTTAGTATCAAAGAAAATCAGTAACTGTGTAGCAAGTTTTACTCCCTTCTCTGATAGAATAATGACACTACAACTTCAGTCAAATAAACAAATTACAAATATTATACAAGTATATGCTCCTACGGCTGATAAAGATGATGATGAAATTGAAAGTTTCTATTACGATCTGGAACAAATTCTAAAATCAATGAAGAAACATCATACTACAGTAGTAATGGGCGATTTTAATGCCAAAATTGGACATGGATGTGTGGACGGTTATGTGGGTGACTATGGATTAGGAGAACGAAACGAACGAGGAGACCGTATAGTACAATTTTGTCAAGCGGAGGAGTTAGTAGTTGCTAACACTCTTTTTAAGTTACCTAACAGACGACTGTACACACGGAAATCTCCGAGTGACACCAAAGGTAGAGTAGTCAGAAATCAAATTGACTTTGTCCTTGTTAGTCAAAGATTCCGCAACTCTATACTCTCAGCTAAAACCTACCCAGGAGCAGATATAGGCTCGGATCATAATCCTGTAAGAGTCACATTAAGAATAAAACTAAAGATCATTAAAAAACACATACAGAAACAAATTGACGTGAGAAGACTGAATGAACAACATATAAAAGAGAAAACAATAGTGAACATCAAAGAAAATTTACAAAATATAGAGAAACTGAATAGAAATACTGATAACATAGACCAAAAATGGGAGAATATTAAACATGCCGTAATGTTGGTAGGGAGAGAAAATTTAACACCGAAAGAAAGGAAACATAAAGAATGGATGAATGAGGAAATACTACAGTTGATGCGTGAAAGAAGGGTACACAAAACAAATAATCCGATAAGATACAAAGAAACAGATAAACTGATAAAAAAGAAAATAAGAGAAGCTAGAGAAAGATGGCTAAGTGAGCAATGCCATGAGTTGGAACAATTGGAGCGAAAATATGACTTTTTTAATGTACACAAAAAGATTAAAGAAATGACAGGAATGAGAAGAACAACACAGACAGGACAGATCAAAGATACAGATGGTATAATTATAACAGATTTACAACAAAAAATGAACCGATGGACAGAATACATATCACAACTGTTTGATGACAAAGATAGACAAGAAATCTCAAACGAATATACAGATGATACAGGGCCTGATATAATCAGAGAAGAAATAGAATATGCAATCAAACAAGCAAAAAGTGGTAAGGCCCCTGGTCCTGATGAAATTCCCGTAGAACTGCTCAAACTTATGGACGATGAATCTATCAAAATACTCCTAGATCTATTTAACACAATATATAGAACTGGAATAATACCTAGGGAATGGCTCCGTTCGACCTTTATACTACTGCCAAAAAACGCAAATACAAAGGAATGCAACGAATATCGTACGATAGCTTTGATGAGTCATGCTCTAAAACTGTTCTTAAAAATAATCCATAATAGGATCTATAGGAAATTAGACGTAGACATCAGTAACACTCAGATGGGATTCAGAAAAGGGCTGGGTACAAGGGAGGCTCTGTTTGCAATGAACGTTCTTTCACAGAGATGCTTAGACATGAACCAAGAAATTTACGCCTGCTTTATTGATTTCGAAAAGGCCTCTGACAAAGTACAACATGAACCACTAAGACAAGTTCTAATAAAGAAACATATAGACAGCCGAGATATTCGAATTATATGCAATCTATATTGGAATCAAACAGCAAATGTCAAGGTTGAGGGCAGACTAACAGAAGAAATTCAAATCCGTCGAGGAGTCCGGCAGGGATGTATCTTATCGCCACTTTTATTTAATCTGTATAGTGAAGCTATCTGTGAACAAGCACTTGAGGAAGAAGATCTTGGTCTGATAATAAATGGTGAGACGATCAACAATATAAGGTATGCTGACGATACAGTTCTCCTAACGGGAACGCTAGTAGAACTACAACATCTCGTTCAAAGTCTCAATATATACTGTAACAGTTACGGCTTGAAAATTAATTTGAAAAAAACTAAATTTATGGTAATCACGAAATCAAAGAACATCAGAGCTAATCTTGTAATAGACAATACAACGATTGAGCGTGTGCCCTGTTATAAATATCTAGGTGCTTGGATCACAGACGATACTGATCAAACAAAAGAGATTAGATGTAGAATAGAAATCGCTAGATCAGTCTTTAATAGAATGCGCAAACTCTTTTGCAATCGTGATATCAATATAAAGTTACGAATACGAATGCTGCAGTGTTATGTCTTTTCTACCCTGTTATATGGAGTTGAGGCTTGGACACTAAAACAGTTGACCATAAAAAACATCGAAGCTTTCGAGATGTGGTGCTATAGGCGCATTCTCAGAATATCATGGATGGACCGCGTCACTAACACGCAAGTACTCCAAACTTTAGACAAAAGATGCGAAATTCTAAATGAGATAAAAGTACGAACTTTTAAGAAACATCATGCAGGGCAAAAGAAGTGTGGGAAGAAGAAAAATATCGTGGCTTCGTAATCTACGTGAATGGTTCGGGTGTAGTTCGATTGAACTTTTCAGGCGCGCTGCTAACAAAGTCGCAGTGGCCATGATGATTTCCAATCTCCGCTAGGAGTGGCACGAGAAGAAGAAGCATGTGTGGAACATTATAAGAAGTGTTAGAACTCGAAGAGATAATCCAGGTAATGCGTATCAGCTCATTCAAGCCGCTCTAGAAGAATAGGCAAACTTACCTCAAGAACAAGTTGACGATTTGATTAGAAGCATTCCTCGTCGGAATGAAGCTTGGATTAGAGCTAGAAGTGGCAACACTGACTATTAAAATGAACAACAAGAATGTATCTTTCTTTAGATGCTTTAGTCAACCATTGCAATGTTTTCATTTGTTCGTGTTTTTTTTGCGTTTTTGTTAATTTCAAGTATTTGTAAAATTTTTTGATTGTTTTTAAAAAAATTAGTAATACTTTACAAAATCTGAAATATTGGGTGATTTCATATAAGTTTGGTCGTGTGTATATTTAATATTTAAAACACAAACAGTTATTAGCAACATCTAAAAGAATATAAAAATAGTTACCTCCTTTGCCGTCATCCTTTTGTTTTGATCGTATATCAATATCTTGCTTATCAATTTAATAGTCGCGGGATCGATTTCGGATAAAATCGCCGACCATTCCTTCGGTTCTGTATGCGTAAAAGCTATTTTATTATAGTCGGGTAATTGCGTCAAACCAGGCCACGTTTCACTATTCGGTGTACCCAAAGTTCCTAATACAATTGCTAGCTGTTCTATGTCCGTTTCCCCCTAAAATGTAGAACGCTTTAGGTATATAAACTACGATCGCATGGTATCAGTAAGTTTAAAACTATAAAGTTTAAATATTGATTAAACCAGAATTACTCGGAACAGGTGTCAGAAATACACATAAGACTAATGAGAACCGTCACATCTTAGTTCTAAACGCTTGGGTGCACTCAGCATTTCCTTTTCCTTTTTTTCTTGGTCGCCTCCAAGCTCAGCAAATGTAATGCTTCTTTTCGTCGAAAGAAGAACTATCTCAGAATATGTTTCAGGTTCAATATTTGGAAAGATTCCCCATGTGTACCCTTCGAACCAGTAGTCTTAGGCCAGTCCTTCATTTGGCAAAGGCAGAATATTCAATTAAATTAAAAGCTGCTAAAAGTAGTCACTTCATGAGACAGTTAAACGAATCATCAAATAAAATTAAATGTATTTGGCGTTTAGTAAACTTAACAGTCGGGAAACAAAATAACTCAAAAGTACCTAGTGATGATAACAGTAATTTAGCAGACAAATTTAACCACCATTTTGTTGAAATGGCTCCAAAGTTACTTGCCGCTTTGGATCCTACTAAAATAGATGGGTTTACATCAGCATCAAAAAACCGTAATAGTTCTATGTTTTTATATCTAACTAACGCACAGGAAATAACTAGTATAGTCGGAAGTTTTAAATCCAAACACAGTTGTGGTTTTGATCAGATTTCCCCTAAGTTATTAAAACAATGCATTCATGCTCTCGCAGATCCACTGACGGATATTTATAATGCCTCTTTACAACAAGGAATATTTCCTAGTATGTATAAACTATCTATTGTAATCCCTTTATTCAAAAGTGGTGATAAAGATGACCTTAACAACTATCGTCCCATAAGTCTCTTATCTGTGTTTTCAAAGATAATTGAAACTCTAGTTTATACTAGAATGAACGCATTTCTGAAAAAGCATAGTGTCTTGCATAATTTTCAACATGGTTTTACATCTTCTAAGTCTACAACTACAGCTCTTGCAAATTTCGTCAGCTTAGTGTTGGATGCTTTGGACAGACGAGAAAAGGCATGTGGTTTATTTCTCGATTTGTCCAAGGCTTTTGACACTTTGGATCATAATTTGTTGCTAATAAAACTTGAGGGGATTGGTATTCGTGGTATAGTTCTAAAATGGTTTACTTCCTACCTAGAGAATAGAAGACAAAAAGTAAAGATAACATCTAATGGACTTGTAAACGAATCAAACACATTGGATATCCATTATGGTATGCCTCAAGGTAGTGTATTGGGTCCTCTACTTTTTATAGTATTTATTAATGATATAACTGTGGTAACTAATTCACTGACTGGGGTTAACATTATCAGTTATGCGGATGATACCAACATTCTAGTCACAGGAACGTCTGTTCTTTAACAAATTACCAATAGATATACGAATAAATTTACATCAGCCAAACTTTCGGAGGTGTGTACATCAATACTCTTGTGAGCTAGAGCCATATTCTAAAAATAAATTTTAAGTATGTTTTATCGTGTTTAATTAATTTATATAATTTTAAGATTTATGTCTGTATTTTTGACTTGTCTCATACATGTACTTTGTATAATGTCGCATGTGATCAATAAATTTGACTTGACTTGACTTGAACCCCAAAAAAGGCATATTTCATTAAACATACGGAAAAATTGTTTTTAATTGTCGAAGATTCAAAATTTACAAACGCCAGCTTTGAAACACATTTTTTATACCACATATTTCCTGAATTTATTCACACTTATCTTTTAACTTTTCACACTAATTCAATATTATATTTTACAACTAAAGAAGGAAATGTTAAACAATCTAAACAAATTTATCTTATCTGTAAACACAAAATTGATTCTTACAGGAAAAAGCGGTTTCCTCATTATCATTTCGGCTAAAATACATCCCACGGACCACATATCCACAGCCATGTTGTACGTTCTCGATCCGTACAATAACTCAGGAGCCCTATACCATCTCGTTGCAACTTGATGCGAATACAAACGGCGCTTTTCGTGATCGTAGATCCTCGCCAAACCGAAGTCAGCTATCTTTAAAATTCCTTTTTTGCTTATTAAAAGATTCGCCGGTTTGATGTCCTGGAAAAAAATTTATTTAGGAAAAATCAAAATCATACACAAAAGTATATTGTTTTAATTATATGTAACATGAATTTAGGCTCTGGCAAATTAAAAACAAACAATTATAAAAAGAAACATAAATTGGAATAAAGCTGAAAAAAGTAAGTTGAAGCTATTAACTATAATACCATATTATTATTTTTGTCTATTTGTTGCTGCGGTCTAGATATCTACGACTACGTCAATCACTTCCATTGAAGGCCAAGGTATCTTATTTAACCCATTCGCTGCCAAACTTCTTTTTTTTTAATTTTATAGCTTCTACAGGTCAATTCTATGTTCTGAATTTATAGAAAAATATTTAAAAAATTCTTAATCTTTTCACAATAGCCCTGTGTCTAACAATTTTTTGTTCCAATTTTGGAACATGGCCATAAACAGGTAATAAAAAATCAACAACGTCAATTTAAACTTAAACATTTATTGATAAAAAAATGATAACATTTTGAGAGATTAATTTTTTTATGAAAAGATTTGAAGCAATTAAGAGGATGTACATTAATTTTACAAATACCGCATCCAAAAGTTGTGTTTGTTTTACAAATTTTGCATCTGTTTTGTTTTAAAGAAATTGGGTAATGCAGAACCGACATATTTTGTGAAAGAGATCCTGGAATTTTTCGAAATAATGTTCCTAATTTTGTCTTATCAAGTTTTGGTTGTCGAGGGTTGAGTAGTAGATATGTTGCCACAATGGTTCTTGTAAACCCTAATAAATCCAATGGACGCATACTGTCAACGAATTCATCAGCGTTAGATTGAATGTTATTGTGGTGTTGAATTCTATATAAAGTCTATGCGTTAGAGATTAAAGCAGACAAAAGGTGAACAAAAATTTGCCACCACCATTTATTGTTACGCAGTTTTGATCTATAGTTAGCGATATTTCTGTCCATTAAATCAGTACCTCCCATATGAGTATTATACTACTGAATTGCGTAGGGAACGTCTACCATTATATATATTTTTTCTGCTGCAGAATAACGACGTACCGATTTTGTAGGTTGAACGCCATAACAATTTGAAGCCACGTGAACGATGGCATTATCCTTCCAATGGATAATTATTATATCTTCATCAGAACTTGTGTATGGATCAACGGATCCTCTAACTGATTTTTTCATTGCGTTTTTATTCAACCATATCCCAATTCACTCACGGCCTATATCAGTGGAAGTCCGGTAAAAAAGTTGTCAATAAAAAAAGTAAAATTTTTGATCTGAAAAATTATGCTTCACCCTCTCGGCAAAAGTTGTAACTACAGATCCACCTAGCCCTAAGTTACTCTCTCCTAGTAAGGTTCCTTTCCCTTGGTAAGGTTCGGTACCCACAAGATAATCATTTGATACATTCTGAGACCAAAATTTAAACCCATATCTAATAGGTTTCCCTTGAATACGCTGTTTACAGCTATGGTGGCTGTAGTACGGTACCATGGATTCATCAACAGATACTGATATGGTTTCACCAACCGGCACATATTTTATAAATGAACTGTTTAAATGTTCTATGAATGGTCTTATTTTAGCAAACTTATCATTTTCTTGTAGCTTAGTGTTATCTGAAAAATGTAAATTTTGCAAAATTTCTCTAAACCTATTTCTCGGCATGGCGTTTAATCTCCAAACTCCAGTAGATATCTTTCCGATGCCTTTGGGAATAACCAGAAATCAGTAGGATTGCAAAGAATACTTTGAGTTCTTCAATCGTAACCTCAAATGAAGTGTTTGCATTTTTGTGTCATGGGCATACTTTATAGTCTCGTCTTTTATGTATTTAAAGAAATTATCACACCAAAAAAGTGTAAAGAAATCGACTGCACTTTCACAGTGAACATTATTTCGATTTGAAAGTGAGATATTTTCTTGATGATTATCTAGGAACAAGTCACCTCTTTTCCAGTCGTTTTGTCTATTGGATTTATTCGCTCTTTTATTAGATTGACCCATATTTATTTGAAGTTCATCATCGCTCGTCGAGAACATATCTTCAGCGTCTTGTGTCTCACATTGTGAAATAACAGTTGTCTCAGCTGGGGCGTTCAGTATCTTTCATGAAAACTAATCAGAAAAATCATTGAAATTCACATCATCCGATGATTCAAAATCTTCTGCTGGAGGATAAATGTATATGTTTGCAGAATCAAACTCCTTCTGCTTCTTATTTAGATCATCGATTAGATTGTTCAGAGTATCAGCTGAACAACTCGTTTTCTTTCCATAAAATGTTTTCACATCCATAATACCAAACTAAAAAAAAATCTCAATTAGCAACATATACCGCCAAGTTCCATTTTTGGAACATGCAAAAACTAGAGGTTACTCGGTATATTCAATTTGAGGTTAAGCATTTAAACGATACAGATACATTGTATAGGCATATAATATTGCTTAAACTTACCCCGATCGTAATATTTCACAACAGAAAATAGATATAATCGAACTAGAAGTTATACAACTGCACCTTCCTTGAAATTTTGATATGAATCACAAAACAAATGCCACTTATACGAAACCAGTGAGTAAATTCAGTATGAACGTGTTGTTTTGACACTACGGAACAAAAATAGTTTATCAGATTTAAGACCAAAAGTGACATCTTGTAACCAGCAGCGAAACTAACAATCGTTCCAAATTTGGAACATGGCAGCGAATGGGTTAATAAGATATTTATTTTATTCAATACGTGGAGAACGCGATAAATTAAAATGTTTCTGATGAGAAACTTTATTCAAAGGATGTATTCAAACAGAAGCAATATGAGAATCATTCAGCGATATTTAAGAGGAACAGAATAATACAAAGAACGCCAAATTTTTCTTCTTAGGGTGCCTGTCCGTTCCGAACGTTGGCGATCATTCTGGCTATGATAACTTTGTTGGTTGCTATACGGAATAGCTGCGTTGTCTTTCTATACCATGCTCTCAGGTTAGCAAGCCAGGATATTCTTCTTCATCCCGGGGCCTTTTTCCTTCAATTTTACCATAAAAATGCATTGAAGTAGCTCGTATCTGCCTTGATTTCTCATTATATGTCCCAAGTACTGGAGTTTACGGCCCTTCACGATATTGACCAAATCCGCGGTTGTGTGCATCCTAAGCAGTACTGCTTCATTGGTGATTTTGTCTGTCCATGGTTCTTCAGGATTCTTCTGTATAACCATAGCTCAAAAGCCTGAAGTTTTGATAGAGTTTCCACCTTCAATGTCCACGTTTCTACTACGTACAGAAGCACTGAGCACACTAAACATTTACGGAGCCTTATTTTTGTTTCTAGGGTGAGGTCATAGCTCTTGAACACAGAAGTTATAGTCAAGTATGCACCTTTTGTCTTTCCGATGAGACATTTAATCTCTTGGGTATTGTCTCCTCCATCACAGGAAGGCCTAACGGTTCCAAATCCCATTCCGAAGAATTATCGAGTTTTGTAGGTTACCTTAAATAAAGAAAAACAATAAATAAGCAAAATAAAACACTCTTACCCTATGCATTATATGATTGTGGTGCATATAATTGATTCCTCTTAATAACATCTTAAGATAAGTTTTGATTTGTCCTAGCGTCAATGTAAGCTCCTTGTTCTTAAGAATTTCGTACAAGGACATAGGTAGATATTCCATTACTAAAACTACAGAACTTCCCACTGTAAAGACTTCTAGCAAGCTTAATATCTGCAAAAAAAATATTAAGTTGAAAATATCATACCCTCATATTTTAGTCTGGCGTAAAACATCATAATAGTACATTGTTTGCAAGGTTTATTGAAATTATTTATTATTGGAATTTTGTCTGGAACTTAAAAAAAACTATCAAAGGCGATATAGCGACTATCATGCCTGGTTGCACCAACATATCTTAAGCTTAAGACGTGCGTGAAGCTCAGCGTACGAAACATATGCGTTGCACTATTGAGTCTTAGATCAATTTTCAGCTTGAACCGATCCTAATCTCAAGTCCCCATTATTCTCAGCTTAAGTTGCTGTCTGAGTTTAAGATGAGCAATCTAACCTCAAAAAATTGACAGTTGTATTGTGGAATACAGTTACAGATACACATTTTTTTTTATTTTCACCTGTATCTGTTACACTCTAATATAAATAAAACAAGGAGAGTTACTCACAGATGAGAACAAAGCAGATTTTAACAGAACAAGAGCACAAACAAGGCAACTATTCAGAACTAAAAAGAGGAGTTACCTAGAACAGCAAATCCGGGAAATGGACAGAAGTGGCGAGAGGAATCAAATAAGGAAATTCTTTAGTGAAGTGAAGTCAGTAAGAAAAGGTGAAAGTATTGGAGTAACACAGCCTATGAGAAATGAAGCAGGTCAACTTATAATCGTCGAACGATGGAAGGAATACTTTTGGAATTTACTAAATATTGAAATTGAGACGGAGGAAGCAGAAATTACGTTTCATTTTGCAAATATCGAAATACCAGCACCAACACTTGAGGAAGTAAAGAATGCGATCATTTATGATGGCATAAATGGAGAATTGTTAAAAAAGAGGAAACCTTATACACCAAAAATTATATGACATAATTCTCAGAGTATGGCAACAACAGAAAATGCCTAGAGAATGGAACGGAAGCGTTATAATTCCCATATATAAGAAAGGAAAAAAGAACAATTCCGAAACTTCGATGCCCTTTGGTATAAATTCAGGACTTAGGCAGGGGGACCCCTTGTCACCGTTGCTGTTCAATTTTGCTTTAGAATGTGCAATAAGTAAAATATCGTCTGAGCTGACAGGAGGATTTGCTGATCAAGGATCAAAACTGTTGCTGGCCTTTGCTGATGATATATATGCAGTCACGCATTCTACAAGAGACGTGAGAGAGGTGTTTTCACAGCTCGAGGAGGAAACAGGTAGTTTGGGTCTCTGAATAAATGAAGAAAAGACAAAATACATTGTAGTAACCAACAATCCAAGACCAAGAGTTAGGCAGAACATCAGTATTAATGATCACAACTTCGAAGTAGTAAAGGAGTTTAAATACCTAGGTGCGATAATCACAGCTGACAACCACATAGAAAAAGAGGTCTCAGCAAGGATAGCTGCGAGAAATAGAGCATTATACTCCTTTTCAACATTTAAGATCGAAGCTGCTAAAAAGAAAATCTAAATTAACTCTGTAGAAGTCGATTATTCACCCAATTATTACATATGGCAGTAAAACATGGTCTCTCAACCAGCGGAAAATCAATAAGCTTCTAGTATTTGAAAGAAAGGTTCTCAGAATAATATTTGGCCCTCAAAGAGATAAATTCACAGGGGATTGGTGAAGACGCCGCAATGCTGCGGCGAATTGCGAAGACTCACGCCGAGTTGTAAAGCTAGTGAAGAAGAAGAAGAGTTACTACTTAAGATATAATCAATATTCAAATTCAGAAAAAAAAAACTATGTATCCTCTGATGACAAGAAAAACTCATTAAGTACATATTTCAGTAAATTACAGCTTTGCTAGTGTTTAATATTTGTTGCATTTTTGCAAGAAAAGGTCAACAACTACCATAATCAGTCATATAATATAGAAAAACGAATATAACGTAGATTATGAAATTAGTTGATTGTGATAGGGAGTGATCTTTTCCAGAAAAAGGTACAAGAAAAGTAAATGGTTATTTACTGTATTATGCATGCAAAAACTAGGTAAGTCAGTTCTATTAGTCTATCTAACACTGCTTTTTTTGTTTAAGTACTGTGTTTTCAAGTTATTAGGGCCCTAAACTCTATACATTTCTTTTAAAGGATTTATAATCAGATTTGGGCGCGACGTAGGTACCAAAACTCCTTTTGGCTCCTACAGGCTTTCCTCATCTTCAGCACTTTTTTGCTGTTTTGTTCTCTAAAATTTAATTTTCTTATCAATCTAACGTTGGGCCAAATGATATGGGAAGGGGCTCGTATGATCGTCGTGACCGTTTAGAAATGCAACAAATTATGCTTGCAAATGTAAACTTTTGCGACTAATATTTTACAGGAGTATAAGGGACAGATATATTTTTATGCCACGGTATGGAATTTTATCTTAGGAACCCAGAAACAAAACTGTATACAACATACAATTGTTCGTGAAAAAGTTTATCAATCCAGACTAGAATGAATCCAGAGAAATACGAAATTTACGACGTTGAACACATAGATAAACAAACTTTACACTCAAAGTGACTGAACTCAAAACCAAAACTTTTAATATTAGAACTAACTGTTTTATCCAAATGTGGAAATAGGTATTGTATCATGATAATGACGTCGAGTCGAGTCGAGAATTCGTGAATTATTACAGAATATCGCGGACGAAATCCGGAAAAAACTTTAACAACACTAAGACGATCCACACTCGTTACGAGTTGCAAGTGCAAGAGGTACGTCTACGCGTACGATGGAAAAAAGTAAAGTTAAGTAATGGTGATTGATTCTTTTATCAAATTTTTGATAGTGCAAATGATTAAAATCAAATTCAAAACCTTGTAACTATACCAGTTCAAAAAATGTAACAATCTTATGTTTTCTTACAAAATAACGAATTGTTTAGATAAATTAAATATCAAAACATTACAACAACTTAAAAATTTTAAGTCCAAAACTTACATTTGGATGTTTTAAAACGCGCAAAGCAAGTATTTCTCTCATAACGGGTTTGGGAATGTCCTTATTTGGATTTATGGTTATTTTCTTTAATGCTGTTAGAGTTTCTGTTCTTACATCGATTCCTTTAAAAACAAACCCGTGCGCCCCTTCTCCAGCCCTTCCAACAATTTTATAATTATTCATTTTCAACGGGAAAATTTTTCGATTTTGAATAGAAAGGTTATGTTTAAAGTCACCAATATGTGGTTGCCATGGATACCTTCAAAATGAAGGTCAGTCTACTGTCAAAAGTTAGACGAGTAAAAATATTAAAAAATAAATCAGATTTAGAAGTACAAAAATAAAAAATAATGTAAAAAATTTACTATTATAACTATTTTGTTGTATATACTTTCTTATCTAATGTTAGGTTGTAAAATATTTGAATACAGGTGTGCTGTTGGAATCACAATAAATGTAATTTCAATATACTTGAGCAGAAGAAGAGATATAATTTTAACCTCAATTAGGAATACATGTTTTTATTTTGATATTTTAGAAAATTAATCATTTCATATCATAGTAAGATGACTATCATGGAATCTACAAAAGTTCAGGAACTTGAAGGTTTTTATATATATTTTTATATACAGTAATACAAAATTTAAAAGCACTTTACTGTGATAAACATTTGTTTCATTTTATGATGAATGAATAAAATTAACATCTGGTTTTTACCTTTTCTCTTCAATCAGACAATCCTATTTTTCTTATGGTCTCCCTGACCACCTTTTAGCAATTGAGCCCTTTTTCTTTTACAATCTATTACATGTGTATATATATTTTTTAGATAATTCCTCAGATGATAATATAAGTGAAGAATCAGATCGAGATTCCAATAATTCAGAAGATGAAGACAATGATCTAGCCAACACTGGTTGGGCGGATGCAATTTCAAAAATATTAAAGCAAAAACCAAAGGCTAAGAGCAAAAGTTTAGTACTTTCAAAGGCCAAAAAACTTACAGATGTTAAGAAAGCAAAAAAGGAGCCTCTTGGTTTTGAGATTGCTGGTGAAGATGGTGCAGCTCCAGTTAAAGAAGAGGAAGAATTATCTGAAGATGTCAAATCAGAAGTTTCAGAACCACTGAGAAAAAAGGTAAATATTATTAAGAATAAGCACATGCTTTTGTGGAGAATGTCAGTTGATCCAGTCATTTTTATGTTTTAGAGAAAGGAAATACCAAAACTACGTGTAAAACCAAATATTCTAGAAAAGGATCGTGAACGTCTTCTACAAAAAATAGCAACAAAAGGTGTGGTTCAGTTGTTTAATGCTGTAAAATCACAACAGAAAGATATTACGAAAAAATTAGAAGAAGCTGGACCTCTTGAAGTTAGAAAAGAGAGAGTATTGAAAAACATAGATAAAAGAGCATTTTTGGATGTTCTTATGGGTGAGAAATCACAGAAATTGGACACTAATGTGGATGTAGTAGAAAAAAAGGAAGAAAAACGAGAAAGTAAAAAGAATGTAAGCAGTGATGTTACTTGGAGCGTTTTGAAGGAAGATTTTATGATGGGAGCAAAAATGAAAGATTGGGATAAGGAATTAGAAACAGAAGAAGTTGAAGTAGAATCAGATTAATAATAAATATTGTTTTTAATAAAATGTGTTTTATTTGATGATAATGTTAAAATATATGTCAATATATATGTAAGTCAAACTTGTTGAACATAGAACAACTTTTTGTGAAAGTTAAACTGAATGATGATCATCTTATAATAGGAGGAATCTATATATCACCTAGTTCATTAGCTGAGGCATATGAATATCACTGCACCTTTCTTGAGGAATTAATAAGTCAACATACACAAAGTTCTGTGGTCTTGGCTGGCAATTACAACCTCAATCGAGAGATGCTCAATAGGCTAATAAAATGGGGTTTATTTTATTTTATTACTTTTCACTGAAGCAAACAACTTTAAATTACGATTATAGCATTGATAACACTCAGCTGTCTAGACAGGACTGTGTTAAGGATGTCGGTGTTAACCCATTCACTGCGTATGACACCATTTGGCGGCTCTATGATCTGATGCCTAGTGCGCATGCCGCCATTTGGCATCAGAGCTCCCTTCGAATTTACTTAGCCAGTCCAGTAATCAATACGCAGTAGGTGTGAGTGGATGTGCAGGTACATGCAGCGAATGGGTTAATTTTTATTGTAAATTAGCATTTCGTAAGCATCTAGAGGTTACAGTAAACAGTGCATTTAAACAATTATTGTTTATAACTAGAAACACTTCTCAATTTTCATGTTTTGTTTTACCAATTTTTTTTAATAGTCTCATTCGCTCTAGACTAGAATATGCAATAGTTGTATGGGGATCTTACTATCAAACATCTATAGACAAGCTTGATCATGTTCAGCATAAATTTGGTAAATACTGTCATTACTGTAGTGCTTTTCATGACCTCTCTGTCCCATAAAGTTATAGTGTGATAGCTGATCACTTGAAAATGGTTTCTATGAATTGGCGAAAAGATTATTTTTGCCTAATATTCCTTTACAAAATTGCTAATAATTTGATAAATTGCCCTAAACTTTTAAATCAATTAGGTCATAACACTCTTCATGGAACTAGGCATACTTCGTTCTTTCATCTACCATTTCATCAATTGAATGATGAATACTTCCTCATACATACTTACTCATATGGTGAGACTATATAATACATACCAAAGTGATCTGGACTTATATTTCCAGTCCTTAGAACAATTTGAAAAGTGATAAAGAGACTGCTATTTGTGTGATATTAGTTTGTATTCAAGTTAATTATTAGTTTGTGTTAAACTTTACTAATTGTTTTCCAATGTTATGCTTACTTTGTAAAATTTTATATATTAAATTTTGTTCCAATGTAAATGGTATATCTGTTAATAAATAAATAATAAAAATATCCACAAAATACATATATATGACAAAATATAAAATACATTTACTTATCTAGATATACAAAACATAATTTTTAATCAAAAAAGTCATTGTTCTTAACATCATCTTCTTCACTGTGTTTTGTGCCTATAAATGGTTCTACTTTAGTGTAATAAACTTCCCTTAGTTTGGTATCCTGTAGTGATGAAGAATCTTTCAAGTTATTCTTCGCCATTTTCAAAATGCCACTTACTTTTTTGTAGATAGGGTTAACATTATTGTCATAAGTTTCTTTCATTTTGTTACATTTCGCCAAAAACACTTTTTCCTAAAATAAATATGAAAAGCTGGTAAACACAAATTATGACAAAAGATGCTGTAGGAAACAAAGTCCTGATGGAATACAGTAACTAATACTAAATCTTACTTGAATAAGTGTCTTCGTTAGTTCTTCTAAGTCATTTTTCAAACTCTTTATTTCTTCTTCTGTGGTTGTTTCCACTTTGAGTTCATCTTCTTCAAGTAAAACATTAGGAGGTATTGCAAATGTGTTTCTTGCTTCTTTCTAAAATCAAATTCGCAGTACAATAAAATATATCACAGTATATTGAGACATAAAATAAGCATCTTCTTTAAACAATAGAAAAATTTACTACACACTTTTCAATTATAGATCACTAATAAGTATGTTTACAGAAACACCTAGATCATTCACTTACTTCAAATTTACAGAGAGCCTTTTTGGCACTATCCATATAGAAACCATACAATTGATCTATCCGACTCCTAAGCAAATCTTTATGGATAGTTTCAGAACTACCAACCATTTCAAATCCATTTTCCACATTAGATAAAGCAAGCTGTATTGTCCTTTTAACTACATCATTAACTGAAAAAAGCAGTATATCCTTGAGAATTGAACAACTCTTGTAAGAACTGGTAAATGAGAGACTGTATTGTAGCAGAGACGAGGAAGAGCCTATTAAGTAGTACTTAAAGGTTGCGATACTGAACTAACAAAGATTTTATTTAAAGGAGGGTTTTAGGTTAACTAATAGTCATATTAAAAATCGCTGATACAAGGGGAAAACGTATTTCTCATAACCAGAGCTTAAAAGTATTAAGAAGAATACACACACACAAACATAGTTAATTCTTACATGTATTAGTTTTAATAGGGTATTTTAACCTACATTTTTCTATTAAATCTGTGGAACTAAATTCATAATACTGATTTTCGTATTCATCTTGTGACAATCTATCTATATTTTCCATCGATTAACCTTACTGTAAATTTATATTGGTAAAAATCAATGAAACCGGGGAAGCGCTATTTTTGAAATTTTTTTAAACTTTGACTAAAAAATGAAAAAAAAAAACGGTAATTCTTCTCTTCATAAAATACAAATACACGATCAGTTACACAGCACACTCCCATCTAACAGTGTCAGTCCCGCCCGTATTAACGAGAAAACAAAGATTGGCGCATTGTTTAGTGCCAGGGTGCGGAACTACATAATACATGGCGGTAAATTCAAAAGGATCGTAAAATTACCTAGGATTGTAAATTCATTCAAGAAATTGTACAAGAAGATGTGTAAAGGTAATGGATTTTGACAAGAGCTGTGACCTTGTAAATAACAGGTATATCGGCATGACTTATAGCTCTTGTTAGAATCCATTACCTCTAGTGTCATATGGCCATAAGGAAAAATTAATATAATCCTAAAGCACAGAATAATAAGCAATCAGAAGGGCCACTCTCAGATGCCGCCTTTGAAGTTTTTCAGCACGCGCGCCATGTTTTAGGAGGACACAGACATATGATTTGTGTGGTTATGTAATTGTTTATATTTATGTTTAATTATATTATATTTATGTTATTATATTTAACAATGTTAATATAATTGTATAGTATGTCTATGATTGCCGTAAGTCAAATAAACCTGGTTAATTTTTCCATACACACCACATAAACAACACTAATTTCTTTAAAATCCTCCTAAAACATGGCGGAACGTCTGCGCGGAGGAGATGCGCGTACTTAATTTTCCGTGGAGAGTGGGTATTCTGTGCCTAAAGTAACAAAAAATTCTTATTCTATACTATACGGTACGGTTATCTTGTTATGTTGAGGTTATATTTATTTTTCATTACATTAAACTAGCAAAGTGGTTAAAAAAATTAAAGAATACAATGTAGAATAAAATATTTATTTATAAAAATGTTACAAGAAATATTGTTAATACAAACCAAAAATAATTGTTTTTTGTGACAACGCAGGAACGAGACTAGCAGTGCTACTAAACGAAAGGGTGCACAAATACAAATGGTTTATTTTGGCTATCCGTGTTACCAAAAAATAGATTTCATTTATCTGTCACACAAGAAAAAAGAAGATAGAATTCGACAGCTGTCATTGTCATTAGAGACAATTTGATATTTGATCGAGCTTGCCTTACTTTAAGTGTTACCTAATCTTCAAAAAAATATTGCAGTAAGTAAAATTTATAATTAATAACTTTGTAAAAAATATTATTTACCCAACAACCCCCAGATGTGTTTCTAAACATTAAAAATCATTTCCACATGTATAATTTATTGTTTCTGTATACACCCAAATTTCAAGAGCTCTCCACACATTTTAATTTGGATTTATGGTTTAAGAACATTTTGTATATTTATTCGTCTGTAAGAAACGGTTGTTCTTCAAGCGCCGTCGTATTATAAGTATCTAGGACACTTTTAAATGGGATATAACTGTTATTATTTACATAATCTAAGTCTTAACAATTTTGGTGAATTGAATTTAGTTTTAACTTAAATTATTTATATATACTTAACTACGAAATTTGTGTTGTTTCCTTTAATTATTAATTAGTGTTTTTTTATAGAAATGTTTGCTGCATCAGCTACCAGAATTGCTGTAAGGGTACAACAGCTCCAGCAAATTAGAAACATGTCAGCTATCTCTGGACCACCACAAGTAAAAATCTCTGCTGCTGAAAAACTTGCTCATGGTATTGCCTTGACTGTAGGAATTGTAACTGTTCCAGCCTGGGTACTAGTCAACATCAAACACTACAGAGGTGGAGCAGCTGAATAAGGCATTTTAATTATAGTTGTAGTCAAATTTTTATGTACCAATCTAATTTAAGAATAAATTTATTGATGTAGTTTTGGTGTTGATTATTTTATTAAAAAGTTTCCTACCTTTTCATGGACCAGGCTTGAATTCTTCTGCATGTGGTATCAAGACATTTTCTCCTTGCTTGTGATGTTAAGAATATACTGCCCAAACTGTGTCATCTTGTGAGCTTCGTTAGTTTCAGGCAGGGTGTACTGGCTAGTTCTACCAGTTGAGCAGATGATAATGACATTTGGGCTGTGATATTCTGTTTAAAGGTTTACATGCCCCAACTTTGCTTGTACATGTAATAAATAGCATTGTAAATGAAATCAAGCTCCCTTGCAAAAATATTATGAAACACATTGCACAAAATTAGTTTTGATACCAATTTCATATTTTATTGTAAAAAACAAGTTAACTAATTTTTCCTTTAATTACAATTAAGTCAAAACAATGTCTTTGTCACTGAATATATTTCCAAATACAGAGGAACCTATCAAAAATGATCAAAACAGTTAAAAAAATGTACTATCAGAATTGTCTGGGAAGCTGTAAAATTGTTGCAAGAGAAACTTGGTCCATAATAAACGATCTTCGAAATAAAACTAACAGCTCAAACATTTTCTCTTCTAAACCCTGAAAATCTAAATGAATACTTCGTTAATATGAGTAAAAATATAACAACAACTATTTTGCCACAACAAGATCCTTTTTCCTATCTCCCCAATTCAAAAAAGGGCCACGAATTCATTATATATGAGAACAGTCGATAAATCTGAACTGATCCAAATGTTTTTCTTCTTCACTGGTTTTACAACTCAGGGTGAGTCTTCGCGGCATCCACTATCGCCCTCCATCCTCTACGATCTTGCGCTTCCATTTCCCATTGTTGTAGCCCAATTCTAGATAAATCGGCTTCAACATAATCCTTCCATCTTTTTCTCAGTCGCCCTACTGATCTTCTACCATCTGGTCTTTTAAAAAGACTGTCTTTAACACTCTGTCATCTTCTGATCGTACCATGTGACCTGTCCATCTTATTCGGTTTGCCTTGATATGTCGAACTATGTTTTCAGTTCCATACAGCACTTTTTTTGTTTTTTTTCTTAAGTATTGCTTTATACCTAATTTTCCTTTTAGTGGAATAATTTGCTCAACTGATTGGTATTCCTCTGGATCTGTGGCACCTAAAAAGTTTTTCTGAATTTTATCAAAAAATGGCCGGATTTTTCGCAATTTGTCCGTGTTATTTTGATTTACATTACGACTATTTACGAAATATAAAAACCTCAAAATAGATTCAAATTTATTAACAGGCATAGCATCTGCAATAAGGTCCATCCTCAGGCCATTATCACTTAACCACTAAAGCCGAATTCTGGGATATCTGATGTACGCCATCACTAAATTTATGCCCAAAAAAGTATATAACTCATATTTTGTAAAACCAAAATTTAATTTATTGTTTTGGCCAGCATATAAATTGGTCTGAAAGACGATATCGTCCATTATGTCTGCAGTGAACAGTGATAAAAAATAATCAATTGGATTGTTTCCTTAAACATGAATATGTTTAATGGCTTTCTGTTCCTCTAAACTGTGGCAAAGTTGCTGGCCCATCCATGCTGTCATTATTGCACCATTTCCAATCTTTTTTCTCAGCCTTTTTGATTTTTTCTCTGGACTTTTACGTTTTGATCAAAATGCCAAAATACGCTGAGCTAATGGAATGTCATCGTCACTGTTTTCTGGCTGTATTTCTTCTAAGTAATTTTTATCAATTTGGTCTTCAGCCGTTACATGTTCGAGTGAATACGTCTCTTCGTCATTGTAATCAGATTCCAAATCTGAACCTTCTAGTAAATCACAAATAATGTCATCATTGTCAATACCTATAAATTCTTCATTTTCTGGTAAACATAAAGGTATTTCATCCCTATTGTCGTCTTCATCAGCAAAAAGTACTTTCTGAAATAGAATAAAATTTCCCATTGAAGAAGTAATATTATGTCAATAAATAAAATTTATTTATTTGTACTGAAATAATATAGGTAAGTAACTACATAAAAAAATGCCCTCGAAAATCCATAAATCAATAATAAATCTTTGACAAGAAAATAACAAAAAATTTGTGAACAAGAAAGCTACTAACCCTCTGAAAATTATACTCATAAAACATACCGCAAGAGTGAAATTCTAAGTTACATATTGCATGACGTCCAGTCTAGTGGACATGACTTCAAGGCGATGTTTTCAGTAAGTTTTCAATTATTTTGAAATTATAACAAGGGCCAGTTGTGTAAAATACATAATTCTACAAGAAAAATATTTTCTTACCTTTTTGTTTGCTTTTCCATAAAAACTACGGGCACTTATTTCAGGCAATTCGCAGGTGGCCATCGCGGTCAGGTTAAACATAAACAAACTTTGAATTTCAAAATAAATATTGACAATGGCGGTAGTACCTATTTGAATAGAGTGCACTGAAAAGGATTTCACGCATTTTGCACAAGTTTCATAGAATTAAAATATATTCTTTGGAGTTAAAAGAATCTGTCCACCGCAGCGGACTCAATGCGTGAGAGGGTTAACATAGCTTCTTTACAATAAAGATAAAACGAAAGGTACATAATATTTATTTGATTTTTGTATTAGGTACAATGATACTTAGAGTAAGATATATTAATATAACATTTAATAAATATTGTTACGTTCAAGGTGATCACATGTAAATCTTGCATACGTCCAATAAAAGTATACATTTTTCAAAAATAGTCAAGTCCATCCATGCTCAGATTTTTTCGACAATGCTTATACTCAAAAACATCTAGATTATCTCATTATACATATTTGACTAGGAATAGGAAAAATTTTGTAGGTAGAAAATTTGGCACAAGGTACAAAATTACAATCCGACGATTCGAAAAGTTTTGGTCAGTTTAAGACATTCCAATTGAAAGATTTTACCAATTATTTGGCCTACGCAATAAGGGCACAATCTAGTTAACACTTAGCTCACGTTTGCAGAAATATCTCTCAATACAATATCATATACTACATAAAATTTACCATCAAGCTGCGAATGGCATTTGCAGTGTATTATTAGTTGCATACTTAATAGGAATATTTGTATTTTTTAAATTAATATATGTTACAAGCAAAGCACGAAATTGGAAAATCCTAGCATTGTACGGAAATTATTGTCCACTTTCCCCAAACTGTAGGATGTCCGAAATGACCAAAATTAAAAATGACTATCGAAACGCTCATTGATTCGAATCGATTATTATTGACAAGCGACACACCAATTCAAAAATCGAACAGTTCTTGTTAATTATTTCATATTTTCTATTTATATATAAAGTAGTTCTATTTCAAATCGACAATGTGATAAAATACTGTGTCCAACTAAAATATAAATAAAAACATGAAATTATTCTACAATGGATTGATAATGTTAGTAAAGATGTAAGATATGAATCGATATCTGTCATATTGTCGCAAACTTTGACGCATGGCTACTTATTGAAATTCAAACAATGTACAGCAATTCTTTTACATAAAGTCTGACGATTATGTCTATTTCGAAGAATGTACAGTAAAGGCACAGAATAAATAACAATCAGAATGCCCACTCTCCGATGTCGCCGTTGAAGTTTGACAGCACGCGAACGCCATGTTTTAGACGGAAACATAGACTCGAATTGAGAAATTTGTGACAAGCTACGACAGAACTGTAATTTAAATTTTAACAGATTAATAGTTTAGTAATTTGAAATAATTTAATCTATTCTTTAATTAAAAGCACGAATAAAATAGTGCATATTATGTCTGTAGTTGCCGAAAATAAATTAAACCGAGTTAATTTGTCTACACACCAGGTAATTACCGGGGTAATTAGTGTGCACACCAGATAAAATGTCACTGAACATCACTGGTTCCATTTAAAATATGGCTGATTCCGTCTGTGCGAACGAGATGCGCGTACTTATTTTTTTCAAATAGAGTAGGCAATCTGATTGTTTATTATTCTGTGGTAAAGCGGTACAATGCTAGAAGTGGATAAGATTTTTCATACAATGCTAGGATTGTCCAATTTCAGACATTGCTGGTAACATACATATTTTGAAAGTACTTAATATTTGATAATATATTAAACACCTAAGGTATAGAGGTAAAACATTTATAATAAACTTAGCAGGTTCCTACAGCCTCTGCCGCCTCTCGCATTTCGACCGCCATCGTTCTCTGTCCATCCATTCGTCTTCTTTGATGGCTCTATCTTTCATTAGGTGTCGTACATTTTCTTCCCAGGCAACTGAAGGCCTTCCCCTTCTTCTTCCTTGTTGTGGTATGTAATTTAAAGCTTTCTTTTTCTATCTATCTTCATTCATTCGCTTCACGTGACCATACCACACTAGTTGTCTCGTTTCAATTCTGTCTACACTGGAATATACAGTATTTGTCCTCCTTCTAATATCTTCATTCCTGATATGATCTTTTTTGGATACACCACACGCTCTCCTTAGAAAATCCATTTCTACTACTTCTATTCTTTTTTAATCTTTTTTCGTGATTTGTCAAACTTCTGCCCCATAAGTCATAATAGGCTCTACTAAGGTTCGATATATTGTCAATTTTCTTTCTTGTAGAATATTTTTAGACCATTTTTATTATTTTTTTAGAATCTTAATCGCTTTTTTCCCTGCTGCGTTCAGTTTTCGATATCTCTTTTGGTAGTGCCTTATTTAGATATTATAGATCCGAGATATTTATCTTTATTGCATCTTTTTGTGTTTCTGGATCATGTGAATTTCTAACTCTGGATCTTCTTCGTCATCTCCTATTTTAAGATACTCTGTCTTTGACATAAGGCCCCATTTTTCATATTCTTTCTTTAGTTTTCTAAACATGTAGTCCATGTCTTCCTCATCATCCGCTACGACCACCTGATCATCTGCGAAAAATAAAGTTATTAGACATTTACCACCGCCTATGTCTATTCCCATTCCGGATACTTGTTTTCTCCACTGCTCTAGCGATGATTGAATATATATTTTAAATAAGATCGGAGATAGACAACATCCTTGTTTAAGCCCCTTTGTTATTGGAAATGATTCAGATATAAAGTTTCCTTCTTTAACTATACTTATTGCATCGTTGTATATATTTGCAATATCATTCACATACTCTCTACTGAGATCTACTACCGTCAATGTTTGAAACAGTTTTTTTCAAAGGTACCGTATCGTATGCCTTCTCTAATATCTACAAACAATAGGTAGGTAGATAGATTCCTTGCTTTCCGTTTTTCGATTACCTGCTGCAGAACGAATATACAATCAGTGCACGATCTTCCTGCACGAAATCCATTTTGTTCCTCTATGTCTTCGTATTCTGATTCTATTCTTTCTTTTTTATTATTCGACCGTATAACCTCCCCACTGAACAGTTATTGCCCTATAATTAGAGCATTTCTGTTTATCCCCTTTCTTGAATATTGACCTGAGGTATCCAATATTCTAATCGTCAAGGATATTTTGTCCTTTTAAGCATTTGTTAAATAGTTGAACCAACATCTCATGTAATATTTTTTGTCCATACTTTACCAACTCAATTGGGATGTCTCCAGGTCCTGCTGCTTTACCGTTTTTCGATCTTTTGTGGGCATCGTTTAACTCTTCGGTTGTTATCTCAATTATTTGTGTATGTTCGGATATCTTTTCCATTTCGATCTCTTGGAATTTACATCTATCCTCTGTCAGTAAGACCTCATAATGGTGTTTCCACTGTTTCAGATCTATTAACTGTAAGTAAGATTTTTCGTTTTCTTCTCTCTGGAGAGACTTTATCACCTTCCAAGCTTGTCCAACTCTTGTTTCACCCATATACCTATCCACCTCTGCACATGTTCGATCCCACATCTCATTTTTACTTTTCACTACTTTTCTTTTTACATCTCGATTTAATTTTTGATATATCTTGTAATCTTCTTCCTTTCTCGTTGACATTCATTTGTGATAAGCCATTTTCTTCTTGTTGACTAACGTTTGCATATTCTCCGACCACCATTTTTTATTTTTTTTTTCATGTTTGTCTTTATAACCCAAAGCGTCACTTGCAGCCTCATGAATACATTTTTTAAGTTTAAGTTACCACATATCAAAAAACCGTTGATAACATCGATCTGTATATGCATATTATTAAACGACATTTCTGCAATCTAATGTAAAATTATATCTACTAAGAAAGTATTTACATAAACCACATAAATGAATATCCAACTTAATTTTAAATGTAAGTATTATCAGGGTTTTAAGTCAAGGTAATATATCGAAAATTGGGCCAAGTTACTATTTTACATTTTCTTTTTAAGGATAATTTTGTGTTTTACGATTAAAAAAGCTAAAAATATTCTGCTGTGACATTAAAAAAAGATATTTTTTAATGTCACCGACAATCTAATAAGTAATACAAATTAAAAACTTAGGTATATAGAAAATATAAGTGGTACGCATGTTATTGAACAGTTTCTCACGGTACTTATTTTAATAGAAGGGATTCTGAAAAAATAATGCTGAAATGCAGTTCTCTAGAAATATATCTTCAATAAATCTTTTGATACCGCTTACCTGTTTAGGGAGGTTCATAGATGGATGGAAAGGCTTAGCGTGTTGAGCAGCCCAATTTACCCTCTCCAAAACCTTAATAACACATTTTAAGCAGATCTGACAGATAGCAGCATGCATCGAAGAAATTATCCACAATAGGGTAATTCTGTTTGATGTGTCCCCTTACAGGAATAAAACTCTGCAGCTGCGTCTATTATAGCAAATACTTTATTTCAACAACCTAACAGACGACTATATACCTGGATATCTCCAGCTGATCAAGAAGGAAAGGTAGTCCGAAATCAAATCAACTATATTATCATTACAGAAGGTTTAGAAACAGTATTACATCTGCAAAAACATTCCCAAGTGCAGACGCAGCAACATAATAATCGACTCATAAGAAATGCCGTAATAGCAGATGCGTTCGGAAATAAGATAAATCATGAAATTAAAAAACAGCTAGAAAGATCTGAACAAGAAAATATCGGACAAAATATAGATATAATGAATTCCGATATGGTTACCATAGCAAACGAAGTTTTAAAATAAAAAAAAAGAGCCAGTAAAGAAAAAGGATTGGATGACCGATAACATACTAGACCTTATTCAGCAAAGAAGAAATTGTAAAAAAAGATGAGATTCGATATAGAGAAATACATCGACAAATAAGATACGAGGTTAAACGAGCAAAAGAGGACTTAATGGAACAGAGATGTCGTGAGATGGAAGAAATACAAAGAAAAAATGACGAGTTTAATATACGCAAAAAACTTAAAGAAATTACCTACACTCAGAGAAAAATACCTCCTCACTTTATGAGAAACTCCAAAGGTAAAATTATTCTCGACTTAAACGAAAAAAAGAAAGAATGAACCAACTAAATAAAAGAGCTCTTCCTGGACACGAGGCCACCACTTAACGCCACAAAGTATACGAATATTGGTCCTAGTATTTTAAAAGCAGAAGTAGAGAAAGCCATTAAACAAAGCAAAAATGGGAATTCTCCAGGCCCTGACCAAATACCATCAGACTGGGTCAAACTTCTAGACGACGACAATATCTCAGTACTAACAAACATTTATAACCACATATACGAAACTGAAACAATGCCACAATTCTGGTTGGAGTCTACATTTATCCCACTTCCAAAAAAACCTAATACATCATTATGTAAAGACTTTAGACTAATTAGTCTCATGAGTCACTCTCTCAAGCTACTTCTTAGGATAATTCTTAATAGAATCAAGAAGAAATGTGAAGACACAATGGGAAATAAACAATTCGGTTTCAGAGAAGGATTGGGAACAAGGGAAGCTTTGTTCTCAATGCTAACATTACTTCAACGATCATGGGAAGTACAGAAACCAATTTACGTCTGTTTTATAGATTTTGAGAAGGAGTTTGATAGGGTTCAACATGGTAGGCTGTTTGAATATCTAGAAAGAATTGGAGACTTTTGAATGATAAAGATCTGAGAGTTTTACAACATCTATATCGGAATCAAGAAGCTTCTATTCTGGTAGACGGCAAAGCAACAGACAAAATTTGTATTCAAAGAGGTGTTAGACAGGGTTGTGTGTTGTCTCCAATTTTGTTTACTCAGATATAATTTTTAACAAAGTGAAGTCTTGAACAGTAGGTCAAGATGAAGGAGACTTAATAAAGATGATAAAAAAGAGAAAACTCGAATATCTGGGGCATGTAATGAGAGGAAGCAGATACAGGATAATGCAGTTGATACTAAAAGGAAAAATCGACGGAAGAAGAGGAATTGGTAGAAAGAAATACTCTTGAAAGGCTCCGAAACCTTCGTCAATTGACTGGCTTATCAGCAGATGACTTATTACATGCCGCATAAGATCGAGAACGAGATCGGCAAATCGTCACGCCTAAAATTTGGGCACGGTACTCAAAGAAGAAGAAGAGGCGTCTATTAGTCAAGTAGTACTAATAGCTTTGTATGAAGCATTCTGAAAATCCAAGACTACTGGAACTGTGTTTAGTCTTTCCTTTAAATCGACACATCGAATAAACATACTATATTGTCGGTACCAAGGAAATTAACAAGAGATTTGGGCATTGTCAAGGATCAGAACTACTATCGGAAATCATAATAGACTAAATAAAACTAGCCCTAAGAAAAGCTAAGAATAACAAATCTCCAGGCGAAGATTGTGTAGTTAATGATGCAAAAATCGGAGGCACTTGAATACTTAATAAAAACTTTTTTAACATGTGCCTTTTGGACAGTAATATACCCAACAGATGGCACAATGCTGAGGTAATTCTATTGTACAAAAAGGAGATCCCCATGAATTAGAAAACTACAGACCTATAAGTCTTCTTAGTCATCTATACAAACTCCCTACAAGAATAGTAACGAATCATCATCATCATCACTGGCTCGACAACCCTTTTTGGGTCTTGGCCTGTTCGAGGATTCTTCTCCATTCTGACCTGTTTCGTGCTTTTTTTTTCAGTTTTTAATTTTTAATGTTGTTATATCATTTTCTATTTGTTCTACGTATCTCAGCTTCGGTCTTCCTCTTGTTCTTTTTCCTACTGGCACTTGTTTGAATATTTTGTTTGGTATTTCGCCTTCTTCCATTTTTTCCACATGTTCAATCCAACGTAGCCTTCCTATTTTAATGAATGTTATGATATCCGGATCCTGGTATATGTTGTATAGTTCAAAGTTATACCATCTCCGCCAAATCCCGTTTTCTTTTCTGCCCTTATATATGTGTCGCAAGATTTTTCTTTTAAAGGTGGCTAATAACGTTTCCTCCCTTTTAGAGAGTGTCCAGGTTTCTGAACCGTATGTGAGTACCGGTCTTATTAAGGTTTTGTATATTTGGCATTTTGTTTTTCTGGAGACGTTATCTGATCTTAGTTGCCTAATTAAGCCATGGTAACATTTATTGGCAATAAATATTCTCCTCTTCACTTCCTCTGCAACGTTGTTATCAGACGTAACTAGGGATCCTAAGTATGTAAAATTTTTTACCGCCTCAATGTTGTATTCTCCTATTGTTAAATTTGGCAGCTGCCTTATTTGTGCGTTTTTATTTGCAGGCATATATTTTGTTTTTGTCTGATTGATTTTAAGACCACTATTTTTTGCAGCTCGTTCTATTTGAGTGAATGCCTCTATCATTTCTCTTCTTGATCTTGCGATTATGTCAACATCATCTGCAAATGCTAGTACTTGCACGCTTTTATTAATTATTGTTCCTCGGGTATTAACTGTTGTGTCTCTTATTATTTTTTTCAAGTATGATGTTGAATAATATGCATGATAGAGCGTCTCCCTGGCGTAGTCCCTTCTTCATATCTATTGTTTCCGTTAATTCGTTTTGTATCCGGATTTTACTTTCTACTTTTAGTGTTTCTTTTATCAATTCTATTAGCTGTGTTGGTATATTAAATTCTTTCATTGCTTTTGTTAGGAATTCTCGGTTTATATTGTCATATGCGCTTTCGAACTCTATGAAGAGATGATGTGTGTCGATGTTATATTCACTTGTTTTTTCAAGGACCTGTCGCAGAACAAATATCTGGTCTATTGTTAGCTTCTGTCTACAGAAGCCACATTGGTATTTGCCAACAATTTTTTCAGCGTATGGTCTAAGTCTTTCATACATTACGTTGGACATTATTTTGTATGCCGCATTCAACAGCGTGATTCCACGGTAGTTTTCACATTCTAACTGGTTTCCTTTTTTATGTAGTGGTACAATAATGCCGCTATTCCACTCCTTTGGTAGCTGTTTATTCAACCATATCTTTCTTATCAGCTCATGTATGGCTTTAAGTAATGCGTCTCCTCCTTCTTTCAGTAGCTCCGATGATATTTGATCCGATCCCGGTGATTTATTGTTCTTTAATTTGTCCACTGCTGTTCTAATCTCTGCTATTGTTGGTGGACTCTTTTCTCTGTTGTCTGCTTGGTCTAATGGTATATCAGGGTTCATCTCCGTCCTATTCACCCCAAGCTTTTCCTTAAAATGTTCTGTCCATCTTCTAAGTATCTCTTGCTGTTCCGTCAATATATATATTGACGGAACAGCAAGAGAATAGTAACGAATGGTCTTGAGAAGAAGCTTGATTTATACCTTGAGCTACCTACCTGATTTCGTACCGGATTTGGAACAAATGATCACATACAGAGCATTAAAACGGCAAAAGAAAAAATATCGAATAAAATCGACAACTCGTTCTGGTTTTTGTAGATTCCCATAAAGTCTTTGACACGGTAGAATTTGACAAAATCCTGGAAGCACTACAAGCATGCCGCATTGACTACCGATATACAAGGTTAATTTACAATACATACAAGAACGCAACTATGTGAAACTACATAAAACACGGATCATATCGGCATAGTTTAAAATAAATTTGAAATTCGCAGACGACATAGTTTTGTTCTCGGACAACTTCCATGAAATATGTACAATGCTACATGAACTTCAGTTAGTGTGGGCCTTAAAATAAACATATCTAAAAACAAAATTCGTGACAAACCTAGTAGCTAACGGAAATATCAATATTGGAGACAACGAAGTAGAGCTGGTGAAAAAATACATATACCTTGGAAACGGAATGAACCTCACAAGAGATAATAACATATGCGAAGTGCGAAGATGAATAAACCTAGCATGGACAGCCTATGGAAAACTCAAAGACATCTTTAAAAGCGATATACCAATTTCTTTAAAACGTAGAACATTTGACCAATGTGTGTTGCCTGTGATGACCTATGGTGCCGAAACTTTGACATTGATAGCTACAACTTTTAAAACGATGTAAATAGCTCAGAGGAAAATGGAAAGGTCAATGCTGACTATATCGCTTCGTGACCGAGTTAGAAATGAAGACTTCAAGAACATTTAAAGAATCAGTGATGATAGGTGAACGAAGATATTGCTTGAGTGAAGGCCAAGGTTAGACAAAAGAAGTAGAGGAAGATCCCCTACTTGTTGGAAGATCTCAAGAAAATGTCAAGAAATTGAATGAAAAGTGTTAAGATAAAGCACAATGGACAAAAATGAGGAAGGCCTATATTCAGTAGTGGACGCAAAGGGCTGGACGATGATGATAAGAAATATTTACATCACTGGATTAACTCGACATTGAAAGAACGGTGGCTTCAAGAATGGAACCAATCTTAACAAAAACTACGAGACATAAAAACAACAGTTAAATATGGAAGAAGTGTGGCAATAGAAAAGACCAAACTATAATAAACAGACTGAGATTAGGACGTACACGCTTAACACATGAATACCATATTACTGGAAGTGTTGATCCAACGTGCGATAGGTGTTTTCACAATAGGTTGATGCGCCTTAAATGTATATATAGTCCAGGCTGTGAGGCCGCTCCCGTTGGGAAAATGTTTCTGATTCGGTTTCTTCGCGGATTCCGGTTCAAAAATGTCCCCTTTAAACAAATCTGAAGGGTGCCGGGCGAAATTTTTGGGCAGAAATTGTTTAAACAATTTTTTTAAACAAAGTACAAAAATAATTTTTTTTTAATCTGAAAAACGTTTTTTTAGGTTTTTTGGGCCATTTTAAACAAAAAAAGTATCTTGTTATTTTTCTCTAAAGTTGATAGTTTTCGAGTTATAAGCGATTTAAAGTCTGAAAAACGCAAAAATACGCATTTTTGAGGCTTGAAAACACATATGTAAATTATTATTTTTGAGGTTACCAAGTGTCTAAATTAAAGTTTAAACATTCAACTTCAAGATTGTGAAGAGTAATCGTGGCTTATTTTAATTTAGACCGTTGTTTTTTAATTGTTAAGTATGCGCGTACACTCGATTTTTCAGCCGCCGCAAACCGTGCGCCTCTATCGTACTTATGCATAGTTTACATATACTTACAAATAATTATTATTTATTGAGTATATATTTATTTATATCAATTGAGTTATAATATAAATTTCGTCTAAAGTCTAATAATAGTTACATAAAATAATTGTACAAAAGATTGTTAAATAACACACTAATATCACTCAGTAAAAGTATCTTTGTTTTCACAAAAATCTAAATCACATCCACATAATGGGTACACAGTTGACATGATTTTTCTTGCAGTTGCAAGCATTAGTTTTACAAGTCTTTTTGCATTTGCACGGTTTCCCAACCCACCACTATCAGACATATAATATCCATATTGTGTAAAATCGAGAGTTTGATAGCGGGAATATATGGCATTTCGCCAAATATATGTTTTAGCGAGAGCTCTTAACAAGTGTTGGTAAAGTGCGTCAGAGGTACAAGGTATATTGGCTAGATTAAATTAAATTTTTCAGTCACACTGTCTTTTCGTCGAAGAGCAGCATTTTGTATTGTTATGTAAAAATCTACTTTAGGTTTTTGCACTAACTTAATATTGTTGATGTTATTACAAAAAATACAAACTAAATTTTCTTCGGTAAGTTTTCATTTAAGAAGAGGTACGGAAAAAGACATTTTAAATCCATTCACAATTTTTTTAATAACACATTAATAATATATTACCCTTTTAATGGGCATTAAACAATAGTCTTCCTAATAATCGTTTAAGTAATAACAAATCAAGTATGAGCGCGCGATTGTTAAACAGGTAAAAACAGCATTTTTGCAATAGTATATTGTTTTTAAACACCGCGCAATTTAAAATTAAGTTTACTAATATTAATATTGACTGCATTGTATTATTTAAATAATAATTTAAAAATATTATTTACAATTGATATAAATAAATATATACTCAATAAATACTCAAAAAGTTGAATGTTTAAACTTCAATTTAGACACTTGGTAACCTCAAAAATGATAATTTACATTATGTGTTTTCAAGCCTCAAAAATGTGTATTTTCGCGTTTTTCAGACTTTAAATCGCTTATAACTCGAAAACTATCAACTTTAGAGAAAAATGACAAGAGATCTTTTTTGTTTAAAATGACCCAAAAAACCTAAAAAAACGTTTTCCAGATTAAAAAAATATTTTTGGAATTTGTTTAAAAAAAATTGTTTAAACAATTTCTGCCCAAAAATTTCACCCGGCACCCTTCAGATTTGTTTAAAGGGGACATTTTTGAATCGGAATCCGCGAAGAAATCGAATCAGAAACATTTTCCCAACGGGAGCGGCCTCACAGCCTGGACTAATAAAAAAATTACCGATTTACATTCATATCATCCATTGATTATTCCTTCGTAACATTCGGAAATACTACATGGTTGTACGGCGTAGGTTCTTCTTTATTGGCGATGACTATACTCACTTGTAGCAATCTCATCATTTTGATGATACTTCATGTAATATGTTAGTTATGACTATTCGGCTTTCTATATAAAAGAACTATTATTAACATTATTTATTATACACAATTTTCTGGCAAACAAGATAGTTAAAATTGGATAGGGCTGCGTATTCTGTAACTCGACCATCACACTTACCACACTATATATATTTTATATAAATAATGATATCTTTTAGATACTTAAAACCCCGTTTCAATAAATTCGACTACCTGTCTTACAAATAAAAAGCACTAGTATTGACACGAAAGAATAGAACTCACTTTATTATTTCCTAAAGTGTATTAAATGTCGTATATGAAATCCGTTATACCAAATATATCCAAAAACCTATTAAATCTTAGAGAGTAATTATTTACTTTATGTTGAAATTTAGTATTAATAAGGTTTTTCTCCTTAAGTTGACATGAGCTATGGATATGTAAAAGACCTAGAATAAATCACCTAAGAATCATAGCCGGAAATGAGTTCAATCGCCCCTACAAGATAATACCTCCCTATATATGCCCGAAAATTCTAAAAATGACAATGATTATATAGCTATGATCAATATATTACAGAATGGTGAAGAAGATGACGATGAAGGATCTGTAGGTGAAGATGAAGAAACAGGAAGATATAACCTAAGGAATCGTGATCAAACTAACAAGCCTTTACAAAAATTTCCAATGAAGAACAAGTTGCAGATGTGATGAGCAAATCTATAACGAAAATAAGATGTCAGAATCCTTGTTTCAAAGATGGAAATGATGTAGATGAAAAAAACCTTTTTAATAAGGGAAAATGTTGAAATTTAGTATTAATAAGATTTTTCTTATTGTATTAAATTAATGTCATGATTACGTTAGTGTGACATAATAATTTTAATAATTCCTCACTATTTAAAGTTCACATTTGTCTAGTTTATCTTCAATAAATCCATAATTCACACAAATTTACATCCATTAATTAATCAGTACGTTTCGTTAAAAGAAATTTAATATAAATAATTCAGTGTTCATGTTATCGTTCATGTAACATAGAGGTGAGCTTAGTCTGTTCGTGGACGCTAGTACGAAGTGCATACGTGTGGTATATCACGCTCCACGCTCGGTTAACGGAGTGGTCGGACGAAAAATGTTGGGTTGTACCGAAACTATACTGTACTGTGGAATCCCTTGGAAGGGAATTTCAAAAATAAACATTAAAAAGAAGACGACTGTTCACTACAAATTACTAGAAGAAAACAGAGCACACTCCACAATAGAAAACCAATAGAACACCATAAGCAGAATCACACTCAATACAGTGAAAGAAGCCCTAGGAACAAAGACACAACGGAGAGAAGAAACATGGTTCGATAAAGAATGCAAACAAACTATACAGGAAAGAAATGAAGCACCTAAGAATTACATACTCAGACGTACTAGAGAAAGAAAAACAGAATTTGAGAACAAAAGACGAAGAGCAGATAAACTGTGCAAGCAGAAAAAGAGAAGGTACAAAAACCAACGGATACTAAACATAGGGAGGGAGTTTAAGGAAAACGAAACACGTAGTGCATACTAATTTATCAAACATTTAAGACAGGGATACAAACCGAAGACTAGCCTCTGCAAAAATAAGAAGGGTGAAATCATTAGCGATATGAACGAAATTAAGAGAACCTAGATGACATATTTTAAGGAATTACTAAACAAAGGGACACAACCACAATTACAACAACAGAGGCAGCAGCAGGCACAGCAGAAGGTACAACAACAAAAGCTGGTGGAAAATGGAGAAGAAAATGAATTAACTAGACCCTCAACGCTAGAGGAGGTCCAAACGGCAATCCACATACAAAAAAGCCATAAAGCACCGGGAATAGATAAAATACCGGCAGAACTACTCAAGCAAGGAGGAAGGAATTTTGACACAACAGATGTACGATAATACGAGAAATATGGATAGAAGAAGAAATCCCCCAACAATGGAAGAAAAGTATAATCTGCCCTATTCATAAAAAGGAGACAAACTGTTGTGTTAGAATTATAGAGGCATCTTTTTACTTTGTTCGGGATACAAAATACATATGATATAAACATAATGAGCAGAACAGTGAATGCAGCGGAAAAAACCTAAGTTGAATTGAAACAGAGAGCAGAAGCAGTAGAGCTAGCAATAAATACAAATAAAACAAAACTACTCATACAAACGAGAACAAATAGACCGGCGCAACAACACTTTACTGACGATATAGAACATGTGAATAGATTCACATACCTAGGAATGGATCTGGTCGCAAGCAATGAAGTATAATAGAGACATAATCCCCAGAAAATTAGTAAATGCAAGAATTGAGGGAAGAATACCAGTTGGAAGATCTAAAAAGTGATGGAAGACGAAGTCGATGAGGATGCCAGGAACTGCCTGGGAACGCGTTCATGGAAAAGAACAGCGGTAAATCGAAATGATTGGAGAAGCTTGTTGAAGGAGGCCAAGGCCCGATTTGGGCTGTAGTGCCATTGGATGGATGTTCTCTAAAAGGTTCGTTAAAAACTATGGAGCGCACAAGGAAGGGGGCTAAACTTTACGTATCTTGGAAGTGTCATAACAGAAAACCGAGGTACAGAAAACGATATTTGTATGAGGATACGAAAAGCCTAACAAGCTTTCAGCACGCTCAACCCTGTTTGAAGATCTGACGAGTACACTACAAGGACAAAGATCCGAATATTCCGATCAAATGTCATGTCTGTTCTACTCTACGGATGTGAAACCTGGAAAGTGACAAACACCCTCACAGACAAACTGCAGGTCTTTGTTAACAAATGTCTACGAAGAATTGTTCGTATATTCTGTCCTAACACCATCACAAACGAAGATCTGCTACACCTGAACGAACAAAAGAGGGTACAAAATGAAATTAAGTCCAGAAAGTGGGGTTGGATCGGTCACACACTCCGAAAAAATAGTTCCAGTATCGCAGACTGCCCTAGAGTGGAATCCGCAAGGAAAAAGAAAAAGAGGTCGCCCAGTACAAACTTGGAGAAGATCCATCATGGACGAGATAAGAGGCCAAGGAAAGTCTTGGAATGAGGTGAAGGCCTTAGAGCCAAATAGAACCCGATGGCGCGTTTTCACTGAAGCTCTCTGCTCCACTTGGGAGTTCAAGAACCTTTATATATACGTATATATATATATATATATATATATATATATATATATATATATATATATATATATATATATATATAAAGAACTTATAATTCTAGATCTTTATATTGAACATTTCTTAATAATAAAATATGTACTCTTAATTTGCAAAAGTCAGGTAGTCCAATGATTAAATAAATGTTAAAACTCAAATAACTACAGATAGTTTAGTAGTAAACAGATCTATTCACCTGTCACAACTTGAGTTAACAAAAGTCACTCACAACTCTAGATTTTCTAAGAGATCCAAACTAACATCCACAGTCTATAACATGCTTACAAAATATTAGATATATTTTTAAACATCGACTTATACACGCAGCAGTGCTTCGTTATAAAACTATATGTGGCCCCATTTTATAAATAGTTGTCTTAGTGCCAAATGTCACAAATCACAATGTGCAATTTTTTTTATACACACAATCTTCCGCTAGGCACGTAAATTAAAGCATGTTTTCGCGATTTTTGTAACAGGTAAAATACAATCGGCAATGCAGATCCCAGTTGGATGAAAAATCAACAATATCTAACGTATTTTTCAACTGTATCTATTTAAAAAGTAGTAATTGTTTGATCATTTTTGAATTTAAATAGGAAATTATCCCATTATAACAAAGCGTCCTATTTATAGGACACTGACAATTTTATTTTTTCAACCTTAAGAATCACAACCTTTCAACCACAAGAAGTTGTGTATTTTATATTAAGTTTTTCACATTGGTAGCATAAATCGACTTACGGTCGCCCAAATTTATAGTCAAAATACTCTTTAAAAATAGTATATGTATGTTGAAAATTTGATATTAACTTCAGCATATTTCTCTTTGAACAAGGAATGCATACTTTTTACATTAAGCTGTACGTCTAGGTATTGATATTCGTTGGATGAATAAATACTTTGTTTGACAGGAAATGAAGAAATGTGCTCACGTACAATGTGCATAATATTACCAGGAACAGTTTTTCTTTTATTCTGTCATCATAATCATCCAGCCCTTTGCTTCCACTGCTGAACATAGGCCTCCCTAATTTTTATCCTGCTCTGTCTTAAGCTTATTTTATTCTGTAGACCCCTCAAATTTTTAAGAGATTTTCTGAGATGCAAAAGAGCTTGTAAGCATTGTACTGCTTTAGAACTTATGCCATGTAAACTTAAAAATGCATGTTCACAAACTTTGCGTCGCTCCGTGTTAACCGACACAAAATAGTCAAAGAGTGAAGTTCTTTGTGATGCTTCTTCTTTACGAGTCCGACTCTCCTTAATAAATTTCGACTCGAAAAAATGTTTTTCATTATCTCAATTTTGTCTGTTGCTCTTATCTTTTCAAACCATTTTGACTTGCACCTTGAATAAAATAAAATTGTTCAATAAACTACAAAAATAATAAAAACATTTGAAACTTAAGTGCAAGGTTTTCCAATGGCCTTTCCTGGAACCATTTGTCCTTGGTAATTTGTATATAGTTATTTCAACAACCGATTTCTCTTAATTTTAAAAGTTTTATACTCATCTGGGTTTTTAACTCCCTTCTTTGTCTTTTTTGTAATCTCAGTATCACTCATATTAAATCAAATATGTAGTATTTTACACAACAATCGCCGAAATATCAAAGTATTTGTCTATAAATAACAACAAAACAACCTACTTGTCATTTATCACCAAGCAAAATCACTGTATTCATGACACTACTAGCGCAGTCAAAGATCAGTCAAGTTATAACGTTCTTCCGATTTCCAATCTCCATCTCATTCTATCGTTCCATAGATCGTCCTCCAGTTCTCTTTCCCTGATTTCTTTATCAACTCCTTCTCTCCAACTTCTTCTAGGCCTTCCTGGTCTCCGCCTACCTTTTGGTTGCCATTCAAGAATTTGTCTTGGTATTCTACTCTCCGGTATTCTCCTTACGTGTCCGTACCATCTAAGTTGTGTCGTTTTGATGTCATCAACAATATTATGTGTAATCCCCATGATTTCTCGGACTCTCTCGTTTGTTATTCTGTCGCGTCAAGAGATTCCCGCCGAGCAGCGCCAGAAGTCCATTTCTGTTGTTCTCAGCATTTTCTCTGTTCTGTGTTTTAGGGGCTACACTTCGCATCCATATGTTGTGATACTTTTTATTATGGTGTTGTATATTCTTCTTTCATTTTCTTTAGAGATGTTTTTATCCCACAGTACGCTGTTCAGTAAGTCTATGCCTTTCCTTCCCTGTGTATTTCGTTCCTTAATGGCTGCATCTAATTTTCCATCCTGAGTGATCTTTACTCCTAGGTATTTGTAGTCTTTACATAGTTTGATCTCTTGATTTTCCTCTACGACAAGGTTATGTTCCTCCAATACTCATGTACTCAGTTTTTGCCATATTCACTTCCAAACCCCACTCTGTAAACTCTTCTTATAGTTTTCGCATCATGTAACTAAGGTCTTCAGAGTCCTGTGCGATGATGACCTGGTCATCTGTAAAGCACAGAGTGTACAAAGTTAGTGGTATGACCATATTCGTACATTTTTTCTTCCATTTCAATACATTTTTGGCAAAGTAACGTAAGTGACAGTTTTGGCGAAAATCATGTTTTTCAATTAAACTAACGATATTATTATTAAAAAGGTACTGCCAAAGTGTAGTAAGCCTATAATTACTTTAAACCTTTTTTAGGACAAGTAGGACAAGTTTTTTTCAGTCATAATTTAAATAAGCTTAACATGTTTTTACAGCTTAACACTGAATTAAAAATATGTTTTTTCTACAAATCGTTTTTGGTGACTTACGTTACTTTGCCAAAAATGTATTGATTTGTTAAGTGCTGCTTCGAGGTATATTTTGAATAATGTTGGGGATATACAGCATCCTTGTCTTAGTCATTTAGTCACTTTGAATCCCGGTGTTATCAGATTTCCTGTTTTAATTCTTGTTGTTTTTTGGTAGTACAACGTTTTTACCGCTTCAATCAATTCTATATTTATATTTGTTTTGTCAATGACTAATGTCGTTTCATAAATAGATTAAGTATTCTATTTGCTGCCTATGGATCAACAGTACTTAAGACTTATATTCTTTTATGACTAAACGTTAGATATAAGTATTGAAAACAAATTTTCGTGATAATCTCAATTTACGTAAGTAGTGACTTACATCCTTTCATAAATAAGCGATTCAAATAAAGAGATTAACGCTGCTACAAAATAAGTACGCATGCTCCAAAATAAGGCTAATAATATCGAAAAAATTAGTAATCTGGTTTGATCTCCCTATGCATAGTTCGCAATGCCTGTCAAGGGTTTCTAGCCAAGTACAGCATTCTAGTGTTAACCGATCTGCCATATCTAGCACCGTGTGTCTTTTATCTCTTTTCTAAGATGAAATCTGCATTAAAATGAACGATATTTTGGTAGGTGAAATATGTCGGCTTGTTGAATAGTAAACTGTAAGTATCTTAAAGAAGTTGAAACAGATAAACTTCAAAGAATGGTAGGTCAAGTGCTCATGACGCAACTGTTTTAAAATAATGGTTGAAAACTAGTTTCAGGCGGATCGCCTCGTCGGTGAATCCCCGTGCTTTACTACCGACGCTAACAAAATAGTTGTGTTGTGATTGCAGTCGACCTTAAAGGAAGATAGTGAACGCAATGTGAGTCTTTTGATATAATGAATTGGCATGCGATATAATAAATTGGCTTGCAGAAACACTAGTTACATGGACATTTTTGGGTTATATTAAGAGATGTATGATTAGAATTTCGCCTACTTCCAGTTTACAGATAATACTAGTTTGAATAGCTACGCAGGATTTACCAAAAAACTGTAAAAACTATTGCAGTTTAATATTAATTCAAGATGTTCTTTACGAAAATCATCTTTTCATCAACATTTTTTAATTAAATTTTTCGTCAATTTAGATCTACGTCTCTATTGTTAATTCTTATTTTTCAGCCTCAGATATCTTTAGAGAAGATGTAATACCGACTGATGATGAACAGTACAGGTAAAGTCTTCGAACAGTGCTGTTGTTATGATACAAACTCATTTCTACTTCTTGAAATCCGTTTAAATATCCAATATTAAATTTTGTTCAAACTCCAGATATAAGCTTTTTATTTCATATACATTTTTTGGTAACAATTTCACGTATTTATATTTATTAGACCTAAAGTAAAACATAAAATTGCAAAAATATGGATTGTTAAAAAACAATGGTTGTTAGATATGTTAATTGTAGATTTTTATGCATTACTGGGTTATACATTGCTTTAATGATTTTAGTTCAGACAGTAAATGTTTAGGGCATCGGCCACTAGAAAAAATATTTAAACGAATTTAATTAGATGCCATCGATAGTTTCACTCATATTGTTTTCTCATACTAATATATGTTTTAAGTTATTTTATAATTAAAGTGCAATTACAAAATATGTTGTGAAACTGTGTTAACAAAACTTCAGGTAAGAATGTAGATCCAAAAATGTGGGAGTTGGAAATTTAATTGAAATCCAAATTGAGCCTCTCATTATTAACATTAATGATGACAGTACTACATCAGATTCTGAAAGGTAATAACGCAAATACGGATAGTTTATAAACTTCCCTTTTTCTGCATACATACTTTATTTTGTGGTTAATAGCTCTTGATCTTGTAAATCATTTTTATATTTAAAAAATTGGTGTACTATAATCTGTCAAAGTTTCTCTGTTTTATATTGTATCCTTAATTTACTAGCCCGACCCTGAACAAACGCGTGTTTTCAGCGTGAATTTTTTTACATTGTCAGCTTGAAGTTAAATTTACTTTAGGGAGATTCATCATTATAGTATACCGGTTTTATCGGAGACCATAGTGACCTACCAGTTTCATCGCAGACGCAAGACTTGACTAAATTCATCGTAGTTGCTCGACAAGATTCATCTTAATCACAAGACTGGATTCACCGTAAGTATGGAACCCGGGTCATCTTAGTCGCTGACTGCATTCATCACAATTGCGGCTCCATTTTATTATAAACGTAGATAAGTAAATTCATCGCAGTTGCCAGCCGGTTTCGTGCCTCGCATGAAGCTTTGATTCACCAACATTTTTGGTCAGAGGATATGATTCATTCTAGTCAGGGGATCGGATTCACGAGTCCGATTCATCGTACTCGCAGGGCAGAATTAATAAATTCGCGGAGTCAAATTAATCGTAGTAGCGGGCCAGATTCATCGTAGTCACTGGTCCGCAGAATTCATGAACTTGCGGAGCCAGATTCATCCTAGTCGCGGGTCCGTTTTATCGTAGTATTAAACGTACATTTACGGCTAATATTCATTATTACCACTAGGTAGATTCATCGTAGTTGCACGCTGGATTCATCATTGGATTCATCATTATAGCATACCGGGTTTATCGCAGTCGCAGGACTAGATTTATCGTAGGTGCTGGACAAGTTCATCGTAGGCACAAGACTGAGTCCATCGTAGGGTTGGAACTCGGGTCATCATAGTTGCGGACTGAATCCATCACAATTGCGGCTTCATTTTATTATGAACGTAGATCAGTGAATTCATCGCAACTACCATCCGGATTTATCAAAGTTTCGTGCCTCGAATGAGGCACGAAGCTTTGATTCATCAAGATTTTTGATCATAGAATAGGCTTCAGTCAGAAGGTCGGATTTATCATGTCAGAAGGTCGGAGTCATAGTCACGAAGCTGGATGTATCGCTGTCACGATATTTATCGAAGTCGCGGGGCAGGATTCATAAACTCGCGTAATCAGATTCATCGCAGTTGCGGGCCAGATTTATCGTAGTCATGGATCAGATTCATCGTAGTTGCGGGCCAGATTTATTGTAGTCATGGATCAGATTCATCGTAGTCACAAGGCTGCAGTATTCATGAAGTCTCGGAGCCAGATTCATCGCAGTCACAAGCCGGATTCATCGTAGTAACATATTCATCGTAGTCACAGGATTCTTAGCACCCGCAGTCAAGGTTTACCATAGTTTAACGCTGAATGTATTAGACGTACATTTACGGATAAGATTCATTATTACTTCTAGATAGATTCATCGAAGTTGCACGCTGGATTCATCATTATAGCATACCTGGTTTATCGCAGGCGCAGAACTAGATTTATCGTAGGTGCTTAGCAAGATTCATCGTAGTCACATGACTGGATTCATCATAGGTATGGAACTCAGGTCATCGTAGTTGCAGACGGAATTCTTTATAATTACGGGCCCATTTTATTACAAACGTAGATCAGTGAATTCATCGCAGTTGCCAGCCGGATTTATCAAAGCTCCGAAGCTTTGATTCAACAAGATTTTTTGCCACTGTTGATTTTAGAGAGGTCAAACATACTAATCTACATTTGTCAATGTTCTGTATATTACGAGTTAAAAACCCACGAGTAAAACTATCGATTTTCTTCATTCCGATACAGTGAAAAATACAGCAATGAAGATCAGTTTGTTGTAGAATTTGTTGAATACGTATCTCAAACAAAATAACGTTTACAAGTATATTCTTAAAAGTTTACTTCACAGTAATATATTATACAATTAAATAGAAATTAGTAAAATAACATCCATACGACAATTTTTTATATCACAAATAGACCTTAATATTAATATGTACAGTGGACCTTCTTCACAGAGCTGGCCATTATTTTAAATGCACAATAGTGGGTGAAGTTTGAAAGTCTTATAAATGTAGTACAATTTAAAATTATTGTTTGAGCTTCAACTTCAGATTTCAAGAAACAGTGTGTAATAGTCCGGCAGCTGGGTACCTTTTTGTATGCATGGAAGGGTGGATAGATAAACTATTTTATCTTATGTAAAAGTTTTCGCTGAATCCGAATATGGAGGTCGCCCATCTCAAAAAGTAAGAATTTTTATAAACAATTTTTAAAAAATAAATTTTCAAATTTGAGTCTTTTATAAACCTAGTCCCATGTTTCGTCATATTTGAGTCGTTAAGATTTCTACATAAAAATCACAACATTCATTTATCATAAATTTTGACAAAACCACAAATGAAGATAACAAGATAATCGTTCCTCAGATGTAGAGTAAATAGAGATTTCTTTAGGTGATATACATATATTATGCACAAGACCATAGTTTATATCAGCAACGGTACGGACTTCAAGTAGATAGAACCAGTGATTTATTATAAGTCGTCGAGTGTTCCCTTTGAGTTCATGTTAACGACCAATTTCTAGTCATACAAGTTAATCGAATAAAAACACAACTGGTAACACATCAGTGACCACCTTGTTTTGCAGACCTAACCTCAAGTGATGTTTTTGGTTTAATTCGTGGATGACACACCAAATGCCCTCAGATGTACAAGACTGGATTCAGATGGGCTTTATTAAGGTTATATACATATATGGATAGAGACCATATTTTATTTTGGCAATACCGCTACGAACATCAAGGAGAATTGTACCAGATACAACAAGAGAGTTGCTATTAAATCGTCGGAAGTTGACTTCCATGTTAACGACCACTTCTCAGTGTTATAAAGTCATTGCATAAAAATAATTTAAACAATTCCTCGTTGAAGGAATCTTTACTCTAACTGTTGTTGAGGTGTTAGTCCTGTAAGGGCTATACCTGATGAAGGTTAAAACCAGTGGTGAAATGATTGAACTATAGTTTAGTAGTTAAACAGCGGAGAAATTAGGAACTACTTCCAGTGTGGTTAGAAACGTGTCAAAAACTAGAGAAATTGGCTTGATAACATCCATCGTACTCAGAATTCAGTGGCCTCCTTGTTACACAGACCTAACAACAAGTGTATTTTTTTGCATAATTCGTGGACAACAGAATTTATGATCACCTTCATAAAATACCTAAAAATTAGAAAAACTCGAAGATTTATGAACTTTTGAAATCATTTAGGAACTTATGATTCATCTAACAATTACACTTCGCATAATTAACTGTTATGTATTCTCAACTCTACTATAAGGATAGAGGCATATTTTGGTCATGTGTTGAGAAACGATAAATAGCACATTCTAAAAGTTATCACGCAGAGTAAATTAAAAGAAACCTGATGACCTGGTAGACGACGAATCTCATGGCAAAAAAACCTGGGATAGTGGACGGGCAAAACAGCCTTAGAACTGATTAGAACCGCTGTAAACACACTTTTGTGAACTAGAAGGATCGTCAACGTTCAATGAGGATATGGCACGAAAAGAAGAAGTAAAACAGCGGAGAAATTGGAGGTATTGGCCTGATCACACTCATCGTACATAGAATTCAGTGGCCACCTTGTTCTGCAGACCGAACACCAAGTGATTTTTTGGTTTAATTGGTGGACAACAGAATTTATAATCACCTTCATGAAATACCTAAAAATTTAGAAGAACTCGGACAGAAGATTTCTGAACTTTTAAGAAAGTTTAGGAGTTTGTGAAGCTGAAAGAGGCGACATTTGTAAACCAATATTAGTTAAATAATCGAGAATATTTCTTGATAAATACGCGTAGGAGCAGAGTAAGTTTGTAATGTTGCAAGATATATCGGTTGTAGATGCATTTGTTAAAGTTCCAACGCTGCACATGAAAGAGAGAAAAACATGATATATCATTTTAAAAACATCGTTTAAATATTGGACAAACAGACCAATTCATTTATGTTCACATTACATTTAACGATATACCAAAGTGGTGAATCTCATACAATCATTTTTAAATACTACAATAAAAAACACTTAATTTTTTATGTCTGGCACATTCCTATCCTTTTAGTTAGGCATAATTAGTATTAATACAAGATAAAAACAGCAAAATATCACCGATTTTTCTCATAAATGAGCTGTAAAACGATAGTACTCATCAGTAAGAATTTCAATTTAACGTAGAAGATCCACTTTGAATTTCATACCACTGCGTTTGAATAATATCTCTAGCTAGTGGTTGAAACCAAAAAATTAGAAAACTACTCAAGCTAAAAAAATGACAAATACCGTCTTGTATATAGCTATAATAATTTTATTACTGACGTTGTTGTTTGTTACTAGTGTTGGTTCTGAAAAAACGAGATAAGGATATGCCTGACATAAAAGTTTATTTGTTATATAAGACTATCAAACTTCTCGACAACGTTTTTATTTGAAAGATACACTCAATTAATTTATTATCCCGCGAATTGTAGCTCAGATATGATTTAGAAGCAAAAAGAAGTAGGCACGGGAAAACTTTGTATGTTTTTTGTGTGTATAGTATACATTTATAAAATTGTGGCGAGCCTCACCCAGCCAGCAATCTTGCATTTCCCACTTCTGTACAATCTATCATAATTTTCCATATGGACGTACCTATCAACGTTTGTTTACCAAATTTCTCCAATTTTACTAACCAGCAACGTTATTTGGACGAAATGCCGTTCGGCTTATAAAATTCAGACTTTACCAAGAGCTGGATCAAACCTTTCACAAAAACCAAAACTGGCTAGCTCTGTTTTTGATACTTAGTTTAAGAATTCAAGAGACTTTGGTTTTTCTTAGCGCAGATTTGTTAAAGTTGCAAATTGCTCCGAGGAGTTCGGAACGGTCTTTGTCTGAGTTGGCCGCCGGTTGACTGGAACCGTTGATGATGGGTGGCGGCGGAGGCGGGATACCGTCCAATGGCGGCGCAGGCGGAGGTGGGGGCGGCGGCGGCGGAGGTGACGGAACGTTTGAACCTAAAGAAAAATTTAAGTTATATTAGATATATACTAAAAAATTTATGATGCTGATTATGTGATTATATGATTATGTGTAGCGGGTAGGTACTCTTCTACAATCCCAGTGGAGGATAGACTTACTTCAGGGATGCCAACGAACAACTTTTTTAAGAAGAAACGGAATAGAAAATGGACGTGGGCTAGTCCAGACGGAAGAACTAAGATCGAATATGATTATATAATAATAGACAAAAAGCAAATTATTCAAGATGTCACTGTACTCAATAAACTATCAGGAGGACGATACCACAGAACAGTAAGAGCTAGAGTAACTATAAACCTACAAAAAGAAAGAGCAAAGATGGTAAACAGTTGCAAACACATAGTTTGGAATTCACCAAATCAGCCAGAAGCATACATAAAAAATCCTAAAGTTCCTTTTAACATATAGGGCCTTTTTCTTAAGTTATAACTTGAGCAATGTATGAACAATACAATACCAAACCCCCTTTCAACCATCAATTTTCTGTTTGTCTTGCATACTTGTCAACACACAAAAACAACTTACCATCTTTATTTTTCACACCGAACCAGTAATTTATGTTCATGAACTTATAACTTAAAAAATCTTTTATATTTACCAGTTACCAAATGTTGTTTTTTGACATAGAGGGCCTTCCATGCTTAAGTTGTAAGTTAAGTACTACATGAACATCACATTACAAAAAAATTCTTATCATATTTAAATTTTATCTCAACAGCACATTTAAACATATCATTTACTACATCACTCCTCATAAATAAATTTTATACAACCCATCTTCCTACATATGTCTTTTTTACTATTTTCTAGGTACCAAATGTTACATAACATACAGGGCCTTTTGTTAAAATCGTTAGTTAAGAAGAAATAAATTAGACACATGTATAGTTGGTTGCCTTGTAACGATGTGCGGAACGTTTAACAGTTCGAACCGTGGGAGTGTCGATAAACACGCATCCATTTCCACGACGAGACGACGAGGTGGTTTCCGGAGCGGCTATTTAAAGCGAACGACTGGCGGAATTAAATAAGTCTTGTGGCTAACGCTTTAGGCTCTCTTGCTCGCTAGTGTATTGAATCTACGAGCCCACCCGGACAGAGAGACTTCCGCAATGAGGATTATACTCTGTCCTTAATCAAGCAGAACCCGTGGGTATCGTGGATTGAACGTTACCATATAACGTGGATCTGCCTGCGTGCGATCGAATTCGCGTATTTCATTTTTTGTTAATAACAATAATTTTTTTTTCTTTTACGGACGTCCGCCGGGGAATTCACACTCGCGGGATCTAGGCGGGGATATTGAATATATGTTATTTTTATTTTTGTACATACGTTAGAATTAATAGATTTATTTTTATTTCAACCTGTGTTTTACTGTCTGTCGCTTCGAAAGAGCTACCCGTCACAGCCTATCGATACCTACAAAATTTTACGTACTTCAGTCTACCTACATTAATTTATAAAACAATTTTTTCAATATTTTCAACATAAATATAGGACAAATTCAAATTACAGACATTGATGGCTGATACTGTTATATTATTATAATTTTAACTTATTCAATTTTAAATAATGCTGGCTTCTGCCATTTTTAGACAACTACCGTAACTTGCACTGACTGCTTTGTTCCGACATCCATCCTAATATGTCAATATTTTCATTTTTATCAGTTGTTATCAACAGGTCCTCGAAGACACTTTGTCTCAGGACCATGTAACCTATGTAGAGTCATACGTCGTCATCTTACCAATTCCAACGGTAACTTGAACATCCTAATTTGTAATAACATATAATGTAACAAAACTATAAATTAACGACATTTAACGGGTTTTTACCCATATATTTTAGTGGCTCATAGCATGTATACTTCGTAAGTATTAACCACATTTTGCATTTTGCAACCTTAGTCAACATTTTAAATTTTACGTTCTTTTTAATTAAAATGGTTATATACTTTCAGGTTACACTGATGATGGAATTAACATTCCGAAAACGTGCTGTAATGTAATTGTGATATAACCCATTTGGCTATTTTTTTTATATACCTTTTAAAAAGGATTTGAACTAAAACTTTTTGTGATACATGGTATACAGCCAGCTACAGGAACTTAGTTTCCCAGTGGATTTTAAAATATTAATTGTCCTACCTGTCGTTGAAGGTGGTGTCAACGTTCCGATAGATGTCGCACCGCTACTATTGACGCTCTCAGATCTTTCTCCATTAAGACTATTTGCTTTCTCCAGTCTTTTGTTTTGTTTATGTTGCTCTTTGGCTAATCTTTCCTATAAAATAATAACAATAAACGTAAACAAATATAAATAAACACATCACCTGATTGGGACCGTGCAAGTTCGGAACAGCGACACCTGGTGTCGTAAATCAGCAAAATTTACTGCGCTTTCATGTTAGATAAGGTTACCGGATAACTGTCAAGGACGTAGCCCCAAAAAAGATAAGAAGAAAAAGTAAGATTGAGGTTATGTCGGTATATTATTATGTTATTAAAAGGTAAACGTTGTATGTAGTTTAAATACAAATTAATATATTATTAAATTACAGCATTACTGTTAATATGGATGCAATAATAAAAACTGGATTTGAGAAAGTAAATCACCAAATAACTTTTCAACCAAGCACTGAGTCAAATGGATTAGCTTTAGTAGTGGCAAATGTCAAAAAAGAATGGAAAAATTATGTGGAAGAGTTAAAAAATAGTACATTGTTTACCGGGTAGGAAAAGCTTAACATTCCTGGACGACTGTGAAGATTGCTAAGTCGAGGCGCAAGCCGAGACTTAGCAACACAGAGTCCAGGAATGTGGCTTTTCCTACGAGGTAAACATACTATTTTTCCGCAAATCGATTAAAATTCGACAGATATTGATTTAAAAAAAAACGCGATAATTTTATTCCCAAATAAATGGTGCTTTGAAATTCCTAATAAAATTACTTGGGTTACTATGGAAACGTATTGAGGTTGAATTGTCAAACTTGACAATTTATGTAGAACACTAACAACTGTACGGAAATATCATTTCCTTACAGTAAGGAAATGACATTTCCTTACAGTAAGGAAGTCCTGACTTTTTCTTCAAGAAATTTTGACAGGAATGTCAAAATTTCCTGGCGATTTGCGGAAATAGTACATTGTTTACCGGGTAGGAAAAGCTTAACATTCCTGGACGACTGTGAAGATTGCTAAGTCGAGGCGCAAGCCGAGACTTAGCAACACAGAGTCCAGGAATGTGGCTTTTCCTACGAGGTAAACATACTATTTTTCCGCAAATCGTTTAAAATTCGACAGATATTGATTGATTAAAAAAAAAGCGATAATTTTATTCCCAAATAAATGGTGCTTTGAAATTCCTAATAAAATTACTTGGGTTACTATGGAAACGTATTGAGGTTGAATTGTCAAACTTGACAATTTATGTAGAACACTAACAACTGTACGGAAATATCATTTCCTTACAGTAAGGAAATGACATTTCCTTACAGTAAGGTAAGGAAGTCCTGACTTTTTCTTCAAGAAATTTTGACAGGAATGTCAAAATTTCCTGGCGATTTGCGGAAAAATAAATTACCATAAATAATGCTAATGCATAAATTAGCAGGTTAAGCCCATGATATCATCATTGGTTGAACAATTAATTCTTTCCCTGTAAACTTTTGGACAGCGAATATATCTTAATGCATCTTCAGAAAAACTTAAACTTGATGCATTTTTGTAAACTTCAACAAAATAAAATTTAAACATTAAACTTGATTTTTGGGTTAAAGTGAACTCTAAGTGAGTGTTATGAAAATAAAATTTACACTTAAAAGTGAACTTTTATTTATTATTTATTTCATACTGACTTTAAAATCGGGCGCAAAAATAATGCATAATTTAGGTTATGTTACTTATGCTTTTTTGTGATATAAATCCATTTTTCTCTTTGTAGTAATTTGTGCTTCGAACTTGGAAACGAATAAAACTTAAATTGACAATTTTTTGTTGTATTTTTACAATTTATAACACAGCATTTCCTAAATCCCATTTTCTTCAGTGACAAAAGGTGTAAATAAATAAACGAATATGAAATATGACAATTGACAATATGAATTTATGAAATCTATGAAATTTGCAGTAAAAAATGCAAGATTTCTCCGCTACTCGCGCACGTACGTTTCTCGTATCACATCCAAGTACTTGCACGTCGTCAATAGGTTTTTTCTTTTTAAAGAAAACAATATTTTATTTTATTGCTTAGGCTAAGTTAGGTTAGATTTTGTTCTTTTTGGTTGTTAGTACATTTCTTGAAAAAGTGTGTTTGAAATCAACAAAATTTAGAACTTGCTTTCTGAGCAAAAATACTTAGGTAGTCTACAAAAACCAAAAACTTACCAATTTATGTCTAGCTTGCTTCTTCTTCTCCTCCTCGCAGCTCATCATCTCCTGCACTTTGACCAATCTCTTCTGACTTCTCACCATCTTCTGCTCGTCCCTCAATCTGTCCTCAATTTTATTAACGGCGAGTTTGATTTGTTCCTTCGTCGAAGTAGGGACTTTAAAATGCGCTTTATCGGTGGGCAGAAGAGTTAGATGGGTCGTAGAAAAGAACGCATCAACGAGGAGATCGTTTATGGTCGGAAGGCCGTTTTTGCAACCTTCAGACGACAGGATTCGGGCTACTAAGTCTTCTAAAAAAACAATTGAGGGATTTATTAATGTTCAAATACACAGAGTGTCCCAAAAGTCTGGAGACGGTCAAATATCTCGTAAATTGCTAGTCATAATTGTACAAAATTTGAGGTACACCTATTTTGGGACACGGAGATTACATATTTGATATTTGCAATGTTGCCAGATTTGCCGTTTCTCTTATATTATTAGTAACTTTGGATTTTCAAATTCATCACCCTGTATATTCAGTCATTATTGGAATCTCCTATTCAATACGAGTTCAACCATGTGTAACACTTATGATTTTATGTAGTCTGAAAGATCTTAAATAAATAAAACAGAAGTCTGGCAACGCCTAATTGTGTAAATAAATTTTTTAATACTAACTACTTTCAACTAGATTAAAACGTAACAATAATTAATTGATTACAGCATTTTTTAACATACTGGTTACTTTATCCAGTGTTCAAAATGTGCTCCATTTGTGAGTTGACAGTACCCTAATCGATGTTAGAATGCGTCACAACATTTCTCCATGATTGTCTAGAAATTATTCGAGATTCATCGATAATTCGTTGCCTTAGATCTGCAAGACTGGCTGGTTTAGATTTGTAATCTGAATTTTTCAAGTATCCCCAATAAAAATAATCTTTAGGATTGAAATCACGTGAACGTTGAGGCCATTCATTTCTACCTCGTCTGGGTACAATTTCATTTCTAAGTAACATTTTGTAACTATCTGACGTTTAATTTCCTTCGATAAAAAATGGCCAAATTAACTGAGTACCTACTCTACCTGACCATACATTTAATTTTTGTGGTCTTTGAGTATGGTTTTCACACATCCCGTGTGGATTTACGTCACTCCAGTACCTTTAATTGTGTCGATTTACACTTCCACACAGTGTAAAGGTTGCTTCATCAGAAAAACATATTCTGTTAACGAAATTTTCATCATGTTCAATTTTTCCTACATTACCTCAGTAAACTCTAATCTACGATCGAAGACATATTCACTTAATTCTTGCAATAAATTAATTTTGTATGGTTTAAAGTTATTCTCACATAATACACGTAAGACTGAAGAACGACCTATATCATGTAATTATGCAAACCTGCGTGAGGATGTATGTGAATGTTCTACAAAACTTTGCATTCTATCCAAAGTTTTGTTGTCATTCATAACTCTTTTCGGTCTACCTGATCGGTATCTATCTTTTACTTCTCCAGATTCCTCAAATCGCTTTATGGTTTTTTGTATCGTCGTCTTATAAATAGGAGAACGATTTGGGACAGTGTCATTGAATAAGTTGGCTACTTTACAATAAGATCTTTTTCTGTCACCGTACCCTCTCATCATTAGAATAGTAATTCGTTCTTTTTCGTTAAGATCCATTTTAGAGAAGCAATTTATTTTCCAGAACGTTTCGAAACACAACTACTGTCAGTTTTAGTTAATAATCTAAATAGTGAACAAATGTCAAAATCACAGCATTCTACATTTAAATATTTAAATTTATTATAATCTACATATTTTGAACTGATTTATGTATTTAAGACCTTCCAGACTAGATAAAATCATAAGTGTTACATATGGTTGAACTCGTATTGAATAGTAGATTCCAGTAATGACAATATACAGGGTGATGAATTTTAAAAACCAAAGTTACTAATAATAAAGGGAAACGGCAAATCTGGCAACATTGCAAATATCAAATATGGAATCTCCGTATCCCAAAATAGGTGTACCAGAAATTTTGTACAATTGTGACTAGCAACTTACGAGATATTTGACCGTTTCCAGACTTTTGGGCCACTCTGTATAATAGCAGTTTTCATTATTGAACCTTGGAAGTCAAACTTACTTAATTGGGTGTGCTGATAATATGGCATATTATCGGCCACGCTTTCATGCAACGGAGATCCAAACATCATTTCGTAAAGCACGTGTCCGAAACAGTAAACGTCTACGGCTTCCATATTGTTAATTTTTTTGTGTTGCATAAAATACGGTCGATAAAAGGAAGGCACGCCCAATATTCCGTTTTCTATATCGAGAAGTCTGACCCTATCGTTATCAATGATTACGTTTCCACTATGTAGATGACCTGTAAAGGAATATCTAAAATTATAATGCAATAAAAATAAGAAACGGGTGTGACAGTCCACTCCGACTGACGCTAGAAGTTATATAATTCTATATACGCGTTCGCCGTTACAAATTTATATGGGAGTCAATCTGTACAATATTACATATGTAAATGCTATAGGTAAGCGAGAGCAGAAAGAGAAAAAGAATGAGGTATATAGGTATATGATGCATCGTTTGCTGTATATAAACATTTGACCTGTAATAGGAGTATAGTAAATGAAGGATTGAATCAATATTTTAATGAAAATACATATTTTTATTTTCATATATGTATAAAATAAGTTGAATGCAAAAATTCTTAATTTGTCTAATGCGTTTTGGAGTTCGTTGTAGAATTCTATCATTTTCTCTTCCTCATTACCTTCTGTTGGTCCGTATATTTGTATTAGTCCTATCTTGTCTTTTAGTTCTATTTGGGCTGTGATTATTCTAGATGATACTGCTTTGTAGTTTGTTAGCCCAGCATTATATTCAGACAGGTCTCAAAATAGATTTCGAAAAAGCAAAAACAATCGCTCCTATCCGCTCCTTAAAATCGATAATTATTCGTGAAGCGATCACGCTACACGCTAAAGGACTGTCGTCAATATGGCGATTGCTGCTTCAGTGACCCCCCGCGCCAGCCGATCCCACTCAGACCAAGTCCGCATACTGAGGGTATCAAATCAGCTACACAGGGCACGACCGGTCGTCACTCGACACTCCGCATACCTAAATCCAAAATATGTGGTCTTGCGTATTTTTATTATTCTTAACAACTTTTTGTCTCGAACTAGCAGAGTATGCGACGGTTGGGACACCCCCTCCACTCCCACTCTGACGTCACATGGGCTAACGTCTAAACGGCTCAACGTATAACAACGTGTGAGGTATCGATGAAAAGAGGAGGGGGCAACGAATATGTTAAGATAAAAATAAAACGCAAAAGACAATGCCAGAAGGACACTAAACTTGCAACGTCCGAAGGGCTCAACGTACAACAACGTGTGAGGTATCGATGGAAAGAGGAGGTGGTAACGAATATGTTAAGATAAAAATAAAACGCAAGGACATTGCCAAAACGGCAATAAGCTTGCAACGTCCAAAATGAATCGCAAAGATAATGCCAAAACGGCATTACGTCATATCTTTTCGTTACCTCCTCCCCTTTTCATCGATACCTTACACATTGTTATACGTTGAGTCGTTTAGACGTTACAAGCTTAGTCTTATTTTGGCAATACACCTTCATGTTTTTTTTTCTGTGTTAATGTATTCGTTACCCCCTCCCCTTTCAACGATACCTTGCACGTTGTTGTACGTTGAGCCGTTTAGACGCTACAAACTTAGTGTTCTTTTGACAATACGCCGTTATGTTTTTCTATGCCTACTTATTCGTTACCCCTCACCTTTCCTACGATACCTCGCACGTCACGATCCGTCCAATAACAACGGAGATATGACGTAATCACGGTTTGGCATTGTCTTTTGCGTTTGTTTTTTTTTTTGGTCTTAATGTACACGTCGGGGCGTGGGGTATGAAGTTACGTAAGCTTGAAAGACGAAAAGAAGAAGAATTGACGCTATCTTCACGTTTGACGGATGACAGTTGACAGCTGTCAGCGGCCATCTTGTGACGTCGAAGTGGGAGTGAAGGGGGCGTCCCAACCGGCCCATACTCTGCTCGAATCGAAATACCCTTTCAGTACTTCCTCGTTGTAGTTGGAGCCAGACGTAATATTCAACAAACCTTAGTCTCGGTGCAGTATTTATTATTGCTTTCTGATTCCAATACAGGTATTTCGAGGTTTACCGCTCGTCAGGTACATTTGAGAACTTGAACTGAACACAAGAGAAATTGTCTATCTGGCAATTATAGTAACATAATACACGAACTAACGCTAATAACGACCTCTAACAGGTAAAAATGAGGTCAGTGTCGATAACTGTTAAAGTAAGCTTAAACACAAACTAATAAAGCTTATAGGTCGATTTTAGAAATATTTATATTCTGTTTTTAAAGCAACTTACCGTATGGAAGTCCCTTATCATGCAAAAACTTCAAAGCTTCTAGGATTTGACGACCATACAGAGATATCTGGTCGACGGAGAGGGTTTTGTGACCTTTAGGGTTTCCATATTTCTTCAAAAAAGACTGGCGAGGTTTTACTCCCGACAATAGATCCCGTAGAGTTCCATTTTTGTGTGCTATTCGAGCTACTAACGCGCCCGTTTCGGTACACAGGCATAGTTCGATTGGGTATATATAGGGATGCTGAAAAAAATTAAATATCGTTCATATTCAGTTTGAAAATTATTGATAATTGAAATTTTTTTCAGGACGATACATCTACATACCTGTAATTGGCTCAAACTCTTGAACACAGCATGCATTTCTCTGTCGTCCAAATATTTATCCGGGCCATAATCAGTCCAGCCTCCGAATATTTCTTCCTTCGGTTGAGATTTACATTTCAGATCATAGTAATGTTTGCGTAAACGCCAACCGATATCGTTAACTGGGGCAATCACTTCCCAGCCGACTTCACCTCTTAGTGCCAACGAAACATGTTGCAATGCCAACTCTACACGTTTATAAGAAAGGTTAGAATAAATTACACAGTCAAATTTCTTATGTTAAATAAAAGGCTAGTTCTACTATCTAATTCATAAAAATAAATTAACAAGAATTGTAAAAATAGTGTAAAAATATTGTATCAAAACAGACTGAACGTGAAACTTGAAAACATAAATTTCAATAACATCGAAGACCACTACAATTACATTAAAGAAAGTATTCACTCTGCAGCAAAAGAAGCGCTTGGATATTACGAAAAGAAAAACAAAAATACTCCATACTGGTGGGATGAAGAAATAGACACAGCGATAAAACAAAAGAAACAAAAGTATGAACAATATTTAAGTGCAAAAACAGATACAAATTGGTCTGATTACAAAAACCATCAAGCTAAGGTGAGACAAATAATAAGACAGAAAAAAAAATGAATCCTGGGATCAAAACTGTCAAAAATTAAATACGTACATAGGAGGAACCAGAAGTACAGAAAGCTGGAAACTTATTAAATCTCTTAGGACCAACGACAAGAAAAAAGATTTAATCTCACCAATTTCGTTAGAAACATGGGACATGTACTTCAGTAAACTGTTACAAAAAGACCGAATGGAATTCAAAATAAAAGAAAGTAACCAAAACATACGCGTTGAAGCATCTCCTATAAGAATCACGAAAACGGAAGTAAGGGTTATCTGTATTTCACTCAAAAACAAAAAAGCGCCCGGACCTATCAATATACCCTCAGAACTGATAAAATATGGAACTGAAAAACTATATGAGCATTTGACAATACTCTTTCAAAACTGCATAAACAAAGTAAAGGTTCCAGCCGAATTTAAAACCTCAACCATTTCAACTGTACGTAAAAAGGGAAACAAACAAAATTGCGACAATTACCGTGGAATAGCAGTTACTAGTACCATTAGTAAAATCTATGGGAAAATGATCAAAAATAGAATAGAAAGAGAATACACTGATATAGAGGCAGAAGAACAGGCGGGTTTTAGAGCTGGTAGATCGACCATAGACCACCTTTTTTGTATCACCCAACTTATAGAAAAAAAGGTTGCTGTAGATCAAGAAGTCCACTTTTTGTTTGTTGATCTAAAAAAGGCCTACGATAGCATCCCTCAAAATAAGTTATGGAACACTCTCAGACAAACGAACATCAACTCAAATCTCATAACAGCAGTGGAACAACTATATGAGAACGCCAACGCCAAAGTTAAAATAGGAACGAATGTTTCCAAAGGTTTTGTAGTAGACAAAGGACTGAAGCAGGGATGCTGCTTAGCGCCGACACTTTTCAAAATATATCTGGAACAAGCATTAAAACTCTGGAAGCGGAAATGCAGCGGCATGGGTATACAATTAAACAATAACAACCTGTACACTCTATGTTTCGCTGATGATCAAATTGTGATTGCTAACGAATATGACGACCTAGAATACATGACTCGAAAATTAATCGAAGAATACAAAAAATGGGGATTAGAAGTCAACATATATAAAACAATGTACATGAACATCGGTGGTAAAGAACAAAATCTAGTTTTAAACGACGCACAACACATTAAGCACAACAATACATATTCCTATTTAGGAGTAGAAATCACAGACGACGGCAAATCAGATCAGGCTATAAAAAAAACGAAACACTCAGGGTAGAAGGGCCATATCTCAACTAAATAGTATTATCTGGGATCAACATATATCCAAAAAAAAAATAAACATCGAATATACAACACTATTATAAAGAGCATAGTAATGTATGGAAGTGACGTGTGGCAGTTAAAGGCAACTACTGAAAGAACACTACAAGCCACGGAGATGGACTACTGGAGACGGGCCGCAGGAAAATCAAAACTCGAAAGAATTAATAACGAACGTATACGAGAGGTTATGGGAGTCACACATACGATTGTCGAAGATATAAGAGTACAACAACTAAAGTGGTATGGACATGTGCAGAAAATGCCAGAACATCGTCTGCCCAAACAGATTATAGATTGGACACCATATGGAAAGAGAAAAAGAGGCCGACCCAGAAAGAGCTGGAGAGAAGGAATAGACAGAGAGATCCGAGAGAGAGGTTTAGACGAAGATCTTTGGGAAGATAGAGATGCATGGAGATTGGGCATCGGAAGACGTCGGAGGACGTTTTACACCGATTATATATATATATATATATATATATATATATATATATATATATATATATATATATATATATATATATATATATATATATATATATATATATAATTAACAAGAATTTTTTTATTGAATTAATTAAATGCCTTGGTTACATGACAATTTTAACAGCACGGTATGAGAAAATGGATATTTAGATTGTATCTACTAACTGATCACCTTGGAACTACACACCTGGCCAGTTGACGTTTTAGCTGGTTAATCTGTAGCTCTTCTCTCTATTCGGATTGCCGAATATATGCCTCTCTTAATTCTCGCCATTCATCTCTGTTGTTTGTAAGACGTTTCCACATTGGACCTACAGTTCTTTTAATATAGGTGCTCCAGCGCATTTGCGGTATTCCTCGTGGTCGTTTGGTTTCATATGGCCGCCAATTACCGATTTCTTTAATCCTTTGTTTTATGGTCTCTGAGTGAGATACCCAGCACCTGTCGTTCCAAAGCTTTCTCAGCTCTCTCTCGAGTTTTTCTGATCTTCTCCATGTTTATTTTACTGAGTGTACAGGTTTGAGCTCCATATGTAAGTAATGGTAGGATACAGGAATTAAACACTTTGGTTCGCAGTCTTTGAGATATATTTTTATTTTTAAGTCTGTATGAGAGTCTTCCGAATGCTGCCCATCCCATTTTTACACGTCTGTTTATTTCGGTAGTCTGATTTTCTTTACTTACCTTGACATTTTGACCAAGATATGTATATTCATCTACCTGTTCTATCTTTGTCCCTTCTATGTTTATCATAGGTTATTCGATCTTTGTTTGACATTAGTTTAGTTTTGCTGAAAATCATTTTCAGTCCTTTTTTTAGGGATTCTGTGTCTAGTTTGCCAATCATCGTATTCAGTGCATTCCACCTGTTGGTTATTAGTACTACATCATCTGCGTATCTAAGATGGTTCAAGTATCTTCCGTTAATAGCGACTCACTTATTTTCCCAGTCTATTGACTTAAAGATATCTTCTATTCTAGGGCAGCTGTAAATAATTTTGGAGATGTTGTGTCTCCTTGTCTTACTCCTCAGTTGATTTTTACTGTTCTTGTTTCGATTCCATTACCCAACGTTACTATCATTTCAGCTTGTTCGTAAATATTATGTATTAAAATTCTGTAGCTGGAGTCGATCCGGTTGTTGATTAATGCTTCTTCTATTACCCACAGTTCTACGCTATCAAAAGCTTTTTTATAATCTATAAAAGCCAGACATAATGGGAGATTGTATTCGTTAGTCTTTTCTATTAGGATTTTCAAAGTATATAGATGATCACAGGTGCTGTGATATTTTTTATATAGCCATTTATATGCCTTTTTTCGAAAATACTTCGTTGGCAAGGGCTCAAGCTTATAAATAAACTGAATAAATTTGCCTTTTTTTCAGCATTAGCACATATATTAGACGAGTTTCAATTTCCACCGGAAAACAATTTATAACATGAACGAATCCAGTTTGACAATTGTGCAAAATATATTGCAGAAGATTTATGCTAATAAGGTCGCAAACAAGTTGGTGCTTTAAGTAGTGCAATTGGAACATATGTTCCTCCTGTTTTAATTTTTCCTCGGCAGAGAAAGAAAGACGAACTTATGATCGATGCACTTACTTTAAGTATAGCTTTCGCTCAAGAAAAAGGATAGATGACTTCCGACATATTCTGTCTTTGGCTGCAACATTTTTTAAGGTATTCAAAGGCTTCTAAAACCAACCCAGTTTTGTTGTTACTCGATGGCCATGGTAGTCATAAAAGTTTTGAAACTCTCCAGTTTATAAAAGAAAACCGTATTATTATGTATAACGTTCAACCCTTGGACGTAGGATTTTTTAGACCACTTCAAACTTACTACGCCCAAGAGCTCTATTGTGGCTGCGACAGAATCCAGGTAAAACAGTTACCCAATTTAAAGTAGCCAGTATCTTTAATAGAGCATATTTAAAAAGTACTCTTCCATCAAATACAATAAATGCAATTAAAAAGACAGGAATAGAACCGTTCAATCCATATGTCTTTGAGGATTGGCAATTTTTGCTATATATAACAACAGCTAGAGAAAATTATGAACAAAACCTACTACCAGGATGTTCTAACGAGAACTCACTACCGGAACATCGGAACCAAAATGTTTCTTCAATTGAAGATTTATCAAAAGTCATTGATAAGAAATCAACATCATTGTCAGTCCTAAACATCTTGGTCGAAAATATTTCTCCTCCTCCTTTAGCTGGAGTATCTGAAGTAACAGAAAAGGGGTAGAAAACGGGGTAAAACAGGATATTTAAATTCAACACCTGAAATTGATGAGACAAAACATAAAATTGCAGAAAATGAAGCAAAAAAAAAGAAGCAAGAAAAGTGAAAAGGCAAGTTCGTGTTTCAACTCCAAACAAAACAGTTCTGAAGACAATTGTGAATCTCCTTTTGGAGAAGACGACTTGGACGATGTCAGAATTGGTGTCACAATAAATGTGCAGATGTAAATCCTGGATGTAAACAATTTGTGTGTGAATTGTGCATGTAACTTTTTTCTTAAAAATACCTATTTGTAATATTATTTATTGTTTAGAATATCTTTTGGTTTAATGAAATAATTTGGTCATCATCATCAATGGTGCTACAGCCCTATGAAATAGCATCGACCTTCCGAAGTCTATTACGCCAGGCAGTCCTATCCATTGCCAACTGTTGTCAGTTTGCTGCGCCTATCTTTCTACCATCCTCATCTACACCATCCTTCCATCTGAGTTTTGGCCTACCCCTTTTTCTACTTCCCACGGGTTGTGACATAAGGACTCTTCTAGGAGGGTTGTTCTGCTGTGATCTTGCTAGATGTCCTGCCCATCTTAGTCTTCCTATTCTTATAAGAGATACTACGCCTTTACCACCAAATACTTGTTTATATCTGTGGTATACCTCGTAGTTGTATCTCCTCCTCCAAACACCATTTTCACAAATGGAAATAATTTGGTATTTACTTATTTTATACAAAATGCAACGGGTCCATCACGGACACATATATGCACATGATGGAGCCTTAACAGGATTTTAGTAAACTACGAATAATTTTTGTCATCTTAATTTTTATCAAAATTTGAAGCCTGCTAAGTAAATAATTAAAATTATGATGGAGCTTTTTCCTTAAGGGGTCCATCATAGGAACATTTCCCCTATATCAAATAATTTTTATTCATTAAACAGATCACTGCAGATCGATCTTATATTGTAACATAGGCTATTATAAATGCTTTAATATACAGGAATTATTTTAAAGTAGGGAAAACTTGTGTATTGGCTATATGCTTTACACTATCAACACATGACCTAACAATTAACAAATCAACAAACCAAAAAACAGTTTTGCGCGATAACTACTGTCACTTTTCAGTTGACAGACGACAGCGGAAAAGCGAAGTGAGTGCCTGTTAGCCCAAGTAAGTAGTTCAATAATTTATGGTCAATAGGAAGATGTTCGTCACATGCAGACTCAAATATCACGCAGTGACTTGTGTTTATTCTGTCCATAGCTCGAAGTTGAATTTACTTTAATGTTAACATTATTTAATATAATACTAGAAGCAAAGTTGTCAGATGTTAACAAAAACTTACCTCCAAATGGTTGGCAATAGTTAGCAGGATCAACAAATGATCTTGCTGGAAGAGACGAAACTAATATTGGATTCATGAAGATGCTGTCTAAATATTTCTGAAAAAAATGATATATAATAAATAACAGATCGATAAAATGCTTGTTACTTGTATTTTCAAATATTTACAAAGAACAATGGCCAGAGCTTTAACATATTCAATACAGTACATGCTATTTTTTAAATTTAGTAGAAAGCTGTTTTGTTATTAAAGTAATCTCATCAAACCTGCTTCATTTATATTCTTGATAACTAATTATTACACAGATATTTTCCAATATCTTCTATAAATACTATTGTGAAATAATGACTAAACAAGATCTACATTTTATGTTTTGACTTGGTAAAATATTCACAAGTTTCATGTATTTACTGAGAGCCTGATTACATATCACCTATACAGAGAAGTGGTTTTAGAATTGATCATACAGGTACTATCTGATGTTCTGATTAGTGCTTTATACCATGTGAATTGATTACATAACAGCACAATTACTAGCAGACAACATAGTAGAATTATTATTTTATATGATGCTTTAATTAAAAATATATAGACTACCACTATATTCTCATCTTTTTACATATTCTTACATTTTTAAAAAGAAGTAAATTAGTATGGTTAACAAGTTGGTTGTTACAGCTTGAATTCATGATATTTGAGACAATATTCACATGGTACTCATTTCTAGTATATATGAACATAAAATAATGCAAAGGAATACAACAAATACCTGTCATTGATAGTGTTCCATCCATTGCAAAGTAATTTTGCAAGCATAAATTGTTTTGTAAAATTTAGGAACATTTTATATGTACCTTCCTTGCTAGCTTTTGCTTTAACAGGTGGTTAAAGCAATAAAAACATCCATTTTTTTTGTTTTATTTTTAAAATTATTAAAGAATGTATTAGTCCCTTTAACCAAAGTCTTAAGCAATTGCATTGCCTAGGGAATGTTGAATAGTTCAATGGGGGAATAAAGCTAGAATAATTCTTTGTTACTCTTTGGAATGTATCCCAAAATCTCGCATGATCAAACAATTGATCTAGATTGACTAATTGATAAAGATCAGCCATTTCAACATCTCTATCCTATAGGATGGCTTGTTAAGGCCCGTTTTCATGCTACATCTTATTGTACGTTTTGTTGAATAGGACAAATCCTATACAATAAAACATTGCATGTATACAGCAAAACGTACGTCTTGTCGGAAGGAAACACATAGTGTGTATACACTGGACAAAACATACGTTTTGTCGTACGTTTTATATGACCAACAAAACGTACAATAAGAGGTAGCGTGAAAACAGGCCTTTATACCCCTAGAAGATCATGGAATTCATAGAATTACAAGAAACTGCTTAATTCAACTGATAGATGATTTCAGTGATAAAGCAAGCCTGTTATGCCTTCTTGGTATAATAGACGCTTAGAGAAGATAAATTGAAACATTGTCAATGAACAACTTTTTTCTCATGTACCTTACTCAAAACTATGTCTTTCGCGAAGGGGATTCTAAATTAAAATAAATTATAAAACAAAAAAAAAAAACGTTTAAAAATCAAATGCTTGTGACTGTACTGATGAACAACAAATGAAGTGCCTATATATATATATATATCTAAAGAATGAGTCACAAATCAACATGAAATGTTATCAGTGCAAAATATAGAAATGAATATTATGATACTAATAATTTAAAGTAGAGAAAATAACTTCCAAAATAATCAGTGTGATAACTGAACTCTTAAACTAACTGAAAAGTGAAAAGTAGTAGAAAAAGTGAAATATTAAAACAAAAAAATCAGCAAATAAGGAAAAACTGGATCCAGATCCAGAAGGAGTTTTTAATAAATAACTATTCATATTGGTAATTAATTGTTCTTAAAGTGACAAATAACATTCCTAATTACTATCAATGTATCAATACCCTTAAACAAAGTTCAATAAAGCATAAAGCATTCAAATTCAAGATTGTTTTAACATTAATATTGAATAGTGCATGGGATTCACATAATACCCTATGATTCACTCTTACTATACCCTATAACAATACTACTTAAATGTAGTTTTGACAAAGTATATATTTCTAAAATATCCTGTAGTCATTTAATAAATAAAAACAAAAATTAATAACTTCTTATCTAAATCAGTTTTTATACTAAATTATACTAAATAAAATACACAACTTCTAATCAAAAAACTGCCAGATAAAAATAATCATTACAAATGTCATGATTTATAATCAAAGTTGTTTCTCTGAAAGACTATCTCATGAAGTTCAAAGTGCATATAAAAAAAGACGTGGCATAAATACCTGCAAACCCTGTTGTCTTTCACCGATGAAATGTGGATCCATGTTCCCGATAAGTTTCTTTGGAGGCAACTCCAGAGGTATCCCAGAGGATTGCAACACATTATGGAGTTTATAGAAATCATTATAGCGCTTATTAATCCTCCACGTTTGATCCGAAAAAGGTCCTCTGTACACTTTTATGCTGAATTCCTAAAATACACCTTTGATTATTATCCAATTAATGTTTATTTTATTAGTTGTATTACTGTATGACCATTGACGTTTTTCCAATTTTCAATTGTACATTTTATTTGTTCCGTATCATCTAGTAAAACTTTATTGGTGGTTTGTCGCTCAAAAATAGCCATTGAATCGAATTCATTTGCCTATTTTTACGTAAAAAATCCATTAAGAAATAATTTATTTTCAATTTTAATTGATCATTCCTTACACTGACACTTGTGACATCACTATTTTGACATTGACACAAAAATTGTTAGTTTGACACCCTTTTCTACTTTTTTTAGTTAATCCACATTTCATTTATTACCATTGTATAAATTCTAAAACTCATAGACTAATAGGATTATGAATATGACGCATTAGAAAATTGATAAATATTCTGGAAACAAATAATAAAGTCTTTAAACCAATTTTTCCTTTTCAGTATTATCATAGGTGTCATGAATAGATCAATTGACTAATTGGCATTCAGCCACTTTCGAAACTGTATGAAATTAGGTTATTTTTAACCTTGAAGTAGTTATATTGTTAAAGATTTTATAATTTTATTTAGAATTTCTGTTATAATTATGATTATTTCATAGTTTGCTAAGTGTACATAAAAAATGAGCTTAGCTTTAAGTGACGAATTCAAGCTTATCAAAAATGGAATGGAACATCGACGAAAGTATACAATGTTACAAGTCAATTATCCTTTGCTTCTTACTATCTGTTACCTATTTATTTAGTCTTCATATATGGAAAAATCCTCACGGCAGAGACCACCCATCAACGATAAAGAAAAGGTTTATAAGTGCGTTTATTATGTTGTTTATATCGCCTTGTTTTCTTTACATTGGTCTAGATAAAGAAATGTTGCAAACGCATACATTTACTGAAATTCTAGGACTGAGAACTCAGGGACTATGTCAGGCTATTTTTATGCCACTATTTCTAACAATGATCCTATTTTTGGGACCCATATCAATGGAACTGTACAGTGGTTTATCGAAAGTTTACATAGAAGAGATGTATTGGTTTTCAAATCTTAAAAACCTAATATGGTTGAGAAATCATATAGTAGCTCCGTTTACCGAAGAATTTACATTTAGAAGTTGTATAGTACCTATGCTACTGAACTGTTTCACTCCCCTTACATCAGTACTAAGTAGTCCACTATTTTTTGGGGTGGCACATTTTCATCATATGTGGGAAAGAATACATCATATGGGCATGGCGTTCGATTTGGCCCTAAAGATTTCCTGTTTTCAGTTTGTATATACCACAATATTTGGAATGTACTCAGCATATATCTTCTACAGAACAGGGCATTTTGTTTCTGTATTTATCGTGCATGCCTTCTGCAACCATATGGGTTTCCCAGATTTTACAGAAGTTATTACATACAAAGGAATAAAGAAGTTTGTTATAGTTGCCTTATTTCTCATTGGATTTTGCTCATGGTGCTTTTTACTGAAACCTCTAACAGAACCTGCCTGGTATTATCACACACTTTTAAAATAATTGAATGGTATTTGCAGTTCAAATGAAACTGGCTAACTTCATAAAAAGTAGATATTCATGCCCTAAAACTATCATAGAATAGGGCAAGCCCTAAAGATTTGTGTGAACTGTCGATTTTAATGCCTAAAAGACCTATTCTATTGTGATTAGGTAATTGTTGTGTTTAGAATAACTGTTAATTGTATTTTATAAAAGTATTAAATTATTAAAAATTAGTCATTTGCAGTGTTTTTATTTCCCAGGACTTTCAAAAATATCATAACCTGTAGATTGTTGTTAAGTGAGTAAAAATAATTCATTGTCTTTACATATTATTTCTTCTTTCCAGAAATAAGTATCATTTTGTTTTTTTTTTAATGTTTGGACCTAGAGTGATTTCACAAATATTTGGCCAAAATATTTTCCATATTCGCATTACTTTCTTAGACCTGTGATATAGAGCATATCTTAAGAATTATTGGTTTTTATCAGAAACGCGGAGAAAAACTTTAAAGCTGTTTTTGTTTAAAAATGAAATCAAATCTAAATTTAATAAACATTTCTAGTGGATAATATACTAAATATTTGGAACACCTTGCATTTAAGTAATGGGTTGCTCCATACTTAAAACAAATTAATTTCTGGAAATTCATTCATTTTTAGTGTACCAATTCTTAACACCTTCGCTTCGTCACCAGTTGAAAAAGACTGGTAACTATGTTTGCAGAAATTACGGCTAAAAATAAATATGTGTATTTCCATTCTGCGAGTAACATACAAACGAATCGCGTTTGTTAAAACTAACATTATAGGTACCTATATTAAGACTCGTTTAGACATCTTGTTTACAATGAGCAGAGTTAACCATAAATTCTATGATTCCTATAGACAGGTAAAAAAAGAATATAATAAGAAACTAATAACAGAACAATCAAAGCTATATGAAAACAGGATGTCTGAAGCTGCCAACAAAAATAAATGCATGTGGCAAATTGTTAGTGAAATTAATGGTCAATTAAGAAGTGTAAATTCAATAAAAGTAGAGGGTAGTCCTCAAGAGATTGCTGATAAATACATGATCCACTTAAATACTTCTTTAAATAACACTTTATCTCAATTACAATATACTGAATATAAAGACAACATTGCAAGTAACATAAATTCAGTATTTGTTGCACCTGTGACAGAAACTGAAATTATGGATATAACTAAAGATTAAAAAAAAAAAAATGAGTTGTGGAATTGATGAATTACCCACTAAAACCATTAAACTTTATATAAAGGAGATATTGAATCCTCTCACTACAAACATAAATAATTCACTAAAATCTGGTGTATTTCCTGAATGCCTGAAAACTGCCATAGTAACACCTGTTTACAAAAAGGGGATCCTAAATTAATTAATTACAGACCAATTAGCCTTCTATGATCCTTTTCAAAAATCTTAGAAAAGACTATGTATAGGAAGATAACAGAATTTTTAACAAAATGTCATACTATTAGTGCAAATCAGCATGGTTATCAACAGGGAAAATCAACTCAGACTGCGATTTTTCAATTTGTCTGGGATATTTTGAAATGTACTGAGATTGGTCATATGGCTTTGAGTCTCTTTTTGGACCTATCAAAGGCATATGACTGTTTAGTGCATGACATATTATTTGATAAATTGGAGAAATATGGTATATGTGGACCAGCATTGAACTGGTTTAAGTAATACTTGGCAAATAGGAGACATTTAGTAAAAATACATAAAAACACTGAAATAGGCATCTCATCTGAAAGCACTAACAATATTGGAGTACCTCCAGGAAGTGTGTTTGGTCCTTTACTGTTTGTGATCTATATCAATGATCTTCATGGTCTAGTGGCTAATACTACTTCCAGCATAACAAATTATGCAGATGATACAAACATTTTAGTCAGTGGTAAAGACATGTCTGTTCTAAGCGTTAATGCTAGTTTAGAGTTCCAGAAAGCTAAAGACTGGTTTTCTATGAATAGGTTGGTTTTAAATCAAAATAAAACAGATCTTCTTTTGATGCACATTCAGATATGCCAAACAGTATTATTGTAAATAATGACAATTTAAATATTAGCAGCAGTACCAAATTTTTAGGATTATATATTGACAGTTTTTTATGTTGGGATAAACATGTTGACCAGTTATGTATGTCTTTGAGTAAAGTGATTTACAGCTTTAGAGTTATCATATAGTATATCATGCTAATTTTGAAGCAAAATTTAGATATGGTCTAATAAATTTTGGCCACAGTAGGGACATAAATAATGTATTTCTGGTTCAGAAAAAAATAATCAGAGATATGTTTGACTTAAAAAGTAGGGAATCATGTAGAGGGCATTTTAGGAGTAATCATATTTTAACAGTTTACGCTGTATTTATTCAAGAATGCTTACTGTTTCTATATAAAAATAAAATACTCTTTAGGAACTTTGAGCCCAATAGTATAGTAAATACCAGGTTATATAATTATAAAATTCCAATACACAAGTTAAGTATAACATACATACAGTTAAGTATAACATACCAGTTCCAATACACAAGTTAAGTATAATATACATACATATAAAAAAACGCTCTTTATTGCTGCATCAAATTGTTTAATAAACTGCCTGAACCTATTAAAAGGGAGGAAAGATTGTATAAACATCAAATATTTAAATTACTGGTAGCTCTTGAGCCATATTCTGTGGAGGACTATTTATATATGTAACGGTTAGGAATAAGTAAATAATATTTTCGTTTGTGACACTGTTTTTTTTTAAATAATTTTATGTTCACGGAATGTATATTATTTTCTAAAAATAAAGATATTGTTGTTATTATTGTCTGAAAGAGATCTATCTAATAGAGGGATAATTTAGCACCAGTTATATTTGACTGGTAACACATACAAGTTATTTTTTTTTTCATTGTTGGATTCCCAGATGAAATCATCTGGTGAGGAATTTCATTTGTAATTACCAGTTTAGTTTAGTTATCTCGGTCGTGCCATAATAATATTGTTTAAAATATTTGTATAAGAATTGAGTAACATGAGTAGCACTGTTAAATTAGTAAATTTGGTGTTGCAAAATGCAACTACAAGTGGTAGTTGTAGAACCCAATCAGAAATTGGATCGGCACCAAGAAACAATTATAAATACTTTGAGCGAATCAGAGGAAGAACTATTATCGACAATTCGGACTGTGATTCTAATTCCGCTGCTTTTGAATATACAACTAGTTCAGATAATGACGAATATAAAATCAGTTTCGTGAAAATATATACTGACCAAACCCATAGGACCTGCTATCAAAAAAGACGAAATTGTATGGAATGTTACAAGAAGCTGAGGTAAAAAATGAAAAGTAAAGAAATTGATAAAAATGTTTTTAAAGTTACTACACACTGTAGCATATGCGAGGGAAAACCTGCTTTATGTTAAGCATGTTTTAATTTTAAACACAATACATAAATTTTAAAACTTATACTTACTAATAATTAGCATTTGTTGTTTTTATATTTTATGAAAAATATGTATTTTGATTTTGCTTTACCAAAAAGATTAGCAATCTTGATGTATTGCTACTGATACAGTTTCCAGCAAGTTTGTATATTCCTTGTATGTATACAACTATTACTTCACATGAATTTTTGAAAATCTACAGATAGATCGCACTCACATTTCTTAAGAACTACCAGTTGATTGCGACTAGTGTATCTAAATACATAATTCTATAGTACCAGTCAATTGCAACTGGTAAAACATACAACATAATAACTGTATTTTTGTAATCTCAGCGAATGTGTTAATCAGACCTAAATTGTCTTACAATATTTCATATCTTAAATTCCAGACTGCCATCCTTTCTTTTCTTAGATTAATCAATTGTTAAAAAATGACTAACTTAAAGGCATAAAAACATTAATAAAATGTTTTTGATCTTACTATTGCTTCCTAAAACACTTTAAAATTACTAAAATATTCCTTCACCAATAAAATATCACAAAAGTTAAAAAAATATTTATTAAAATGAATTTTGCTAAAAATCTACAACAATTCTTCTACATTAATCCTCTTCCTCTTTTTATGATTGACTACCATATTAGCTGCTTCTAATGCTACATTTGAATCTACTAGCCAAGTGTTCATTTTAATTCTTGCCTTATAAGCATCATTGAATATTCGCCTCTCTAGTGTATCTAGCTTTAATTGGACAGATGGGTCAGAGATGGAATTATCCGCTAAGTCCATTAGTTGCCGAAAACGAGTTCTAAATGTCTAAAAAATGTAATTATATATTACTAAAAACAAAAGAAAATATTTTACATACATAAAACAGAAAAATGTGGAATTTGTGTATGAAAGATGTACTATTTTCACAATAATCTAACAATACTTTATAAAAAAGGTTCTGAGCAATTGTGCCTCTTAATAGATTTTCATTTGGTCCAAAAAATAATTATCAAATAATTACGTTCATTCGGAGCATACTGCCACCGCAAGCAAAAACTCAGTTTCTAAACAAGATATTAAACAGAGAAACATCATGTCTTTGCAAAGCTGTCCTGATTTTAAAAGTTACTCATCTGTGAAGATTTTTTTGTTTTAATAAGTTTTCAAACAAATATTTTGCAAAATATTCCATATTGATCAATAACAAAAGCAGATACTGCGTTAGTGCTAACCATGGACGTGTGCTAACAATTTGAGACTTCCCCTTAGGTGGTTTGCTTAGAAAAAATTGCATAGCTCTATATGTGTAGTTTTTGTACATACTGCGTTTTTGCTTATGAAGGCAACATAGTTTATATAGAAAACATTTGGATATTTGGTATGATTTGATCCTGTATAAAGAAAAAATAATAAAGCAGATTTACTATAATGACACTACTATTATAAATGATATAAATCTTATTTTCTCATTCTAACAGAAAAAAAAATCAAAAAAAAGTATTTACAGTTTTTAATCCATTGTTAATTTCCAATAAAACAGTTAATAAAGTTGTGTAAACAAAAAGAAGTACTAAGAATAATCAAAGATAGTAAAATATATCATGTTTCAAAGTAAAAACGTTGCACGTCACAATTTATATAAAGTGACGTCACTTATATTTAAATTTTCAGAATGTCAACCTTGGAGTTCAAATTTGCCTAACACAGCTAATAATATGAAACCCATACAGAACTGCTCAATCTTTCATAGGCGTCAACATGATATACTAATCAGAAAAATGTAATCATCATTATATTGGGAATTATAGAATTATATTGACCAAATATCCAAAAACATTTGATAGTATTAATATAAATTTTATGAAATAACCCTTAAATCTAATATTCCACAAAATAACAATTTAAATTAAATAGATTAGACAATTGTATGCAACTGATAAGGGAATACTTTATATTTCAATGACAGTTCAGCGTGTGGCAAAATTGTTTAAAGTGTTGCCGCTTTTTTAGAGTAATAATTTTGTATATGTTTTGATATCGTACACAAATTGATCATAATATATTACATACATATTAATACATTGTATTTATAAAAACATTAAATTTAGATTAATAGCTTTAAAAACTAATTGTTGTGTATTGTGATTGTGCTATGCCAAAACAACTAAATAGTATGTAGAAAGCTGATAAGCTTTCATATAAGATAGATTATTTTGAACAAGAAATAATGGCGGGACGTTTTTACTCTTAATGCTCCAAAAGAGATAAGTTTAATATTTAGAATTATAGGTATAATTTGTATTAAAATGTTTTCTTATGTATTTTAGTGTGTTGCAGTAGTCTTAGTCGGTTCACTATTCCAAGTCCGAACTGTCTAGTGAATTTAGTAATTATTTTTTGGGAAGTTAGTTACTTTTTGACAGACTAAAAGTGGCTGGAAATTACTATACAACCAAGCACACATACTCATAGCCAATATTATTAGTAAATAAACTAAATAGTAAATAAAATAGAACTTTACGAATTACCGACAATCCATAATCAATCAATATTTATTTATCTACACCAGTGGTTCCCAACCTTTTTCCCATGATCGCCCCCTTAGACAGGTTGCACCAGTTATGAATACTACAATCACCCCCCCCTCTCAATTAAACTGAAACTTCTTTATGCCTGATTCAATGTTGGTTAATAAAAACCTCAAATCCCCTCTTTCTATTATGTAGAGCCTATTTCTTTGTCTGTTTTTCAATGTACACACAGCACTAAAACCTTTCTCCACTAGATATGTTGTGGGGAATGCTAGTAATATTAATTTGATTGCATTCCACAAGATTGAATACACTTCTTTTATCCGCGGCCAAAATCTTTCATACCCACGCTCCTGAAACAAACTTTCAATTTCAACATTATGTTTCAAATCAATCAAGTTTTCTTGAAGAGAAGGACTTACCGTTGAAACTTCCACGCTGTATGGATTGATAAACCAAGTTGGCACTTTCAAACTAGTCAAATCTTGGAATCGGGACTGCCGATCTTCTTTCAGTGTTTGAAGATTGAGGCAGTATGTTTAAAGATCCTCAGAATCACCACAAAAATATTTCAAGTTGGGGAATTTGGTCAGATATGTTCTCTGCATATTTTCTTCAAAAATAGATAGTTTGTTAATGAATGCTCTGACTATTCCCTTCACGTTGGCCTTATTTATGTTCTTCCCCTGTAGTTGCAGGTTTATTTCATTTCATTTTTAAAAAATATCTGATAAGTAAGTGATCTTATTTCACTCTCTTGTAGTTCTGTATTCAGTGTGGGGTCAGTAGTATTAAGAAATTCAATAACAGTTTCCATAAGACTGAAAAACCGCCGTAACCAATTGCCTTTAGAAAGCCAGCGGACTTCCGTATGTAGTAGCAATGTATTAAATATCTCATCATTTTCTTCACAGAGTGTACGAAATATTCGATCATTCTTTGGTTTTGCTTTAATTTTATTTACCGCTTCTATGACAAGTCGAAGAGAATCGTGCAAACTCTCACTCAAATTCTTTGCAGCGAAATGCTCTCTGTGAATGACGCAGTGAACACACAAAATTCCAGGTACTGCTTGTTTCAGATGTGCAATAAATCCACGATGGTGTCCTGTCATTGCTGCTGCACCGTCAGTAGCACAGGCGATCATATTTGATAAGGGAATCTCATTTTCCTCAAAAAATCTCTTAAGGACTTCAAATATGAAAGATCCTTTTGTGTCAGTAATCAGACTTCTAGCAAACAGCATTTCATCGGCCATTTCTCCATTGTCGTTATCGGACATATGACAACAGCAATGTTATGTCCGAATTGAAAGACAGACTTAACAGTTTCACAAATAAATCACAGTATCTTTATTAAAATAACAACTTACTGACAACAATGACTGTCAGTTGAAACAAAACAACTTTATATACCACAATACAAAACTCGGGAACGAAAGACTCCGCATTTGAAGCGACGACAACCTCGACCGTTCACTTTTGGTTTGTGTCAGATCGGCAGGAGCGGTACCTACTTCTCATCATTCTTATCCCACTTCTCCCTCTTTCTCTTTTGTGCAGATGATCGCACAATAAGAAAGCTTGATCAAAGGAAAATGCAGAATTCGTTATAATGTATAATTATAACGATAATGTATAGAATTAAATTGTATTATGATTCATAGTTCTGTGACTAGACGAGATGTTTGTGTTATTATTACCTGCATTGATATACATATATTTACTTTTTATTATCCTATGGATATCCGCATGAAAGTATTTTATTTTTTTCTCTTTTCTTATTTTTCTCAATTACACATTTCTCGTTTTCCAGAAGCTAAACGCCCCCTTATCTCTGTCGCCCCCCTGAATATCTCAAATCGCCCCCCGGGGGCGATCGCCCAGGGTTGGGACTCACTGATCTACACCATATAATAAATAGTTACGTTAAATTATAACAACTGAAATTTTTTTTTTTTAAATATATACTACCCAAAATTTTATGGCTTTACTATACACTTCCGCTATTTATACTAATTCTTCTTTATATAATGAAGAAGTCTATAATAAAAGTTTATTTAAGCTGTTAATACTGTGAGTTAGGAACTTTTGTGTTGTATACATAATATGACAGAGACATATGTTCTAAAATATGACAGAGTTGAGCGAATGGACCTTACTAAGTGTATTTACTGTTAATATAGCAATTTAACAAACAGTTAAAAATTCCTCACTTAATAACTATTCTGATGTTTTGGCAACACTGTGGGGTTCTGACATTGTAAATCTTGAATGATGTGCAATCATTTTTATATGAAAAATTCTATAGAATACTTCAGGTATATGTTGAGAAGTCAAACACTCAACTAGGCACAAAATCATATTGGAAGGTAAAGTACAGGGTAAAGGAGCAGTAGGAAGATGTCAGCACTTGTAGCCAAAAGAGCTAAGAGGATTGTTTGACTGCACATTAGCAGAAATCTTGCACAGCAGTTTTCAAAACTACAATTGCCATTTCTTCTATTGCCAACCTTCAAAAGGAGATGGCACAATAAGAAGAAAGTACAAGTGACAAAAAACAAACAATCTTAGGACAATATAATTGTAATTTATGATTTTTATATAACATTATAAAATCAATTTGCAAATAATTGTTAATTGTTGTAATATTAGTTACCCACATATCAATTAAAATAGCATGCTATAAAGCTTCAGTTCCAGCCTCAATTTATAGCAGAGCATTCATGCAAAATTTACATTGGTTATAAAAACTGACTTCAATCAAAGGTGACTAATTGGGATTTTTTAAAACTTTATTAAAAATTGCTGTAATTGAACCATTTCAGAAAACTTACATGTAATAAAGTTTCATGCACTTCTTCTTTTCTATCAAAGTGTTTAATGTTGGCACCTAATTCATAAAAATACAGATTGAATTTGTGAAGGTCTACTGCACAGGCATCAGCTTTTAAAATCTCTCGATATGCTTCTTTGTATATTTTGGGTAAATCAGGCTGTACTAGAGGTTGACGACTAAATGATATTTCACTAACTAACCACAAAGGGAACTCGTGCGAGGTCCCTGGTTGGAGATCTTTTTCAACAGAAGATGAATTTAGATGACCTAGAATGAAATAATGTTAAGCAATTAATTTTAATAAAATACAATCATGCAATACTTGGTTACACACAAAAAAATTTAACACTCTTTCGTTAGAAAACATAATAAATAAAACAAGTAAATAAATGAATTTACCCATATTTGGAATAGTCTGAAGAATTTTACAAGGTGTTCGTTCTTGAGTAGCTAATATATCTTCCATTGAGAAGTAATTTGGAGTGTATGATGCTGGAAGAGGCATTTTCGGTAAAGATATTATTTAATAATTATATTTAATTCAACATGAAAATAAAATTGTTTAAAAAATAAAACGATAACACAACTAAAAGATATTTGACATGTAAAATTTGAATTAATGACATGACAGATGACAGACGTTAGATCTTCTTTCTTTCCAGAAGTTTTGTTTTAGTACGGGCCAGATATATGCCCATAAATAAGAGAACTAACTATACAAACAACGTCTAGACCAAAAATTAATAGAATTTAGATACGGAAACATCGAAGAAATATACGAGCATATTGTCCTATCTGTGCAGAAATAAAAACAAAGTTCATGAATGTGTTGCTTGTGTGAGTCCATTTCAAATAGGTAAAGAAATAATAAATAAGACTTACTCACAATCAATTTAATTTAACTATCAGACGACCGGTTTCGCTTTCTACAATATGCAAAGCATCTTCAGGTCTCGATACAAAGTTAAACAAATGCTGAAATGATAAAAACCCATATTAGGGTGTTGTCTAATAAAGATAAACAAATTAGATGTTATAAATTACAATAATTATGCCAATATTACATGTCTGTGGTTTTATTTAAATGATTGAGTTGAATAAAAAGGTATAAAAAGTTTTAAAAGTTTAAACACACAAGGTAAGGCCCACAAATTGTTATCAAATAGTCTATTAGATTGTAATAAATTAATAAATGAGCAAATAAATAAACATTACTTACATGCCGGTACTCTATTAATGGATGGATGGTAGAACATGTTTGAAACTACTTTATTCGCTCCGTGCGTGACTGATGCGACACCTACCGCCTTCATCTGACAATTTTGGAGTCCCAATTTTCAGGTTAAATATAAGACATATGTTTGACATTGTTAAATACATGCGAAATTGACAATTATTAATAAATTAATTTTTTAACTATATTTTTTCAGTTTATGTACAAAATAAATGTAGTATTAAAAACTGAGTTTCTCAAAATTCATCATAATATATCTTTTCAACTCCAAACGGAAAAGAAAGGGAAAAATCTAGTACTGGCAAATCAAGTTTTTCACGCAAAAGAGCATATAATTAAAAACAATAATAGTAAAAGTTATGATATAAAAGCTAAAGTCATCTGCAGTTAGATTGAAGCCTTATGAAATATCATTCAAGGTAAATTATTTAAATTTTTCCTATTTCAATTGCATAAAAATGAAATTATGTGATATTTACTTTTTCATATTAATAGCACGAATTCATCTTTTTCTTTTCCCTAATTTATATGTAATCTTTGGGAACCTATAAAAACTACACTCACTATTTTTGCTATTATTAGCAGAATTAAATACGCAACATGTATTTGCACACATTTTTGATAAAACTTATGCGTAAAAATATCGTACATCTCGTTCAATAGTGCCACAACTCCAAAAATTCCAATTTTGAGTTAAGGCTTTAAAAAGGTTGCATATATGATACCCCATCTAATGCAATACAACCTTAACTGAAATTGTCTTGGATAAGTACAAAGTAAGATATTTCGGTATTACACTGTAGGGTTTTGAAATGCAATATGGCCATAACTAGGAGATGTGGCGATAATACACTCCGCCACAATACAACCGATGCAATTCAATACGGCCACAACTGCAAAAATTGTTAGATTAGTGGTACGATTTTATCAGTTCTCAATTATTTATGCACGAAGTATCCACGTTTTTAGTGTACAACTATTTGATTTAAAGTCTGAAAACAGTGTATAGTGATATTCTTATTAACTTTATTATCAAACACGATGTCAAGGGCAAGAAAAATGCTTGGACTAGCTTTGCAAAGCAATCTTAAAGATGATGAGAATCTGAGAGACAATTCAGAGGTTTCTGAGGTTATGAATGACATCTCCTTTGTGTTGACGGAGGTTTGTATTTCAACAAAAATGACAGTGAGGTTTTACTTAATGTATGTAATTTTTTAGCTTACTCCGGTTGCGTTACCCGTGCAATCGAATCATACCGCAAATACATTTGAAGATCAAGAAAATCTACATACAGACCCTCGCCAAGATGATTACATAGAGCAGGTATATTTTTATGAAACGAGTAACGGTTACTGGACCAGTGAAAAATAAAATAAAAGAACACATAAATTCTTTCCAAAGGGTAGAATCACATTATCTTAGAGCACAAACTACAAAGGAATACATAGATGGTTCACTTACTTTAGCTCAAATGTATCGCTACTACAAACTACAGGAAGAGAGTGAAGGAAGGCCTGTGGCTAAAAAATGCACTTACGAACATATTTTCAAAACTGAGTTTAACATAACTTTCTTTCAGCCAAAAAAAGATCCGTGCGCAATTTGTGAATCATATAAAAATTCTTCTGCTGAACAGAAAGCTACTCTTTATAATAAACATATCCATAATAAAATTAGAAGCAGAGAAGAAAAAGCACAAGATCTAGCAAGAGCAAAAGATGATTCTCAAGTATTGGTAGCTTGTTTTGATTTGCAGGCGATCCTTCTCACACCTTGTGGGGATGTTTCAAGCTTCTACTATAAATGCCGCTTGAACTGCTTCAACTTTACAATTTTTCAGATATTGCAAAAGACTGGTTACTGTTACTTTTGGCACGAGGCTATTGCTAACCGCGGCTCAAACGAAATATCTACGTGTCTGTTTGATTATCTTTCAAATCATTGTAATGATAAAGACGTTATATTTTATAGCGACAATTGTGTTGGGCAAAATAAAAATAAATTTATAGTTACCATGTATCTCTATGCAATTGCAAAAATTAATGTTAAATCAAACACACATAAATTTTTAACAGTGGGACATACCCAAAATGAAGGGGACGCCATGCACGCAACTATTGAGAGGCAAAAGAAGAAAATACTTAAAACAGGTCCCATTTATGTTCCTGCACAATGGCCTGTCATCATAAGATCTGCAAAAAAGAGGGAAATCCTTACAATTTAAAAGAAATGTTAACAGAAGACTTTTATGACTTTAAAGATCTCAATTCAAAAATTGGAAGAAATTTTACAAAGAATACAAAAGATGAAAAGGTAGTCTGGAATGATATCTAAGTTATTAAAGTTGTCAAAAGCAATCCTGGATCTTTCTTCTATAAAACAGATTATAATGCTGATGAGTTCGAAGAGGTCCATTTTAAAGCATCGACAAGGGGGCGTTCAGCAACTGTGGAAGCAGTAATCGATTTAAAAAAGGCGTACATAAAGCCTCCATCGATATCCGCAAAAAACCAAGCAACACCTTTTGGAACTGTGCAATAAAAACTTAATGTTACCTGTTCATCACAATTTTTATAAAGATTTGGTTAATAGTAATTAAAAAAAGTTCATACACACTTGCAATAATAATAATAATTACACATGATTAGTCGAAATTTTGACACCTATAAAAATAGAACTGCAGTACCTGATGACCCCAAGCTACTGGGGACTGAGTACAAATGCTGTTGATTATTTTTTAAAATACTGCGGTGCAAAGATGAAAGAAATAAAATGTACCAATATTAAAACTAAATTGGAAACCACAATTTTTGAAGATATTCAACAGGCTGTAATGGAAGACAGAAATAATAATTTGGTTGTAATAATTTAGTTGTTTTTTTTTAATTATGTGTTTGAATGGCTTGCTCTTGAAATTCTACTCTCATGTATTGTTTTAGTAAAACATCTCCTACTTTCAGTAGTTCCGATGCTATTTGATCCAATCTCTGTGATTTATTGTTTTTCAATTTGGCTACTGATGTTCTAATCTTGGGTATTGTTTGTGGGCACTTTTATCTGATGTCTGCTTGGTCTAATTGTTTATCTCCTCCAGCCGCCAATTGCCAATATGACAGAAGTTTTATGTTTTTGCGGCTTTGCGCACAAATTGGCGCATTTCTTGTACAAGAAAATGCAGTGGACACAAATTCTTGTATCGTTATTGACATAAGAAACTATACGCTTGTATGACACTATCCATTTTTTTGTTATATCAGAAACGATATAAGAAATGATACAAGAAAATGCATAGTGTCATACGGCCTTAACAATTGTTGACGAATATTCTCGATTCCTCTTTGTATATCCATGTCAAGATATTTCAGCGAAAACTGTTGTGAAGTCTCTAACAAACTTATTCTCTTTATTTGTAATGCCTAGTAATATCCATTCAGATCAAGGGGGGCATTTATGTCTCAAGAAGTCAAAACATTTCTCCATTCACAAGGAATACCTACAAGCCAAACAACATCTTACAATCCTGAAGGCAATATCCAGACAGAAAGATATAATGGAATTATATGGAAAACTATTTCTCTTGCTTTAAAATATAAACATTTAAAAACTGAACAGTGGAAAGAAGTAGTTGAGATAGCTCTTCATTCAATTCGTTCTCTTTTGTGTACATCTACAAACAGTACCCCTCATGAGCGAATGCGCTTCCTTCATGGTTGATAATCCCCGGAAAAGTATTTATGAAAAAAAAAAAAAATGTGAGGCAGTCCAAATATGAACCACTCGTTGAAGAAGTACAGCTAATTGAAGCAAATCCAAACTATGCTGTTGTTAGACGTGAAGATGGTAAAGAAACAACAGTAACCTTAAGACAACTTGCACCACGAGGAGATGCATCTCTACTGGACTGTGTTAGTGGATCGGAATCTGCGGTTTCTAATGAACAGTTTATCAAAGATCCACCAAGCCCTAGATTGATTATATGTGAGGAAAATCCAAATATGGATAAGCTACTACGACCAGACATTTTGAACTGTGTTTGTCATTTGTCATCTTAGTTTTAGTTAATGTCATATTTATGTAATTGTCATGTTATTGATTCAAACAAAACAATGCTAATTTCTTGTATATTAAAACCTAGTTTATAAAGGTTTTGCATTTCATTACACATATAAAGGCATATATTAATAATATAATATTAAAAATAATTTACTGGAAAATATCGTACTATTTTCCAGAGTTTTCCCCCCTAGTAAAGTAGCCCCCATATAAAGTTTTGGCAGAGAATTTCTAGCGCCAAATACGGACGGGCCAAAACTAATATCATTTGGCGGCAAATTCAAAATGTAAATTCTGAATTTTAGGCGGCAAATTAAAAAAATATGCTCTGAATTTTAGGTGCCAAAATTTTCCAGAGGAACTCTTAAACGCGTCCAAACACTTTGACAGTTATTTGACAGATGATGCCAAACTAAAGAACGCAAAAAACAAATAAAACCAAATGGATAATTTGTGTTTGTTTTTATTTTCGCTACATCATATTTTGTACATTGAAGATAAATATTACAAAACACAAATATCACTCACATTTAAAATATGTAACAACATGTAGTGTTGGAAACAAACAACTGCTTAACCACTGCATTACATTTGTATACTAAAAAACAACAAGAACAGCCTACTGCAATGCAAGACACAGCATTTTCATTATTGCGATACAATGATTGTAATTATCACAGAAGGTTATGGGAACAGAGAATTTTAGCATTTTAGCCGAAAATTAAACAAAATTTCTCAGAAGACAAACTATTACAAATAATGAGTTTTTTAGTATTTTATATTGTGAATTCGAAAAAACTTTTAGTCAAATAAACACGATGTTATTTTTTAACTACTTCTATCTTAAAATAATAAAAATAAAAATATAGGAATTTTTTTCTCACACTTCAGCAAAATCAGCTGTACATCTTCACAGCTTTTTCATCAGCTACCCCTTATATACATTTTAGAACTTTGAAATATCTATATAAGATTTTTACGTCAAATCAATGATTTTTCCCAGATATACTGGTGTATAGTCTCTGTTATATTAGATCTATCAGAGCTCAAAACTTTAAAATTCCAATCTGCAGAAACCGAATACTCTCGCCCGTTCACTTGCGAAGAAGTCACTATAGCTCTCAAGGATGTAAAGCCAGGTAAAGCCCCAGGTTTTAACAATATTCCATCCGAATTCTTAATTAACAGCTGTAAATATGCGAGGGAATGGATGGCCCACTTTTTCACAGATATTATGAAGACCGGTACCATACCACAGAAACTCAAACGCTCGATCATTGCCATATTAAAACCAGGGAAAACGAAATGATATCAACCCTAAGAACTACAGACCAATAACCCTACTATCGGCAACGTTCAAGCTACTAAAACGACTTATCTATAACAGAATTAGTCCAAAGCTACTTGAATCGATACCGGTTGATCAGGCAGGTTTCCGACCGAAAAGAAACTGCGCAGAGCAGGTTGGAGGCAACACATGGACTATGTTGAACCGAATCAGAACCAAACATGGCAGAAGTGGTTATATGATGCACAAATGGGGCAAACGTCCACTCTGTGACTGCGGACAACCACAAACCATCTGTAACATTACAGAACAGTGTTCCACAAGATCCTATCAAGGCAGGTCAGAGGATTTCCTAATGACGACTCCAGAGTCGATAGAATATATAAATAAGTTAGATGGTTTGTAAACATGTGTAATGTTTTATACAAAATATATGTAAATTTAAATGTAAATGTGTCAAGTGCCATACGATAAATAAATATGAGGTTTTAAGTTGATGCATCATACGTGGCTTCTTCATTATTACAGTAAGCGTAACTATCACTTTATTTTAGTGTTGAACAAAAACTTAAACAGTCCAAGCACAAATCCATGTGTTGGTTATTACAAAATTGTTTATTTGCATTGTAAATCATTTTCCTGCCATCACCACTACATTGGAGGACGTAACTTCGCGATTTCAAAGACAAGTTGCTATAAAAACAAAAGTAATCATTTCCAGTCTGCCTTATTCTCCTATGTGGTAATTCTGAATTTTTTTAGGAACGTTCTTTAGAAACTAAACAGTTTTGGCCAGTATGAAAAGAAAACAAACAAATTCAAGTCTCAGTAATCACGATGTCTCTGTTTCTTCTTAAATAAGGCGACACTTCTTCTTCTTAGGGTGCCTGTCCGTTCCGAACGTTGGCGATCATTCTGGCTATGATAACTTTGATGACGGAATAGCTGTGTTGAGGTCTTTCTATACCATCTCTCAGGTTAGCAAACCAGGATATTCTTCTTCGTCCTGGGGATCTTTTCCCTTCAATTTTACCTTGCAAAATGTATTAGAGTAGCTGATATCTGCCTTGATTTCTCATTATATGTCCCAAGTACTGCAGCTCACAATCCTCCACGATGTTGATCAAATCCGCGGTTGTGTTCATCTAAGGCGAAAATAAGGATAAAGTATTAGCAGATAGGACAGAAAAAACAGCAGGAGAGCTGGCTGTAGGCAAAGTTCATGACTAAAGAATACTGATTATTGAACAGGACTGTATTCAACAGCCGCACATAGAAAGCACCACAATAAAATAAATACGAAAAAGGATTCCAGAAATGTAAAATTAAGGAAACCAAAAGAGAAAGATCTACAACAACTTCTATCTATACAGCCCTAAACATCCGTCCTTGGATATATATGCTCCTCCTTCTTCCATGCCTCTCTATCTTGGTCAATTTGCATCCATTTTGACCAGGCGTGTTTCTTCAGGTCATCTGACCATCGCATTTGTGGCCTTCCCCTTTTTCGTTTGTGATTCCATGGTCTCGAATGTATAATTGTCTTAGTTCATCTTTCATCTTTCTGCCTTAGGGTGTGTCCGGCGAACTTCCATTTAAACTTTGCTACTTGGGTTGAGACATCTGTCACTTTCGTTTTATTACGGATCCATTCGTTTCTTTTTCTGTCTGATAGTTTAATGTTCAGCATTTGTCTTTCCATGGATCTTTCTGTCTTTGCTATTTGCTATACAATAACTTACAATGACAAAAAATGTTTTCTTGAGACTATGCGAACCTAAAGCTTTAAAAAGCACAAGGGAAGGATTTAAAAAGAGTAATTTGATATATGGAAGGTAAAACATCTTGATGACAGTAAGCTTTGTTTAAACTTGATGTAGAATTGAAATATATTTTCTTAACGTTTTTAATATTTTACAAATAGAACAACAAAACCATAATAACATCACAATGAAAAATTTTTAGTTTTATATAATAATAGGTATTACCCAATTGTTATCCTCTGAGAAATTTTTGGCCGCCATATAGAAAGAAATTTTAGGCTCCAATAAAAATAATTCAACAAATATTAAGTTTTCCTATGTAACAATATTTTTTTAAATATAAATAAATTATATATAATAGACCAAAGCGGCAAATCAACAAATTTTAAAAACGATTTCCGTGCAATTTTCTTTGTCTTTAACTTTTAAAATTAGATAACAACTATTTCTAAAACCTTACGTATTATCTATAGGTATTATTTTTGAAAAATTTGTCATATAGAACTTTTTGTTAGTCACTGAAACATATTTTTTATACTACATGATTTAATGTTTTTTATTTGAGAACTTATTTTTCTTCTCAAAATAATACTCATAATAGTTAAAAAAACTGTAAATAAAAAAATTGTTAAAGATGTCTCCAAAATCACCTTAAATAAGTACGAAGGACTATTCAACAAAAATCCAACAATATACTGTGGCAAGGTTCTTATGACAGCACAGAGCGAAGCTCGACAGAAGAAATAGATAGAAACCCTTGAGCGTATGGACATGTCTCCCAGCAGCCAAATTGTTTGGAACCTAATAAGAAAACTAAACAGCAACCCAAAGCAGATTTTATTTATCGTATGGTATACAATATGAACACGTAATTAATGTTCAATCTAAATCATTACATGGAGTATTACAAACGGTCGCATTCAGGAACTCGTCGAAAACTTCAGGGAATCGCTTCCGGGGGCATTTTTTAACAATGTGATGTACGGTCTGTCGTTGCGCACCACAGTCACACTCAAAAGTAAGGGCTTTCCCCCATCTATATAAGCTGTCAGCACATCTACCGCTGCTTGTTATTATCCTGTTTAGCTTTGTCCAGGTATTGTGGATCAGTTCAAACTCTAGTGATTTCTGATCGATACAGGTTATTTGGTGTACTTCCTGTGATGAGTCGCTCTCCCATCCTCTTCTCCAAGTATTGGTGAGGTTGTAATGTTCCTTAGGTAAGGATTTGAATCTGCAGGAGGATATCTGCAGTCTGTTTATTTAGATATCAAGCTTATCATGGTGAAGCAGAGAAGCCCAAAACAGAGCAAAGCGTCTTCAAATGTTACTTCCAATCAGATAGTCCATCTATCTAGGAGATTTGTGGTAAGATGGTAGGAGGGGAGGATAGCCAGCTCACAGTTAGTACTCAGAAGGCGATTTTGTTACTAATATGCTCTGAGGGGTTTTTATATGAACGGATCTTAGATCAGCGGTTTTGGTTGCTGCAGATTATTGCCTGCAATCTATTAGGAGGTTGGTTCAAGGGTATTAAAGTACCAATCAGGAAGTTCTTTAACTGCCTAATTTAGAAGTTTAGCTAGCAGAAAGATTACTTTGGTTTTCGGATATGCCTGAATTTAAGAACCTTTTTGCTCTATTTTCCAAGCTTTTGATAGTTCGTCAAATGTATTTTTTATTGGGGGTTTGAATCTGATTTTGGATGGTGGAGATATTGGCAAGTTGGTATATCAATGCTGATAGATAATCACGTCTTTATCCGATGATCCTCTTCAGGATTTTCCTTGGCCATGATTTTGTTCATTTATCCTTTTTAAGGACAAGGTAGATTCTAGCCTTGTATTTGATTACTGGCCTGATATATGCTATATACGTTTGAAGGAGAGTAACATGGTTAATGTTCCCAAATTTTCCGTATAATACTTTTAGGAGGTTGGCTATTTTTCGTATTCTGTTTACAGTGTTTTTGAGGTTCGTGTTTAAGTTAAGTGTTTTTAAAAATTTAACACTTAAGTAGGACAATGAAGATCTGAATTCTAGTCTTTCTCCATTAAACATATTGTGGTTGTTCTGTTCAAGCTCTGGATGAGAACATTGCATTGGTTGCACCACTTGACTCGAGACAAGCTGTGCTTGACCCTTATTGAACATGGAACGTTCGCAACTATTGTCCTGTGGAGAGTAGGGTCGTGTTGTCAGCATAGAAAAGCATATTTTCGTATATACTGTTGGGGAGGGGAAGATAACTGTTATAGATTGTATATAGAATAGTTTGTCAGCGATCTTTACGCGGATAGTTCGAGCAGATAGGTAGGAGCAATTTGTTTTTAGAAAAGAAATAGGAACTAAGGCTTTGTGTAGTGTTTCCATCAGACCAGCATGTCAGACCTGGTAGAATTCTTTTAAAACATCGAGGAAGAGGCCTATAGCTTGCATGTTGTGTTCATTAATTACCTTAGAGGTAAAGGTTATTGCTTCTATCAAGGCATTGCGTGTATGTGGAGTGACCAACTCTGAATCCAAATTGAATGTTAGGTATGATGTGATGTACTAATAGTTTTTTGACGAGTCTTTCATTAAAAATCTTCTGATATTGGATCCTCTTGGATTTAGTGCTGGTGGAGTGTTTCCTTGGTTTAGGGATGATGACAGAACTCGCTTTTTTCTAAGAGGTACTTAGTTAAATATTTCAACTGAAAGCTTGCATTGATGATATCAGATAGCAGCAGAAAGTCAGGTTCAAGAAGTTGTTTAAGACACCTCCTGTGTATGCCATCTGGACCTAAAGCGGTATTTTTGCCTACGCTACACAGCCTCCTGATGGTGTTTGTTTCTACTTGGTCCATTATCTCGTGATTTTTGGGGTATGGGCTAAACTCCTAACCCAACAAAACATTCAACATCATTCTCTTTTAAAAGTTAATAACATCATCTTACGTAATCGACAAAACAAGACTGGAAGTTTCAAAAATTCCAGAACTAGACTCCAGAAAAAAAAATGATTAAATTATTAAATTATTCAACCGAGAAAAAGTACTTTGACATACGAAAAAGCTGGTTTCAATAACTACCAAGTGACATTCCATACATCAAAACTGTGGAGAAAAGCAAAAGTCATAACCATACTAAAGTCTGGGAATGACCCAGCAACGCCAAAGGTTTACCGACGTGTATCTCTTCTCTGCCACTGTATAAAAGCTGTATGAAAAACTTACCCTGCATCGCATAGAAAAAGCGGTCGTCTAGACATTCATACCACAGCAAGTTGTTTTCAGACATGGCAATACCCGCATCAGTCATATTCTAGCTCTGACGAGACACATCGAGAGTGGATTTAAAGAAAAAAAAGATATCTTGTCTACCTAAGAGACGTATACGACATGGTCAATCATACAAACCTACTGCAGAAAGTCTACGTTACTGTTAAGGACTACCAACTCGCCAAAATATTGGAATTACTACTGCGTAAAAAATAGACGATTTCGCGTAAGTGTTGAGGAAAGAAAAAGTCGCTGATAAACCAAAACAAACGGTTTTAGTCAGGGTAGACTACTAGCATCTATACTTAAACAACGCTAACTTTTACTAAACAAACTTTACATGTAAACGACTTATACGACACAGTCTAATGTTCAAGCTTTAAAGATGTGGAACAAAAATTGGAAGCTGCCTCGAATTTCAGAAAAAATTTTAAAGATTATTAGAAAGAAAACTTGGTTAACCAAATCTAACTATAACTCAGATCGCGCGTTTTCACCTTTAGTCCCGACAAGCCAAAAGGAAACTTAACGTTACCCCGAACCAGACTAGAGCACACCAAAACCTAGACCTCTCGTTAACCTACAGGTTCTATTGCGAAAAAACCCAAAAAAATGTCGATGCGGTTAACACATTAACGGAAACTTATTAAATAGTTAAAGGGGCACCAAATCAACAGTGTAGGTGTTATCCTCTTTAACAGCGGAACACGCATGTTCGGTATGGAAGAAATCTGCGCATGCCATCCTAAACAAAACGAGCTGACTCATTACCAGCTGTATAAAACTAACCTCTCTAAATAAACTCTAAACCTTATAGAGCTTATCCAAAGGAGTGATCTATCGGATCCTAACTCTCTTAAAACGGCCAAAGAACTCACCGGAAGATCTAAACAAACTTGTTATGATAATGAAATTACGATTACAACATGTATGTGTTTACAAATTTCAATACGCAGAATGATAAAGTGTTCCCTGTCTTATTGTGTGTGTTAAACCGTGTCTTATTTGGATACACCGAACTTTCGACTTTCTCTCTGATGTCTTCATCAAAGCTTTCGAGGTCTTAGTCTCTTTTGCCATCAGATTACTTCACTTGCATACTCTTCACTGATGTAGTAGTACATTAACAAAAAATAGTGTACAAGTGATGCGATCTATCGGTTCACCTCTCATGAAGACTACAAAGGGAAAGTCAGGCTTGGTGTACCCAAGTCTGATCTTAATTTCTCTAATAACATAGTATTATTCATTAAAAACATTTGTAACTAACAAAGAGTTCTATTAAAAGCTGGTGTTGTATTGAAGTTGTTAAAATTTTAAAGAGGTTATAGAAAGACGAAAGTTGCGCTTATCAAAGAAAATTAGTCACAAGAATGGAAAAAGTTTAAAAAGTAGTGTGCGCGAATGTAACAATATACAATATCTTAATTCTAGGTATGTTTAATAAAAGGTATTGTCATACCGTACATTTACTCTAAAACTTTTCACAATTCTAATTTGTCACTGGTATCCTTAATTTTAGTTAATCTATAGAAATAGGTACGATTTTAGAGAAACCATAAATGTTAAATGCAAGCCTATAATATTATAAATTAGTGAAAGATGATAATTAAATAGGAGACATACCAAACCTTTAAACATTTACAAAACTAAAAACTTCCGAAGAACAAAAATTAGCTTTTTGGAAGTTTAGTCTGTATAGTCTGTTTGAAAGTTGTAGACACAAAAACTAATAATTTTGAGCATAAATTGCCTGGAGTAACCTATAAGTGTTTACAACTCCAAACTGTTGGTTATAATTTTTTACGACACTTTTATGGTGCAAAAAACTATTTTTTGATCCATTTCTCAGAATCTAATCATTTGGACTTTTGTTGCAAGGTGTACAGATATTCCTTTCACCATCGAGCCCAAAAATCTCTATTTATGCATTGTAATAACTGCTATCTGGACAAAAGATTGAAGGATACCTCCGAAAAATTAGGCACAGACAAAGAGGTCAAGGGTTCAAGAGTCAGGAAATGTCCTGCAGTCAAAGCGTTGAGATCTTCAACATCATTAGTTATTAAGGTGATTGGGGAGATTGTTTCCACCATCTAATACATTAGGACAATATACCGAATTAACGGATTGTTTAGAAGACAGTCTGCAAAACTTTTGACTAACCAAAATCTGAGTACTCTTAAATCCAAAATGTATTATCTTATCTTAAATCCATAATGTATGTTTGTCATTATCTCATGATAATGACAAATTACTAGAGTAGTAGGGCGAGATTTTTTTGGTTACAAAAACGGGTGTTTTGCTTCACACGATAACGAAGACTGGGATAGACGACCACTTACTCTTAGACCCTGAATACTATTATCTAAAAATAGTCTTAACTTACAAAATGGTTTGGAAACGAGTTTAATTGAAAATGTTTTTCAAAATACTTTTTCTGTGTAAATCTGACAAGAATAATCAACGAGTTTTCCAATTCTAGTAAAGCCAAGGATCCTCATTGTTTCAACTTTTTATAACGAGAGTTATGCGCGAATCGCAACAAAAAAGCCAAAATTCTTTGGATCGAGGTTAAAGTCGATATATTTTTTAGCAAACAAGAGAAATAATGTTTCTCACGAGTGAAAACAAATACTAAAGTTTTCTTTAATTATTCCAAATAAGATTTTCCCTGTAATGAGAAAGGAATCTCTGAAAAACTTAAGGGAATATTATGCAAAAACAAACCAGTCTAATTTTGGAAGAAAAGCAGCCGGTAACATGCCTCACGAACACGCATCCGCTGCATTATTTAGAGATTCAATATAATACCAAGAATAATTTTGACTATGGGCCTAAATATATGAAATGCGATTTGTTACGAAAGTTTTAAATCTCGAGGGTGAACTTTGAATCCAGTATAATACTATTTGAGAATCTAACCAGGCATACGGGGTGTAAGGGGTCGAACCAACATGATAACATCATGACCCAAATGTCACCCTCACCTGCTCGAGCGGTAACAAATGGTTACACGGTGCACCCTGCTAAATAACCAACGAGGCTTTGACGACCGAGTATAGGCGGTATAACCTTAGTACCATAAACACGAAGAAAATGTCATGGTCCCATTCCAGGAACTTCTGAGGCCAGTCTGATGGCTAGAGCTGGCAGCCCCGGCATCAGAATCGGGCGCGAGAGGCCAATCACCTATCCGCCTCAAATTACTAGATTTTCGAAACTTCTACAGAGAACAACCGAACGGATCCTTTGATAACAACCTTTGGCTTACGTAAACGGACAAGAATCGGATATTGGAACATAAAAACTATGATGCAAGCATCACGCCTTGCCCAAATTTGTAGAGAGATGAAAGCATATAAAGTCGATATACTACGTCTCAGTGAGACACGGTGGAATGGGACGGGAGAGCACGTCAACATGGAAGGCGACCTGCTGATATACTCTGGTAAAACAGATGGCGGAAGACATGAAAATGGAGTAGGAATTCTATTTAGTAAAGTCACAAAAAATTCTCTTGTGGAATGGAAACCAGTTTCAGAGCGAATAATCACTGCAAGAATTAGGACCAAATTAAGACTGGTAACACTGATTCAGTGCTATGCACCAACAGAACAAGCAACAGAACAAGAAAAAGAGGATTTCTACGAATGCCTTGAAGCAACATTAGAACAAATTAAAAGATCCGATATAAAAATAATGATGGGAGACTTCAATGCCAAGGTTGGCACTGACAACACCAACCTAGGACACGTTATCGGAAAGCATGGCACTGACCAGAGAAACAACAACGGCGAACGCTTCATTGAATTATGTGGTAACCATGACCTAATCATTGGAGGGACTTTGTTCCCACACAAAACAATCCACAAGGTATTATGGAAATCGCCAGATAACCGCACCTACAATCAAATCGACCACGTTGCAATCAGTAAGCAATGGAGAACATCTCTCTTAGATGTCAGATCATGGAGAGGCGCAGATGCGGCCAGTGATCACTACCTGATGATGGTCGAAATTAGATTCAAAATAGCTAGGAATAGAAAAGAACTGAACAAACCTGTTCGAAAAAAGTTCAACATTGAGAAACTACAAAATAACGAGACGAAAGTAGAATTCGCACGACAGCTGAGATCCAAAATCGACGAAAGACAAGACAAAAATTGAGAAACGATTAGCAAAGCCCTTGTGGAAACAAGTGAAAACGTGCTGGGCCTAAAGAAAGACGTAAAGAAAGAGTGGATTACGAGAGAAACGTGGAACAAAATAGAACGTCGCAAACACATTAATCTAGAATTAATAAATTCCAAGACAGCAGCAGAGAAGAACCGACTAAGAGAAAGTTATAGAGAAGCGAATAAAGCTGTCAAGAAGGCAGCAAAAAAAAGACAAAAGAAAGTGGGCAGAAAATCTTGCCGAAGAAGCGCGAGTCGCCGATGAACATCAAAACATGAGACAATTATATAATATCACTAAACAACTAGCCAATAAAAGATATACTACCCACCAACCAATTGTAAAAAGTGCTACAGGTGAAGATATTACAGCGCCACAGGAACAAGTCAAAAGATGGCATGAATATTTTAGCGAATCTCTAAGTGCAGTCCCAACACCACCAGAAGACGCAGAAAACCTAATACCCAATATCCAACTGAGAATTAACACCAACGAACCAACAACGCAAGAAATAGAAATGGCCATAGAAAAACTGAAAGCACACAAAGCAGCCGGCCCTGACAATATTCATATGCTGCCCAGATATACAAATTTGTATATCTGGACAGCATAATTGACTGTAATGGGGGTACAGAGCGTGATGTACATGAAAGAATAAATAAGGCTCGCAACGCCTACAACATGCTTAACAACATATGGAAATCCAGGATTTACCCAACTAAAACGAAATTAAAAATCTTCAACACAAATGTAAAAGCTGTATTACTGTATGGCTGCGAAACGTGGAAGATATCAGCACCCATAGTACACAAATTACAAGTTTTCATCAATAGAGCGTTACGAAAAATCCTTCGTATATTTTGGCCTAACCGAATCTCCAATGAAAATTTATGGAACCAAAGCAACCAAGAAAATGTCATAAAGCAAATAAGGCGAAGAAAATGGAGATGGCTGGGCCACACACTCCGTAGACCGCCAAATGACATTGCCAGGACGGCGCTGGATTGGAATCCCCAAGGCCGACGGAAAGTAGGCAGACCTAAGGGAACTTGGAGAAGGACAGTACTGGACGAAGGGAGAAAAATGGGAAAATCCTGACTTAGCCAGAAATAGAGTTCGCTGGAGACACTTTGTGGAAGCCCTATGTTCCTCTTAGCAATCTTGGGACTATATATATATATATATATATATATATATATATATATATATATAATATATATATATATATATATATATATATATATATATATATGTATATATATAACCAAGCATACACATTTTGAAATATTATATGATTCCACGACTGTGACACAAACGACATAAGTTTTACCAAATGAACAGCAGCTAATAATTTCAATCGAGGTATAGTTTTCTGTTTTATAGGAGCTACTTTCGATTTGACACACAGTAAATTAACTTAAACTAGGTTCCAAGTATCAATACTACGAATATCCCTTTTCACTAGCATCAGCGAATCCATAAAGGTCTAAGATGCACATGAGGACAAAAAACTAGGAATTTTGAACTGTGAAGTAAGAGGTAATTCACTCTTATATGATTCCATACACGAATTATTTCCTATAGAGGGCGATTACTCCATTTAAGACCTGTAGCCCAAAGCTGTTGAATTAAATGTTTAATGAAAAAGATAATAGGTGTAAAATAACCACAAGAATCATAAATTCTAGCTAAACCAGATAAAAAAGATCTTTTGGTACAAGGGACGTCCTGTAATTTGACTGAAAATTGAAGATATCGGACTGTGCAATCCACTTTAAACCAAGGATTTTTAATGAAGGACCGTTTGATTCTGGATACATGTGTATTGGTTCACTTTAGGGTTGCATCTGTTTCATCTTATCGACCTTCAGGTTGTGGATCGTGAGATCCATTGCTCGATCGATACTATAGGAATTGTAGTATAGGGAGGATCCTCCTCCTAAGTGCCTTCTCTATTGAGGTTGGCGATCAATATGGCAAATTTCTCTCTGTTCTGGGCTTGATGGATTAAGTCATTTCCTGTTGTGTGAGTCCAATCTCTGATGTTTCGGAGCCAGGATTTCTTCTTTCTTCCTATACCCCTTTTAACCTGGATTTTGCCTTCTAATATTACCTGGAGCTGCTTAAATTCCTTATGGCGCATTATGTGTCCTAGATATGGACACATAATGCTGGCTAATCCTAGACAGGGAGGATAAATGTATCCAATAATTTACACAACCATAATTGAATTTAAACAACTACACTGTTTATTGCAAGCAGGTTCTAATGTAAATTTAGAGGATTTGATCTCTGATATCACACGAAGAACCATTTTTTGGTTAGATGTGTGTTAGTCCTTGTGGATTCCTAGATTTCATCTTTTTTTTTTGGTTTTTCGTGCTTTTTATTTATCTATTCTTAAATTAAAGCTTCTTTATGTAATTCAATTCAACATTCTGCTCATTTTACCATAAGATATTACTTACTTACTTACTCCGTTGCGTTACAACCCTTCGTGGGTTTTAACCGACCCGAAAACATGCCTCCACGGTTTTCTGTCTTGAGCAACCTCCATCCAATTCTCCACGCCCATAGTGCTTAGGTCTCCTGCTATATTATCTCGCCACCGGAGACGAGGGCGTCCGCGTGGTCTCCTTCCAGTTGGGACTTCCTTCCACACCAGTCTTACTGTTCGTTCGTCAGAATGTTTTCTAAGGTGTCATGCCCATTGGAGTCTTCTGGACTTTATTTCTTTTATGATGTTAGCGTCTGGGTAAAGTTCTTCGAGCTCTTTGTTAGTTCTTATTCTATATTGTCCTGATACTTCATCCAGCATAGGACCAAAGATCTTCCTTAGGATTTTTCTTTCCCAAACACATAGTCTCTCTTCCTTTGCCTTTGTTATCGTCCGCGTTTCGCTTCCATACATCACAACGGGTCGTATGATTATTTTATAGACCTGTATCTTCGTACGTTGTGTTAGTTGTTTCGACTTTATAAGGTTTTGGAAGGCAAAAAGACATCTGTTCCCGACCTGAATCCTGTTGTTTATTTTTTGTGATCCGTTATTGTCTTCAGTTATTCATGTTCCAAGATACTTGTATTCTCTAACGCGCTCAAAGTTAAAGTCATCGATGGTGATGTTCTGACCGAATCTATCTCTGCTTTGGTTATTGCGGTTCATAAACAAATATTTCGTCTTGTTTTCGTTGATTTGGAGCCCCATCTTCTCTGCTTCCTTCTCGAACCTTACGAAAGTTTCCTTCATCCTTAATCTTGTGTTTCCTATTAGATCTATATCGTCTGCAAATACCAGTAGTAAGTTTAGTCCTTCTCAATGAAATACTGTATTCGGTTTTTCGATTCCTGCACTTCTGATTATGTGCTCCAGAGCTAAGTTGAAGAGTTGTGGTGAAAGTGCATCTCCCTGTTTTAGTCCATTGTTTATTTCAAATGTCTCCAAATATTGTTGTCCAACTCTCACCTTACATTGTAACCGTTCCATACACATCCGTATCAACCTGACTAGTTTTTTTGAAAAGCTAAGTTCCTGCATCGCTGTCCACAATCTGTCCCTGCATACTCTATCAAATGCTTGTTACCATAAGATATTGATTGTTTGCTACCATAAGATGTTGATTTGATATAATAAAATAATCAAAAAATACCAGTAAAGGGGCAACAAGAGAACGGGCACAAAAACGACGATTTGGTGGATGCGCCCAATGTTATTCTTATGGAGCGTAACCACCAAATTCCAAGGTCCATTCTGCTCATTTTTGACGCTTTTTTTTGTGGAGGCGCGACGGCTCGTCGGATCGTGACGTGTAGGGTATCGTTGGAAAGCGGAGGGGATGGGGAACACGTTGAGAGATAGAAAACAAACAATACATTGCCAAACCGGCGCTATATCGTATCTCTATTGTTATTGGTCCGATCGTGACGTACGAGGGCTCGTTGGAACGGTGAGGAGACGGGAAATACGAACCTGTTCAAACCTGTTCAAACCTGTTCAATACCTGTTGAATACCTGTTGAATACCTGTTCAAACCTGTTCAAACCTGTTCAATACCTGTTCAAACCTGTTCAAACCTGTTCAATACCTGTTCAATACCTGTTGAATACCTGTTCAATACCTGTTCAATACCTGTTCAATACCTGTTCAAACCTGTTCAATACCCGTTCGAGAATTAATGTAGGTATACGATCAATCAGCTTTAATGAACAGGTATTGAACAGGTTTGAACAGGTATTGAACAGGTATTGAACAGGTTTGAACAGGTTCGTATTTCCTGTCTCCTCACCGTTCCAACGAGCCCTCGTACGTCACGATCGGACCAATAACAATAGAGATACGATATAGCGCCGGTTTGGCAATGTATTGTTTGTTTTCTATCTCTCACCGTATTCCCCGTCCCCTCCGCTTTCCAACGATACCCTATACGTCACGATCCGACGAGCCGTCGCGCCTCCACAAAAAAGCGTCAAAAATGAGCAGAATGGACATTGGATTTTGGTGGTTACGCTCCATAAGAATAACATGGGGCGCATCCACCAAATCGTCGTTTTTGTGCCCGTTCTCTTGTTGCCCCTTTACTAATACCGTTTTTTGCATCTTAAAAGTGTGGCATAAAAGTGGCTTAAAAGTGGCATAAAAAATATAACCAACAGTTTAGAGTTGCAAACATTTGGAGGTTACTCCAGGCATTGCTTTGTAATAACGATGCGCTGTTTTAGAAAAATTCACGAAGTTAATGCACGTTTTTCTCCCTACAGCGCTAAAACAAATTTTAAACAAAAACAGAAAAGAGTAACTACATTTTTACTTTATTATAAACAATTTATATTTCTAAAAGTATCTTTTGCGACATCTTTGATTATTTATTTATAGTTTCTCTAGTTTTTTTTATGTTAAAATCTTATAATTTCCTATCTAATAAAAAAGTGGAAGAAGTTAGTTACACTAGTTTTCTTGGATTGTTGAATATGATAAAATTTATTTATGGGTAATATTCAAATGTATGTGTTTTATACAAAGTAGGTATTTTTTTTGCAATTATTTAACAACCCAAAATATTTTACAGGATGTATAATCATCTAAGAAAAACCAGCCCAATACACAATCTCTCTCTCTGAATACTTTCTCTATCTACACTCTGCGCCAATGGGAACAATTTCGAAAGTAATTCCTAATCTTGACGACTAATACTTATTTTTTTACCATTCCAAGCCGACAGTTTTGACGCCTAGTCAAGAGCTTTTCGGTAAAATACTAAATATCAGAGGCATTGGTTTTTCCTAGTTGGAGATTATTATAAATTTTACTTCATATTTTTTGGTTAACATTTTAAACATTTCAAAGTACATCAGTTTTTTTACAATTAAAAATTTCGTTATATTTGCTGGAATATTTTAGTCAGTAAAACAAAAATACATAGTGGCGTACATAAAAAGCAAATTAATTTATATGGTAAAATTAAAACAAGAAAACAGAAATAGTTTTATAGGATTTTACCTTTTTTTAAATTCTTCAAGAATTTCCAAACATATTATCAACACACATGTGATTCAGAATACAACTAAGAATACAAATCAACATACAGAGTCATGTACATTTTATTATCAATAATAAAACGATAAATACTTTATACTTGAGATAAATAGATCAAATAAAGGAAAATAATCGGGCTACAAGGAGTAGGATTTTACGGACAACTGGAAAGCAATGTACAAGGCTGTCCTAGAAATGACGATAAGGTATTAGTAGAAGATTTTAATATATAGCTAGGCAGGGAGAGGGAATACGCACCAATCATTGGAAACCACAGTCACCATGAAGAGTTGAACAACAACGGAACTAGCCTGATACACTTAGCTGCCTCAATGAACGTAGTAGTTGCCAGCACATGCTTTATTCAAAAAAATATACTTAAGAGAACATGAATAAGCCCTAATGGGAATACAGTTAATCAAATGGACCATGTAATGGTCGAAGTAAGACATTTAAGCGATGTAATAAACATATGTGCAAGACGACGAGCTAATAGTCTCGGACCACTACCTAGTCCAAACAAAAATAAGAACTAGATTCTCCAATGCAAAGAAAGGTCGAAGGTAATTTAGAGGACTGTTCAGGTAGTATAGATGAATATGTTAACAACTATTAAAGTCAGTGTAGAAACATATTGGAAGAGGTAGCAACTGAAGTGATTAAAAGACAAAAGTGTGAAAAACAAGGTCGAACTGGTATGATGAGGAATGTGCACAAGCAATGCAAAGAAAAAATCAAGCATATACACGGCTTCAAGAACAAAAAAGGAGACAAGTAGAGGGAGAGTATAGGAAGGTTAACCAGAACGGAAAGTTTAACTAGATTATCAATAGTTAACATCAGGACCAGATAATAGAAAGATGGCAGAACATTTTAAGAAGAGACTAAATATAAGAACTGGGTTGAGGTTACAAGAAGCAGAAATCCAGCTTGAAAGCATGGAAGATGAAAGAGGGGAAGATAACATCCCAACAGAGGAAGAAGTCATCAAAGCAATACAAAAATTGAGAAGAAAACAAAAGCTCCGGGAGCAGATGGTATAATTTTTTCTATATGTGTTGCTCCACTAGTATTTGTACAAATGGGCTGCACAAAACTGAAGAATCTTTTTTGTTTCTTTTTAACTGACATATAAATGAACCTGATAAAACTAATGAAACAAATTTTTATTTTAAGTACTCTCAAGAAGATAACTTATTAAAAAAGCCACCCTGTATAACAAACTAATCATTTAACGTAAAATTTATTTAGAATGTTAACTTTTATATTATTTATTATTTCGACAATTTTTGTTCTTATTAAAAATTTTATGTTAAAATTTTATTTCTAAAGATAAAATTATTTCTAGCTTATGTACATTTAAATCTAAATATTTAGCATACAGGTGATCCCAAAGTAACAGGCCATATTTTAAATACATTTTTATTATGTGATAATTATTTTTAAGGCAATTTTTGAAAGGGGTTACAAGTGAAGATATGGAAATTTTACTTTTTTGTAGAATATCTGGTGAGCATATTAATCATTCAATATGTTCTGTTATTTGGGACTCTACTTGTATATTTAACAACTTAAAATTTGTATTTTAGTTTAAAATGTAGTGTTCAAAATATACACATTTTAGTTGATTCATTAATAGGAACTGAATATATATTTACAAGGTAAAATACTTCAAACAGGCATACGACTCAGTCAAAAGGAACAAACTCTACCATATATTGGCTGAATTGGCAATACCACACAAGATAATTGGACTCATTAAAGCCACAATGGATGAAACTCAGGCATGTCTACGAATACAAAATCACCGAACAGACTTTTTCAAAATTTCGCAGGGGCTAAAGCAGGGATATGGGCTATCCCCAACTTTGATTAACCTAGCACTGGAGTATACGGTTAGGCAAATGCAAACTGGACGAGGAAACCTACTGACTAACCGGACTGTTCAACTGATATTATTATTATGAGTAGAACATCAACAGGAGAACATGAAACATACACAGAGTTAAAAATGCAAACGGCCCCTAGTCCCGGGCAGGCCTTAAATGGCCAAGGGATGCGAAGAATCTCCCGGTTTCAACTTGATAAGATAACTAAAATTGGTACGTGAAATGTCAAGCTTATTTGCAGCAGGAAAACTACAAAATCTAATTCAGGAAATGAACATAATTAACATCGATATCCTCGGCGTAAGCGAATTGCGATGGGAAGGCACAGGTATGATCAATACTACTGGTAAAACCCTTTACTACTCATGCAGTGATAGCACAGACCTTCACCACAGACATGGAACTTTGTTCCGATCTCCGAAAGAGTCATATTTATTCAGTTGCATGGAAAAGTTAACATAAATATTATACAAGTCTACGCCCCTACAGCAGACAAGCCAGAAGAAGAACTAGAGTGATTTTATCAATAGCTAGACGAAACCCTATAAGTGACTAAGAATCACGAACTTAACATCGTATTAAGAGACTTTAACGCAAAAATTGAAGAAGGAGCCGTAGATCACGTAGTTGGAAAATATGGTCTTGGTCAGAGAAACGACAGAGGGGACAGATTGATACAATACTGCCAAGACAAAGATCTAGTCATAACGAATACTTGGTATAAGTTACCACCCAGGAGACTTTACACATGGAAGTCGCCTTTAGATGGACATCAGGGCATTATAAGGAACCAAATAGATTATGTGACAATAAATATAAGGTACAATATTACTAAGGTATCTGCATTACCTGTAGCAGACATAGGATCCGACCACAATCCCTTAGTAGCAAATATTAAACTGAGGCTCGCTACAGCTAAAAGAAAATACCTGAAGGCATCAGTAAACATTAGAAAACTCAAGAAAACAATGAAACAAGTGAAGCGTACACAGAGGAAATAAACAATAGGTTCTCTAATATGATAACTGAGGATGATGTCGAAAAGTCATGGACCACCATAAAAGAATCATTTGATGAGGTGAACAACACTTTTCTACTTATGATAAAAGAAATCTTAGAGATGATGGAACAACGCAGGCAGCGTAAGATTAGGAAGGGCCAAGTAGGGTACCGAAATTTACACAGTCAAATTCGTAAAGAAATTATAGCGGCGAAGGAGATCTGGATGACTGCACTTTGCACCGAGGCTGAAAACCTATATAAACTCGACGACAGCTTCAATCTTCACAAGAAAATTAAGGAAATTGCTGTGTCTTCAAGAAAAAACAAGTCACTGGTATACATAATGACCAAAACGAACTAGTAACGGACCCTAGCGATATAATTAATACTTGGAAATTGTACACAGCCAATTTGTTCAATGATAACAGAACACAAAAACCTCTACAACTGAGAGACCATTTGTATGGCCCAAGTATTTTGAAAGCTGAAATTGTACACGCTATCAAACTATTAAAAGTAACAAAACCCCAGGACCAGATGACATGTACGCAGAAACAATCAAGTTACTTAATGAAGAAAACCTAGACATTATTGTCAAGATCTTTAACGACATCTACGATACGGGCCAGATTCCAAAAGATTGGCTTCGCTCTACATTTATCGCCCTACCAAAAACACCACGTGCGAATTTCTGCAAGGACCATCGACTAATAAGCATAATGAGTCACTTTTTAAAACTTTTCCTGAGAATACTTCATACTAGATTGTTTGAGAAACGTGAAGAGGTCAGTGGGTGGAGTCAGTTTGGTTTTAAAAATGGACTTGGCACGAGAGAAGCGATCTTTAGTATGCAAACATTAATACAGAATTGTTTAGATCAAAGAGAGGATGTTTTTGTCTGTTTCATCGATTATGAGAAAGCATTCTATAATGTAAAACACGAATTGATGATAAAATACCTACAAGAGTTGGGATTGGACGCCAAGGATATAAGAATTATCGCCAATCTGTATTGGAACCAGACAGCAACAGTAAGTCTTCAAAATTTCAACTAAACAGAAGATTTCTCCATTAAAAAAGGAGTAAGGCAAGGTTGTATACTGTCTCCAATGCTGTTTAATTTATACGTATAAAAAGCCTTCGCAGAAGCAGTGACAGACTTTAATAAGGGTATTAAAGTTAACGGCATATATATTAATAACATCAGGTTGCCGATGATACAAGCTATAGTGGCAGATAACATCGAACATCTTCAATGCCTTTTAAATGATCTAACTTTTGCAAGTGAAGCTCGGGGTTTGAAAATAAATATAAAGAAGGCAAAAACAATGATTATAAGTAGAAATGATTACCCCAACGCAAAGATATATGTTCCTGGAGAAGAAATCGAACAGGTCAGGCAATTTAAATACTTGGGTTGTTTGTTGAACGAAGGTTGGGACCCCGAGAATGAAATAAAGAGCAGAGTTGAACAAGCCAAAAATGCTTTGAGGATTTGTAAGTTTCTGACTAATCGCAAATTGGACTTCAACCTCCGATACAAGATGCTTAAGTGTTACGTGTGGCCTGTTCTCTTGTACGGAGTGCAATCATGGACGTTAAAGGTCAGTTCAATTAACAAACTTGAAGTGTTTTAAATGTGGTGCCTGCGTCGAATGCTTAGAATATCATGGACGGACAGGGTCAGAAATGAGAAAGTACTCAGAAAAGCGGGATAGGGAACTTTTTAGTTATATAACAAGTAAGAACACTGCATACTTGGGGCACATATTAAGAGGAGAAAGATACACTTTTCAGCAACTGATACTCGAAGGGAAGATAGAGGGTAGGAGAGGTCTGGGACGTAAAAAATGTCATGGCTGCGCAATATTCGATAATGGACAGGAATCCACAGCTATGAAGTGCTGACAATGCTGCTAAAAACAGAAATATTTTTATCCTGACTATTTAACATCTAACCTGACAAGACGATGTACGGTGGACGCCTACGCAGAAATGCACGGCACCTTAAGAAGAAGAAGACAAAGAGGAGTAAAGATTAAAAATATATTACAGTAGTGTAGAAGAAAAAGAAAAAGTGCTTCTTTAATATTCTGTGCAGAATCTTACTTTTATTGTACTGGCATTGTTTTTTAAAGAAAATTCCAGATCTCACGTACTACAACTTATGTCAAATATTTTCTCCAACATCTGCTAATATATATTCAGTTCTGTTTTATTAAAAACCTTAAAACCTATTTAATATTCTAACTTGGCAGAGAGAAGCATAAATAATCGTTATATGAATGATTGCCAAAGTTTATATATATATATATATCGTAGTATGTATGTCAATATAGAAGCAAATTTACAAAGTACTTTATAATATAGTTGAAATTGACATTAGGATCGATTATTATCGATGAATATATAGTAGATATTCACTAAGATACTTAAAAAAGTAAAATATTAGAATAAAATAACAAAAAAAAGTATTTTAAACATTACCAATCAACAACATTCTTTACAGCTATGTTTTTATTGATATAAATACAATAAATGTCTAGCTCTCCATCCATCACATGGATGGAGTAATTTTGAAATAGTAATCTGAAAAGTAGTAATTTTGAAATATGTACCAGAAGTAATTTTTAAAAAATATTTCTTTGAAAGCAACTTAGATCAAAAGCTGAGTCACTAAAATGATCCAAATTAGATTACAACGTAAGAAGGAACCTAGTCATTAAGCTATTAGCATTAGCTAATGCTAAGGAAGGCAGCTCCATGCCCAAAATTATCGTTTCAGAATCCCAGAAAATCAAAAACCTAGTATTTAATTGTACTATCACAGTCACAAAATTAATCTTGCTGTGCCATTGAGAAACACGAGGCAACTTGATGACGAATTAGAAGTTTTTATAAAACATAACAGGTAGCTTGGGAAAACACTCCCACAATAATTTCTAGAACAAACTATACAAAAGAAATCAGGGAACCCATGGTAGAAATAAATAGTTAAGAAAAAAATTACAGCAATGCAAAGCTCCACGAGACAAAACTAGTCTAAATAATGCTACACAAAAACTAAAAAGGAAGATACAGAATATAAATATTCAGCAATTAATTAGAGAACTATTAAAAAATCTACCAAGAAAAGGCATAGTTAAGCTGACACACTTAATAAATGCTGCTTTAGATTGAGATATGTTTCCAGACTCTGGAAAGTAACCGAAGTCATTATGAACGTCAAACCAGGTAAACCTAATGAAGTGACATCCTATCGACCAATATCACTCCTTCCGCTAATGTCAAAACTATTTGAAAAACTTTGATTTAAAGGATTAAAACCAATAATAGAGAGAACAAATCTTATACCGAATCATCAATTTGGTTTCAGAAATAAACATTCCACTATAGATCAAGTTCACAGAATAACGAATATAATATATAATAGAGAAAATGGTCAAAAGAAAAGAAAACCTGCTCTACAATCTTCTTGGACGTAGCACAGGCGTTTGATAAAGTCTGGCATGAGGGTTTAAACTATAAACTACGATCGTTCATGCCTAAACAGTATTCAAAAATCTTAGAATCATATATTGCGAATAGATATTTCAGCGTAAAACAAGAAGTCTACACCGAGTAAGGGGAGATCAAAGCTAGCGTGCCACAAGGGAGTGTGTTAGGTGCGGTCTTGTACCTATTGTATAAATGTGACATTCCAGAGCTAGAACAAAACAATATTGCCACCTTCGCCAATGATACAGATATACTAGCGATAGGAAACACTAGTGAAGAACCGACTGATAAGTTGCAACAAATGAGACTAAATCTGCACACATTAACTTTACAAATAAAAAAATTGAAAATTTCCCAGTTAGAATAAATGATACACTACGTTATGCAAGATAGCAGAGATACATATTATCTAGGGATTTCAAAACAAAGTACTAAGGAACATTATTGATGTTTTTTGTTATATCCGTAACAGCAATCGCCACTAGGACCTGGGTATGGAAACTGTGACTAAAGTAATCAAGAGAATAGCAGCAAGTTACGAACAGAGGCTGCATAGTCATGTGAATGTCGAGGCAATCCAGCTTCTTGACAACACTGAACTAAAGGAAAGACTCATGAGAACAAAAAACTATTTGAGTTAGTGTAAATGTGCAACAGTTTAGTGTAAAAAGGAAAGTAAAGCGCTGTGATCTTATTGAATGTTAGTTGTAGTGCATTAGTTGATAAATAAAATAAGAGTAAGCCATAGAGTAAGCCCTTAGATTAAGGCATTTGCTGTTTATTAAGTTAAGTCAGAAAATAACTGGTAATTGGTCACTTGTGACCAGATTTGTGTTAAAAGGTTAGAATCGAAAATGTCGATACAGAAATTATAGACATCAGAAGAGGTGTTAGTTGGGTGCAGTTGGGAAGCATTACCGTGAATAAATTTTTATACATAAATATTATTAAAGATTATTAGGAGGATCCGTGTGTATATTGCAAGATTAGTGGATTAATCATTTTGTTTAATCGCTTTTTACAACCGAAAGACTTAGACATCTACAGCGAATACCGATCCAATGTACATAAGAATTTCTCTCTTTTTTATTATCTAATAGAAAAATTCCTGTGCTTGACTGGATTTAAAAGGATTATTTACTAAACTTTCATTCAGGAAGTTACCGTTCTAGTCACTGTGTTTACAAGACAGGAGAAATATCATTATGTTGTATCAAGGTCAGCAGAATGTCAAGTATCATAATTTTAGTCACTGGTAATGTTTAAAATGTTTATATTTATGGAATGAATCTAGAAATATAGTAAAATACAATAAACAAACTAATATTATTCTTTAGTAAAAAAGACATTTTATCTCAATTAACAGTAATTTAAAAAATACCCCAATATACCCTACGCGACTTATAACGTACTTATATGTATAAAATAGACTAATTTTAATACACTGAGCTATAAAAGGAAAAACTACACAGGAATATATCTTTGTTATAAAAATAACAGACTTTTACGTAGTATTTATATCTAGAAGTAAGGAAGAGCAATTTGTAGGTAAATCATAGGTAGGTACAGTCGACGCTAAATCTGAAGAACCAGCTCACAAACCTGATTTCGTTTACTTAAAAGTCGACACGCCCACTTACACTTTAAACCTTATTCTGGCTTACTGTCAGAGCGTAACTCATCGAGCAAAAAGACAAAAGAGGGAAAAAACTTCAATATAAATAAGATTTCATGTGACATTTGGGACAAACAATAACATAACCCAACTAAATTTTATGTCATACAAGGAGAGAGACTCTCTTTCCTTATTTAATGTGGCCTCTAAAGATAGCACTTCCTGTCTAACAATATTTTTGCCCCCACCACCTTTACATTCCCTCTTTTGTCTTTTTGCTCGATGGCGTAACTACTGGTTAGTAACGATTCTACTTGTACATATACTGTGGCCGTAAAGTATGGAAAAAATTCTTTTTTATTCGAACAGAGCATTTTAAGAAATAATCCTGAAACACGTCGATTTTTGATTTTAATTAATGGTTTAAATTTCTTAGCGATTTCTCGAAAAGAAGCCAAGAGTACGTTTTCAAAAAATGAATTTACATTATTTGTTGTACGCCAATCCATTAATTGCTGATATATCTTTTCATATTTTCCTCTAAATTTTTCTGATAATAGGTTTTCGGTAGTGTTCGCAGCTAACTGCATAATATTGGGTGGTGTGCTACTAAATTCATCTTCACTATTCGATGAACTCATTTTATTTATTTGTATTTCAATTACCACTATATTTACACTGACCGATTAATAATTTTTAATCTGTTAAAATAACGTCTGTTAATTCGTTTCCATGGTAACCCGACCAACTGACTTACAAGGCTTATGTGATATTACACATTTTTATAGAACTGAAGCGTAACTTTTTTATTACGTGCTAGTTTAGACAAGGAAAGAGAGAACGGGTAACGCTCGTTCAACCAACGTTCAAAAAGTGAAGCCACTTTTTGATGTGTCTGCCATGTTTTTGGTGACAAACAATAGATGTGACACCAGTTTTGTTTTTGTGGTTTTTTAAAATAAGTGAATTAAACACCGATTTTTTTTACTTAACAAAATGGTGAATTGTGCGTATATTCTTTGTAAAAATCGCAGCGAGCAGAAAACACCAGGAATATCGTTTCATGGGTAAATATTTATAATAGTGCAATTAGTTATTAATTTATTTTACTTTTAATTTCAATTTTAAACCTCAAAACCAATTTAAATTAGTATTTTAAGGAAAGGTGAGATCTAAATGAGTAAATACGAATGCTAAATATGCATAATTATTTCAGTAATTATTATAATTAATAATTTTACACATACACCATGGTGATTTGCCTGTGGCGGTGTGCGCTGAGGGTTAAACTTCCATTAAATATTCCATAAATAAGTAAATAATTAAATAAATAAATAAATTTCGTTAATTTTGATTCCAAAATATTTGTATAAAATAAAATAAATTAAATAAAAAATTTAATGTACAAAAATGTTTCATTTTAAATACGAATTAGTCAATCCTTAAAAATACAAAGATATGCCACTGACCACTTCCTCTGGTGGCAGTTTGGCTTCATTTTTAGAGATACGGTTACGCGTCCTCTCTTTTTCCTTGTCTAAGCGTGCATGTATTTACTTTTTTTTTAACCTATTCTCTATCCTTTCATTGTTGGATATAGTTCTCCCCCAGTTCTCTCCATCTTTCCCTATCTTGAGCTGTTCTCTGCCATATGGGACCTCCTTGTTTCCTGATGTCATCTTTCCACCTCATCTGTGGTCTGCCTCTTGATCTCTTTGGATTGTATGGACGCCACTTTCCGATGGCATTGTTCCATCGTCCGTCTTGGAGACGTTCATTATGTCCAGCCCATTTCCATTTCAGTTTTGCTGCTTGTTCTCTCGCGTCTACTGTCTTTGTTCTGGTTCTGATCCACTGGTTACGTTTTCTATCTCTAAGTGATACACCCAACATTTGTCTCTCCATCGCTCTTTGTGCCTTCCTTATCCTATCCAAATTGGCCTGTGTAAATGTCCATGTCTGTGCTCCGTAGGTGAGCACCGGTATTATACAGGAGTTATATACCTTGCTTCGTAAGTATAGAGGGATTGTTTGATTTTTTAGAACGTAAGAAAGTTTGCCGAACGCTGCCCATCCCATTCTTACTCGTCTCGATATTTCGGCTGTTTGATTTTCTCTGTTAGCTCTGATTGCTTGTCCTAGATAGATATACTCATTTACCTGCTCTATTTTTTCTGTTTTTATTTTTATTGTCTCTTGGTCTTCCGTGTTTGTCATTACTTTTGTTTTGTTGAAGTTAATTTTTAGGCCTTTTTGCAGTGATTTTTCATGAAGTTCATTCAGCATTAATTCCTGTTCTTGTCGTTCCGAGGAGATCAGGAGTATATCATCCACATATCTAAGGTGATTTAGGTATTTTCCGTTAATACATATTCCTCTGTTTTCCCAATCTGTTGATTTTATTATGTCTTCGGGGGTCAAGGTAAACAGTTTAGGTGAAATTATATCGCCTTGTCAGACTCCTCGTTTAATTTTTATATTATCCGTTATTAATTTGTCGTCCAGAATTACGGTCATGGTTGCGTTTTTTTAAATATCATGTATCAATTGTCGGTATGTTGAATCTATTCTACTATTGATCAGAGCTTCTTCAACCGCCCAGTATTCAATGCTATCGAAAGCCTTTTTATAATCTACGAATGCTAAGTACAGCGGAAGGTTGTATTCATTGGTTTTCTCAATTAAGATTTTAAGCGCATGTAGATGGTCGATTGTGCTGTATCCTTTCCTAAATCCGACCTGTTCCACTGGTAGGTAGTTATCAAGTTTATAGGTTAGTCGGTTGTTTATTATTCTTGTGAAGGTTTTATATAGTTGTGACGAAAGGGAAATAGGACGGTAGTTGTTTAGGTCTCTTCGGTCTCCTTTCTTATGTATTAAGATTGTGTTGGCATTTCTCCATTGTTTAGGTATTTTACCTTCAAACAGACATTTGTTGAACAGTATTTTTAGCATTTTTTTATCGTGTCTCCTCCTTCTTTTAGCAGTTCCGTCAGTATTTGGTCCTCACTGGCCCCTTTATTTCTTTTAGTATTATTTCTTTTATTTCTTTTACTTAGCATCCAAATAATAGGTAATATACAATTTACTAGTAAGAGAGTAGAAAAACAAACAAAACATACAGTGTGGAAAATTTTGAACAAAATTTATCAATTGATGAATAGATGATCCCCTATTGTGGAATACATTCCTGCAAGATGCTCATAAAAGGTAAACCTGTAGGGGTTTGGATTTAAGCCTTGGGTTTTCTGTTCTTCAAATGGCTATTTATTATTGTGTATCGAATCGTGGAACAGCGAATGATAAAAAATTTGAATACGGTCTCGGTGGTGATACAGTGTTACAATTTCTATCAAAAATAGAAAAACCGGGCAATAATATTTTTTTTGACAATTTTTTTCTTCTATAGATTATTAATATATCTAAAATCTGAAGGGTTTTTTAAATTAGGTCTTTTTTTATATTTAGAAGACGTTTCTTCTTCACCATTTATTACCAGAATATTGTATCCATACAGACAGCGGAGCAATAATCTGACATACAAAAGATCAATCTCACAAGAAAAATATGATTTACCTACAAATATTAAAATATATTTTAAAAACAATTTGCCAACGTTATGACCAAAACTTTAACTTTATTCTAGTTTTAAAAACACTTTAGAATTCCTAAGATATCTAAAAAGAAAAATAAAAATAAAATTTCTATATTTTACCTTATTATTATAAATTTTACCAGATTTCTTAAAAACCTTTATATAAATTTTATTTTTTCGTGATTTTTTTTGGAGTGAAGTGGCCATAAAAAATACAAATAAAAAAGTAGGGTCATCTGACCATATAATGCATATAGGTATGTATATGGTCATACCCTATTTATTAATTTATTCGTAATTTCTTTATTTAATTAAATTTTTATGTCCTTTGGAACATAAAATCTTACTATTTGTATTTTGAAAAAATATTCAATCTTTATATTTGAACAGCTTATTACAGAAAGGGACCTGAGTCAGTTTTTTGTTATTTTTTGTTAAGAGTGGATTCATTCACTATGATGGGAGACACATTGTTTGTAGTAGAAAGGGACCCGATATATTTTATTATAACAGAGAAATCGTATGGCGTACTTTTTGTTTACTACAGAAAAGAACACAAGTCACAAGTCAACGACTGAGGTACTTTTCAGCAATAAAGAGGTAAGTTGCAAACCTGCATCTAGTCTACTCCAGGTACTCCAGCTAATGTTATTGTTGTTTGAGATTATGTCCATCAATAATAGTCAATAATTTGAAGCTATCATTTATTGTGTGAATAAGATTAATATTAAAAATTTTGATATTACAATAACCTATACATTTTAGGAAATGGCAGATATGCATTTAACTTTGAGTAAGTTGGATCAGATTAAATTATGATTTCAATAAACTATCGGGAATACTGTAGGTGAATGTCAAGGAAATAGTGCAGCAGCCGTAAGGCGTTATGCAGTAAAATATCCCAATCGAAATACACCTGATAGACGATTATTTCTGATCATTGATCGTCGTTTACGGGAAACGGATACATTCCAACCGCAAGTTGCTGGCAATAGTGGTCTTCCAGTAATGGATGCAACTGATGAAGACATTTTAGAAATCATTAAAGAAGATCCTGCAACAAGTACAAGGGTAATAGCTGCTTAACTAAATGTTCCCCACGTAAGGGTTTGGAGGCGTTTGAAGGATCAGCTGCTTAAACACTATCACTTAACAACGATTTAAGAGTTATTGGTTGAAGATTATCCCAAAAGGATTGGATTTTGCGATTGGTTGTTAATGAAAAACACTCGAAATGTTAATTTTATTAGAAATATTTTGTTTACCGACGAGACTACCTTCAGTAGAAATGAAATAAAAAAACCATCAGAACGAGCACATTTGGGCCGACGAAAATCCACACGCCAAAAAAAAAATAAGTCATCACCAAAGGACTTTCAAAGTTAATGTTTGGACAGGAATTATGGATAACAATCTTCATCATCACAGTCATTAACATCTTAGTAGATGTGTTGTGGCTTCAGCAGCTCGGACAGTTTGATTGATAATATTTCTCCACTGGTCGCGGTCATCAGTTATATGTATTGCCTCAGTATACTGTTTATTGAGAAGCTTTTTAGTAATGTCCGCCCATCGCTGTGGAGATCTTCCGCGTTGGCGTTGAGTCTGAGGCCTTCCTTGGACCACCAACCGCCCCATTTTGTGATCACTTCGATGGATATGGCCAAAGAACTTAAAAATTCTAGAGTAAACGGTACTGGAGAGACGCTGATCTGGTTTAATTTTATCCAGAACCGAGATATTTGTACGGCGAGCCGTCCATGGAATTTGAAGCAGGCGTCTCCATGTCCACATTTCAAAGGCGTCTATACGTCGTCGATCTGATTCTTTGACTGTCTATGTCTCGCATGCATAGTAAAATATGGAAAAGACCAGAGTTGAAACAAGTCTCTTTTTGTTTGTCATAGTAATGTGACGATCACGCCAGACCCCGTTTAGTTCACTCATTGCTGCTCTTGCTAGTTGAATGCGTCTTCTAATATCGGATTCACAACTGCCTGTGTTGTTAACTAGAGCTCCAAGATATATCATAGATGAGACTACCTCGCATCCCGCAATAGTTTGGGTTTCAGGAAACTGTTGTTGGCGATCAATAACCATGATTTTGGTTTTGTTGTAGTTAACCATGAGTCCAAATTTAGCACTTTCTACCTCGAGTTTTTTTAATAATCTAGTAATTTCTTCTGGAGTAGAGGCTAGAAGTGTAGTGTCGTCTGCGAAACGAAAGTTAGATATCTTAACACCACCTAGGTTTACTCCTCCCTCCCATCCATCCAAAACTATGCGCATTATGAACTCCGAATAGATGTTAAATAATAAGGGAGATAAAACGCATCCTTGGCGTACTCCCTTCTCCAAAGTGCATTTGTCAGACAGATATCCGTCCATTCGAATATATGCCAGGTTATCTTGATACAGTTTGCTAATAAGGTGAGTCAAGTGTTTAGGTACACCCATTGTCGTCAATATGTTCCATAGTTTGTCCCATCTAACATTATCAAAGGCCTTTGTATAATCGACGAAACATATAAATATCGGGATCTGGTATTCTCTGTCTTTTTCTATGATGTTTCGTACATTAAGGATTTGTTCTCTAGTACCTCTGCCCTTTACAAATCCAGCCTGCTCAGGTGCTATTTGCCAACTTATGAAGTTTTCTAGACGCCGTTGCAGTATGTAGAGGATCACCTTACTGGCGTGTGATATTAGAGCTAATAGCCTGTAGTTGTTACAATTATTTGTTGAACCTGTCTTATGAAGAGGTATGATTATGGTCTTTCTCCAATCCTCAGGCCAGACGCCTGTGTGCCATATTTCATTGCACAATCGATGTAATATTTTCACTCCACATTCCGGAAGATGCTTCATAACAATCTCATAGGCCCAGAATTTCTTTCCAACAATTTAAATGGTAATAATTATTTGCAGTTCTTGGCAAACGATTTACAAGAGTATTTGGAAGAAGTAAATATGGCAATAAGGCAAACTATGGGGTTTCTACAAGATGGCGCTCCACCGCATTACAGTAATGAAGTCCGGGAATACCTTTGCAGGCAGTATCTTGGTCGGTGAATTGGAAGGGGTCGTGACGCACTTATTTCTTGGCCACCCATATGTCCAGGTCTTAACCCCATGGACTTTTGCTTTTGGGAGTTTATGAAAGAGAAAGTGTATTCTGTAACAATAGAGGACGCAAAATATGATTTTGAATAATTTTATTAATAGAGGTAATATTATATTTATAGAGGTTATAGACATTTTTTGTACTTGTTAATTCATTTAAGCCATTTATTTAGTTGCATGTAATTTTTTAAAGGTTACTGAAAAGAGACGTAACCCGTGCGCTTAGATTTTGTTTCTTTTTTATAAAAAATGCTTTCAGAACCGGAAAGTAACGTCTTCATTTTTATTACAAAATGTCAAATAGTTTAGGAGATAATGCAAAAAAACAATTTTTATTTTGTAACTTCAAAGGGCTGTAACTTTTTTATGTAAACGTTTGTACTAAGTTAAGTTGGATTCAGTCAATTTATTTTTGTCTCCGGAATGCGTAATTTATTTTATGACATACTTTTTTGAAACACCCTGTCTACACGATATATCAGCTGTGTGAATTGATTTGCTCTGCTAACAGCAAATCCCAAAATACTGTCAAACTCATTGATTCAGCAAGTATAATTGATTTTGATAAATGGTGGCCTTACGTATACAAAAAGAGAGTCTGTTCAACTGAGAGAGCGAGAATCATTGAAGTATCATTACTTTGAATATTGTTCTGACAACAAGGGTGTTATTCAAACATTGGAGTTTATTCATGCACTTAATACTGACGATATTGTCGCTTACTACTATAGTAATTTCAATGCTAGTAAAGTTGCTACCTCTAAAGAAAAAAAATTGAGGACCTTAAGAAAGCTGTAAAGTACGCTACCCATGAATTTAAAGATTTCTTTGTAGATATTATAAATGTTTCAGATCAGAATAATTAGAGTATAACTATTAATAGTAACTTAGTAGCAATGTTTAGTGTTTTAGCAATATATTTATAGAAATGAACAATATTATTAAATTGGAAATTATTAGTTCTAATCTACTTGTACAGATGTAGTTGACTTAAAACATAATATATCATGGCACAAAACTAAAGATTTTCATATCCAGACAGTTTTTTTTGCAGATTTCTGGAAAGTTAGTTAACATGGCTCGAGTCGTTCCTTTCTGAAATAAGCTGTTCATTTGTGTTTTAGAAAAAATATTAAACATTCAGTTTGTATTGATGTTTTCGGATATATTTTTTGTCATAATTTAGTGTTTGTAACAAATAAATAAATAATATAATGTTTCAGGTTGATGAAACAAGATACCGATTAGTGAACATTGCTTATAAAAGAAAATCACAACCTTGGCAATAAAGATTTCTTATGTACTAAAATCATTTCCAACAAAACAGTCATAAAGCTCTTAACTAGTTATAAAATAGACTTAAATAACAACGAATAGAACTCATAACAATTTTACGAGACCTTTTACTAAATCCATCTGGAACTACTTCATTTTTATTACATAACTAAACCCCAACTCTAATAAATACTTTATATCCTAAATTTATGACATCGATATAAAAATAATTTTAACTCCTTAAATAATTAACAACCCCTCGATCTTTCCTGCGTAGCTTTCTCAACAGTTTTCGGACATAAATATTCAATATGGCGGCGATACATTTTGAGGTCACACTTGGTCAGATGGCGCTGACCTTTCTTCTTTATGCTATTCGCCTCCTAAAGTGAGCGCCTGGACTATTCTGGGATCTGCCTTGCTACCTGAAAATAGTTGATTAATTAACTAATTGAAAGGACTAAACATTAACAAATAAAATACAAATTACATGCGTGTTATTAGACAAACTAAAACTTAATTGACAGTAATGAGATAATAACAAGAAAACTGGAGAATACTGAACGAGTCCACCAAAACTCAATACTTTTGGTATGGTGGGTATCTCGGTTAAGTTAATTTCCCCTTAGAAGGAGTAATAAACTTCAAAGGAGCTATAAAATATAGCTTTAATCTGCTCAATGTTAATAATATTAATAACACATTGTATCAGCGGAAAAATTATACCAGCAACTTAAAAAATGCATTCATGAGGCTGCAAGTGAAGCTTTGGGTTTTAAAAATAAACATGAAACAAAAAAATTAAGAATGGTGGTCGGAGAATATGCAAACGTTAGTCAACAAGAAGAAAACTGCTTATCAGAAATGGATGTCAACGAGAAAGTATAAATGAGATGTGGGATCAAAGATGTGCAGAAGTGGATAGGTATATGGGTGGAACAATATAATATTTTTCAACTTATTATGATGGGTAAAATCGAAGGACGCAGAGGAATTGGTAGAAAGCAGACCTCTTGGTTGAAGAATATCAGTGAGTGGACAGGAATAAAGAAAGCTGAGCAACTATTTAAAATAGCTCGAGACAGAGACAGTTTCGCCATGTTAATCGCCAACGTCAAGGGGACTTGATAGGGCACGTTAAGAAGAAGAAGAAGGCAATTTGAATCTCATATGATTTGTCATTACTTCTCAAGGCCATTCTTTGTTTACTACAGGATCTAAAACTCCTGTATTAACTGGTGGTAGCACTTGCGTATTGGTTATCATGCTCTCTAACTGTTTGATTTTCTCTTCTACCTTATCGAATATTCTATAAACATCTTCGAATTTCTCATTGTTCTTTCTACAAGTTTCTTCCATTATTTTTATTTCTGTTAAATCTGCTTCTTCTGCTGAATGAAACTGGAATGTCTCTGGGTCATCTCCATTTTTGTTGAGAACATCCTTTAGTCGTTCTTGAAGGATCTTTTTGGACTCGTTGCAGTCTTCATCGCGTTTTTATAGATACTCACGTAACTGTTTTACTGAAAGTTCTACTAGCTGCATCTTTGGTCAGGCACACACGTACTTTACAAATGTTACGATTCGGTTACGATTACAAAAATACTAAAAAAAATTTTAGTTGACTGACGCCTACTCTCAAAATTGATGTATTAATTCAAAATAAAGTCCATCCTTCATATCGGGTTTGATTGTTTTAACTAGCGGCACATATCATAGTGCAAATCAAGTAATATTCAAATACTATAATCCAGAACTGGTTCTATAACTAAAACTTTTTGTGATAACTAGTCCCTGCACATATTTCGCTATAATATACAAAAAAGCGATATAATTATTTAAAGTGCTTTGTAAAATGTAAAACTTACCCTCTCTGAATTCTTCAAGGGTTAATCGATCGTCGTGGTTTCTATCCATCTGGTCGAATATTTTATCTACTCGTTTTTGCGGTGTATTTTCATCTTCTGATGGCTGCTGACCCTAAAAGAGATACAAAAAGGTATTTCCGTCATAAAGCAATAATGATGTAACCGACTTGGCTGTACTGTAAACTCGTGGAGGTAGGTTCTGCGGATATTTATATCGATTGCATTAATCTTTGAATCCAGATGCTAAATAATGCTGACCTCATTTAAGAGGAGACCGAATGAAATATCGGAAACAGGTATAAATTCAGAATACCGTATTATGTGTACGGTTTCATAGGTACACATAAGTTAGGTTAGACTAGGTTAAGTAGGTACACATATAGCTAATAGACGGTTTACATCGTGTTAATATTTTTACTAAATGGACTTTCCTAAATAAGCAATTTAACTCTATTAAATTCAGTTAATACAAAATAATTTGTAAGACTTGGAGTATAATATATTTTCGCTACTATATTATTGTTATTTTTGATGATAAAACCTGAGTCAGTAGAGTTCAGTAGCTGGAATAGAAATATAGAAGGTTCATCGCCAGGGGCTTTATTCTTGAATCGAGAGAAAATTTTACTCCCCACTAAGCCAACTCGCTTTTCTACTCCATCATAATTTCTCTCGATTTTAAAAAGCTGTATTCTTGAATACGGGGAGTAGAAAGGAATGAGAGAAACTATGAACAGTGTTGCCGGGTTTTCAATGAAAATTTTAACCAATCACAAAAGTTAATTATTGACAAAGGACAAGATACTGTCAACCGTCAACCTGATCACTCCCCTTAGTGGTAGGCCAACCTGCGATTTTTGTGTAGCTCTGACAAAATGTGACTTCTCCAGTATTGTCACGGTGACAAAAAGCAGTGATTTTTTGGAGCAGTTTAATCTTAACTGCTACCCTGCTACTATTGCTACCTTTGAATATTCCAAAATATATTTTAAAATTTGTAAAAATTTTCTATCTGACAAAAGAAATGGGTCCATTGGTTGGAGGACATCCCGGCCAATTTGAAGATCTTCAACTGCCTCCAAAACATCATTAAACATAATATAATTCCAGTAGAGCATATGATTGATATCCATCTTTTATTAACTTCCGCTTTTTAAAAAAACAAAATACTTCCCTAGGTTTTTGAAAGGTTATGTATTGTTATTTTCGCTCCCATTTACAATTTCTCTTACCTACTATCAGTAGAAATTGTTATTCCCTTAGGGAGTGACATTTCTCTCACACATTAGGACAGTTTTTTTCAAGAATACAGCATTTTCGGGAGCCACGCCTACTTTTACGTCACTTTCTCTTGCAATTTCTACTCCCTGAAATTCAAGAATAAGGGCACAGAGTGCATAGCCCTCTAATAAGGTAAGTAACATAGAAAGTTTTGGGAGAGAGTTTCTAGAACAAGAAAACCGGAAATACTGAAAGATGCAAATGGAAAACTTGTGTTGAATACTAACAACAAATTAAAAAGATAGACAGAATACATCAACGAACTGTTCAAATACAATAGAACAGAGCAGATGGAGATAGAAGTAGAAGAGGATATGGTTTTAAAGATATTAAGAGAGTAAATTTAAAATGGCATTAAAAAACAGCAAATATAGTAAAGCAGTAGGTCCAGACCAAATCCCCATAGAAATCTTAAAATGCCTAAATGATGAAACCTTAGACATAGTAGACTTATTTAACTCAGTATACAAAACAGGACACATACCGAAACAATGGTTACTCTTCACCTTTTGTGCTATCCCTAAAAATACAAACGCTAAATATTGCAGTGAATAAAGAACAATATCACTAATAAGTCACATTCTCAAATTATTCTTGAAAATATTACATGGTCGTATAAATAAAAAACTGGAAAAATGAATAGATGATAGTAAGTTTGGGTTCAGAAACGGAATAGGAACCAGAGAAGCGTTATTTGCTTTTAATGTTTTAGCTCAAGATGCATGGATATGAATGTCGATGTGCATATTTAGTACAATGATTTTGAAAAAGCATTTGACAAAGTGAGACATTAAAAATTAGTCCAAGTTCTAAAGACAAAAAACATAGACCATAGAAACTTACAAATAACAACAAACCTCTACTAGAATCAAATAGCACAAAACGTAATAGATAACGAACCTAGTCCAATAATTGAAATCAAGAGAGGAGTTAGGCAGGGATATATGTCCCCATTACTATTTAATGTATATAGTAAAGCCATTTTTGAAGAAGCATTACTATCTCAAAGTGAAGGAATATTAATTAACGGAAGAGCTATTAACAACATAGGATATGCAGATGACACCGTCATTATGGTAAATTCTGCTGAACAACTCCAATTACTGCTAAACAAAACAAACAGTTTCTGTAAAAAATATGGACTAAAAATAAATATAAAAAAGACCAAATACATGATAATAACAAAGAGAACAAATATATCAACAAACATACATTTGGGAAATGTACCGATAGAAAGGATTGATAAATACAAATATCTTCTTCTTCTTCTTCTTCCAATGGCGCTACAGCCCAAATTGAGCCTTGGCCTCCTGTAACTTCTGCCTCCAACAAAGGCGATCCCGCGCCACTCGTCTCCAAGCCCTGACGTTCAATAAGTTGTGCGCATCTGCTGTGACTTCGTTCTTCCATCTATTACGTGGTCTTCCCTTCAGTCTTCTGCCCTGCATTTTACCATCCAAGGCCTTTCTAGGCAATCTGTCGGCATCCATCCGTACCACATGACCAGCCCATCGAAGCCTTTGTACTCTAGCGAACTCTGCAATAGGTGCTTCTTTGAACAGTTGGTAGAGTTCATGGTTATATCTAGATCTCCACATCCCATTTTGAGTGATGGATCCAAAGATCTTCCTTAGGATTTTTCTCTCGAAAACCTCTAATCTTCGTTTAGTGCTTTCTGTCAAAACCCATGTCTCGCATCCATAGCATACTATCGGTCTGATGATAGTTTTATAGACCTTAAGTTTCGATTTTCGATGTACCGTCTTGGAGCGGAATATGTTAATCAGGGAAAAATAGGCTTTATTTCCCTTCATTATTCTCTTCTGAATTTCGGCCTCTTCTGTTCCCTCCGTATTCATTTCGACTCCCAGATAAGTAAAACTCTTCACTGTTTCAATGTCATCCTCTACTTTGATTTGATTTCTTGTTCGCTTTGTCCGCGTCTGTGTTAGTATTTTTGTCTTCTGTGTATTTATTTCAAGTCCAATCTCCTTGGCCGTTTTTTTCAGCTGCGAATATGTTTCTGCTGCATCATCCACTCTGCGGGACATGAGGTTAATGTCATCCGCATATGCGGCGAGCTGGACAGATTTGTTTGTTAGGAGATTGGCTCTTCCGACATTCAGCTTTCTGATGACATATTCAAGGGCCAGATTGAACAGTGTTGGAGCTAGTCCGTCACCTTGTTTCAGCCCTTGAACTATTTCGAAGCTGTCAGTTAATTCGTACTGTATGCGTACAGTTGTTATTGTGGAGTCCATCGTTGCTTTTACTAGTCGGATATATTTCGAGGGAATATTGAAGCTTTCCATGATGTTATATAACCGGCTTCTATTTATGGAGTCATAAGCCTGTTTGAAGTCGACAAATATATTGTGAACATCAATATCGTGTTCCCAAGCTTTATTAAGGATTTGCTTTACTGTAAAAAGCTGATCTATTGTCGACCTGCCTTGTCGAAAACCGGTCTGGTATTCGCCGATAATATTTTCACTTAATGGTTGAAGTCGCCTATTCAGGATGGATGTAAAAATTTTGTAGGCCGAACATAGGAGGGTTATGCCGCGGTAATTTTCACATTTAAGTTTGTCCCCTTTTTTGTAGATTGGGCAGATAATCCCATTTTTCCAATCGCTAGGAATTTTTTCTTCCCTCCATACCTTAGATATGAGCGCGTGCACCTGCGTTGTTAGATGTTCGCCACCTAATTTATACAGTTCGGAAGGGACATCGTCAAATCCCGGCGCTTTGTTGTTTCTTTGCGCCTGTATTGCTTGTTTGACTTCTTTAAGAGTCGGGCTGCTTATTTCTTCGTCTCCTTCCTCGATGTGCCGCAAATCCGAAGATCGTGAGCTTCCTTGTGCTCCTAGCAGAGCTTGGAAATGGCTTTTCCAAACTGATTTTATTTGCGTTGGTTCACTAATTATCTTATCTGTTTGGTTTCTGCACAGACTTGTTCGGAGTTTGTATCCTTCTCTTAGTTGTCGAAGATATTTATATGCCTCCCTTAGATCGTTGCTTTGGAGGTTTTGTTCCATTTTCTGTATCTTATTATTTTCCCATTTTCTTTTTTCTCCTCGACATATTTTATCCGCCCTGCGTCGTAGCTCCTCGAAAAATGTTCTTCTTTCTCTGGTTCGCCTTTCCATATATTTCTTGTGAGCTTCATTTCGTTCATGTATGGCCCGTCTACACTCTTCGTTGAACCATTCTGCCCTTTGCTTCTTTACCTTTTTACCGATGGTCTTTGTTGCTGCATTTAATACTTTTGTCTTCATTTGTTTCCAATGTTCTTCAATGTCTAGGTTATCTGTGTTTGTAAGTGTCTGGGTTATTTCTGTCTCGTAGCTCAGTTTAACGTTTTGTTGGCTTAGTTTATCAATGTCCAACTGTCCAACTGTTGGCTTAGTTTACTTCGATTAAGGACCGTAAACCATAGTTGGGTCATATGGACCCGAACAGTACATTTGCATAGTTAACTCGAACGCAACAGCAGAGTTAATAGCACTATTGAAATCGTAAGAAACAATTTGAAGAAATATTGATAATAGAAGCATAATGCTTAAGATATTTTCACAAACTAAGAGTGAAAATTAAGAAACTGATTTTTCTATCGCTGAACTTAACGCAATAGATTTCCCGGGCTTTCGCTGGGGAAATAAAGATTTGCTTTACCAAACAGTGTTTAGAGTTAGATACAATACATCCTGAAGTATTGATTGTTTTAATTAGTTTTGTAATGGTATTTTTGCTTTTAAATATTAAAAAAAAATCATATCAGAAGCAAATTACGACAAATGAAGTTTGTTACATAGTCACCAAACTTTACTATTCAATAAAGATTGTCAAAAACAGCAACTTCTCTATCGCAATTTCACGCCGTTTTATTCTTTTCGCGTTGTCACCGTCATTCGAAATCTTGACGGAAAAGCCAACAATTCATGAAAGGAACTTCAAATGGAACGCGATTGCATTTTTATCCGGGATAGAAAAGTTTCTCTATCTCCAATTCAAACGAGACGAGAGTGGCCTCAGAGTTTACTAGGAAATGAAATCTTTGGAAGAGCGTCCAATTTCTCAAAGGTAAATACCGACGAGTAACTACGTTTCGCTCTTTCCGTGTGTTTGTCTGGATGTCCGTGAGTCTGTTGCTTACTGTAAGGTGCTTTGGGATGCAAATGGAAGCAATATATTTCACTTAGGGCTATAAATTTCACTTAGTATATTCAACCGTCGATATAGTATATTCAATAAGAATAAAATAAACAAATATATAGAAACAAATATAAATATATTTAAACAAATTTTTATTAAGCGTGTGGCTCAATACATGGAGTAAATACAGTAATAATTGTAAAAAACGTAAGTACATCATTCAAAAATACAAACATAAGATTATAAAAACGAACATAATAAATACTTAATACACATACATAACTACATAATTCATACTTTTATTGAATTTTTTGAAAAATCTCTTACTGATATTGTTACAGATTGTGATGAAATTTTTTGTTTGGGTGATTTTAATGTTGACTTACTCAATCCACATCTGAATCCAGCTCATAAAATTAATGACTTACTTGACAGTTTTAATTTGGTACCAGTGATGCCAGAGCTACCGATTTATCGGTAGAACTACCGATTTTAATAGCAATCTACCGATATACCGATTTTTTTCCCAACCTACCGATTTTTCAAACAATTTCTGGATTAATTTCTAGATTGTACAAATATTGCTTTATCCTTAGCATTTCATTTTGTATCAAAACTATGTATTACTATTTTTCTGTCGCCAATAAATTAATTCCTTTATTTAACTTCCTTTACTATAAGAGTTCTTTTTATTATGCAACACATTATACATTTACACACTTTTTATTTCAAATAATCAGGGGAAGTATAGAGTAACATTCAGGGATTTACATGTAAAAAGTTATATTATACATTTACGCACTTTTCATTTCAAATTCAAATAATCAGGGGAAGTATAGAGTAACATTCAGGGATTTACATGTAAAAAGTTATAAATAGGAGTGTTTACGAAAATGTAGTATTATTTGGTTTTTGTGCATTGTATATTGCAGTTTACAATTACGATTTCTTTCATAAAATTAAAATTGTGTTAGAGAATGTCCAGTTCTAATAGTGATAGTGAACAAATAAACATTAAAAGGCCCAAATACTCTCAGAAATATAAAGAAGAATGGGAGCAGCTGCCAGAGTTTAAAGGATGGTTACAAAAAAGCGACAAATCTGACCAATACGCCAGATGCAAATGTTGCGACAAAAATATTAATATAAGAAGCGGAAAGGATTCTTTAATTAAACACAGTTTAAGAAATGTACATAAAGAAAAATGTGCTAGTCTATCTAAACAATCATTAATTACATCTTTTATTGCTAAGCCTGGTACATCTGCAATAAGTTTGGAGAATGAAGTCAAGGAAGGTAGGTTTATAATTTATTCTGTAGGTTAGGTATTTATATATACATTTTATAGACCCCGATGTTGTCCAAGATGGTACAACAGACTCTATTTCCGAAGTGGTTATCAACTTTTCCCACTTATTGTCAAATCATGATTTACAAGTCATTGATTCAGAATGGCGTTCATTAAGAAATATCGATGATATTCAGTCTTTTCCAAAAGAAACAATATTGTTTTGGCAAAAGATAAAGTCATTAACATTTGGTGATGGCTCACCAATGTTTAACCTATTGCCTGACTTTGTTTTTAATATATTAAGTTTGCCGCATTCATCAGCAAACGTAGAGAGATTGTTTTCATCAATTAATTTGATGAAAACAAAACAAAGAAATAAATTGAGCACTTCATCTATAATAGGATTATTGCATACAAAAAGATATATTGGTAACAACAATTGTTATGATTTTCATGTAGATAAAAAACTAATTTCTGCTATGAATTCAAAAACTTTGTACGTCACATCCAGCGAGGATGACTAACTAGTATGTATATTATAATATTTATATATCTTAGATCTTAATTGTAATTATTAAGTTCTTTTTAAAAATGTTTTTATTACATCTACTTTGTTTATTTCTATGTCTATTTGTTTATTCACTAATTGTGTTCTTTTTATAAATGCATTTTATTGTGTATGTATTCGATGTCAAAATTTTATCTTTATATCTCTTTTTTGTAATATTTTAATTTGTTTCAATTGTGTTTTGATTTTTTTTTTCAATTTTACCATAAAAAATTGTTTTCTAGAAATTTTTGTTTTATTTTGAAATCTACCGATTTTTGTCGGGATTTACCGATTTTTCTCGACAATTCTACCGATTTCCCTACAACTGAGCCTGGCAACACTGTTTGGTACAGATTATTGATGGGCCAACTCATATAACCCCTACATCGCAGACTCTGATTGATTATATAATTGTCTCAAACTAAAATAGAATTAACTCCTTTGGTGTATGTTCTCTTGACCACATAACAGACCATGAGCTTATTTATTGTGACATCAATATCTTCCCAGAAAAACCAGCCCCAGTTTTTAAGACTGTTAGAAATTTCAAGCACTTTGATGCAAATCTTTTTTTACTTGATTTAAACTGTACTCTGTTTACCAACATCTATCTCATTGAAAACATCAATGACAAAGTAAAATTCTTAAGCAGCTCCATTGTGGCTCTCTTTGACAAACATGCTCCTTTTAAAAAGATTAAAGTAAATAAAAATTATAATCCTTGGCTAACAGATAATGTGAAACTTCTTATGTCACTAAGAGATCAGGCTAAAAAAAGTGGCAGAAAACTAAGGAGGTAGCTCACCTTACCTACTATAAAATGATTAGAAATTACACAACATTAGCATGTGAGAATGAAAAAAAAAAGCTTTCTTTCAACACAAACTTCATGTGGGTGGGATAAAAATACTTGGAAAAATTTACAACTCGTTAATATTGGTAAAAATGAAAACACAATTCCAGAAACATTAAAAGAACCCTATGAGATTAATCAGTACTATACATCATGCATCCCACATCTATCAATCAATCAAAATACAATTGACAATTATTTAAATACTGTAACTAATCGGGAACAATTTAACTTTACTCCAGTATCTTGTAATCTAGTGCAAAAATTGTTATATACAATTAAATCTAATGCTCTAGGTTCAGACGGTTTAAACTTAAAAATGTTACTTCAATGTTGCCCATTAATCATTCCTTATATAACGCATATAATGAACTGTTGCCTCTCGACTAATAATTTTCCAGATGAATTGAAAAAAGCACTAATTAGATCCATACCTAAATGTAACAATCCAACCGAATATAAGGATCTTAGACCTATTAGTATTCTGCCTACTCTATCAAAAGTGTTAGAACGTATTATGAAAATGCAGCTTGGTGATTATATTTCTAACAATAATATCTTAACGGATTTTTAGTCTGGATTTAGGCCATTTCACGACTGTGAAACAGCACTCCTTAAAATAACTGATGACATTTTGAGAGAAAGAGATGTGGGTAAGGTTACCATTTTAGTTTTGATCGATTTTTCTAAGGCATACGACACTCTCAATCATTCACTACTCTGTGCAATTTTGAAGTCAATCGGCTTTTCCATGAATGCATTGAATATGGTTAAGTCATACTTACATCACAGGAAACAGAGCATCAAAGTAGACGAAAAAAGCTCTTTTTTAAATATTTTGTCAGGGGTACCTCAAGACTCAATCTTAGGTCCAATCCTATTTACCTTATACAGCACCAACATTGGTACCTCCCTGAATACCTGTAAATTTCATCTATACGCCCATGACACACAAATTTATCACTCTTTTTACCCGGTTGACAGAGCAAATGCTATTGAGATTGTTAATGAAGATATTAAATCATTGATTGCCTGGGCAAAAAATCATGCATTAAATATAAACTCAAAAAAAACTAATCTGGTGGTTTTTGGTCCAAACAGGGTATGCTTGGAGATGGGTAACAGCATTGAAATAGTTGTTGATAATGAGATCATTAAACCTGTAACTAGCGCAAAAAATCTAGGTGTAACTTTAGACAATCAACTCAAATTTACTAAACATATTAACACCTGTGTGGGTAAAGCATTTCTCAGTCTAAGAACAATTTATCAAAATCGCCGCTGTCTGTCATACAAAGTAAAAAGAATACTGTGTGAAAGTTTAGTATTATCAAAATTTACCTATGGAGATGTTGTGTATGGGCCTTGTATTAGTTCAGATGACAGGAGAAGAATTCAGGTGGTTCAAAATTCGTGTCTTCGTCTGATCTGTGGTGTAAGAAGACACCAGCCTATTTTTCACAAATTAAAACATGTAAAATGGCTGAGTATGGAAAAGAGAATATTTCTACATGCTGCTTGTCTTTTCCACAAAATTATCAAAAACTCTCTTCCAGCATATCTTTTTGAAAAAAATATATACAGAACTGACATACATAATCTCAATACAAGATACAAAAATACAATTACAGCTCCGCCACATCGCACAGAACAATTCAAAAATTCGTTTACGTATCAAATAACAAAAGTATATAACGGATTAGCTAAAGAATTAAAATTAAAATCGATTATATCTTTTAAGAAACCTCTTAAATCTAAATTGCTAAGTGTGCAATTATTTGATGACCTGTTATGAAATATGTATAAACTGTGTAATAGTTCTTGGACAATATTTAAATGCTAAATGTTTCTGTTAGTTATGGTTTTTATTGGATTGTTACAGAATATGTAAAAAAAATATTATATTTTTTTCTCTCTTGCTTAAGATGAAAAGCAGAGGTACTGATTTCTTGAAATCAGCACCACCTGATCTTCGGCATTTTTTCTTTCTTATTGTATTATATGCATGTATAATTTTATATATTTTGCGTATTGTATGAATTTAAAGGAAAAATAAAGACCTTTATTATTATTATTATTATTATTATTATAACATAGACAAAATACAGATAAAATATAAGATAATACAAACAGATAAGGTTATATCTTTAAGTCAAGTTGAGCTATCCATTCAAGGCTTGCAGGCGTAGGTTTGAAAAAGTCTTTTGGGTCCCCTCGATATGCCGTCAATTCACATCTCTCCACTATGTGTTGGATCGTTTGATCTGGAGCTCCACAGTCGCAGCTGGAGGTAGGCTGTTTTCCGCATTTATGTAGGTTGTGTGCGCATAATGCATGACACGTTCTAATTCGGTTTAGGCTCTTCCATATGTTTCGTGGCTGGTCGAAGCCATCAAGCTTTTGGACTGGGTCAATAAGGTTGGATACTTCAGGTGATGCTTCCTCAGTCCACAGCGTGCGCCATCTGGAAGTAACATTGAAATCATCTGCTGTTAGCTGTTGGGCTGTTCTTATGGGTAGTTTTCTGGATGGGAGTCGGTTTGCTGCTAAACTCGGGATGTCTTCATGGATTGGTAGTTGCAAGTTGCTATTTACTTTAAATACTCCGTTATCAAAGCCTTGATTTTGTCTTCGTAGAATAGGCGGAGAAATATGGCTAAGGATCGGGAGCCAATATAGTGGAGTAGTCTTGATGCAGCTGCTAATCATTCTTATTGCTATATTAAGCTGCGTATCAACTATTTTCACATGACGACTATTTAGCCAGACCGGTGCACAGTACTCCGCCACAGAATAAACCAAACTTAGCACAAATGTTTGTAGTGTGTCCGCAGATGCGCCCCAGTTGGTACAACAAAGATTCTGGATAAGGTTATTTCTACTACTTATTTTTTGTGCAGTTATTTGTAGATGTTTTTTAAACGAGAGACTCCTGTCCAAGGAAATCCCCAGATATTTTGGATAGGGTTGATAGGGTAGTGCTACATTTCTCATTTTGAACTCTAATTTTTGGTTTGCCTGTTTGTTATTGAGGTGAAAACAGCTTACCTCAGTTTTATTTAAGTTGGGTATCAGACGCCATTTTGTGAAATATTCATATAGTTTGTTGAGGTCGTTTGTCAGCACGTTTTGAGTAATTTCAAGCTGTTTGTGTTGTACTGCTTTTGCTAGGTCGTCAGCGTAGCCAAACTTTCTTCAATAGGTGCCAGGTTGGTCCGCTATATAAAAGTTGAAAAGCATCGGAGCAAGGACTGATCCTTGGGGTAGTCCATTATTTAATTTCCTCTGTTTGCTTATGTCATTACCGTGGATTACCTGGAAGTATCGATCAGAGAGCATGTTGTTTATTAGTTGCAATATTTTTTGGCATGACATTAGTTTGGTTAGTTTATAGTCCCTCCTTCCATACTGTGTCGTAGGCAGCTGTCAAATCCACAAAGACTATAGCCGTCTTTTGCTGCTTTTGCAAGCCTGCTTCTATATGCGTAGTTAAACTTAGGACCTGATCTGCGCAGCTTCGGTTAGGTATGAAGCCTGCTTGTTAAATAGAAAGTTTAAGGTAGAACTGTTTACAAAAATGTCTATTTAAAACTAAACCGTTAGAAAACCCAATATATTGTCTTCTTATTTTCTGGGAATGTCTTTGAAGGTATAAAATTCACTTAAAAAAAAACACTTTCTACAACTAATGCTAAACAGTATCATATACAGGGTGTTTGCGAGTTTGCGATTTCTGTTGGTCGGTAATTTGATTTTTGTCTTAATATTTTCTATTTCTTCTTCTTCTTTTTTATAAACAAAATGCTTGTTCAATGTCGATTAATGCCTCTATTGGAGGTTATCACTTCATCTTTTGCGTGGTCGCCCGATACTTCTTCTACCTTTTGGTGATTTGTCCCTCGCTATTCTGACTAATCGGGTCTCTTCCATTCTGTTTATGTGTTCGTTCCATTCCTTTTTTCTGTTCAGTGTCCACTCATTTATTTCTGGTATATTGCATTTTCTTCTGATCTCTTCACTCCTTATTCGATCACTCAGTGTGTTTCCTGTAATTCTCCTCAGTAAACGCATCTCCGCTGTTTCTAGTAGTTGCTGAGTTTTGGAGGTATCCGGTCTTGTCTCTGAAGTGTATGTCATTATTGGTCTTATTGTTGCTTTGTAGATTCTTGATTTCACGTCGGTATTAATGTGGGGATTGCGCCATATCGTGTTATTAAGACAACCTGCTATTTTATTAGCCTTTTGTACTTGATCTTTCACTTCCTTCTCCACATCTCCGTAGCTAGATTGTGTAATTCCTAGGTAATTTGTCTCCATTACTTGCTCAATGCTGATACCATCGATTTCCAGTTTACATCTAATTGGTTCTTTACTAATTACAATAGTTTTAGTTTTCTGTGTAGAGATCACCATATTAAAGTCCTTTGCCCTTGTGTTGAATCTATGGGTTAGTCTTTGTAGATCGTCTTCATTGGATGCAATTAGGGCCGCATCATCTGCATAGCAGAGTATTCTGATTTCTTTGCTCCCCATTTTGTATCCTCTTCCTTTATTAATAGTATTGATGATTTCATCCATGATTTATGAAGCGAGTCTCCTTATCTTATTCCATTGCCCATATCTATTGGATATGTAAGCTGGTCATCTATTCTGACTTCCATATTGTTGTTCTGGTAAATGTTCTCTATTGTTTTTATAACATTTAGTGGAATTCCTCTATCGTAAAGAAGATGAATTACATCTTTAAGCTTTACTTTATCGAACGCTTTCTTCAGGTCTATTAGACATATGAATGCTGGTCTGTTATACTCTAGTGCTTTCTCGGTAATCTGTTTTATGATGAATACTGCATCTGGACACGATCTTCCTGTGCGAAAACCCTGCTATTCATCCGCTAAGGTAATTCTCTGATTTATTTGGCCTTGCAATATTTTGGTTGTAAGCTTCAAAGTGGTGTTTAATAAGTTGATACCTCTGTAGTTTTCAGGTTGTTTTTTATCTCCTTTTTTGTATAGTAGGATAAGCTCGCTTTTCTTCCACTCTTCAGGTATTTTATTATGTTTGATGATTTTGTTAATTAGTGCTGTTAGCTGTTCTGTTAATGCTTCTCCACCATATTTCAATAATTCATTTGGAATTCCATCTTTACCTGCAGCTTTTCTGTTCTTCAGATTTTCTAAAGTTTGTTTTACTTCTTGTACGGTTATCTCGACTTCCTCGTTTGTAATGATTTCTGGTGTTTCTGGTTCTAACATCATTTGCTGTTCATCATTATAAAGCTTCTTTAGGTATTCAATCCATGTGTCGTTATCTATGTGTTTCGGTTCGATTAAGTCTTTCATCTCTGATCTTTGGCCTCTTATGAAACGCCATATTTCCTTTTGTAGACCGTAAAAGTCGTGTTCCATTTCTTTTGAGAAGCGTTCCCAGTGTTCGTTTTTAATTTTTCTTACTAGTGCTATTGTTTCGTTTCTTATCTTTTTGTAATTGTTGTATTCTTGTGGTGTTTTTTAGACATGTATCTTAAGTAAGCTTTCTTTTTTTCTTTGCATTTTTCTTTCACTTCAGCGCAGAACCACGGAGTTTTCCGCTTTTGGAAATATTTATTTTTAAGAATTTTCCTTTCTCCTACAGCTTCTTTTGCTGAATCTAGGATGCTTGCTTTAATTTTCGCCCAGCTTTCTTCGATTCCATCACTTTCTACGATGTGCACGTTGTCGAGTTTATCTTTGACTCTCTTTTGGTATAGAAGTTTTGTTGATTCGTTCTGCAGACTCTCGACTTTTACCTTTGTGGTGTATTCTTCTTTTTTATTTTTATTGTTTTTATTGTTACATATGCGTGTCGTCATTCTGATTTTTCCAAGTATAAGCTTATGGTCGCTTCCTATTTCTGCAGATGTTAGTGCTCTTATGTCCAATACTTGAGAGGGATGTATTACCCTGTTCGTCAGGATGTAGTCTATCATTGACCTTTGACCTCTTGTATTTTCTAATGTGTATTTGTATTGTTCCTTATGAGGGAAAGTTTTCTATTTGATTTTTGAAATTTATGGAACCTTATTAATATAAAATCCACAAGGAAAATAATTCCTGTAGCTGGCTGTATACCACGTATCACAAAAAAGAGGTTAGTCTTCGCAAATGGGTATATTTATTTTTTTATATATATTTTTTTTTAATAAATATACCCATTTACGAAGACTAACCTCTTTTTTTTTTCTTATTAATATATATATATATATATATATATATATATATATATATATGTATATATGTATATATATAATGAACCAGAAGTATTTGCTGACCACGTAAGGAAGTAAACTTTAAATATTGGGTATGCAGCAATAAAAATGAAAGGTGTACTCTTTTAAATTTTTATTCCAAGCTTTCGGACATTGGTTATGTCCTTCATCAGGGAGCTACAAATGTGATGAATAATTTTTACAAATTTGTATAATTAATTAAAAATTCGATACTTACAAACTTAATGAGCTTGTATCATAAATGATTTTTAAAAAAATTGTTGATAAAATTTATCACAGTCTGTTGAGCTAAAACCTATTCCTATATTAAAAATTTTAAAAAATTACTCAACATTCACACAAACTTAATTATTTATACAAAAATCTATGACATTGATATTGACATTGGCAAGTGAAAATCTCACATCCATAATATCAAGCAACTGCTAGTACAACAAATTATAGGCTTATTATTAGGTATATCGTGGAAATATAATTTATTTTATATTTGTTAATATCATTAGGAAGTGAAACTTCAACCTGTCAATGTTTTAAAACAAAACCTATTAAATTAACATAAATAAATAAGGTCGTTATTCTAAAAACGTTACAATTTATTGTGATTTTGTTTTGTATGATCCCAGTATCTGTGTGTAAACAAAAATTATTAAATTTAAACAAACTAACTTTGTAAAAAAATAAATTCCTCAAAAATGAACTTTCTAATTACTTAAATGTCAATTGATAAATTATTGTTTGTCTTATTGTTGCATTTATCTAGTAGTAACAAATAAGAGAACATTTCATTTAGATGGCCAATATCTGTTCTATGATTCATTGCATTATTATTTTGGCAAATGTAGGCCATTTCCAGAAAAAGTCTTTTGGTGATGTTACTTTCCTGTTCTACTACTTTGATGTTATTGTAGTTTATCCGATGCCCATTTTTATTGTAACATTGTAACATAGATAAAGAAACTTTTTTCAAACTGTTAACTTTTCTGTTCGAAAATAATTATTTTTCATTTAACAAAAAATTTTACAAACAAACTTTTGGTACACCTATGGGGAACCCTATATCACCAATAATTTCCTGTTATGTAATGGACCACATACTAGACACCATCCTCCTTGTCCTACCTTATAAATTTCGTTTTATAAAAAAATATGTTGATGACATAATATTAGCATTACCAAGCACAGGAATAAATGATATACTTTGGTATTTCAATAGTTACAACCCCTACATTCAATTTACATTAAAATGTGAAGATGCTACAGGTTCAGTACCTTTTTTAGATACGAAGTTAATACGAAAAGGTACCCATTTGCTGGTTGATTGGTACAGAAAACCTCTCAGTTCAGGTCGATATCTCAATTATTGGTCATACCATAAATATTCAATGAAACTTAATTTAATTAAAGAAATGAAAAATCGTGTCCTTAAAATCAGTGATACCTCTTTCCATAAAAAAAAATCTAAAAATTCTTTATAACCTGTTCATTGAAAACTCATACCCAAGTATACTACTAAAGAAAATTTTATTTAACACTCCACAAAATTTAAATAGGCATTTAAGAAACGAAGAAAACATGTCTTTATCACAAGATAGGATTGGATCTGTAGATCCTTTACAAAACCAAACCACAATTAGATATGTATCTCTTCCATACATTAAGGACATTACACATAAACTAAGTAGAATTTTTTCATCAATTAATAATATCAAAATTGCATATAAAACGGTACTAACAGTTAACAAAGTTTTTTCTAAACTTGAAGACCAATCCGCACTCTTATCCTTAACGGATGTTGTTTATTGTATACTATGCGGCTCATGTGAACAAGTATACTATGGTCAAACATCAAGATGCCTTAAAGACCGCATTACATCCCACAAGTCTGATAATAGACTACATCCTGAAAGAAGTGCATTGGGTGAACATGCATTTAAAAATGGGCATCGGATAAACTACAATAACATCAAAGTAGTAGAACAGGAAAGTAACATCACCAAAAGACTTTTTCTGGAAATGGCCTACATTTGCCAAAATAATAATGCAATGAATCATAGAACAGATATTGGCCATCTAAATGAAATGTTCTCTTATTTGTTACTACTAGATAAATGCAACAATAAGACAAACAATAATTTATCAATTGACATTTAAGTAATTAGAAAGTTCATTTTTGAGGAATTTATTTTTTTACAAAGTTAGTTTGTTTAAATTTAATAATTTTTGTTTACACACAGATACTGGGATCATACAAAACAAAATCACAATAAATTGTAACGTTTTTAGAATTACGACCTTATTTATTTATGTTAATTTAATAGGTTTTGTTTTAAAACATTGACAGGTTGAAGTTTCACTTCCTAATGATATTAACAAATATAAAATAATTTATATTTCCACGATATACCTAATAATAAGCCTATAATTTGTTGTATATATATATATATGTATATATATATATAATATATATATATATATATATATATATATATATATAAATTCGGTCATTATTGAGCGTTTAATTATAAATAGTGCTTGTGATGGACCAACTTGAAACTGCCGTTGCATAAAAAAGTAACGAAAAGAAACGCTCTACTTACCACCATCTGATATATAGCATCAACTATATTATACATTTCCTCCCTGGTGATAAAACCATCGTTGTCTACGTCATAAAGCCTGAACGCCCCTGAAACAAAATCGCGTCATTAATATTTTATATCAGAAAGTCGTCAAAGCCAAAAATGGTTTTTATTATTAAAAGCACTCTACAATATTAACTCGGAACAGGAAAGCAAGTTTATCTGGCAGATATTAGTTTATTGGGAGGTATAATACAGCTAGTTGTAGCCAATAAGGATTAGATTGTAATGGAGTCAAGTTCGTGTTTGCAGTTAATCCGCTTTATTGTTTATATAAATATTTAATTTTTTTTTTACGTATTCCAACAAAAATTTTTTAATTAACATAAAAGCAACATAAAACATAATTATTTGATTCGATTGCTCATCGCTAAAAATCCATTTCAAATATAATAATTTTAAGTTTAATTTAAATTGATAACTCCAATTCTGTACAGAATTTAAACCCCACAGTAACATATGTGATAATAAAATACGGAAAACATGTCCTTTTCCATCATATTGATAGCAGATTATGTATGCAAATCCTCAATAGGTCAAAAAACCATATGCGTCACCCTATACTTGTTTTGAAATAAATAAAAAAAATTAATATTTTAAGATGCCGTCAACAATTCATTATCTTTTAAAAAATCTGTAAAATAAGTGTCCACTAATCTCACTCTACCTTTTTTGTGCGTAAAAAACGTCGGTATATATGCCACACGATTATTGTTAATTATATACGGGTGATTAACGAGATAATTCAATGTTTCACGAAATAAATTAACGTAAACAGTAATTTAAAGGTGATTATTGTTTTCTATACAAGTTATCAAACACATGTGACACAAAAAGAATACCTTCTTTGAACGATTACCTGGAATTACTGATAAGGCTTCACTAATGATAGTTTAAGTAGTTTTTATGCCACATTACAGCTTATGCCAATAATGTAAATTAGAAATTGTTTGCATCTTCCATTTAGTTTGTAGATGTACATTGTTCATGTCTTACCTACCCTCGTTTTTGGTGTCGATATTTTGTTATTTGCATTTAAAAATGACATCGACAACAGGTTTTATTCCGGTTAAGTGTAGTTTTAAAGGTGCCTTCAGCCTAAGAGAGAAAAGATAATATTAAATGTACACGATACACTTGTACTCAACGCCCTTTAAGTAATGTTTGTGAAATCTTTAACATGTGTTTAAATATGACAGGGGTTGGAGAAGCAACAATTTATAGATTTCCAAAAAGAAAGAAAAGGAGGAACTGTTTCATCTCCAAGAAGAGTTTAGGGAGTAAACCCTTGGAAATTGAAGAAATACATAAGAGTTTAAGAAATACATACAAAGAATTTCCAACATTGGACAAAATCCAAACATTAATTAGAGAAAACGAAGAGTTACCATTCATAAGCAACAAGAAATTATGGGGACTATTGAGAGAGATGGGATTTCGTTGGCCAAAGAATAAAAGAAAATCCGTTTTAATTGAAAAAGATTACATTGTATGTTGGAAACGAGATTATCTAAGAACTATTAAAAAGTACCGAGAAGAAGGGAAAACAATTTTTTATTTGGACGAGACTTGGCTAAATGAAGGTCATACTGTACCATATCTATGGGTTGATACGAATGTGAAAAGTTCCCGTCAGGCATTCATCGAAGGAGTATCTACTGGAATAAACAATATTCCCGAAAAAGGACGCAGACTCATAATAAACCATATTGGAAACGAATACGGTTTTGTCAATGGTGCATTATTAAGTTTTGCCTAAAAATCAATCAATGATTACCACGAGGAAATGACTGCTGACTTTTTTGAACAATATTTTGAGCAAATGTTGGATTTAATTCCAAAAAATTCTATCATAGTCATGTATAATGCTAGTTACCATTCAAGACTAGCAGAAAAATTGCCAACAATGGCATGGAAAAAGGAGAGATAATCGAATGGTTGGATAAACACGCAATTGAGTACAAGGAGAATTCGACAAAAAGGAAATATCACCTATTGTAAGGCAACATCAAGCAGCTTATAAAAAATATATAATTGATGAAATATCATTAAACCATTAAACCGATGTAATTATTTTACGTTTACCCCCATACCACTGTGATCTGAATCTGATAGAAAATATATGGTCTCAAGTAAAGGGTGAAGTCGGACGCAACAACAAAACTTAGAAGACTTACAACAATTATTAGAACATTCCTTATCAAAAGTAACTCCAGAAAATTGGAAAAATGCTGTTAGTCATGCTCACAAGGAGGAAAATAAAATGTGGAATTTGGATAATATGACTGATGCAATGCTGGAACCGGTAATAATTAACATTAGAGTTGAAGATTCCTTAGATTCTGAAGAAAGCAGTGAATCTGAAATGGAATTTGAATAAAATAATATTCATTTTTTTACAAATCGGCCCCTGTTATGGCCACAAATTATTTTATATATAACCAATAAAATAAACATCTTACATTTCTTGCAAATTCATTAGTACATGTTAATCTCCATCACTCCGACACTGGCAACTTTATTTAGGGATTAGTAACCCTCAAAACTATTGTATTCTATTCTACTTCAACTTTTATACCTGGTGGTCATACTCAATTTAAAATTGTTTTCCTATATACTTCTGTAAACTTGTTGACAAATATCTATTTTTCATTGAGTCACCCCTATCAACAGTTTAGGGATTTGTATACATAATGTACACTATTACTATGATGGAAATGGACTATAAGCGATCAATGACCGATCAAAAAAAAATGTTCTGATGCTTCTTTACGCATTTCCTGGACGCTTGCCAAACATATAAAGCCATTTAGTCACGCGGCTATCGTTAAAAGTGCTTTCTGGAAGCAGGAAATTCATTATTTGAAAATAAAAAGGATGCTGTCGATACTATTCTTTTTTCTTCTTCTTCTTCAAGTGCCCTGTCCATTGCGAACGTTGGCTATTAGCATGGCAATTCTGATCTTGTTTGCGGCGCTTCTGAATAGTTCGACTGATGTGAGCCCGAACCACTTCCGTAGATTTTGGAGCGACGAGTGTCTTCTCCTGTCTGCCCCTCGCTTACTGTCTATTATCCCCTGGACAATCAATTGCTTTAGACGGTACTTATCGGGTCTCAATATGTGGCCTAGATATTCAAGCTTTCTTTGTTTTATTGTGCTCATGATTTCTTTCTCCGTTCTGAATCTTTGGATTACCTCTGTGTTGGTGATATGTTCGGTCCAGGATATACGAAGAATGCGTCGGTACATCCACATTTCGAATGATTCTAGTTTTCCCGTGAGCGTCTCTGTCAGCGTCCAGGTGTCCATACCATATAGTAAGATCAGAAAGATGTAGCATTTAGCTAGGTGCAGTTTTAGAGGAAGAGATAAATCCTTGCTTATGAGGAGCTTTTTCATATTGTCAAATGCTGCTCTAGCTCGTTCTATTCTCGCCTTAATTTCTGTGGCCTATTCCCATTTTACATTTACGTTGCTGCCAAGGTACACACAAGATTCTACATGGTCAATTAGTATGTTTCTTATCCGTAATTGTCGAGCAGATTGTTGCTTTTTGCTTATCAGCATCCACTTTGTCGAAGTTGAGGCTCATGCCGTATTCCTCACTAACTAAATAAACCCTTTCAATTACCTGTTGTAATTCGTCTATGGTACTGGCAAGGATCATCTTGTCGTCGGCATATCTTATATTGTTCGTTAACTCGCCGTTTATTTTTATGCCCTCATTTGCATTTTCCATACATTTTTTAAATATTTCTTCGGAATAAATATTGAATAGGAGTGGTGATAAAATGCACCCTTGACGGGCACCTCTTTTGATCTGCACACTTCCAGTGAGTTCGTTGCCAATTTGTGCTCTTGCTGTTTGACTCCAGTATAGGTTTGCCACAATTCGAATGTCCTTGTCGTCAATACCTGTCTTTCGCAGAATATCTTAAATTGTTCATGATTGACATTGTCAAATGCTTTTTTAAAATGCACAAAGCACAAATACACGTCCTTATCAACATCACTACACTGCTGTATAAGCACCTGGAGAGCAAAAAAACTGCTTCTCTAGTTCCAAGTACTTTCCGAAAACCAAACTGCGATCTATCAATATTTGAATCACATGTTTGTTTGATTTACATAGGATCTTTAATATTTCGCAGTATCCAGGTCCATTTTCTCTGTGGCTTCTTTTTGAAAAAGGAGTTCATGGCGTAGAGTTTATTTTCCTCCATGCAGTTCATCAGGGTTGTCCCTCTTTCGTTTCGTACACCATATTCATATTTTCCTATTTTTGTTTCTTCGTCATTTAGTCTTTGTCCTAGCTTGGCGTTGAAATTTCCCATCACAATTGTTAGTCGGGTCTTTTCTTCATCCAATGCTTTTGATATTTCTTCATAGAATGTTTCAATGTCTTCATCTGATTATGTACTGGTTGGTGCGTATATCTGAATTAGTTTCAAAGTTGTTCTTTTAAATTTAATTATCATATGCCACTCTATCTGATATTCCTTTGATAGTTTGTACATGTTTACCAATTCTTTTATTGATTATAAATCCTACTCCGTTTTTTGTATCATCTGGGTTGCCCTTGGAGTACAGTATATTACCAGATATTAGTTGAATTTTGTTTTCTCTTTTTCTTCTTATCTCTGTTAGCCCGATCGCCCCTTTCGCTCTGACCTTACAGATGAAAAAGTCCAAATGTTTCAAGACATAATTGAAATTAAAAAGTTATCTACCTCAATGTGGCAAAATCAATGGAACAGGTACACTACCCAACTAAAGTCCATCCAACCAAACATTTTAGGACCTAGAATTGTTACAATGGAAAGAAAATCGAAGACCATCATTAAAAGGCTTATATTTGGGACACCCGGCTAACCCACGGATATCTGATGGTTCCTGAAGAACCTCCAAACTGCGAATATTGCAACTCCCATCTAAGTGTACACCATATACTTGTGGAATGTAACCAGTACGCAGCAGTACGGATCAAACATGGTATCCACGGAAGTTTATGTGATTAGAGTTCCTTAAAAACTGTAAATTATATCACCTGTTGTAATTGTATTATCAGGATTAAAATTTATTGAATCAATGTAATTTTTATTGTTATTCCGTAATACAGTTCCTCGTGTCAATGGCTGCAGCATCCGAGACATGTAATTTGAAATAAACAAAATATCTTCAGGATTCATAAGATGTAATATTTTGTTCAGTATATATTTGCATAACTTCATCTGTACATAAACTCACATTGTAACGTTTTAACATCCATTAATAACCTTTCATGGTTTATGCGACATTGTGTAAGTAAAAAAAAACTTCTACAATAATTAACTCAACGTCTCAGAAAATTGAAAAATTACATGGTGATGTAAAATATGTCCTTTAAAAATTTTAAAACAAACCCCGTAGCTCATGTTACCCCTTTCGCCTACCACATCTCTTGCCTGTAGTTGAAATTAGCCAGTGTTTTTTGTTTCGCAAAGTGTGACAACGGGCGGTGGTAATTAATTTTAACGCGGGTGGTCTTTGTGGTCTCCGTGGGGAAGGCACATTGTGTAGATGAGTGTACAACATGAATTTAATAAAACTTCTCATTAAAAAACATAAAATAGGTTTATATTTATGTCCTTAATGAATAGTATTTAGTTACAAATGAGTTATTAGTTAAGGCTACATCTCTACATTGTATGTACTCTTTATTAAAACGTTTATTAAATATCTTATTGAGTTCAATATCTTGTTTCTATCTATACAGCCCTTAACATCCATCCTTGGATATAGGAGTCCTCCTCCTTCTTCCATGCCTCTCTATCTTGGGCAATTTGCATCCATTTTGACCCGGCGTATTTCTTCAGGTCATCTGACCATCGCATTTGTGGCCTTCCCCTTTTACGTTTGTGATTCCATGGTCTCCAATGTATAATTGTTTTAGTCCATCTTTCATCTTTCTACCTTAGGGTGTGTCCGGCGAACTTCCATTTAAGCTTTGCTACTTGGGTTGAGACATCTTTCAGTTTTGTTTTATTACGGATCCATTCGTTTCTTTTTTTGTCTGATAGTTTAATGTTCAGCATTTGTCTTTCCATGGATCTTTCTGTCTGAGCCATATGTGAGGACAGGGAGTATACATTGATTGAAGACTCTCGTTTTTAAGTATTGGGGGTATTTTAATTCTTTAGAATATAAGACAGTTTTCCGAATGATGCCCAGGCCAATCTTATTCTTCTCTTTATTTCTTCGGTCTGATTTTCTTTATTTAACTTAGTGATCTGGTCTAGATATATATACTCTTTTACTTGTTCTATTTTTGTTTGTGCCACTGTAATTATAAGTTCTTCTGGTTGATTAGTCATGGTTTCTCATCATGATATATAATATATTGTTACGATAAATATGTCTCATAAATATTCTTTCTAATTCTGATATGTTCTAGATTTTACCTGTTGAAAGAAATTCTAACTATTGCTAACCCAAACACAAACGAACACTTAAAGAGAGGGAAAAAGCCTATTGAATTTGATGAATTTGCCAAAAATGGTATTCGAAGGAAAATTCATGAATTTTTTTCAAAAAAATAATACCAAACCTAAACAGAATTTTACAATAAATTAGAGACGACCCGGATTTGCCTCATATCAGACGAACTAAATTGTAGCAAGGTTTAAAAGAATTCACTTTCCGGTGAGAGAAATCAGACCGAAAATCACTTTTGATTGGCCGGGAGGAGATAATATGTTGGAGAAGAAATTATCCAAGATCCATACGAAAACTCCGGGCTGAAGGAAGGCCAATCTTCTACCAGAATAAAACATCGGTAAACTTAGGTCATACTCTAAAAAAAAAATTGGTCAAATAAAAATATATTAAGCTCCAGGCAAGCCTTTATGGAAGGTTGGTTTACTGGTAGCTCCCCAACTTCTGGTAAAGGCAGTAGATTAATAATTTCTCACACTGGCAGTGAAAAAGGATTTGTTAAGCATGGTTTGTTGTAATTTTAGTCCTTCTTCTTCTTATAGTGCCCTATCAAGTCCCCTTGACGTTGGCGATTAACATGGCAAAACTGTCTCTGTCTCGAGCTATTCTAAAGAGTTGCTCAGCTTTCCTTATTCATGTCCACCCCCTAATATTCTTCAACCAAGCGGCCTGCTTTCTACCGATTCCTCTGCGTCCTTCGATTTTACCCAACATAATAAGTTAAAGAATATTATATCGGTCTCCTCTTACTACGTGTCCAAAATAGGCCATCTTTCTACATTTGATGTTATCAAGCAGCTCGCGAGCAGCATTTGCTCTCTCAAGGACTGCCACATTTGTTAGCATATCCGTCCATGGAATTTTTAGTATACGTCTGTGCAGCCACATTTCAAAGGCCTCCAGACGATTAATGGTGGATATTTTTAATGTCCATGCTTCGACACCGTATAAGAGGACTGACCAAATGTAGCATTTAATCATGCGCTTTCGAAGTTGAAGTTGCAAGGTATCATTACAGAAGAATGACCTCATTTTTAAAAATGTCGTGCGGGCTATCTTGATTCTACATTTTATCTCTTGATCTGGATCTAGTTGTTCAGTAATATGGCAACCAAGATAATTAAAACTGGACACTCTTTGAATTATATGACCATCAACATATAATCGTGCATCTTGATGTGCTAAACGGCTAAACACCATGTGTTTTGTTTTTGAACAGTTTATGTTTAGGCCAAATTCTCTCCCGACTATATCAATGGCATTTAAAAGGCATTGTAGTCCATTCATGTCATCACTTATAATAACTGTATCGTCTGCATATCTGATTGTATTTATCAGAATTCCATTAAATTTCACGCCCCATTCCAAATTATGCAGAGCTTCATTAAATATTCTATCTGAATATAAATTAAATAACAGTTGAAATAGTACACAACCCTGTCTGACACCTCTTTGTATTTTACATATTTCTGTTGATTTTCCGTTTATGCAAGCTGTCGCTGTTTGACGCCAGTATAACTTTTCTATGAATCATATGTCTTGACTGTCAACTCCTTTATCTTTTAATATTGTAATTAATTTGTAATGCTGTACTCAATCGAAGGCCTTTTGATAGTCAATAAATACAGCAAAGACGTCTTTCCTTTGATCTCGACATTTCTGCAGTAATACATTTAGTGCAAAGAGGGCGTCCCGAGTTCCCAGTCCATTTCTGAAGCCATTCTGAAGCCAATTTTAGTCCAAAAGCACAAAAGACTATCACGAGGAGATGACAGCTGATCTTTTCGAAGGTAAGGAAGTGTTTAAAATTTTGCCAGATAAATAAGTGTATCTTTTACAAATGACAAGAAACTTTTTATTTTTGAATAATATAAAGAAGTTTTATTAAAACAAAATTACAGCGGTGAATGCATAAGAATGGCATACGATTTTGTAAATAGGAACTAAGATCAGAAATGTTTCTTTATTAGTATATTTTCTTTAATAGTTTTTATGTTTCTTTATGCAACTAATTTGATACAACTTTAACTAATATCAGTACAATTTAAAAAATATATTTCTTCTTCTTCAAGTGCCGTCTTCATCAATGGAGGTTAGCGGTTATGGTGGCAAACGTTTGTCTATCTTCAGCTGCTCTTAAGAGTTCCTCAAATCCAAGTCCTGTCCAGTTTCTGATATTACGTAACCAGGACAATTTTTTTCTTCCAATTCCTCGCTTTCCTTCTATTTTGCCTTTTATTATCAACTGAGGGATGTAGTATTTCTCGTTGCGCAGCAAATGCCCTAAATAACTGGTTTTTCTTCTTTTGACTGTTCTCAATAGTTCTTTTTCTAAATTGAGTCTAGCTAGTACTTCTTCATTTGTTTTTCGTGCTGTCCAAGGAATTTTTAAAATTATACGGTACACCCACATTTCAAATGCCTCGATTCTATTCAGGCTCTTTATTTTTAAAGTCCACGTTTCGGCTCCGTAGAAAAGAACAGACCAGATAAAACATTTTGCAAGTTTTAATCTCAATTTAATATTTATATGTGTATCGCAGAATAGAACGCGCATCTTAAAGAAACTATCCCTAGCTTGAGCAATTCTCGCTTTAATTTCTTGTTCTGGGTCCAGCTTGCAATTAATCCAACAGCCAAGGTATTTGTATTGGTTTACCTGTTCTAAAATATTCCCATTTATTTTTATAGGTAAGGGGATATTCTGTTTTCTTTGGATCACCATTACTTTTGTTTTTTTTTTCGTTGATCTTCATTCCACACTCTCGACAAGCATCCTTAAGGTGGTCTATAACCCTCTGTAAGTTTGTGTCTGTATCAGCCAGTAGGACAGTGTCATCTGCATATCTTATGCTAGATATTGGTTCTCCATTAATTTTTATTCCTGTGGAAAGGTTTTCCAAGGCTTGCTTGAATAGTAGTTCCGAGTAAAGATTGAACAACATAGGGGATAGTATGCATCCTTGCCTTACTCCTTTATACTAATATTTCTAGATGTATGATCGTCGATCCTAATCTTGGCACTCTGCCTCCAATATAAGTTCTTAATTAATCGGAGATCTTTACTATCCAAGTTGATGCTCTGCAAGGAATTTAACATTTTATTATGGTTTACGCGATCAAATGCCTTTTCAAAGTGTACAAAACATAGAAAGACATCCTTTTGTTGGTCGTAACACTTCTGCAGCAGTACTTGTAATGAAAACAAGGCCTCTCTGGTCCCCATTCCGGCTCTGAATCCAAATTGATCGTATCCAACTTCTTTTTCACACCTTTTGTATACTCTTGTGAAGTATTTTTAATAGAATTTTAAGCACTTGGCTCATAAGACTTATTAATCTAAAATCTGCGCATCGCCTGGAGTTAGCTTGTTTTGGAATGGGAATAAAAATAGATTCTAACCATTCCTCTGGTATTTCCCCAGTATCGTAGATTGTATTTAAACAAAATTACTAACAAATCAATGTTATTACTTTCGATCAATTTAAGTATTTCAGGATAAACTTCATCAGGTCCAGGGCTTTTGTTGGTCTTTAATTGTTTAATGGCATATTCCACTTCGACTTTTAGAATTGGTGGGCTTTCAGTAACATTATTTATTGTAATGTCTATTCTTTCATCTCGGAACAGCTGTTGTATAAATTTTTCCCATTCTTCTATTTTATCTTTGGTGTTATGAATTAACTCTCCGTTGTTATTTACCAGTGGGCAATGTTGTTTTTTGCGGATGAATGAAAATTCTTTCACCTTCTTGTGCATATTAAAGTAATCATGTCTATGTTCTAATTCTTCTATTTCTTTACATTTTTCTTCGAGCCATTTCTCTTTTAATTCTTTTATTTTCCTTCGTATTTCTATATTTAATCGTTTGTAATCGCTTGTGTTCTTATTTTTGTACTTCCTCCTTTCGTCTATCATCTTTATAAAATATATTTATTTAGTTCAAATAAATGTTTCAATCATATACTCTACGACACTGGTCGGTCATCTGTATCCAGAATACCTTCGTAATCGGATTAAAAGGTTGATTGCTGTATTGTATTTCTTCAGATATAAGGTGGGTTAGTCGAAAACATTTTAAACCGTCAGTTTCAGGTTGGTTTTTACTATTATATCATATTACCTATCCTCTCTGTTCAGTTCTCTAATTAGGGTTAAACTTGTAGTGAGCTATCGCTAAATTGTAAACAGAATATAACTGCGTGTTTTATAAAGATTATCCAGTTGTTACAATATATTACTATATGCACAGCAGATTTCAATCAATTCCGTAACAAATTACTCGTTATCCCTCCCCACTTAATCTTTCCCTAATGTCTTTACTAAACAATCCGTTTAAATTTGGGCTTACCAAATTTGATTTCATTAAATGCCTCATCCGTCTAATTTTACAAAATAAACTTGGGGTTCTTTCGAAAAGGTAAACTTTATTAAAAATTCATGGCAATGCGTAATTCATAACCGGGGTAGTAAAATATTTGCATAATCTCTTTATTTGACCGACTGGAAACTCGTTATGTTTAATATGAACTCAGAGAGGTGGAGTGAATTATAGCGTAATCTAGAAACTGGCTAGAAAAATTGATTGTTTTGAAATGAGGGATTACAGAAAAACATCCTACGCAGAATACTTAAATGAGGTAAAGCACAAAATACCACAGGCTTGGATTTTTGAAGATTGAGACATTAGAAAATAAAAAAAAGAAATATAGATTATAAACAATGAATAGCAATAAATGCATGATAGTTTAAAAAAGAAACCTTCTTCTTCTTCTTATTTTTCTTACTCTTTATAATCCTATTAACACACGACGTCCTATGTACGTCCAATATAAGTCCAGTTTTGGTCCGGACGTCCCTGGACGTAAAATGGACGTACTATGGACGTACGAAGTGGGACGTACTTTGGGTAGACTAAATATGGACGTTCTCAGGACGTCCGTACTCGGACGTTCTCTGGACGTCCGAACTCGGACGTTTTCTGGTCGTCCGACATTTACCAATTAGGGGATCAAATAGCAAATATTTCAATGAAATAAAAAATTATTTACGTTAATAAAATAATTAAAAGGGAAAAGGTTAAATCATGATTAATTAAAAATTGTATATATTGTATATATATTGTATATATATTGTAATTGTAAAAAATGTATAAAAATGTTTTTGTTTTTAGGTAAAGTGTAAAAATCTTTTATTTCTAGATAATTCGTTACAATTGTTTTTATTATTCTAGTTATCACGATAATATATGTTTGCTAATTCTATTAAGATAATAAATAATAATAATGGGAGACTTTAACTCCAAAATGGGAAGTAAGATTAAAGACTCTGAAAGCAAGATTGGAAACTTTGGATTCGGCACAAGAAACACAAGAGGAGAAACACTCATGGAATTCCTGGAACAAGAAAACATGTATGTTATGAATACCTTCTACAAAAAGAAACCTAACAGAAAGTGGACGTGGGTCGCACCTAACGGAACTACCAAAAATGTAATAGACTATTTTCTCTCAAATAACAAAGGAATATTTGAAGACGTCACAACAATACACAACGTAACAACGGGCAGTAACCATCGTATAGTCAGAGCAAAAATAAATATTAACATGAAAGAAGAGAGAAAAAGGATTAAAAAAAAAACAACGAGAATAGATGCCTTTAAACTAAGAACAAATGAAGAGCAATTCCGAGAAGTCTTAGCGGATAAGTTCGAATCTGATCCTTCACATAATCAAGATCAAATTGACGAGATTAATAAAAACCTAAATAAAAACCTTCTCGCAGCAGGACTACAGGTCGCAAAGAAAACAAGGACCAAAGAAGACAAAATAAGCAATGAAACTAAACAGCTAATGACGGAAAGAAGACAACTACTAGCGCAAAACAAACGCCATACTCAAGAATATAGAGAACTTAATAAAACAATTAGAAAAGAACTAAAACGCGACATACAAAAATGGAACGAGAACTTAATAGAGCGGGTCATTGAAAACAACAGAGGCTTAAAATGTCTAAGATCCGCACTGGGAGTTCAAAAAATCATCAAAATTAAAGACGCTAACAATAAGGTAGAGAAGGACAAATATAAAATAACAAATATTGTCGAAGACTTCTACACATCCTTGTACAGCTCGCAAGGCCAGCCTAATGAAACAACAAAGGAGAACGTCAAAAGAAAAATAAAAAACGTGGGATCAGAAGTACTACCAAATATAAAGGGATACGAAATAGAAAGAGCTTTAAAAGAACTAAAAAATAATAAAGCTCCAGGACACGACGGTATAATTGCCGAGCTCTTGAAAACAAGCAAGACATTAACAATCCCTGTACTAACAGAGTTATTTAATAGATGTCTCCATAATAGCCAGATCCCTAAAGACTGGAACGAGAGTCTAGTAATACTCTTACACAAAAAAGGGGACAAATGTGATCTACAGAATTATAGACCTATATCGTTGCTCAGTCAAGTATACAAACTATTTATGAGAATTATTAATAACCGGTTAACCTACAAAATGGATAATTACCAACCGGTTGAACAGGCTGGCTTCCGCAAAGGATATAGTACATCAGACCATCTGCTGACAATGAGAACATTGATAGAGAAGGCAAATGAATACCAACTACCCGTATTTCTTGCCTTCGTCGACTATGAAAAGGCGTTTGGTAGTATCGAGATGTGGGCCATAGAACAAGCTATTAATAATTGTAGAATAGACTCGAGATATAGGCAACTAATACATAATATATATGAAAATGCAACTATGATAGTACAACTAGACGAAAATACAAATCCCATCCCCATTAAGAGAGGAGTGAGACAAGGAGACGTAATATCGCCAAAGCTTTTCAACCTAGCCCTAGAAGACGTCTTCAAAACTACAAATTGGTCAACCTATGGCATTAACGTTAATGGCAACAAGTTAAACCACCTCAGATTCGCTGACGACATAGTGATTATAGCGAGCACATTCGAGGAACTGCAAATTATGTTGGGGGAACTAGCAGCCAGCTCCAATACGTCGGCCTCAAAATGAATATGAAAAAAACAAAAATAATGACAAACACAGAAGACCCCAGACATATAACTATAAACGGCAGTGAGATAGAACAAATCCAGGAATATATCTACCTAGGCCAAATCCTGAGACTTGACAAAGAGAACCAAAGTGCGGAAATTACTAGAAGAGCAAGACTAGCATGGGCAGGATTTGGAAAACTTAGTTGGATACTTAAGAACCGCAAAATACCCCAATACTTGAGGAGCAAAGTGTTCAACCAATGCATCCTTCCTATCATGACATATGGATGTCAAACCTGGACCCTAACCAAGGCAAACATGAATAAACTAGCCACAACAGAAAGAATAATGGAAAGAGCAATGTTAGGTATACGACTGTCAGATAAAAAGAGGAACGACTGGGTAAGATCCAAAACAAAAGTCGAGGACATAACAATAAAAATTGCAAAACTTAAATGGAGCTTCGCGGGCCACACTGCTAGACAGAAAGACCAACGTTGGAATACTACAATACAACATTGGAGACCTTACGAAAGTAAACGACCAAGAGGAAGACCACAGATGAGATGGGTTGATGACATTAGAAGAATAGCCGGAACAAATTGGAAATATGTTGCTCAGGATAGAGACCGATGGAAGGAGTTGGGAGAGGCCTATGTCCAAACATGGACGACAGAAGGCTAAGAAGAAGAAGAAGAAGAATTCTTATAAGTAAAAATATGATTTTTATCAACAAGATGAATCTTGAAGATCTTTTCAAAGATGAACAAGTGGTGGTATATACTCTGGCTGCCGGCTGGACGAAATAATGATAATATTAATTTTCATTGTCATGTCATACCTATTTAAACAAATGGCACAATTTAAATATAATATTATTATTAATGCTTTCATAAAAGAAATAAAAGAATTTTAAGCAGTATACAGTGCACTGGTTTTTTATGCTTGTTTTGGTTATAGTATATTGTTAAAGGTTTTGTATCATTTGCTAGGTTAGTTCCAAGTTTGGTTTTTATTTTATTACCAAAAGGTAAGTGTAATTTTTCCTAAAATTGGTTATGTTTAAAAGGAATTTGTTTCTAAACGTCACTAACAAAGGAAGGTTACGACAAACGTAGAGAGTATTGTTGAAAATATTAATAACCCCAATATTCTATCTTCTTCAAACCTTTCGTCGGAATCCCTTACTGATCATTTTGATGAGAGTTTCAGTTCAAATAGTTCAGGTTACAATACTTCCGATTTAAACTTTTTATTAACATGTTAAGTATCTAAAATAATCCAAATTACCACGTGGCCGACCATTCTGGTTATCGTTTACAAAGCTCTTCTCTCAATGAAACTGAAGAACGGTCTAGACATGGTTGTAACGAGAATTCTGGAAAACCTTATCGAGATGTTTTTAATTTTTCTAATAAGTTATGCAACTGGACTTTGTCATTTAATACTAGGTGATTTATTAAAAATTTATAAAGAAGTTCCTGATCTTTCTCATTTGAGTTCAGCGATGCTAGAACTCTGCTTGCTTCAGTCAAAGAACAACTACTCTCATCCATATGATTCAAATTTAAAAGTATTTTTGTCAAATATCAGAAACATAAATATGACCAAACGCAACATGTCATAGACATTCTTGTACCTTGTGTGGCCTGAATTTAAGGGGTGGCCTGAAAAATGTATTATATTTTTACAAAATTTTGGAATACATTTAATTCATAGAACAATTTTAATATTTGTTTTTAATACATATTTCAGTTCTCTACAAATAGTTTCTTATGACTTTTGATGTAAAATAATTAGGGAAGCAGGAATTCAACAAGTCAGAATTTCCCATTGAATTTCATATGGCCCGTTTGACGATTCACCACCCTGTATTAGACAGGAAATCTCGAATAGTAACTTAAATACAATCTTCTAGATATCTTAAACAAATTGGACCACAATAAAACCTAAGTTATTCGTACATTCCACAACAAAAAAGACTATTAAGATTTTCGAATCGTTTTGAAAGCCCTAATAATTCACTGAAATCATTCCGTTAAAATGATTTTAAAAAATTGCATTGAGTATTCAGGTTTTAATGTGATTACTCTTTGAACTTTCTCAATATTTTATTTAAAAGCTCTATATCCGAGCACTTAGTCCTGTCTTTAAGTTTATTGGATCAGTTTCTCCGATTGTGAATTTTAATTCCGATTTATATCTTTTAAAAATGGCGAAGAGAGGATAATAATAAAAGAAAATAAGGTTATATAAGTTACAAGGAGATAGCACAAAATAATTGATTTTATATTTGCCAAAAGCTGTTAAATTTCATTTAGCATGTTTCTTAACTGTGGCCTAAATAATTTTCTTAAAGAGAAGCCTTGCCATTGTTGTAATAAAAATCAAATGTTAAAAATGTAGATTTATTTAACGAAATAACGTCACTTTTTTTGATTAACTCCAGTTAAAATTACAATCTATCCAAAAATTAACAATAACAAGTAATTTGTTTGTTTACATAGCGTGTAGAAGTTTCTTCCAGTGGAGAGTTCCTTTTCTTTATTTAGCAACTGTAAATGTATATATTATATCAATCGGTTTTAAAACGTCTTGCGAGGTTGTCCGATGCCTAATTTCTATGACATTCTATCATCCCATTGGCCATCTCTAAGATCTCTTGCGCTCATCGCCTTCGTTACTTTCTCTCTCCATGATTTCTTGTTTCTTCCTCTCTTTCTGCGGTTTGCTGGTACCCATTCCATAATTATTTTTAGAAGTCTTGAGTTATCCATCCTCTGGACGTGTCCATAGCATATCAGCTGTTTTCTTTCTATGTGTGCTTCTGATATAATAGCTTCTAATATCGCTGTGGTTTCCCCGGTGTAAATGCTGCAGTGCTGTGGAATTCTAATGGCATATTTGTAATTTTGTATTTGTGAAGGCTGCGGCATGGCCATTTTCAGTTTTTGATGCATCTGTGTATATTATGTGGTGATTTGGATACTTCTCCATGATTTCTTTGAATGAATTATTACGAGTTATGGATAATTTGAATTCATTGCAATTAAATTATTTTCATTGATTCTTTTCCTAAAGGGTTTGTCTTTATATTGTTTGTTTCTATACAAATTGTATGTAGGTGCGTTAATAATAATCTCAGTACGCTATTTTTGTAATGTTAAAATTGTTTTACAGTGTACTCATAATAAAGCTACAAAATAAATAGCGAAATATTGAGGTTGTTTGGAAAAAACAAAGATTTTTAATAGGGACCACTATACCTGATAATTTCTACGTATTATATATATATATATATATATATATATATATATATATATATATATATATATATATATATATATATATAACGTTTCAACGTTTGGCATTCCTTTCCCGGTATCTTAACTTCCTCCGTGGTTGGTGTTAGTTGTTGCCCAGGGTCTTCTAACTCTAATGCCACAAATTGGTTGCATTGCTCCTGTAGTGATCGTTTCCCAAGTTAATATGCTCCTTTTCTAACTTGGCTGCACCGTACCATTGATTATAAACCACTACCTTTTCAGAGCCACATTTTTATGATTATGTGAGAAACATTCAAATAAACTAACGCTGAAGAAACTAAGCGACTTCAAATTATTTTTTAACAAATAAATAAATGCAAGCTGGTCACTCGATTGACTGAATCAGGTCGATTTTTATACCAAGTAAAAATTATACCGGGTTAAAATTATTCTGATGCTTCTACAATAGTTCTTGAATAAAAATTTAAAAATTCGGGAGGCACCTTCGCCAAAATTTAGAATCTGTCACAACTAAAAATAATTTCTAACTTCACGACCTGATTTATCTCCAGGTTTTACAGCCACATTTTTATGATTATGTGAGAAACATTCAAATAAACTAACACCTGAAGAAACTAAGCGACTTCAAATTATTTTTTAACAAATAAATAAATGCAAGCTGATCACTCGATTGACCGAATCAGGACGATTTTTATACCAAGTAAAAATTATACCGGGTTAAAATTATTCTGATGCTTCTAATAGTTCTTGAATAAAAATTTAAAAATTTGGGATGCACCTTCGCCAAAATTTTGAATCTGTCACAACCAAAAATAATTTCTAACTTCACGACCTGATTTGTGTCCAGGTTTCAGAGTCACATTTTTATGATTATGTGAGAAACATTCAAATAAACTAACAGCTGAAGAAACTAAGCGACTTCAAATTATTTTTTAACAAATAAATAAATGCAAGCTGGACACTCGATTGACTGAATCAGGTCGATTTTTATACCAAGTAAAAATTATACCGGGTTAAAATTATTCTGATGCTTCTACAATAGTTCTTGAATAAAAATTCAAAAATTCGCGACGCACCTTCGCCAAAATTTAGAATCTGTCACAACCAAAAATAATTTCTAACTTCACGACCTGATTTATCTCCAGGTTGGAACACTGAACTTTTTTGTTAAACCAATAGTTTTTATGCCTTCGCCAAAGGCACTTAGACTGACTAAATCAAAAATAATTTCCAACTTCACGACCTGATTTATCTCCAGGCTGGAACACTGAACTTTTTTGTTAAGCCAATAGTTTTTTACGCCTCCGCCAAAATTTAGACTGACTAAATCAAAAATAATTTCCAACTTCACGACCTGATTTATCTCCAGGCTGGAAGACAAGTTTCTTGTAAACTCAAGGTTTTATAGGTAGTGGTTTATAATCAATGACCGTACAGAAGACGACCAATAGTCAGAAATACTTATATACGGTGGCCTTCCATCAATATACCATATGTATTGACATTATAATTTCATTATTCAAATATTGCCGCGCTCTACCCAGCACATTATCTGGAATATTAGACACAACCACTTCTGTCACCTTTACATTTAAAAACTTGTCACCTTGTCAGATTATATTTGTGGTTAATATTAAGAATGTTTTTCTTCTTGTTCTTTTTTTGGGCTATGTCCTAGACAAATTAAGAATGTTAAACATGGAGAGTTGGTGACATTAAATGTTGTTTCTTTAATTTCAGGTAAAATTGTGTGTAAATAATGTAAATAGAACATGTTTTAATAAATCTTTAATTTTAGAAACTCATTTGTGTTACTAATTATCAAAAGGAACCATATATATATATTTTTAACAATTGAAGATCTTCTTGTACATAATCTGGATGAGAAAGTTTTAAAACACGTTCCTTTAATCCTGTTATAAGGTTCATTTTCATCTTATTTGGAAAAATTAATTATTTATTAAAATTAGTTAACAAAAAACAATTTTATGTCTAGTTCAACTTTGTAAGATATTTTGTATTTTTTAGAAGCTCTTGATAATAAATCACAATTTATCACAATTGAAAGCTCGAGTAAAAGATAGTCAACAAATAGCCCCTTTTATTGACTCCAACCCATCCAAAACAGTTATATATATATATATATATATATATATATATATACATATATATATATATATATATATACATATATATATATATACATATACATATATATATATAATATATATATATATATACATATATATATATATATATATATATATATATATATATATATACATATATATATATATATATATATATATATATATATATATTTATATATATATATATATATACATATATAATATATATATATAATATATATATATATATATATATATATATATATATATATATATATATATATATATATATTTATTCGTATTGATTTGTTGTGATTAAAAAACTACAATAAATAATCTATTAATATAAATTAAAAAAAAATGTATTTTTCTTGCGCACTCCTCGTATATAAAACATTGTAGATGAAAGGTATCCTGTAAATCCCATATAATATTCCTGGCGAGGAGTTTGCCAACAGCCTCACTGAATGCGGTTAGGAACAAAGCTCTAATAGTTTACACACAGGATTTCGAGGAAAAGGTAAACATCGGCTGTAGTCACATTCAGTGTCATAGGCTCGACAATGAAAACTGTTTCCTCTTGACGGAGAAATAACATTTGAAACACGGTTTGTAACTCCTGCTGTTGGGTTTCTGAACAATGGTTTGTGGAAAATACGGAATTATAGTTTTCGTAATAATTTTTAGTTTGTCCTTTTAGTTTGAAAAATTTTACTTTCTGCGTTTAGATAAAAGATCTGAGACTACATTGTTCAATAATAATTGAGGCTATGAGAGCAGGAGTGGGCTAACCAACAGTTTGTTGATAATTGAGTTATAGATTGCAATCACTTCTAACGACCTAAAGTTTTAAAGCAAAACCGATCTAGCCAAGAATTTCATATATTATAACATAAATTTCTCCAGTAAGGTCATTTTGCATTATAGGAAATATCAAAAATTTGAAAACACGAATGGGCTGACAAACAAAGTTGTGGAATACACCAAAATTGTTCAATACATAAATACGTAAAAGAATGCAAGAGTGGGCTAACCATCCTCTTTGTAAGATAGACAAGTTTTAACTGCTATTTAAGGGTACGTATCACACAATCTAACCTTCCAGTGAATAGATGTTTGTGTTAAGACCGTGCTATAAGAAGAAGACCGTGTTATAGATGTGGTATGAAACAAGAAGCAGCGTATGAAAAACAAAATCCTAAAGAAATTATAGTGATTGAATTTGACTTGATGCGAACGTTGCTCACACCAGTTATCAGCACTGAAATTTCTTACCATAAACGCCAGTTGTGGACGTCTTAGGAGTCCATAATTTGGCTACTAATAATACTCATATGTATGTTTGGAACGAGACACAAGCATCACGAGGACCTCAAGAAATAGGATCCTATTTACTGCATTATTTTAAACATGTTACAACAAAAAATGTAATACTATATTTCGATCAATGCGGAGGGCCGAACCGCAACATTAAAATGGCTGTCCTTTGCGATTTTATTGTGTCACATCCTGATATTGTGGTGGAAAATATTGATCATAAGTTTTTAGTCAGCGCACATTCTTACTTTGCCTGTGACCAAGATTTCGAAGTAATAAGTAAGCAAAATTTTTTTTAAAGATATCTACGTACCTGACGACTGAATAAAGGTAAAGCACATGCACGAAAGAAAGCACAAAGAAAAAAAAGTCCAATGGTTATAGATTCAGTGGTTGCGATACAAGAAAACAAATCCATTTACATTTTATTACAAATACAGCAATAATGCAGATGTTCTCTTTTACTCACTAGATGTCAAAAAAGGTCATCCAGGAAAATACTTTAGCTAGATTATCTTTATCCTCCCGAGAGACGTAAAATAACCAAAGCAAAAAAAAAGATCTTTGGGAATTACTTTCATTTACACCTCCAATAAATCATGGATTTTACACAAGCACAAGAACAATAAGATCCACTATACAACAAGAAGAAGAGTTCATTAACGAAGATTAAGTATTTTTGTTACTTTGTTTTTTAATAAAGCATATTTTCAACATTGATATTGTTTAATTGTATTGTATTCTAGGTCTAATCCATATTCCTATTAAAATTTTTAAGGGCACACTGATGCAAAAGCGGTCTAATCCACAAAAAGCCTACATTTTTATATTTTTGTTAAACATACTGCAAGATCTTCGAGTTTTTGTTATGTGTTAATGATTTGTAAACAATGACCACCTTTTGGTATCATATTTTAATTTTATAAAATTTCAAAATAACGCATATATTCTTGGTTCATGTAAATCCTTTATTCAATATTTGGAGTTAGGCCACTCTTGCTCTCATAGCCTCAATTAATTCACAGAAAACTACTACAGTTGCTGTTGTATCCATGTACTATTAGAAAATTGGTGCCAAAGGCCTAAAATTGGTTCATCACATTGGCCTTTATGGTCCAGGTTTCTACACGATATAGCAGTATGTACATAGCAAATGTAACATTTTACAAATCGATATCGAAGCATTAAGTTAAGGCTGCTGTTGATTAGCAAGGTTTTTAGATTAGTAAATGCTGTTCTGGTTTGCTCAATCCTGCTACGTATCTCTGTGTCTGGATCTAGATCTTCATTTATCCAACTACCGAGAGATCTGAATTTGGGGACCTTTTGGATGTTCTTATTGTTTATTTATATATTTAATTGCATATTTCGTGTTCTTCTAACCACCCTTACCTTCGTCTTGTCTATATTAATCTTCAAGGCCAGTCGTTCTCCTTTAGTGTATATACTATTAGTCGTTGTAGCGCTTCTTGGCTATTAGCTATTATGGCTGTATCATCAGCATAGCAAAGATTACCAATAGTCTGTCCGTTGATTTTGATTACATCTTCAGTATCACTTAATGCTCTATCGAAAATCGTTTCAGAGAAAAGATTAAAAAGGAGGGGTGTTAGAACACAAACATGACCTTTTTCGATTGAGAAATATGATGTAGAATCCAGTCCTACTCTCAAAGATGCCGCTTGATTCATATAAAGGTTCTTTATGATTGTATGTTCATACTTATCTATCGAACGTTCCTGGATCAATATTACTAATTATGAATGATGAACACAATTGAACGCTTTTTGGTAATCTATAAAGCATAGGAAGACCTATATCTATAAAGCATCTTTTTGAAGATCTCTGCATTTCTGAAGTAGGACAGTTAAGCTATATAGTGCTTCTCTTGTGCCAAATCCTTGTCTGAAACCGGACTGTGTATTTTTAACTAATGTATTTTTTACATCTGTTGCATATTCTTGTGTGAATTATCTTTAAGAAGCTTTTTATTAGCTTTTGGATTTTTTGGGATTAGTATAACGGTTGATTAAAGCCGATCCTGTGGTATTTGATCGGACTCATAAATGTCATTAAAAAGATTTACCAAGGCGTCTATATTGTCTTCACTCAATATTGTGAGAACCTCTATATATATGTCATCTGGGCCTGGTGCTTTTCCCCATTTGCTCTGTTTAATTGCCCTTACAACTTCTGATTTCAACATTTTGGGGAAGAGTTCACTTTTATATTCACTTTCAGAGTTTCTTCTAGTGTTGTCTGAGTATAGTTGCTGTGTGTAGTTTTTTCAATGTTGAAGTAGATCATTGGGATCAGTAATTAATTTATTGTCCTTCACAATACTTGTTAAAACTGCAAGGTTTTGTATGACCTATCACTTCTTTAACGAGTTTATGTATGTTAAAGTGGTGATGTTTTTCTTCCAATTCCTCAATTTCTGCGCACCTGTTAGCAGCCACTATTCTTTAGCTTTGCGAGACTCTTTTCGTGTATGTCGGTAACTACTATTGGGGGGTCAAATACGACCGGACCTAAGCAGCACGTGTCCATTATCCCACTTACCGTTTGCTACTAAGCGGCATGCTAAACTAACAAGGATCTAGATTTACCTTTACCATGCGAGATGCGCTATGTATCATTACGCAGATGATTTTAAGATATTGACATTTTTGTTTCTCCTAACCTAACCTGTTTCTTTTACCGATTAAAAAAGAAGATCAATTCTCATCATATTAAAACCAATAAAAATAACCTTGGTCCATCCTCGGTCGTTTTCTTAAGTTGATCAAAAGTTCTATAAATATTTTGAGAACGATTTCAAAACGTCAAACTTTGGTTAAAGTTCCACGAGGAAACTAAGTTCCTGTAGCTGGCTGTATACCATATATCACAAAAAATTGTTTAAAATCCTTTATAAAAGGTATATAAAAAAATGCCCCAAACGGGCTATCACAAACACATTGCAAAACGTTTTCGGATTGATAAATCCATTATCAGTGCAAACCTGAAAGTATATAACCATTTTAATTAAAAAGAACGTTAAATTAAAATGTTGACAAAGGTTAGAGCAAAATGTGGTTAATACTTACGGTTGTACATGCTAGTAGCCACCAAAATATATGGGTCAAAACCCTTTAAAATGTTTTAAATTTGTAGTTGTTTTACATTATTAATAGTTATAATTTGTGATGTTTAAGTTACCGTTGGATAGGTAACATGGCGGCGTATGACTTTACATGAGTAAAATGGTCCTGAGACGAAGTGTCTACGAGGACCTGTTGATAACAACTGATCAAAATGACATTGTTGACATGTTAGGACGGATGTTGTGTCAGAGCAGTCAGTGTAACTTACGGTAGTTGTCTAAAAATGACAGATGTCAGCCTTATTTATAATTGAAAGAAGTTAAAATTATAATAATGTAACAGTATCAACCATCAATATTGTAATCTGTATTGTAAATTAATCAAATAGCTATATTTGAAATATTGAAAATTGGTTTTTTAAAAATTAATGTGGGTCAACTGGAATTTATGAAATTTTGTAGAATTGATAGGCAACCAACTATACATGTGTAAGGATCTATTTATTTTAAGCTAAAGATTTTGTCAAAAGGCACTGTATGTTGTGAGACATTTATTACCTAGAAAATGGTAAAAAGGCACATGTGGGAAGATGGGTCCTAAAAGATTTATTATTGAGTATTGATGTAGTAGGTGGAGTAGTAGGTGGAGGTGTTTTTAGATATGTTGTTGAGTTGAAATGTAAATATGATAAGAATGTGATTGATAATGTGGTGTTCATGTAGTACTCAACTTAAAACTTAAGTATGGAAGGACCTCTATGTCAAAAAACCACATTTGGTACCTAGTAAAGATAAATAAAATTTTTTTAAGTTGTAAGTACGTGAACATGAATTACTGGTTATGTGTGTAAAGTAAAGATGGTAGGTTATTTATGTGTGTGGGTGTATGTACCACCCACACACATAACAATTCTAAGAAAGAATTTTGGAAATTAAGATAATATATTATGAATGATATGAAAATTTCTTTTAAATTAAGAATTACTTGTTTAATAAGTGTTTGAATAAGTTTTTTTATTTATGAGATTTGCCAGTCACCATTTTAATCATAATTTCGATAAGACTACATAAATTATTGTAATTGGTTAATTAAATATCTAGCTCAAATCTAGTAGTTGTCAAATAAATTGTCAATTTATTATTTCTTGAAGTCACGAAACAATTATCCATTTAATTTAATAATTTTAATATATTTGTTTGATAAAACTTATCATTGAAAAATTGTAATTTATATTTACCTAAATTTAAGAGTACATTACTTCCAAACAAGCCTTATAATAAGCCTCAGCCATATCTGACATAAACACTATTGGTAGGATTTTATAACCTATTTTTTCTTTGATATATTAAAAAAAAGTTGAATAGAGCAACATCTGACCGATTGGAAATAAGAAATGCACACGGATATCCTTCACGTATATCATCCAATTCAAGAAGGTATGTATTGGATGATATACGTGCTTTGAATGATATAAATGCTTCTTTACGCATATTAAATCATAATATGCGTAAAGAAGCATCGCGCAGCTCGCATGGTAAAGGTAAAAATTTAAGGTGGGATCCTTAGATCCAAGTGCTAAACTAAGTACTTAATTGGGAGAATATATGGAATAGCAAGGTCGTTTATCAAACTGTCTACCAGTGGCTCACGAAATTTTAAGTCCTGGGGTTAAATTTGACCCCATGATAGTAGTTGAGGGTTAACAACATCACGATTACTCTATCCCTATACATTTATGTAACCCATTTTATCAAAAAAATTCAAGATCGCATTATACCTACTTTTAGCAGTGGACAAAACTATCTACAGGCCGATAAATTTGTCAATTTGTAAGTTTATTTTAAAAATTTACTATTTTTTTTTTGGGGTTACAATTTTACTTTAAAATAAGTTTATTTGACATTTCCACTTCCACTTCGGAAATCGTTCTCAAAATTATATAGCAACAAAAGAGTAAATTGCATTAATATGTTACAAGAAAATAGCTCCAGAGTAATATTTATACTAAGAAATTAAATTTGCATTTCAACTAAATTTAAAGGAAAGTTGATATGGCACTTATCCTTTCAAAAACACACAATACCTTCTTAATTTTCCATTCACCAAACAAAGTACTCACTTTTACATTTTCCATTGTAATTTAATAGAGGATATTGATTTCCCAATATATCACTCAAAATAATCTTATTGTTGTCTTCTTCACACGTCTCACCACGCCTTTCGGTTGGAAATACAATACCGAAGAGAGCAGCTTTTCAGTTGAAAGTCCATTTCTCGGGAGGTTTCTTTAGAATGTTCTGTACATATTCTCCCCAATATATTTTTTTAATCTCCTCGGGGTAACAGTACACGTGAGCTGAGAGGTGAATATGCGAAAAAGTCCTTTTGTATACTAAAGCCCAGAAAGAAATAGAAACGAGCTCATTTAAATGTAAGGCCTTATTGCAGATTCATGTTCGTATAACGCGGACTGCTTTATAAGAATTTTAGTAGGTTTCGCGGAAAATTGTTGATTGTAAAATAAGAATATTTTTTCTGTTTTTGATTGATACACGAATTTGCTAAATGTGCTTTTAGTCCTCATATCTAACACTATTTCATTTAATTTGGCGTTCCGAAAGAGTTCGAAACTCCGCTTACAAAGTGGTTGAATTATTTTAATAAGTTTCTAATTGCAATTTGTTCTACTGCTTTCTTTATTTACTTTCCTCTTTGTGTAAAAGGTCGGAATACAAAATAAATGGGTTTAAATGTTACTGTTTATGAGAGGCATAGGCGTGCCTTCAGGTCAGAAAATTTATAACTCATCTAAACATACTTAAAAAGTATGCATGAGCTAAAAAACTAATTGAAAACCTTTAATCTCTTCAAACGCTATAGAGATAAACAAGTCTATATTCCAAATGTGCCTATCTCTTAGAGATGCTGGCGACCACATTGACTCATCTTATTCTATTCACAGCAGCACGAAATAGATCAGTTGTGGTAAGATGAGTCCATTTCCTAAGATTGTGCAGCCAGGATATACGTCTACTTTTGGGGCCAAGCCTTTCGACATTTTTAAACTGAAAGCATTTGTAGGTCTCTTATACTTTGCTGGTATTTGTCTGTGTATTTATGTGTTTAATGAACATGATTAGTTAAATCGTTCTATTTGCTACCAGCTAAGGATTCATGGTTTAATTCATAGTTTAAGACAAGGCGAATTCACACTTGAGAGACTGAGCTAAGCGAAGACTTTCAAAGCGGCCTTACAGTTCTTCGTCGCTTTTTATCATAGTCCATGTCTCTGACGCGTATGTTAGGACAGGTTTAATAAGAGTTACACATATTAGTATCTCGGTTTTTCTGCTAATTATGTGTGATGTTAAGAACTGCTTTAGTCCAAAGTAAGCTCTGTTGGTCAGGTATATTCTTCTCTTAATTTCTACGCTTACTTCTTCTTCTTAAAGTACCCTCTCCTCAATGGAGGTTGGCTACTACAATTTTAATCTCTTCTCTATCTTCAGCTGTTCTTATTAGCTGTTCAAAATTTAGCCCTGTCCATTGTCGGATGTTTCTGAGCCACGATAGTCTTTTCCTTCCTAGGCCTCTCTTTCCCTCGATTTTTCCTTTCACTATAGTTGAGCATATTGGTACTTATTATTTCTCAGTATATGGTTCTCTTTCCTTGCCTATTCTATGCAGCACTTCTTCGTTTGAGGTATGCGATGTTCATGAAATTTTGAGTATTCTTCGGTAGATCCACATTTCAAAGGCCTCCAATTTATTTACGATTGATGTTTTAAGGGTCCACGTTTTAACTGCATATAGAAGAGTCGACCAGACGTAGCATTTTGATAAACGTTGTCGAATTTCGAGTTTTATTCGAGAATCACAAAGCAGTTTTTTTTATTTTTTGGAAGATTTTCTGGCCTGTTCCATTCTCGATCTTATTTCTAGATCAGGATTTAGGCTACTTTAGGTACTTAAATCTATTGACCTGTTCTAAAATGTGCCCATTTATTGTGCAAGGCTGAGGTACGTTTTGGTTTTTTCGAAATGACATCACTTTGGTTTTTTTAATGTTTATTTTCATACCAAATTGCTCACAGTTCGAGTTGGTCTTGTCGATGAGTCGTTGTAGACCTAAGTCGGAATCTGCAATTGTATCAAACACTGTATCATCTGCGACTGTATCATCGGCGATTTTCTGGAAAGAAAACACCATGTGTTTTTTTTACAGAAAACCTAACCTAAACCTAACTTAGCATTAAAGTCACCTAAGATAAATGTTAGGTCTCATTTTTTGGTCATCTTTATAAGTTTTTCTACGTCAGCATACCACGCTTCTAGCTCTTCTATGGGTTTATCGACCATAAGGGCATAGGTTTGAATGATGTTAAAATTTACTGGCTCTCCGGATAGTTGAATAAGAAGAGATCGGTCCGAAAATGGCACAAAGTTTGTGACGGCATTATTATATTTGTCTTATAAAATTACTCCAACCCCGTTACGATGAACCGGATCATTATTACCCGAGTAATAGAAAGTTTTGATCATGATTTTAACTTTACCTGAACCTGGCCATCTAACTTCACTCAAACCCAATATCTGCAACCCTAAACGTTTCATTTCGTGGCATGCATTTGCTAGTTTTCCTGTTTTGAACAGACTTCTAATGTTCCATGTTGCAATTTTAAAGTTTGTATTTAAAATATTTAGGCTATTCCTCCCGAGGATTCTTCGCATCCCTTGATCATCTAAGATCTGCCGGGGACTAGGGGCCATTTCTGTTTGTGCTTTCATTGTAATTTTCTTGAGAAATATATACCAGAGTGGTTTCCTGTTGCCTTCTCTAGTTTGTATTTTAGCCGATCCTCTGGACACAGACGCTATTTGCAGCCGCCCACTCTGGATCAGACGCTGCGTGCCAGTTTGATCCCTACCACTTACCAACTCATCCGCCCGAAGCCGTTGGTCAGCAAGTGGGAGATCGCTTATACCGGCAATCCCTCGGTAAAATTTTCGCCATATCTGGCTACCCTCACTTAGTTCCAAGAACCATCTCCCGTCTATGACGCTCAATGTGGTCGTTTCGATAAAAAGTGCTACCTCTATAACACAACTTCACACCCCGCTTACTATGTTGCTGTTATTTAGTTGTTTTCCAAGATATATAAAATCCGAGACTCCTTCGAATGTGTGTGTTTCTGTCACCAGATCTTGTGGTGCCGCTATTTGTGTGCCGTTCGTGACCTTCATGTATTTTGTTTTGGATACGTTAATATGCAGTTCCATTGTCTTCGCAGCTTTTTCTAATGTTTCAAAAGCCTGTATCAGGTCTCGTTTTATCTGTGTTACTATGTCAATGTCATTTGCGTAGGCCAATATCTGTACACTTCTATTGATGATCGTACCTCTGGTTGTTATGGCCGATTTCTCTATAGCCCTTTCTAGCGCGATATTAAACAATAGACATAATAGACTGTCTCTCTGGCGAAATCCAGTATGTGTTTGAAAAGACCTTGACACTCTGTTTTGTACCTTGACTTTGCACTCAACTTTCGAAAGAGGTGTTATTAATGTAATTAGATGCGACGGAATATCTAGTTCTGCCATGGAATTAAAAAGTGTGCTTCTGTCTACACTGTCATAAGTACTTTTAAAATCGATGAAGAGGTGATGGGTATCAATTCCATATTCATATGTCTTTTCTAAGGTTTGTCTGAGAAGGAAAATCTAATCAATTGTTGACCTTTCTTTTCATAATCCACATTGGTATTTGCCTATTTTTTTCTCAGTATATACTAGTAAACGATCATAAAGTATATAAGCCAGTACTTTGTAAGCTGTATTTAGGAGGGTAATGCCTCGATAGTTGACACATATTAGTGGATCCCTTTTCTTGTGAATAGGTATTATAATAACTACATTCCAACTGTCTGGGAGTTTTCCTTCTCTTCAAATGGATGCAACATGTTTTATTATGTATTTTTTTAGTACGTTTGCTCCATTGTTAAACAGCTCAGGAGGTATACCATCTTCTCCAGGGGATTTGTTGTTTTTTAATCTTTTTATTGCCTTGGCAACTTCTTCTTCTGTTGGTACATTATTTTTCTCCCTCTCATCGTTTACGTCTCCACTGTGGTCATTTATGTCAGTCACTTCTTGGTTGCCTATATTTAATTTCTCAGCAAAATTCTCCGCCCATCTCTCCACTATTTAATCCGGCTCATTGATAATTTCGGCTTCCTTACTTTTTATTATGGTTATTCTAGGTTTAAATTCTTTTCTATTGTGGTTCACATTTTTATATAATTCTCGCGTTTCGCTTTGTAAATTGAGCCTTTCTGGTTCCTGTAGCTGGTTTTCTAAATGTTGTTTTTTCTTTTGTTTTAGTATCTTTTTCTCTGCTTGTCTCATCTGTTTGTACTCCTCTTGATTTTGTCTTGTTCTTCTGTTTTGGAGTTTTCCATATGCCTGATTCTTTTTTGAGTTACCTGTGCGCATTCCGCATCATATCATTCTGTCCCCTTCCTTTCTTGTTTCTTCTTTCCGACAACTGTTGTGGCTACTTCTTTTAGGATATTTTCGCACTTATTCGAGTAATTATCTATGTTTTTAACAGTACTACTCATTTGGTCTTCTAGTTTTTATTTAAGTATGTGTTTAAATTTTCTAACTATCTCAGGGTTTCGTATTCTGTCCACCTCGAATTTATCTTCTTTGCTTCCTTTACCTTTTTTTTGGGTTAGATATTCGTGCCCTTAGCTTAGCCTGGACCAAGTAGTGATCGGAGTCAATGTTTGCTCCACGTCTGGTACGTACATTCATAACATCGCTGTAATGTCTTGCGTCCACAACTACATGGTCAATTTGATTGATTGTGTTACCGTCTGGGCTAACCCAAGTGCCTTTGTGTATATTTTTACGCTCGAAGCATGTGCTGGCTATCACCATATACATTGAGGCCGCAAGGTTTATTAAGCGTGTTTCACTGTTGTTCGACTCGTTATGGAGGCTATATTTTCCAATGGTGGGTAGGTAATCGATTTCTTTTCCTATTTTGGCGTTGAAATCTCCAAGTACTATTTTTATATCATTTCTAGGGCAGTTTCGTATTATTTCTTCCAGTTTTTCGTAAAATTCATCATTTTCTTCGTCTAGCGTATTTTTTGTGGGTGCATGGGCATTAACTACTGAATATTTGAAAAATTTTCCCCTAATTCTTATTTTGCATATTCTGTCGTTTATGGCTTAGAAGTCTATTACCAGGTGCTTCACTCTGCTGCTGACTATGGATCCTGTTCCAAGTTTATATTCTGTTGGGTGGCAGCTATTTGAATATTTCTTTTTCTCGAATATTTTTTCCCAACCACCCAATCTCTTGAAATGCTATGATGTCTATGTTATATTTATCCAGGACGTCGAGGAGTTCCCGCAATCCTCCAGTTCTATATAAGGATCTTACATTCCACATCCTTAATTGTAACTCTTTTTTCTTTTTCTCGCCAAGTCGTCGTCTAGATTTCAGTCCGAAAACTTTTTCTTGAATTTTCGTAACATGATGGTTTTTATGGTGTCTGGGTGTTAACCCTACGCCTAACCCCCAACCTGGAGGACCAGTTCACCCGCTCTCGTCAGTTTCCGACCCAACTTTCCACACGGGTTGGATACCAGATCTCCAGTTGGGTTACTCGGTTTAACAGGGGGCACCAGCGTAAAGGTGAGAGTCGGATTTGAGTAGGAGATGCGTGGAGTAAACTGGAAGCAACTCCATGTTTTCGCATTCTACCTCTTTACCCACCGGGCATCTATCCATTTGAAACCAAATTCTTTCTTCATCTGGATATGTTTCTGCAAGTCTTGGTAAAATCTATTCTTGAGATTTTCATTTTTTTTAAATAAATACAATGACGTCTATAAGCCAAATGAGTTCATCAGACATTTGGGTTGGATTTCCGTGAAATGTAAACACTGAAGAGGCGTATCGGAGTTCTTTTATATTACACTGTTTTATTACTTTATTAGGTACCACAACTGTAATAAAAGGAAATATACTATTTTTAATATAATTGAAAATAAATTGGCAGAACGATGGTTCAGAAATCAGAAAAAGAATGTTTCATTTTGTTAGTTTTAAATATTTGTTTGCTTTGAGTGGAGTATAGACGATTTGGGGAATATCATAATAAGTAAGTTATTTTCTTTTTGAATACTGATTGAATATTCAACTACATAAATTACACTATTTAATCGGTTAGGTATTGTTACACTTCGTTTAAATCACTTAATGTAAAAACCAACTTGGTTACCTTACTAAACTCAATGATCTTAGTACTTCAGTACATTGGACCATTTAAATCGATACCTTAAACCCGAATTTAAAACAATCGTATATTCATGGAATGGAGTATACTCTATTTGTTGTCATTCGGATTATATTTATAATCGTTCCATTCTACTTTTTTATTTCTTACTCATTTCTTGATGTTCTTTACCTTGCATCTACGCCGTGTATTCTAGCTCTGTCCCATAGTGTCTTACCATCAATGTTTTTAAGTGTTTTCATCTCTGCTGTTTCTAATATCCTTTTTGTCTTTTTGTGTCAGGTCGTGATTTTGCCGCATATATCATTATTCGTCCGATGACTGTTTTATCATCTATTTCTCTTATATCCCATGCCAGCAAGATAGTGCTACATATAATCAATGAGAGACTGAAAACATTCCTTCAAAGACAAATTCCACAAGAGCAAACTGGATTTACCAAAGGTAGAGACACTCGAGAACACCTGCTTAATATAAGACAGATAATCGAGAAATCTAGGGAATTCAACATCCCACTATACATCTGTTTTATAGATTACCGTAAAGCGTTCGACAGGGTCAAGTGGCGAATACTAAAAGCAGTAGGCGTACCACAACATCTAATTACGCTTATAACTGAACTATATCAACACACTACTGGATCAGTTAAAGTACTTGACACACTTTTGAACGAGTTTCATTCAGAACGGGGTGTCAGACAAGGATGTATACTATCTCCACAATTATTCAACATATATGGGGAGTATATTATGCGAAGAGCACTTGAAGGATGGGAAAAGGGCATCTCAATAAATGGTCATAAACTAAACAACCTACTTTTCGCAGATGACACAGACTAATCGAAAACGAAAGTCAAATATTTGGTCTGCAATTAAACATATCAAAGACAAAGATCATGATAGTGGATAGACTACACAACAATCATCCACACATAACCACAATTGACCGGTTCGAGGTTGTGAGCTCATACTTATATCTGGGATCATTAATCACAAACACAGGGTCATTACAAGAAGAGATTAAACGTAGATGTGATATAGCAAAAGTTGCCACAGCAAAAATGACCAAAATATGGAAAGACTGTCAAATTTCAAGAGCGATAAAGTTGAGGTTGATCAACTGCTTAATATTCCCAATACTGACCTACGGATGTGAATCTTGGACTCAGACAATCGGAGAGAAGAAAGATAGACGCCACTGAAATGTTCTGTTGGAGACGAATATTACGAATTCCTTGGAACGACCGTAGAACAAATAATTCAATTTTAAGAGAGCTAAAAGTTAGCCAACGACTCTCTAGTAAAGTCCATCTCCAACAATTAAAAAATTTTGGGCATGTTATGAGAGCAAACACAGAAAACATGGAAAGACTCATAATACAAGGAAAGGTAGAAGGCCGAAGATCGCGAAGATCAAATTACAGGAATATGCCAAAGACCTATGCATGAATTAAAAGAAATGACCAGAGACAGAGATCTCTGGAGATTGACAATACACGACATCACGTTGACCACTACACTCCCCCTGGGGAGTCAGGATTGAAGAGAGAAAGAGACTGTTTTGTATATTCTGCTTTTTCATTTCTTTCCCGATATTTTTAAATCTCCATATTGTTTCATTCAGGCAACCTACGGCTCAATTTGCTCTATTCACTTGATCTTTCACTTCAGTTTAGAGCTTGCCATAGCTAGATAATGTGATGCCTAGATATTTAAACTCCATCACTTGTTCTATTATCTGACATTTCAGCTCTAATTTACTTCTTGCTGTTATAACCACATATTTTGTCTTTTTTGGGGAAATTACCATATTAATACTTCTGGCAGTTATATTAAATTGGTGCAGCATACGTTGTAAATCATCTTTGAGAGAGTAGTATTGCGTCTTCTGTATAGATGATTATTTTAAGTTTTTCTACGATTTCGTATCTTTTTTTAGTTCTTACTTTTTTCACTATTTTATATGTAATCATGTTGAACAATAACGGACTCAAAAAATCTTCCTGTTTTATTCAATAGGGTTGATTAGTTTTTCTACTTTTACTTTTATTGTATTGTTTTGGTAGATATTTTCGATCTCTTTCCTCTTTTAATATGATCCGGTCAAATGCCTTCTTACTTACTTACTTAATCAGTAGACCCATTTGTAACTTTCGGTGTTGGGCCGTTTATAATACAATTCTTTATATTACAATATTTTATAATCTTCTGAGGTGTCCTAGATCTTGACAAACTTTCTCCATTCCTTCCTATTGTATGCCATCTGAGTTGCTTCCTGCCAAGTCTTACCCTTACTCTGCAGTATCTGCGAGATGTCACTGTTCCATTCTTTAATGGGTCTTCCTCTTCTGTTCTTCCCTATTGGTTTGGCGTCCCACACTCTTTTTACTTGTCTATTATTGTCCATCCGGGTTAGATATCCGAACCATGCCAATTTTTTCTCCTTGATTGATTCGAGAATCGGTCTGATTTTTAGTCTTTCTCTTATTTCTTCATTTCTGATTCTATCAGTTCTTTTTACTTCGATCGTTCTTCTGAGGTATTTCATTTCTGCTGCCTGAATTCTGCTTTGATGCCTTTTGTTTAGTATCCAATTTTCTGCTCCATATGTCACTCTAGGTCTATATATTGTTTTGTATATTGTCATCTTAGTCTTTGTTGATATTTCTTTGTTATTAAGGAATCCTCTATTTAGTGCTTGGAATAGTTTTCCTGTGTTTTTCATTCTATTGTTAAGATCGTCCTCGATGTCTCCTTTGTTGTTGATTACTGTTCCTAAGTATTTGTATGAATTTGTCTGTATTATTTGTTGTTGGTCTATCATTATTTCTAGTTGATCTTCCGTCCCTTGTTTGCTTGATATTTTCATTATCTGAGTCTTCTCTTTGTTTACGTTTAAGTTGTATTTGCTTGCTTCTAGGTTCCATTTCTCTAAGTTGTATTTCAGTTTTTCTGCAAATATACACATCTCAGCGTTTATCATTTGCATTCTGTTCCAACCTATGCAGTATTTCTTGAACGTTTTCTTACATTCTTTCACTATCTCATCTATTACATTTATAAATAGCACTGGGCTGAGACTTCCTCCTTGTCTAACTCCTTGCGTTGTTTCAAATGGTTCTGACTGCATATTTGACATTCTTACTGTGTTTGTTGTTTTTATGTATATACTCTTTGTTGCTTCTATCAGTTCTTCACTTACTTGCTTCTTTTTTAGGCTTTCCCATATATCTTTTCTTTTGACTGAGTCGAATGCTTTTTCCATGTCTATAAAGCTCAGATATATTTCTCTATTTTTCTTTAAGGTCTTTTCTATGACTTGTTGCATGGTGAATATATGGTCTTGTGTGTTGTGTCCTTTCCTGAATCCACTTTGTACATCCTCTAATTTATGTTCTACTTCTTTTCTGATTTTCCTTTCTATTATGGTTTCGTATACTTTTGCTGCTACACATAGTAGTGATATACCTCTATAGTTCTTACAGTCTCTTGTGTTTCCTTTTTTGTATATAGGTATAATTACTGCATTTGTCCATTCTCTGGGTATTACTTTTCTCTTCCATATTAGGTTATATACGTATAACAATTTTTCTTTTGCTTTTACTCCTATATATTTCATAATTTCTGGTGCTACTTCATCGCTTCCTGGTGCTTTTCCAATCTTTATCTTTCTTATTGCTTCTTCTAGTTCTTCCTTTTCTATAGTTTCTGGATTTTCCATATTTCTCATGTATACTCTCTTGATGTGGCTTTCGTTCTCCATTGTATTCGCTTGATTTCCATTCAGTATCAGCTGGAAGTGATCCCTCCATCTTTCCATTATTGTCTTATCGTCTTTTATTATTGTTCCTTCCTTGTCCATTATTTGTTTTAGTTTCGTTTCTTTGTTACTTCTTAGGGTTTTCAGTGTTCTATAAAATAATTTTACGTTTTCTGTGCTGTTTCTTCCATTTTTTATCCGAATTTTTCCCAACTTTTCTTTTTCTCTTTCTTAACTATCTCTTTAACTTTTGTTCTTTGTCTCTTATAATTTTCATATTTTGGTTCTGTTTTGTCTTTTATGTATTCTTTCCATAACTTCTTCTTTTCTTTTATTTCTCTTTTAACTTCATCGTTCCACCAAGATGTACGTCTCCCTCTGTTGTTATTTCTTGTAGTTCCACATATTGATTTAGCTTTTTTATCATCGCATTTTTAAATTTTCCCCATTCTTCTTCTATTGTTTCTGTTATTTCATGTTCATTGTCTTCAAATGCATTCTTAAGGTCCAATAAACATAGATATGCCGGTTTGTTGTATTCTAATGATTTCTCTTACACTTGCCTCATTATAAATATAGCGTCGGTGCCTGATCTTCCTGACCTAAAACCTTGTTGTTCTGCTAGTGTTACAATTCCATTCAGTTTCAAGGTTTTTTCTTTGTTTTAGTTCTTTCCTGCCTCTTGCCAATGTTGCTATTTCATCAGCATAAGCCAGAAATTGGTACTTTCTATGATACATAAGCCATCTTCTGTTTATACTGCTCCGTCAGAACTTTTTCCAAAATACATCTGAACAAAATCGATGACATTCGATCGCCTTGTCTTACTTCTTTATTGACATATACTTTTTTTTTCATTTCAGTATTTATTTTCATTTAATTTTCTGTACTTTGAGAGTTAATTTTACCGCTCTAATAACTCTTCTGCCTATTTTCAAACCTTCTTGGGCTTTGTAATCATAAATTTTGTTGTTTAATATAAATTTCAAAGTTTTAAATACGAAAATTTTGTAGTTTCAATCCATATTTGTAGCACATTTACAAAAATGTATTTGCTGTTAAAAAATATTGGTTCTGCCAGTGTGTTAGCGAGAGCAGTAAATATATTACATTCTCGGTTACCGCCCTGGTGTACTACTAACCGAAGTTTTAGCCAGAAGCAGACTCCCCGGGGGTCTCTCCAAATAGCGACTCTGGTAATGCATCGCCCACTATGGAGGTAATTGCGGTAATTAACACCTGGTGATCCGGCAACACGAAGCAGGTGGTTTTAGGTCTTTTGAAAAGCAACACAAAAGTTATCGCATATGAACGACATAATATTCTGCTGTTTGAAAAGTTTGAAAAGTTAAAAATGTCGAGGATAAATGCCCTGAAAAGTTGTGTATAAGTTGTGAAACATACTTATATTCATGCATAAAAGCTACTGCATTGTATATTTTTATTTCAATAGAGTTTTAATACCACTATATCTAATTAATAATAATATAAATATATAAATATAACAATAAAACACTGAAAACTTTGTTTTCAAATTTCCACAAAATTTATTTTAAACTCTTATTACTACAGCTGTTTCGGCTGATTGCCTTTCTTAAGTGATTTATTTTTAGCATGCGTTTAAACTTTATAGTCTTTAATGAAATAGGTTGAGGAGGGGAGAATTGTTTCTCTCAAGTTGGTCATTCAAAATTATATCTGTGTTTTTTAATTTGTTGATTTTCATAGATTCTAACAAAGATAGCTTAAGGTTTTTGTTTTGAATGTGAAGAATTTTAAATTCGTCATTAAGATAATGATTATGATCTAGAAGGTGCAGTGTGTATGTAGATTCTGTTTTTCTATTATTAAAAGCCTTTTTATGTTCTGCTATTCGTTTGTTAAAATTTCTACCAGTTTGACCGATGTAAGTTTTTTTAAGAGTAGTCGCCACATTTAAGTTTGTACACACCACTGCCTAAGTGTTTTTTATTTTGGCTCTTGTTGTTTTTAATATATTTGCTTAAGTTGTTATTTGTTCTGAAAGCTGGTGTTAATCCTTTTTTTATGTGTTTGGCTATTTTTGTTGATATTTTGCCTGTATATGTAATCGAGCAGAAGGTGCTGGGTTTTTTCTCTAATGGTGGAAATACTAATTTTAGGGCTTTCTTGTGTAGTTTTTGATTTACCATTTTATTAATTGTTTGTTCGTTGTATCCATTGTTTACTGCTATTTGCTTAATGATATTTAATTCTGTCTCAAAGTTGCATTTTGACTTCGGAATTTCTGTTAATGTATGTAACATACTATGATAGGCTATCAGTTTATGTTGTGTGGGATGGAATGATGAATTGTGTATAGTCGTGTCAGTATGGGTAGGTTTATGAAATACGGAGAAGTCATGTTTGTTTTTAAGTCTGATAATTTGCAAATCTAAAAAGTTTGTGGATTGATTTTGATCTGTTTCTATTGTGAATTCAATATTACTATGAAGTGAATTAATATACGATAAAAATTGGTCGAGTTGCCTGTTAGTTCCTGTGAAATATACCAGTACGTCGTCTACGTATCTCCACCAATATAAAAGCTGTTTGAATATAGGAGGTTTTGAAATCTTTGTCTCTAGATGATCCATAAAATATATGATAGCAATGGGCTTACAAGATTGCCCATTATAAGTCCTGCACTGTTACTTGTGTATATTTGATTATTAAATTTAAAGTAGTCCTGGTTTATACAAACTTCAAGATTTAAAAGTTTAGATGTAATGATTGGATTTGTACTATTTTGGTCTAAAAGATTTTTTACTAGAATAAAATTTTCTGTAGGAGGGATACTAGGAAAAAGATTTTTTACGTCAAATGAAATTACTCTGAAGTTGTTAGGTACTTGAAAATGTTGTATTTTATTAACTAGTTCTATTGTATTTTTTAGGGTAAATTTAGGTGAAAATTTAGTGTGTTCTAAAATAATCTCTAATAGTTAATATCACGGAGCTGTATATAAAGAAACTACAGGTCTTATTAAGTGTTCCGGTTTGTGTAATTTAATGGAAGAGTATAATTTAGTAGGCTGTAGGTTCATGATATTCAGATATTTCTGTTCTGTTGGATTTACTATTGATTTTGAATTTTCTATTGCTAGCTTAATTTGTTTTTGATACTTTTCTGTCGAATCTTTGTGTAACGTTTCACTATTTTGATTATTTTAAAATTCTATTGTTTTGTTATTATATTCCAATTTGTTTATAGCAATAATAGTGTTACCCTTGTCTGCTTTTGTAAACACTATGTTGTTTTCTATTGATTTATTTTTAATTGAAATGGCTGTTTTATTCTGTTTGTAATAGGAATTTTTGGTTTCACTACACACATCTGTAATAGATTTTGCAATTATACTTTTTTCAATATTGTTAGCAGTTTTGTTTAATGCTACTTCACACTCTACACCTAGAATTTCCCAAAATGTTTGTACGGGCATCACTTCAGAAATTAGATATTTAATTTTTTGTTGTGTTTGTTATTATCAGGAGAAGGTTTGTGTAAAAGATAGTTTTCAAAAGTTGTACGGAAAGACAGACAAATTTAAAACAGTTTTTTTTGCCATTTTAAATAGCAATATAACTAAAAAATGCCGATATACTTTGACTAACAATTAAGTGTATGATAAATAAAATAAATGCCAGTCAGTATTGATAGATTGAATTAACGATATAGCTGTAAGTATTTGGTTTTGCGGCTTCAAAAATAACGAGACAGTTTCAGATGGGAAGATATGTCAATGAAGTAGTAAGAAAAAGAAGTACTTCTGACTTGTTTGGAAAAAATATATAAATATGTTTTGGATGGGTTGGAGTCAATAAAAGGGGCTTTTAGGTAACTATTTTTTATCTTGATCTTTCAATTATTTTTACAATCATTTTCAAGAGCTACTAAAAACACGAAATATTTTACCAAGTGGAACTAACAAAAAAATATTAACTCACCAAATAAAATTAGTTTGGTTAATACTTAGGCTGCTAAACATACTACAAAAAAACTATTTCAAAAATTATTTATTTTTTTCGCACAACAGGCCATTAAGGCCTAGGGCATTTTTTTTAAACATAATCCTAATATTAACTAAATACAATTATTTTAAACAAAACTTTAACTTAAATATGTGTATACAACATTCTTAACTACTCTGAAGGACCTGGTGGACAATATTTCTCTATTCGCTTCTATTTTGTGCTTTTCTTTTCCAGTCCCTCACCTTCACGTGTTTAAAGTCTTCCTCCACTTTACTAATCCACCTCGTTCTGGGTCTACCTCTTCTTTTGGGGCCGATTAGTTTTCTGGTTATTACTAGTTTGGGCATTCTGTTTGCTTCCATTCTTTCCACATGTCCCAGCCATCTGATTCTTTGTGACTTACGAACTTGGTAATGGTAGGTTCTTTATATAAAGCCATTAATTCATTGTTGGTTCTTCTCTCCCAACCATCTTCTGCCTTCCGCCCTCTGAATATGCATCTCAATATTTTCCTTTCCCATCTTTCCAGAGTATCCTTTTCCTTCTTATTTAATGTCCAGGCTCACCGGCATATGTTACTGTGGGTCGAATTACTGTTTTATATATTCTGAGTTTACCTTCTCTAGAAACGTATTTTGAACTCAGTAGGGCTCTTAAACTACTTAACTTTTTATTCCCTTTTGCTATTCTGGCTTCCAGCTCCCATTTCTCTTTTCCATTTTTATCGAAAACTACACCCAAGTATTCAAATTTGTTCACCATTTTAAAACTATAGCGTTTACTACTTACAGACCTCACCCTAAAGTCTTCTTTTTTCCCTTCTGTTCCTCCCATGATCATATATTTGGTTTTGTTTTCATTTAGTTCCAATCCGAATTTTTGTGCTTCTTCGATGATTTTCTTTACAACTCTTCTTAATTCTTTCTCGATTTTTGCTAGAATCATTAAATCGTCAGCAAATGCCAAGCACTGGTCTGGTGCTCATTTTTCATGATTGGTTCCTCCACCTTCATGTTGCTTTTTCTGATTACAGTTTCTAACACTAAGTTGAATAATGTAGTGGATAAAGGATCTTCCTATCTCAAGCCTTTTTCAACCGTAACTTGATCTGATATGTGACCCTGCATAGCAATTTCACACTTAGAGTTATTTAATGCCATTTTAACTAGTGGGATCAGTTTCTTTGTTATACCCAAATAATCCATTGCTTGATACATTTTGACTCTATCGACTCTACCATATGCTCGTCTAAAATCCACAAACAAATTTAAAAAATTAGCTTATCTAATAAATGTTTCTCTTAAACATAATTTAGAAATTTTTTTTAATACAAAAACAATTGAATTTATAAATAAGTTAGAATAGCAACCAATTACAAATAAGCCTCAATGTCATGAATGCCAACTTACAATTTTCATTTTTGGCAATTATTTATTGCCAAAAACTAAAATTTTGTTTAAATATTATTTTTTATTTAATAATAAATAAGATTTATTTATAAATAAACTATAGAGATATAATATAATTATTTTACTTAGATTTTGAATTTCTGATCTTTTTTTTTTTAAATTTTGATCACTGACCCTAACCAATGCATTATAGACCAGGGAAATAAGCAAAAAAAGTACCCTGTTTTTGACACTCGTCCGGCCAGGCAAACGACAGTTGTTTTGAGTAGTGTGGACCTCTGTAATAAAAACCTATATGCTTCCTGCAGTCGATTTTTTGGACTAAATTAGTTATTAACAATTTAAGTTAAAAAAATGGAAAATTTTTGCTTTTTTCGGCTATCAGCAAAAAGTGAAGCAATTTAAACAAATTTTAGAAGAGAGGAAACTTATAAGTTATATAAAAACCTTCAAAATGGCGTTTTCAAAATGTTTCTATCCTTATTTGTTGCTTAGAAAGTTGCAAAATAAGTCAAAAATTTTGGTTTTTTATAAATGTTAATAACTTTTTTGAAAATAAACTTATAATATTTATATTTCATGGAATGATGTGTCTTGTAGTGCTTAAAATAGGGTTAAAACTTCAAAGTGATCGGTCCAATAGTTTAAAAGTTATTTTATTTGTTTATCCCAAATTAACATTTTTTGCAACAATATAAGTCAGAAATTTATACAGTTTTAGAAATTGTAAGGGTTGTTTCTAGTAGAAGAAGACTTGTTTTATTATTTACATTAAAAAAAATTAAGAAAATTAATTTTAAATATTGCAAAATAATTTTGCAAAAACATGTCGATTTTTTGCTTATAAACAATTAGAATAACTTTTTAACCATTGACTGTAAAAATATTATTTTTACATATTTAAAAAGCCTAAATTTTTTCACAAATTTAAATAAAAAAAAGTTTGTCCTAAAATAATTTGGTACAAAGTTAGCCTCTTTTTTTGTTTAATTCATAGCTCCTTTGTTTATAACAATTAAGAAATCTAATTAGCGCTATTTGAAAGAATATACATAATAGTTTTAAACTACTAAATTTCAAAATTATTGCCCTTTAATGGAATCCTCCACAAAGCTTCAAAATGTATGTAAAATCCGTTGGCTTTAAAACTCTCGGGAGCTGAAGGGAGGGGGAAGGCGCTGTTAACTGTATCTCTGTTCCTTTTTTATGTATTTCAACGTTTCTTTTTGAACTTGTATGTACTTTTTGCGTACATTACGAATATGCATTATTTCAATAAATAAATTGTCAAATAAACCACCTAATTTGTTTAAAAACAATTTTTTTAAATTTGTTTAGTAGTATTTAAGTTAAATTTGAATGTAAAACAGAAGTACTTGTCATTTCCTATATTTTGGGGAATAAGCCACAATTTAAGTTTATAATAAGTTTATTTTTGACATTTCGATTTCTACTTCGGAAATCTTTCTCAGAATACAGAACATTAATAAATTAATCAAATTTTGTTTTTGGTTACTTGGTAGAAAATTTGGTTGGAAAATTTTTCTGATAACTCTTCTGGGTGATTGATTAGGGTGAGGAAGCTCAGTAGATCTGTTTTAGTAAAAATTACAAAAAAAAGTTATTAACAAAACTTGTAGACAGCTTTAAACTCGACATTTTAAAATTAGTTACAATCTTACAGGGTGTTCTATAAGATGGTGGCAGACCAAACTTATGTTTTTTATATGAAACACCCTGTATTTTATTTTGAATTTGAAATCTGCTTCACTTCCACATCACAACAATGTAAAGTTTTATTATGTTATACCGGGTATTTAAAAAGTTATAACCAATATTACCTGAAAATCGTATCAAGTTTAACTCCCTGTATAGTTAAAAAGGAGTATAGGTCCATTGATCTATTGCAACCATAGTTTTTTAATAATTTTTAGAAATTATAAAACATATTCGTTTTCATAATATTCGTTAAATCAAATACATGGTAAGTCAAAATGCAAGTACATTATTTTCTTGGTAATTTTAAATAGAACACCCTGTATTCTATATCACTATCGAAAAGTACTAATATCGTACTTCAAATTTTATAGAATACTCCCTATACATAAAGTTATTAGTTTTCTAGATATTTTTATTTTTCCATCAAAGTATAAATTTTGAAGATATTTTAACGTTTACCAATAATTATTGTGAGTTGACCATGATTGATTTGTCAGAAACTGACAGTTTGACATTATTGTTTATTAATTCAGTATTGGGGTACATCCTAAAATAGCAACAATTATTATTTTGCAATACAATAATTTATTCAATTTAAATTAGCAATAATGAATTTTACTACTGAGGAAATGATAGATAAATATGATCTGGATATTGGGGGAATGAAATAAAAATTCATTACTATCAGCTAGAATTTATCATGAACGGTTTCCAGATAGGCGGCAACCTAGACAAGATACATTTGAAAAATTGAAAGATCGATTTAACCGCACTGGTTCAGTGAATTATGAAAAACATGAACGAAAAAAAAAAACTAGTGTGACAGAGGAAAACGAAATGAGTGTGTTGATGGCAGTTATAGAAAACCCACTCACAAGTATAAGGAGTATTTCCAATAAGCAAGAACTTAGTTACTACTCTGTTCAAAACATTCTATCTAAAAACAAGATGTACCCATATCATATTCAAAAGTACCAAGAATGAAATGATGATGATTTTCAGAAACGAATAGTATTTTGTGAATGGGCCTTAAAAAAAATTAATGAACAGAGACTTTTTTTGATTATATCATATTTAGTGATGAAGCTGCATTCCACTGAAACGGTTCTGTTAATAGGCATAAATAACTTTAATTACTATTCAACAAGTAATCCATACCAAATAGTAACACATAGTCAAACAAGATAATTTTTAAATGTGTAGGGAAGTATCGTGGGTAACCATGTAGTAAAACCATATTTGTTTAAATATAACGTAAATGGTAAGATTTATTTAGATTTTATCGTACATCAGTTACCGATATTATTAGAAGAGGTTCCACTTAATATACGTGAACAAATGTGGTTTCTACATGGAGGTGCTTCTGCGCACCACAACGAACTAGTACGTGGTGAACTTAATAGTCAGTTTGGTGAAAGATGGATCTTAAGGGGTGGCCCAAGGTCACCAGAATTCAATAAAGTGGACTCATTTTTTTGGGGTTACATTGAGAATGAAGTATATAAAATACCTTCAACAACAAGGAATATAAAAAATAGAATCCGAATTGCATTTCAAAATATTTCTTTACAAATGCTTAGTAATGTAAGTAACTTTTTCAATGACCGCTTTCAAGTATGCATAGATGTTTTGGAAGGTCATTTTGAACACGTTACTTAAGTATGATTAGTTAAAATTACAGTTGTTTTTTATTTTTTTTATGTGTTGTTATTTTTTTTTTATTTTCTGTCGATTATTTTTTATAAATTTTATTTGAAACAAATTGTTTTCTTTTCTGTGTCGTTATCTCGTTACTGAATTAAAAAACAATAATGTCAAACGGTCAGTTTCTGACAAATGAATCATGGCCAATAATTATTGGTAAAAGTTCAAATATCTACCAAATTAATACTTATCTAGAAAATTGATAACTTTAGGTCTAGGGAGTATTCCATAAAATGTAAAGTACGATATTAGTACTTTTCGATAGTGACTTAAAATATAGGGTGTTCTATTTAAAATTATCAAGAAAGTAATGTACTTGCATTTTGACTTACCCTGTATTCGAATTAACAAATATTATGAAAACGAATATATTTTACAATTTTTAACAATTATTAAAAAACTATGGTTGCAATATATCAATGGACCTATACTCCTTTGTAATTATACAGGGAGATAAACCAAAAGAGTTATCAGAAAAATTTTCTACCAAGTAACCAAAAACAAAATTTGATTAATTTATTAATGTTCTGTATTCTGAGAAAGATTTCCGAAGTAGAAATCGAAATGTCAAAAATAAACTTATTATAAACTTAAATTGTGGCTTATTCCCCAAAATATAGGAAATGACAAGTACTTCTGTTTTACATTCAAATTTAACTTAAATACTACTAAACAAATTTAAAAAAATTGTTTTTAAACAAATTAGGTGGTTTATTTGACAATTTATTTATTGAAATATTGCATATTCGTAATGTACGCAAAAAGTACATACAAGTTCAAAAAGAAACGTTGAAATACATAAAAAAGTAACAGAGATACAGTTAACAGCGCCTTCCCCCTCCCTTCAGCTCCCGAGAGTTTTAAAGCCAACGGATTTTACATACATTTTGAAGCTTTGTGGAGGATTCCATTAAAGGGCAATAATTTTGAAATTTAGCAGTTTAAAACTATTATGTATATTCTTTCAAATAGTGCTAATTAGATTTCTTAATTGTTATAAACAAAGGAGCTATGAATTAAACAAAAAAAGAGGCTAACTTTGTACCAAATTATTTTAGGACAAACTTTTTTTTATTTAAATTTGTGAAAAAATTTAAGCTTTTTAAATATGTAAAAATAATATTTTTACAGTCAATGGTTAAAAAGTTATTCTAATTGTTTATAAGCAAAAAATCGACATGTTTTTGCAAAATTATTTTGCAATATTTAAAATTAATTTTCTTAATTTTTTTTAATGTAAATAATAAAACAAGTCTTCTTCTACTAGAAACAACCCTACAATTTTTAAAACTGTATAAATTTCTGACTTATATTGTTGCAAAAAATGTTAATTTGGGATAAACAAATAAAATAACTTTTAAACTGTTGGACCGATCACTTTGAAATTTTAACCCTATTTTAAGCACTACAAGACACATCATTCCATGAAATATAAATATTATAAGTTTATTTTTAAAAAAGTTATTAACATTTATAAAAAACCGAAATTTTTGACTTATTTTGCAACTTTCTAAGCAACAAATAAGGATAGAAACATTTTGAAAACGCCATTTTGAAGGTTTTTATATAACTTATAAGTTTCCTCTCTTCTAAAATTTGTTTAAATTGCTTCACTTTTTGCTGATAGACGAAAAAAGCAAAAATTTTCAGTTTTTTGACCTTAATTTGTTAATAACTAATTAAGTCCAAAAAATCGACTGCAGGAAACATATAGGTTTTTATTACAGAGGTCCATACTACTCAAAACAACTGTCGTCTGCCTGGCCGGACGAGTGTCATGAAAAAATGCTTATTTCCCTGGGCTATTACTGCTACTGGAAACAGAGGACGGATTATTTATACCGTCGATGGTGACGTGGTTTGGATGGAGGTTGGCGTGATGGTTAGTGTGAGGATTTAACTCGGCCCTAGAGTCCCTTGGCTTCGATAGTCTTGACTAGTTTTTTCCACTTTTTACGGTCATTAATTTTTAATTTCGAGTCTCTTATTCCCATTTCTTTTGTGTCGGTCTGGTCATAAAACCAGTTCCTTCGTGGTCTCAATCTTGTTTTCTTCCCTTTTTCTCATGCTTGGAAATTAGGACGTTTCTTTCTTTTGGCATTCGTAAAACATGCGATTTTTTGCGTTATTTTGGGTCTCTTATAAATATCCATCAGCTCCTGGTTGGTTCTTCTAAACCATTCACCCATAGGCATCCTTTATCCCAATAAAAACTTTTCTTGGGATTTTCCTCTCGCAAATCTCTAGCTTTTTTTCTTCTTTTTGATTCATTGTTCAAGTTTTACATGCATACATCGTTGGTCTCAATATTGTTTCATTAGTTCGAATCCTGATACGTTTTTTGTCTTAAACAGTTTAATTTAGTAAACACCAACGTTTAAGGCTTATGCTCGAAAATTCTAACGGTAAAATTCAAAGGGATATCTATTTAAAAAATATCTTTCTTTACGAAAACAAAATCCATTCACGAAGAATATTCTAAACGTCATCTTGTACTCGAGGTTAGCTTTATACCTACCTACTTACAGTACCCTGTGGTGAAGTCTTGGGTCTATATAATAGTGCGAGCGGGTATTCTATTCAGTGCGGTTTTGGGCGGCGGGCGAACTTTCGACACCAAATTGTCTTTGTACCTGGGGTAATCGAAGGGTCAAATTTTATTATAGGAAATTTCGACACCGTGGCGTAAAGCAGGTAGGTAGGTAATTAGCGGCCATGGACATTTGCCCCCAAGCAGGACAAGCGGGTTTTCCTAATATTTATTGTCATGGCGGAGGGCGTGGCACTTGTGTACTTGTGACTAAATTATTTGAACTTTTGAAAAATAAGGCTATTATCGAGCACACGTTAATTAAATCTAGCCCAAGTACTTTCGCTTAAAATAGCATCTTCAGGGGCATTTCGTCAAAATATAAACTATCCGGCAAGCGTAGAATGTGGAAACATTAATAATGACATAACATTGTACAAAACACTACACTAAAACGAGGACAAACAGTTTAAAATTACTTTAAAGATTCTACGCTACATTCTTTGTCAGTATTTGGAGGGATAATGATTATCCCTATGACACTTTATGTCACTTATCATTATGTCAAAAATAAAAATAGATTCGTAAAGTGGATCAAATTCTGTAGTGCCCTATTTCAATAAAAAACAATTTACGTTTATTTTAACCAAAAATATTTGAAAACAAAATATTGTTTATTTATTTAAATATAATTTATTAATTTACATCCAAATAGTGCTCTAGAACTTTTTAAGACCTTCCATATAAAAAAAGAATCATCTCAATATCTGCAATAGTTTTTGCGTTATTTAATATAAGCTTTTACATTGGAATTTAGCTGCCCAGAATCGCGAGGAACGGCCTTAAATTTAAAAATATTTACTAGTATAGTTATCGGATAAAACCTCATCTACTACTTAACACATATAGTCAGCTACAACCAAGTCATAACCATCCTTTTGCTATATTTTAAAAATACAAATGTCACCCCAGAACGAAAAGAAAAAAATGTATAATAGTTAACGAACATAATCAGTAACTTATTCGCTTTAATGTCTTTATCTAAACCATAAATGTGCGCCTCTGTTTAAAAATCTTGTGTTAATTAAAATAAATCTGCATACTAAAAGAGAAAACAATTTCGAAACTCGTTATTTGTTGGAAAAAAGTCCACAAGGACCAAACTTTTCCGGTCATAATTGCTAAACTAAAACGGTTTTAGGTTTTGCATACGAATTTTGTGACCATAAAGTTATATGTTCAAGAGAGTTAATGTTTACTATATTTTAATGCACTCCAGAATCCAATGTCGTATCTATTGGATTTGGAAGGGTCTACACGATTACATTGTCGGGGGAATGCGAGAAAATCATTGTTTGTTTATTTTGTTTAGCAGATGTATAGTGAATGTGAATTATACTGTTTCTCCACAGTCTTTATTGTTCTTTTAATGCTGATACTTTACTGCAGGGAAATAAGCAAACCAGAGAAACTGTTCGGGACATTAACTAATCCAGATATCTGACAATTTTTTTAGTTATTATAGGCTTATATAAAGAAAACCGATGTCTTTTTAGCATAAATTTCGGCGTCTTTTTTAATTATTAATAATTTAATGTAAAAAATGTTATTTTTTACATTTTTTGCTTACCATTGAAAAGCTTAATATTTACGGAAAATTACAAAACTTTATCTTTTAAAACATAAACAAAGCTGTAGAATGGCAATTTCTGAAATTTGTAAAATTAATTCGTTGCTTTAATAACTGCAAAATAAATAAAAAAAGTTACTGTTATAAGTTTATAACAGTTGTAAAAATCAACCTAGGCATTTGTTATTCTGCCCAAATTTTTGTGTATTGTGGTCCTTAACAAACCCCTTAAAATTTCAGATCGATTCATTAATTAGTTTAAAAGTTCTATTTGTTTATCTCAAAGAAATTATTTTGAAGCAATATTAGTCAAAAAATTATAAAGATATACGCATAGCAAATAAAAGTTTAAGAGTGAAATTATCAACATACAAAAAAAAAAATGAAAAAAAAATTTTACCCTTTTGTAAAATTAGGGTTACTTTTGATTTATAAACATTTAAAATAACTTTTATACTATTGCCAGTAGATAAAATCTTTTCTCAGATTCGAAAAGCTGTCATTTCTAGACGAATGTTCAAAAAAAGTTATTTTACGATAATTTGGGGTAAAGTTAGTTTTTTTTTTATTTACAACTAATTTGTTTATACAAATTAAGGACAGCGGTGGACTATCTACAACGGGCCCTAGGCAAAATTTATCCCTAATTTTCAATCGAAAATTCACGCGTCCAAATATTAGCCTTTTTAAAAAAGTCAGTGGGCTTTTTGTTCGTTAAAATCTCTTTCCGATAGTGTAAATAGTATATTACTTTATGAGGCGGAGAAGCATGACTTTTCTTGACGCGCCCGATATTACGCGCCGAACGAAGTGAGGCGCGTAATAGAGGACAAGTCAAGAAAAGTCGCTTCTTTGCCGAATAAAGTATACTATTTTTTTCTTCAAACGTAGCAATTTTCAACCATAAATAGTATATTTCATAAGCTATTTTTACTCGAAATTAAGTGTGACAACTATCAAAGTCGTCTAGATGTTAGAAATTAAAATAATTAAGTCGTCGGTGGGATTTGCGTCTCCCTGGTTACAGTTGTTTGACAGTTGTTCGTAATTATTAAAGACACCTTATTGTTGTTGCAACCGCAAGCGAAAATTTAGTGCGAAAATGAAAAACCTAAACGAAATTGAATCCGCGGCTAATGATACAGTAGCACGTTTGGGGCCCTCCAAGTCATGCACGGTTTCAATTTTGAAAATGTCTCATTAAATAATTGTACTTTTAATATTACTATAAATAAAAATGATGTTTAATTGTTGTTAATGACATTTGTATTGTTGCTTTGTGACCATGACAACATTTTTCCCTCCGCCGTAAAGAAATGGGAAAAAAACTCCTGCCGGCGGAGACATCAAACTTTGACAGGATCAAGTTAGATAAGTAATGTCATCATTATTTGACGTTTTAAGAAAAAAGTTATTTTACGATAATTTGGGGTAAAGTTAGTTTTTTTTTTAATTTACAGCTAATTTATTTATAAAAATTAAGGACAGTGGTGGACTAGCTACAACGGGCCCTAGCAAAATTTATCCCTAATTTTCAATCGAAAATTCACGCGTCAATATCAGCCTTTTTAAAAAAGTCAGTGGGCTGTTTGTTCGTTAAAATCTCTTTCCGATAGTGTAAAAATATATACATTACTATAGAAAATTTTCACAAAAAACGAAGAAAACTCGAATCGAACAATTTTTTTTTCGTCATTATGTACAATTTTGAGATATTTTTTATAATTAATACTGTATTAATTATAAGAAATACATTACATAGTCGTACATTGGTCATGTAGTTTAAGATTTCATGATACATTGATAAACAAAAAAAATATAAATCCACAAAACATTAACATTGCAAAAATATATGTGAAAATAGCTGTTTTCACATATATTTTTAGCATAGTATTTATATTTTTCACATAGTAGAAAAATATATTCAATATAGGATTTAAAGGGAATTTCGTCAAACAAATTTGACTGCTATACGATTTTTTTAACAATTAAAAAAGTTATTTTATTAATGTTTAATATATATATATATATATATATATATTTATATATATATTTATATAAATATGATGTATATATTTATAATACTATTTTTTAGGGCATTAATTTTTGCCTCTTTGATGGCATTCCTTCGTTGTCTTCTGATTCTAGAAGATCTTCAAAATCTTCAAGACCATCACCGTCTTCATCTTCAATATTTTTCCTGTCTGCGTTACTTCCTCATCCACAATTTCATCAGAATCATTATCATTAATTTCTTCGTAGGCTTTTTCCTCCACATTAGAGCATTTTTCCGAGCCGTGACAACTTGAACATAAATTTGTTCATTTCAAATAATGTTTTCGGCAATCACATTTTAAATTGTTACATCCAGTTTCACAGCTGCAGCAAATAGTTATGAGCAGTATTTCCGGGATCAATTCCTTTTCTGTAAATTTGGGCATAATGCCTCGTTGATGTTGTTGCAATCTGTTGCTGTCAGTTCGTTGCCCAGCCATGTTTGAAGCTGATAATATGCCCTGTAATAATGTTGTTCTGCTGCACCTTTATGTGGGTGGGCAATTTGCCAATACGAAAAATGATTTGATTTTTGCCAATTGATATTTTTGAAATCGTAATTGATTCAGCGTTGGCTTATCATTTTTGCACTTGTAAATAGATTTGATTAATTTTAATTAATTTTTTTGCGATATCTTGTTTATTGCATCTTTTTCATAAAAAATGTTAGCCAAACTTGACAGATTTTTAGCGTCTAATAATGAATTTACGATACTTTTCTTTACTTTCCCGGCAAATCCAGAAATGCAATAATATTTTTGCAAAATTCATATTTGAAACTATTCGACGTGAAAAATCGATCCTTTACAGTTCCAGAACCTGGTTTAAGAAAATAAATGTCATTATTATTTTCATTTAATGGGATCAAAAGGACCAAAAGATCAATATCTTGACCCACAACAATGACAGTTTTATTTGTATCTCTGGCAATATCTATCAAAGTCTTAATTATATCAGCATCAGTATCTTCTTCTGCTTGTTTACAGAAAAATCCTTGCGACTGTAATATTTCCATTAACGTTTTGATTATTTTGTCTTTGTTTTTCTCGTTTGATAAAAATTTTTCCTGCAAAAATGGTATTTTAGTATGGTTTTGATAATGCAACTTTGGAATAATGTTTGAGGTTTTTCTACGACTACGTTCTCCTTTTTTAGTTGAATGAACTGCTGGTGCTGGTGTCACAGTTACTGCTTTTTCAATTTAGCCGTCAAAAACGAAATGGCTGCCTGCTGCATAATGTTTTTTGATATACCACAAACATACATTCATGATATCTTTCACCGTTTCATTTTTCTGCCAAATCACTTTTCGCAGTAAAAATCCACCGTCGATGACATGCACAATGCTTTCAGAATGCGTTGGTCCATTTGTATTCAGAAATAATTTGTTGAGCTAAGATTTAACGTTTTTCTGAGACCATTTTCGGTAAAAAGTGACAATGAAAAGGTGCACGTTCGTATTTTAAATAAGTCTGAATATCTTTTTTACTGTCGATCATTAGAGATATTCGTTGAAATAGCAATAACAGATCGATTGCTATAATATCTCCGGAAAATTGAATTAATTGATTGAATGAAGATTACTTTAACGGAAGATTGAACGATTTTTAGAGATAACACTTTGGTTTTTCTTTTAAATTAACACTGTCAAAATTCATTCCCACAATAGCTTGTAAATATTTTTCTCCTTCTTCATACGCTTTGTAACAATTTACAGAAGTACTGCCAATAATTCTAGAAAATATTAACATAATGTTAACAGTCTCTGGAAAGGGATCATATCTGTTGAACAATTTTTGTAATAGTTGTAAATCAGCTACATCTCCTTTTATTCTATATTCCCGTGAATAAATGTGCTGCTCTGTGGTTGCAAAAGAAACGTTACAAAAATCTTCCATTTCATTTCAAACTTCCACAAGTATGATCATAGTTTATAGTTAATTGTACATAATGATGGAAAAAAAATATTTCCTATAGTAATGTATATATTTTTTAACACTATCGGAAAGCAGAGATTTCAATGAACAAAAAGCCTACCGACTTTTTTTAAAAAAGCTGATATTTTGAGGCGTAAATTTTCGATTGAAAATTAGGGTGCTTTTTCGATAATAAATCAATATCAGTTAAAAAAAATAAATTTTTTAATTCCAAAAAATTACAGTGTATTTGATACATACTAAGACAAGTTTTCACCAAATTTTCACTTAAAAAAAATAATTTTTTTAAAGATTTGGTTTATTTGAATTTTCCACAAAAATTTTAAGGTTATGTGAAAAAAGTGTAAATACAAAAGTTGTAGATCTTTTTGTTATCTACAACTTTGTTATTTAACTTTTTTCCATAGCACTTGTAGTTTTGCCGAAAATCGCGATAAACCGATTTTTACCCTTAACCCCCCCCCCACTTCCCTACTTCGGATGGAGTGTAATTTATTTTTCTTCCAATTTTAGCATATTCTCTTCTTTTTCCAATAGGTTTCATTCTACTATAATTTTTTTTGACTTTTTACCTTCTTAAAAGGCTTCAACACTGGTCTATTATGTTAATTTAGTAACTACATAAATCACCTGTGGATTATAACATTGTAACAAAATATATCTTAATTACAAGAACGCGGCGGACGATTGAAGAGAATGCACATCTGAAGTTCATTTTGACGGCAAATTAACCACCGTTATTATGTGACCACGTCTGCAGCTGAAATCCAACTCAAAAGTATATTCCAGTTGTGAATTCTGAATGTTATTTAGTAGCCGCAAATACTGTGTACATATGTTGGAAAACAAATTTAATTCCAGTAAAATGCTGTCGCGGTGAACAAAGGGAAGTGAAATGGTATCACACATTTCGGACTATTTTAGCGTTAAGAACAGTTTACATAAATGCAGGTGAATGCTTCCTTATAAACATAAAATAATTGATCATATATTTGGAATTACGTTGTAAAATAAATAGACGGTTTGTTTATAACTAAGATAAAGTATACAGTGAGTGAATTTGTCAATTACGCTTGAATTTTTAATTAGGGAAGTACATGTAAGAACAGCTGGTTTCAAATGCAGTAGTGAATAGTTCCACGAAATATTTTATCGCACAGACAATAGAAATATATACTGCAACCATGTAACTTGTGTCTGATCGTCAATATCTTGGAAGTACATTTTCGGGTCAAACCGAAATCCAGTGGCGGCTTTTAGGGGTAGGCAGGATAGGCCGGGCCTACCCAATAATTTTGAGAGCTTTAAAATTGAAAAACATATATTCAAAAATTATTTTAATGAATGTCAATAACTTTTATTGTGTAATATGTAAATGTACTAAATGTACTAAATCACTCAATACATTAGTGTCCGTTAAAACAACTATGTTATTATATTACCACAGAAAGCATCGAATCATATTTAGGCATTTTAAATATCATTAATAGGCCCGATCGGAACTGGCCGACCCAGCTCACATAAGATCCCCGTACAAAAAGCGTTTGAAGTTAAGCAGCTTACCGGACAACGATTTATATTGTCGTGTTTATATGCTCGCTGTTTAGGCACCAGACGATCGGGACTACGCCGACCATCATTGCCACTTGTAACGTAATCATCGAATTGTAATATAAATTTTCTTTTAAATTATAATAGAAAAATATGCAACATAATCTATAATTGTAACATATTTTTAAACAAACAACACAATGGCAAACAAGTGCACGGTTGCCCAAATAAATTTAATCGTAAAATTAAAAAAAATCACATTTGCATGATTTCTATATCGCCTGACTGTATGCAACTTATATATGGCAACACTATCGCTGAGCATTAGTTCAATCTTCAGTGTTATCTGTTATTTCTAGTTGTACTAGTTGTTTGGCCGATCGAGGTTGATTTTTTAAAATATCTCTTGGATTAGTGAGATCGTTTTATAACTGATAGATAAAAATGAGTTTTTCTGACGCTTTACCAGGTTGCAGTAATAGTAATGTTGATAGTGAGTATTTGGACATTGTTATTTCATTATTGGTTAAGAAGTTGATAGAAAACAATTATTATAAATTAAAGGCCTAGTCCAACATTGCGCATTGCCAAAAAGATGGGAAAAAGGTGCGTACTTTTAATTGTTTTTGGTATGATGTCTATAAATGGTTGTCTGCGAATATTACGAAAAGCAGACTATATTGTTGGCCGTGTTTGTTATTTTCTAATAAGGAATGTGTATGGAATTGTGAAAAATAGTTTGATTTAAAAAATATGTTTGCCTGCTTAAAAAACATTCCAGTTGCAAGGAACATTTAAGTAATTTCCTGTCCTTTAAGGATGTACAGAAGAGGGCGTTTTCTGTTCGCGATTTGCTAGATGAAAAATAAAAAATTGCAAAAATAAGATACAACGCAGAAGAAAATGAACAGAGAAATCATTAAAAAATTAGTTTCTTTAACTTGTACTTTAGCGAAATATGAACTGGCTTTCTATGGCCATGACGAATCCGATGATTCGCTAAATCCTGGAAATTTTAAAGCGATTTGGAAATTAATATTAAAATCAACTCCAGAACTAAATGATCACTGGCAGAAAAAATATATTTCAGAGGTATCTCAAAAACGATACAAAACGAACTAATCGATCTAGTGAAAAACGAAATTAATATTTTTATCGAGAACGCCATAAATAACTCCACATTTTTTGCATTAATTCTTGATGAAACAACCGATATTACTGAAAGGGCACAATGTTTAATAGTATGCAGATTAGTGGACACAAAAGGCGTTTTTCAAGAATATTTCTTAGGTCTTATTATATAGAGGAAGACCGAAGTGCTCCAGCGTTACGTGACTAAATGTTTAGTGTAAAGGGTAAATTTGACTGTAAAGCTAAATTAATTGCTCTAACCTAAGATGGAGCTAGTGTTATGTCGGAATAACTTAATGGATTTCAAAAACTAGTGAGAGATTCTGCACCATTAGCAATATTTACCCATTGTTTCGCTCACCTCCTCAACTTAGTTTTACAGCAAAGTTGCTCCAACATTGCAACAGTCAAAATAATTTTTTCAAAGCTGCAAGGTATTCCAGCTTATTTTCACCAATTGTCCAAACGATCCTATTTTTTAAATAAAATACTTGGAAAACGAATTCCCACAAACAGTGAAGATGGAATTCAAATGCAAAAGTAGTATAATATGCTGTGTCACAAGAAAGAAACAAATTGTTACAAGTCTTTCAGGACATAATGAATTGCTCAGAATCAAATGCAAAATCAATTAGGCAGGCAGATGGTTTTAAGCGTAAGTTGGAGGATTTGGAATTTGTATTTTTCTTAAATGTTTTTAGTGATATATTTCGACAAACTCAGCTCTTATACAACATCTTGCAGAAGGAAAATAATGATGTTCGATTGTGTACCAATTCAGTGTTCAGATGTTTTGCAATGTCAAAGAGCTGGAGAAATGACCTTACATTTTCTAACCATTTTTCAACATTGCCGTTAACGAAACCAATTCTAAACCCATCTTAAGTCGTAGTGAATTTGATATTTTACCTGGTAGTTCATCTAATAACGAAGATTAAAGTTTTTTGGAGAAAGCTAAAAGTAAATTTAGAAGGATCTTTTTTATTATTATCACTCAATTAGAGCAGCGTTTCAATTTCTGGAATTGTGTGATAATCAAAGATTCGTAGAATATGGCGCACAATTTCCACAAAAAGCTTTGGACTCATTGATGGATACATATGAACCACTTTTTAATAAATCTTCATTAAAAACCGAACTGGAAATAATTTTTTCTGCTATTCATCGTGAAAATTTTTACGGTAAGAGTTTGTTAGAACTAATTAAAAGTACGTTTGATAACGAAACCAATGATATTCTTCCTGAAAGCTATAAGTTATTTTGTTTACTTGCTACAATATCTGCAACAAGCGTTTCAACTAAAAGAATATTCTCCACTTTAAAGCGAATAAAGTCATCTCTTCGAAGTACAATGACGCAAAATCAGCTTTTATCACTGTCTACTGTATCAATCCAGAAAGACATTCTTGCTCAGTTAATGGAAAATTGAAATGGTCATGACCCCATGACTTCTCCCTCTGGATCCACCACTGATTACACATAGCTATATGTAATTTGCTAGCTTGGCCTACCCAAAATTTTACTACACCAGCCGCCACTGTCGAAATCTAGTACGGTGTGATCAGAGAGTAACATAATTGATAATCCTCGTTAATCTTCTTTCTAAAAAGAGAAAAACAGCAAAAATGGATGACAGATAAAATATTGGAGATGATAGAAGAGCGAATAAAATTAAAGGGTAGAAATGACAACGAATAAAAAAGTTGCATAAGACTATACTAAAGGAGATAAAAGGAGCAAACCAAGCATGGCAGAAGCATATGCACAAAAAAATTAAAGAGGTACAGAATACCAGAAAACAACGCAATACAGGCATAGTAGACATTAAACGTCAGACTTTGACTACCATTAAATATTAATTACAAAGGAAGAATACATGCAAGATTCATTTCAATCTTATATATTACAGCTACCAAAATTTCCTTTTTACGTACAAGACTTTGAAGTTCTGATAGACAAACCAATCATTATAACGCCCTCTTATTCAGACTTGCCAATTTTAACTAATCTGATCTTCAAATCCAGACTAAGCAAATTAGGGGAAGGTTTGACAATAATTTATACAGATGGATCAAAAACTGTTGAAAGTACCGGTTTCACTTTTTTTGTTTCAAACAGCAATTATGTTGAGAAATATCGAATTCCTGAATGTTGTTCTATTTTTACAGCCGATGCTGCTGCTATATAGAGAGCACTATCTTGGTGGGTCACTAATTATTGTGAGAACATCGTAATAGTATCAGATTCTCAGGCAGTATAAGCTATTCGTAGCCATCCATTAGATAGTTTTCAAAACTCCATTATACTTGATATCAAAAAAATATTACATGATCTAAAATTCACAAAAAAAAAACAGTTACTTTACTTTGGGTTAAAGGACACAATGGAGTAATTGGAAACGAATTAGTGGACAGTATGGCAAAAAATACATCTGAGAAATCCGAAAAAACAAATTTTTACTACTTTAAAGATCTTTTTTCTATTATCAGGAGTATTGGCAGGGAAAGATGGATGTCAAAATATAAAGAGGTTCAGAAGACTTCAAGAAACCATTACTTTTCTATTCACCCATGCTTACCAAAAAATATTCCCTATTTTAATTTTACTTTTAATAAAGTACATTCTTCGTTAATAATGCGGCTAAAACTTAACCATGGCCTCTTCCCAGAGCATCTGCATGGGATTGGAATCTATGAAGCTCCTTTCTGTCCTTGTAATAATAAATCTATCGGGGATTTGAACCACTTATTTTTCGATCGTTCTAATCATAGGGAACATACACAAAGCCTATATTTAGGTTTAATTGATCTCAATATTAGCCTACCAGTTAACATCAGCAATCTGTTATCTTATTCTGAAAAATCTATATATAATATTCTAATCAAGTTTTTAAACGATTCTAAAATAAAAATTTAAACATTTTTATAACAATTTCCTGTGGCAAACAGATTCTTTGTCTAATGCCATCTCTCTCTCTCACACACACACACAATACATGCAAGAATTATTAGAAGATGCAGCACGAAGTACGACTGAAAAAAACAATCCCTACGACCTAGAAATAATAAACGAAGAAGTAACTATGGCCACTAGCAGATTTAAGATGGGCAATCACCAGGACCTGATGAGATGCATTGGTAAAATTTTAAAGTTATTAGAAGCACACCAAATCACAGCTCTTACGAAGCTATTCAACAACATCTACGAGACTAGTTAGTTATCAAAACACTGGCTACTATCAATATTCATTCCACTTACTAAAAAAGCCTACGCTAGAAAATGTGAAGAACATAGAAGATTAATTAGTTGGATGAGCCATGTACTTAAAGTACTCCTTCACTCTCGAATATATGCTAAATTAGAAGAACATCTGAGTAAAGTTCAATTTGGATTCAGAGCAGGACTCGGAACGAGGGAAGCACTTTTTAGTTTGCAAGTTTTAATAGAGAGCTCTTGATACAAAAGTAAGAATGCTGCGATGCTACGTCTTCTCTGTCCTTTTATATGGTGTTGAATCGTGGACCTTGAACGAAGATATGATCAAAAAACTGAAAGCATTTGAGATGTGGCTATATCGGAGAATACTTAAGATTCCGTGGACTGACCGAGTCACAAATGAGGAGGTCCTCAGAAGAATGAATAAGAACCGAGAGATACTGACCATCATTAAATCTCGAAAGTTACAATTCTTCGGGCATATTATGCGAAATGAATCCAGGTATGCTCTCCTTCAAGCCATCCTGCAAGGAAAAATATTTGGAAAGCGAGGTCCAGGAAGAAGAAGAACATCTTGGTTGAAGAACCTCAGAATCTGGTTCAATACAACATCTGTGAAGCTTTTCCACGCTGCTGCAGATAAGATAAAAATTGCCATGCTGATCGCCAACATTCGTAATGGATAAGCACATCAAGAAGAAGAATACAGAGAGCCAGGGATGTCAACTGCGATATGTATGCATGTTTTGGTATCGAGAAAGCATTTGATAAAGTTCCACATGGGAAACTAATCGATATCCTAAAAACATCAGGACCCGATGGTAAGGATATAAGACTGATCTCAAACTTATATCTTCAACAAAAAGCAACAGTACGATTAGAAAATGGACTGTCCGAGAATTTCACAGTCGAAAAAGAAGTTAGACGAGGTTGCATATTGTCACCGGCATTATTTAACATATACTGCGAAAACATCTTTAGAGAGGCCTTGGACAAATCAGAAGATGGGATTGCTGTAAATGGCCAACTTATAAACAATATTAGATATGCAGATGATACAGTGTTGCTGGCAGATAATGCGCAGGGTTTCCAAAGGATAATGGATAAAGTTGTAGAAGCATGTAACAAAAACGGCCTAAAACTAAATTGCAAGAAGACAAAAATAATGATCATTAGTAGACTTCGGCAAATATGCAAATAAAAATGTAGAAAATATGCGCATAAATATGCACGTGTTTACCCGAAAATATGCAAATATTTTACAAAATATGCATACAAATAAATAAAAAAATCGTAAAATAGTAACAATTTTATTTAAAAAAAAAGTGTACATAACTAAATATTTCCTACTATTCATTAAGATTTACATTTATTTTAAGTAACTACATCATTTTTAAGTATGAATAAACTTATTTAGAATTATGGTACCAATAAATGACCAAGTGGTGTTCAAAATTTTCTAACAAAAACTTGTGGCTTCTGTCTGAGTACATATATTTATATATGGAAAAAACTTCGTTCAACATCAACTGATGTAACGGGAGCATTTTTCAAACTAACCAAAACATTTGGTTCTAAATTAATTGTTTCCGAAATATTTCCAGCTAGAACACTGACTACTTCAGAAAGAATATGGTAACCTTTATTTTTTTCCATAGTAGCTTCAAATTTTTTTAAAATATCTTTTCCAATATTACCTCTAACGTTCCGACAACATGACGCAAATTCTTTTATTAATGCTGTACTTTCGAACAATGACAGTTTTGAGTAATTGTTTTTTGAACAAAACTAAAATTTGATTTTATAAATGAAAGTTCTTGTTGAAGCAAGTTACTCTGAAAAGTTTGTTTAGAATCAAAAAGAGATTGGGAACTTTCATCTGTTAACGTATCAATTATGTTCTTTATTTTAACAAAATGATCTGCATAAAAATTAGCTGCTTCTAACCATGCTCCCCATCGCGTTAAAATAGGTTGTGGTGGAAGAGGAAGATTAGGTAGCATTTCTTTATAAAGTTGAATTCTTATAGGAGATTTAAGAAATACTTTTTTGACACTGGATATCATGGTATTTACAAGAGGAAACTTTTTTCGTATTTCCTCTGCAACTCTGTTTAATCCATGCGCTACAAGTAACATGTATTAAATCTGGGAAAAATATTTTTAAATTTTGTCCTGCTTTCACCATATAAGGAGCAGCATCCGATAAAATAAGCAGTAATTTATTAGAAGGAATAGTTGTCGGAAGAAAAAAAGTTGCTAATGTTTCTTGTATAAAACGCGAAATTGTTAAAGCATTTGTTTTCTCAAGTTGCTGGCATGAAATAAGATGAGATTGTGGTAAGGTATCTTCTTTAAGAACACCAATCAATAAATGAGCAATATACTTTCCTGAGGAATCAGTGGTTTCGTCTACAGATATGTAAAAATAATTATCTGCAATTTCTTCCTTAATATTAATTAACACCGACGAGTATAGCCCGTTCACATTATTTCTTCTTAGAGAAGAAATTATTTCTTCACTAATGCGCGACACAAGTCTCCATTAAAAGTTTCTTGCTCATCTAATTTTTTTGAAGTAGATTGGAAACATTTAGCTATTGAAGTTTGATGTTTTCCTCCTATTTTTCCTTTTTTTTGCAATGTGTGAAGCAGTTCTCACATGTTGGTCTATCTGAAATTTCTTCTCACATCTATCTATAAATAAAAATAAAAACCTTTATTTTAACCCAACCTTTAAAATATAAAAATATACAAGGTGTTTTTGGTTAATCAAATAACTGGTTTGGAAAAAAAAACACTCGCTAAGTGTTTTAAATGCAGTATTAATCCACAAATTAGTTTTTGTTACTAACCATTAGTACATCATATAACTTATTTTAAAATTCAACAAAAGTTTTTTTTTTTGTTAATTCAATTACAATAAAAATAATTGTGTTTTAGAATAGCTGACTTCATAAAAAAAAGTAAAGGTGAAAAATTTTTCTAAATACACACCATTGTATTGTACCATGGACAATTTTTTCTCACTAAATGAAGCTATTTTTCATTTAAAAACAACCTACGAGTACTAAATTTCAAGTAAATACGTTTATTGGTTTTAAAGTTATTGTTGTTATTAACTAAAAGAATTTAATTTTTTTTTAATTTTAACACCCTGTATCTCGAAAAGTAAATAAGTTTGACCCCTCATTAACTATATCGTTTTGTTCAATTTTTCGAGAAGTATCTACAGTCAAACGTTGTAAGTGTCATTTGGAAACACCCTGTATGTATGAAATATTAGATATTTAATAGAAAATATTAGATACTTACAATTTTGCCACAGACTGAACAGTAGATTTTTCCCATATCCATAGACAGCTCTTTATAAGGTTTAATCCAAGTTGAAGCACTGGTTGTTTTAGGCATTATAAAATCACAATCTTCCTTTTTGTTCCGCACAACGAGTGTTTACGCTTTGAATATCAAAATAAAAATGATTTACAAATCTGAGCATCAAATTAGAAATGTTTAGGTAGCTAATTCAATAAACTGGGAGATTTTGGAAAATCCCTAAATTAGGAACAAAACTATTAGCCGTTTACCTGCTGTTAAGATACAATAAATTGTAGATAGATTTGGAGATTAGATCATAAAATGCAAATAAGCGAACCCTTAGCGATTATCCAATAACTGAATGCCTCAGTGACCGAGACTTTCTAAGAATGTTGAATGCTACTTAAATTGATCTTCTTTGAAATTGTAAATGTTTTGTACCTGTAGAGATTACGTACTTAGATCATTTCTTGATTAAAATGACTACAAAATTTTATACAAGAATTGAAATAAATTGGTATGTTTAAAAATTTTCAAATACAGTATAAAAATCTGAACTTTTATGCACTTTATGCAAACTTTTATACAAATATGCCAAAATATGAAATATTTGTATAAAATATGCACAATATGCAAAATATGCAATATGCATATTTGCCGAAGTCTAATCATTAGTAAGAACACCAACAGAAACGTCCAAATTACCAAAGACGATACACCGTTCGAAAGAGTGGAAAGAATATGCTATTTGGGATGCAATATTAAGGATACTTCGGATCACAGCTACGAAATAAAAACTCGTATTAAAAAATAAATCTCTCTCTCTCTCTCTCTCTCTCTCCAGAAGATATTTCTGAATTTTTCTGGTTATTTTAAGAATATAAAAATATACAGAGTGTTGAATGTAAAATAAAGATTAAGGACTACGCTAGACTTTTTTGAATCCTGTATGTTTAAATTTATGTTTAAAAAGCGCACATTTTTTTTAAAATTAATGTGTCTTAAAGTTTATATATATATATATATATATATATATATATATATATATATATATATATATATATGTATATATATATATATATATATATATATATATATATTTTATTATACTTCTTCTTCCACAAACGCGGAAGGAACAAAAATAATTAAGGAATCCATCGGAAGTAAGTTTTTAAGAAATCTGAAGACAAAATATGTATTAATTTTAAGATAGAAAGTTTGTATATTTGTAAATAGATAGATTAGTACCGAAATTTTATGACTTATAAAGAACTAAGCCATTCTAAACGAGTTATTGACAAACCATTTGTACATTATAGAAAATAAGCTGTTACCTGAAGGATTAGTCCGGTATTGTGTTGTATAAATCTTCTATTATGACTAAGGCAAAAATCTTTGAAATGTATAAAAATTATTTGTTTACAAGGAAATGACCATTGTTAAAAGATTAAAGTTCCTTGCTTGAAAACGGTAATTAGCATTCCAACAAGTGTGGTAAACAAATTTGGATTTTGTGAGGAGACGATCTTTTTGGAAGGGGAAATCGACAGACCGAGGGTTGATAGAGTTTTTGTTGGTTCGAGAAGACAGTGATGTTTGAGTGATCGAAAAGAAAGGTTGCGTCTCGACAGGCGGTGTGTTCGTGAGTTGGAGGCCGGCATTGTTAAGTGGATAAAGTTACCAGTCTTGTTAGCAGAATTGTGGAAGAAGTAGATTGCAAGTCGATGTAAAGAAATCCTTGAATCTAAAGTGTGCAGTTTCTGGAATACGTGTTAAATAGTTGTGGCACCAGGTGAGAAAAGAGATCCTTGGGTCACGAAGAAGTTATATGAATGTTTGAAGAAGTGATTTTCGTGTGTTAAGTGTTGGAGAATTGAGTCAGGAGGTTAAATTAAGTCAGTTAAATTGGCTGAAGGAGCAGATACTGAAACAAGAAGCCGAGGCGCAAGGTGGAAGAACACATTGCTGTGGAAGGTGGACAATTCTTTGTGAGGTCCTAAAACAATCCAGGGAAGAAAGGTCAGATATTTTCCTTTTTCAAGTTGAAAGGTGTGTAAATCTTAAATGCGATTTGTTTACCTCATTGTTGTTACCAGTTTAAAGCATGATTAGACCTTTTTACGTTTATCAAATGTTTTAAAGTTTTGTTTCCATAATAAAATAGATTTTTTAAATATAAGGAAGATAAAAGTTTATAAAGGTATCCAAATTTAAATTAGTTTCAAATTGTTTTGTCTCAAGAAGAAAATAAGAATTAAAATTTTCTTTTTGTATTAATTTCATTACATGCATATTCGCTGATTGAAAAGATAACGGCAAATTTAATAATTGTTTTTTTTATAAAATAAAAAATATCTGTATTTTATGTATTATACTTTTTATTATTATCCTTTGTTTTTCCTATCCCGATAAATACAACTAGAAAACTTTGAACTCACTGAACATAAGAAATATCAGAAGTTTATTTTTTAGGACATTGATAACGAGAAAGTATATTTTTGTGATTGTTTCAAGTAAATAAATTAAAATCAAAAATACAAAATCATTACAACTGTCGCCCAAACGTGTGAAGCTTAGAAAGTATTTCTAGTTGGAATTTAAAAGGATAGGGAAAGAAAGCAGGTTGATTGAGAATTTATTTCCGATGGTCAAAGTTTATAATAACTGCATTTTATGACATAACATTTCAAATTTCTCTAGGTACAAGTTTTGCATGATATATTTTATTATATTTGATTGATTTTTACAATTGACAAAAGTTTTAAATTTTATTGCATTTATTTAAATTTATTGCATTTGGGATAAGAGAAAAATTTTTTTCGTCTTTGCAACATTACTCGAATTTCATATTTGGCGGGGATATTATTGCACAAATTTAAGAGTTTCATATCAGGCGGGGATAAATTTGAACTACATGTCGATCACGAGAAGCAAAAGCAAAGAAAACAAAAAACAAGAAGAACATATAGAACAAGAAGACATTTTTGAAACAACAATCATGGCATCAGAACAACAGGAATTGTCAGGAATAGAGAAAATGTTACAAATAATGATGCAAAAAATGGATAAAGTGGATAAAACAATGGAACAGAATCAAAGAGAAACTCACAAGAGAATGGAAGAAAATCAACGTGAAACGAAACAAGCAATAGAAAAAAACCGACAGGAAACACAACAAGTGATAAAAGAAGTTAAAAGTTGCTTAGAGAATGTTAAAAAAGAAATGGCAGAACAAGAGGTGGAAATTAAAAAAATGAAAAACAAAATGGAAAAGGAATTAGAAGAGTTAGAAACAAAGTTTGAAAACGCTCTGCAAGAAGATAAGGAAGAAATAGAAATAAGATTGAAACGGAATGAAAATTTAATTAAGGAAATAAGACACCAAAATAGAGTCGGAGAAACAAGAGAAATAGTTATCCAGAATTCCGGCGAAATAAAAATACAGTTTGGCGGGGATGTAAGAAAACTACACCCCGTACCGTTCATGAATAATCTAAAGAAGAAGATACAATACATGGGAAATTTTGAGACAGCTAAGGAAGTTATCAGAAATCATCTCAAAGATGAGGCAAGTCTATGGTTTGACAGCAAAGTGGAGGAATTTGAAAATTGGCAAGAATTTGAAAACAAATTTCTGAGTTTTTTCTGGGGAAAGACAGAGCAATTACAGATAAATAAGGAATTGCAAAATGGGAAATACCATGAGAAGATGGGTATATCAGAAAAAACATACGCATTGCAAATGTACAATAACGCAAAACATCTGCAATACAATTATTCATCTGAGCAATTAGTCGAGTTGATTGCAAGACACTTTGAAGACACAATGGAAGACCACATAAATTTACAAAACTACAAAGATATCGATAGTTTATGCCAATTCCTACAAATAAGGGCATCACGGATACAGGAAAGAAGAGCAAGAAGGTCACAAGAGAATTATAGACATCGAGAAACTCAGGAATACAGAGAGAGAGGACAAAATTTTAGGAGGGATTACACTAGACGAGAATTTATTCCCAGGAGGGAAAACGAGAATCGGGAAAATAGAAGAGGAAATGATGATTTCAGAAATCGGCCATGGAATGAAGACAGATATCGAGAAAATCAAAACAGAAATAACACCCGCACATATCCAGAAAACAGAAATTACAATAGACGAAATGAACAGGAATATCGTGGAAACCGAAACGGATATGACAGACCAAAAGAAAATAGAAGAGAGGTAAATCATACACAAATAGAAGAAAATGAGGATGAAAGAAATAGAGATGAGAGAAGAAATACGGAAGAACAACAGTCGGTTTTTCACGAAAGCACCCACTAAAAACAAAAAACCAGGCAGGAATTTTTTGTCACCCGAAGGAATTCATTAAATTGGCAGGAAATAATGAGGAAAGAAGAGGAGTTAATTTAAAATTTGTAGATGGTTTCATTAACAATAGACCAATAAAGATTTTGATAGACACCGGGTCAGAAATAACCTTAATAAACAGAAAATTAATAGAAGAAGTACAGTTGACAAATTTAATATACAAAATACCAAGGGTAAATTTGGTGGGTGCGAATAAACGGATTTTGGCAACGATAAATGAAGGCATACGAGTGATGGTACGACTGGATAAAAAAATGTATGCATTACAATGTGTAATAATGCCAAACATGTCGCATGACATGATTGTAGGAGTGGACGAACTGGCAGAAAAACATGTAGTAATAGATTTCAAAAATAACACGATGAAACTGACTGAAGAAAAGGAAGGAGAACAGGAAAACGAACATGGGAAACAGAAAATTGATATTTCGGAGAAAGAACAAACAGTGGAAATGAATCTGGCAACGAAGCAAGGACAAAGAAGAAAAAGGAAAAGACTTAAGAAAAGGATAAAGGAAGTCAATACCGGGGATTCCTCAAAAGAAGAGATGAGCCCCGAAGAAGAAGAAGAAGAAAGAATATCAACAAAGGAAGATGAAAACGACATAATTGAAACAGTGGTTTTTAGGGAAGAGATTAATGAAAAAGAGGATGAAGAATGGACTATAAATATGATGAATAAGAGACAAAGAATGTTTGCATAAGAGAAAAATCCCTACATAATTCAGTAATTTTTATCATATGCAAAGGCGGGGATTTATTATACTTCTTCTTCCACAAACGCGGAAGGAACAAAAATAATTAAGGAATCCATCGGAAGTAAGTTTTTAAGAAATCTGAAGACAAAATATGTATTAATTTTAAGATAGAAAGTTTGTATATTTGTAAATAGATAGATTAGTACCGAAATTTTATGACTTATAAAGAACTAAGCCATTCTAAACGAGTTATTGACAAACCATTTGTACATTATAGAAAATAAGCTGTTACCTGAAGGATTAGTCCGGTATTGTGTTGTATAAATCTTCTATTATGACTAAGGCAAAAATCTTTGAAATGTATAAAAATTATTTGTTTACAAGGAAATGACCATTGTTAAAAGATTAAAGTTCCTTGCTTGAAAACGGTAATTAGCATTCCAACAAGTGTGGTAAACAAATTTGGATTTTGTGAGGAGACGATCTTTTTGGAAGGGGAAATCGACAGACCGAGGGTTGATAGAGTTTTTGTTGGTTCGAGAAGACAGTGATGTTTGAGTGATCGAAAAGAAAGGTTGCGTCTCGACAGGCGGTGTGTTCGTGAGTTGGAGGCCGGCATTGTTAAGTGGATAAAGTTACCAGTCTTGTTAGCAGAATTGTGGAAGAAGTAGATTGCAAGTCGATGTAAAGAAATCCTTGAATCTAAAGTGTGCAGTTTCTGGAATACGTGTTAAATAGTTGTGGCACCAGGTGAGAAAAGAGATCCTTGGGTCACGAAGAAGTTATATGAATGTTTGAAGAAGTGATTTTCGTGTGTTAAGTGTTGGAGAATTGAGTCAGGAGGTTAAATTAAGTCAGTTAAATTGGCTGAAGGAGCAGATACTGAAACAAGAAGCCGAGGCGCAAGGTGGAAGAACACATTGCTGTGGAAGGTGGACAATTCTTTGTGAGGTCCTAAAACAATCCAGGGAAGAAAGGTCAGATATTTTCCTTTTTCAAGTTGAAAGGTGTGTAAATCTTAAATGCGATTTGTTTACCTCATTGTTGTTACCAGTTTAAAGCATGATTAGACCTTTTTACGTTTATCAAATGTTTTAAAGTTTTGTTTCCATAATAAAATAGATTTTTTAAATATAAGGAAGATAAAAGTTTATAAAGGTATCCAAATTTAAATTAGTTTCAAATTGTTTTGTCTCAAGAAGAAAATAAGAATTAAAATTTTCTTTTTGTATTAATTTCATTACATGCATATTCGCTGATTGAAAAGATAACGGCAAATTTAATAATTGTTTTTTTTATAAAATAAAAAATATCTGTATTTTATGTATTATACTTTTTATTATTATCCTTTGTTTTTCCTATCCCGATAAATACAACTAGAAAACTTTGAACTCACTGAACATAAGAAATATCAGAAGTTTATTTTTTAGGACATTGATAACGAGAAAGTATATTTTTGTGATTGTTTCAAGTAAATAAATTAAAATCAAAAATACAAAATCATTACAATATATATATAATCGAAAACCTCTCTACCCTAAGGTGTGAGGTAAATACAATACAATACAATAAAATACAATTACAGGTTACAGATATACATTACATCTCAAATCCAATGAAAATATTTATTCTATTAAATTTATTCTATTCTGTGCACAAATTTTGTCCATTCTTTCTTGTTGTTTACCTTATTTTGAGCTTCTGACCATTCCAATCCCCTACTTTTCAAAATCTGCCCTACTTCGTCATTCCAGGTTTTCCGTGGTCTGCCTCTGGTTTTAAACCTTTTCATTTTAGCCTTCCAGACTTGCTTAACTGGTCGGTTGTCGCTCAGTCGGCACAAATGACCAAACCATTTTATTTTTTGTGTTTTAATAGCATGTAGTACAGATTCTGTGCCCAGTTCTTCTCTAACATCTTCATTTCTTATTTTGTCTCGTCGTGTTATTCCTTTGACTCGTCTTAGATATTTCATATCAATGACTTGTATCTTGCTTTTTAATTGCTTTTTTAAAACCCAGCTCTCGCTTCCATATATCAAGATTGGTCGGAATACTGTCTTATAAACTGCCATTCTGGTTTTTCTGCTGATTTCCGGTTTACCTATGAATGCTCTACTAAGATTATGGTACACCTTTGAAGCACTACTTATTCTTTCTATTATTTCATTCTGCATGGTACCTTCTCTATCTATTGTAACCCCTAGGTATTTCAATGCATCTACTTGTTCTATGAGTTGTTGGTTAATTTCTATGTTTAACATTTCGGTTAGTTTTCGCTATTAGCATCACCTTGGTTTTCTTAACATTAATCTTCATGTTTCTGATTGCCAGCTCATTATTCCAGCTATCTATATTTTCTGGAGGTCTCTTTCGTTGAAAGCGCATAACATGAGATCATCTGCGAATGCACACTCAGCTATACCAACCGGTCGTAGTTTACTATATCCGATATGTACTTTGTGTATACTTGCTTTTGTTTCCTTAATTATGTCGTCAATAATCAATATGAATAATGTGGGGCTCATAACACCTCCTTGTCTCAGACCCTCGTTTATTGCAAACATCTCTGATTTCAAGTTATCCTTACGTACATAACTCTTGTTATTTTGATACAGACTTTTGATAGCACCATTTAGTTGATGGTCAATATTTCTATTTTGCAGACTTTTCCAAACTGCTTCCTGGGACACTCTGTCAAATGCTTTCTCAATATCTAGAAAAGCCATATATATTTCTGTGTTCTTTATTCTAGCTTTCTCAATTATTTGTTTCAACGTAAATATATGGTCTTGCGTACTGTGTTCCTTCCTAAACCCACTTTTTACTTCATCCAGATGTGGTTCAACGATGTGTCTTAATTTCTTTTCTATGATGCTTTCATATATTTTGGAGACGATACTAAGTAGATTAATTCCTCTATAATTTTCACAAGAACTTGGGTCTCCTTTCTTAAAGATTGGTAGTATTATGCCAATTCTACAATCTTCGGGGGCTGTACATCAGTTCCAAGCCATGTTATAATTTTGGTTAAAAATTCAACTCCTTTCGGTCCCGTTGTCTTTAACATTTCTGCAGTAATTTTGTCATGACAAGCCGATTTACCTCTCTTTGTGTTGTTAATTGCTTCTTTAACTTCTTCTATTTGAATATAATTTTCTTGTCCATATTTTCCTTCTACTTCTATCATTACAGTTTTCTTTTTCAGCTCTCTTGGTGTTAGGAGTTCGCTGAAGTATTGTTTCCATCTTTCCATAATCTCATTTGGTCTGGTAATCAGTGTGCCGTCTTTACGTTTCACCTGTTTCATCGTTGTTTCTTTACCTTTTCTTAGCGTCTTTAGTGCCTTGTAAAACAATTTTTGGTTACCCCGGCTATCTGCCTCCATCTTCATTCCAAACTCATCCCAGGCTTCCTTCTTTTTCTTTAGCACCATTTCTTTCACCACCTTTCTTTGTCGTTTATATTCTTCGTACCTATTTTCTGTTTTCTTGTTTAAGTATATTTCTGTTAATTACATTTTTGTTTTTTATATTTTATTTGGGCTTTTAATTCATCGTCCCACCATCGTGTTTGCTTCTTATTTCTGTTTACATGGTTTATTCCACACGTTTCTTTTGCTGTCGTCACGATGGTTTCTTTAAATTGTTTCCAAATTTCCTGTAAGTTGTCAGTACTATGTGCATTAGTTAATTTGGCTAGTTTTTATTCTATTTTACTTTTGAACATGGCCGCGACTTTTTAGTCATTTAGTTTATAGTTTTGGATATTCTCGTTCACTTTATTATTTTTCGTTCTTTTTTTATAATTTTTTAAAATAAGGACAACAATAATTTTATTTCATAACTTGTTTCCACACTATATAAATTCACAATGGTTTAACTATGTTATACATATTGCTCTCTAATTGACATATTCGGGAGTGCTCTGTACCGAAATGATAATAAAGAACGAAAATTATCGCATTAGAAATCCTTTCCTTGAGCAATATCCAGGCCTGAAGACCCAACAAAAGGCAGAGCAGAGATGGACTACGATTGCAAGCGACGCTCATGTCAAGACAGCCGATGTTAAATTATTGTGTGTGTGCCTGATTTGCGGCTGTTAATAAATTGGTGGTGATTGATTTATGACTCCATTAGAGTTCGCTTGTCAGTTCTATGACAAGCTAAATCGGGCTTTAACTCGTAGCCAGTTAGCGCACGACGGTGAAAGAATGGAGACGATTTTTTAACTAAAAAAATTTTAGGGAATTTTGTATGAAATATCGTCGCGATTAGTGGATGCTACTGACACTTCTTTTTATGAAAAATAATAATGGGAATTTTTAACTGTAGTAATTTCCTGAAACTGATAATATTCTATCTAGCAGTAAAAGAAGTGAGTTTTTCTTTAAAACAGTAGAATATTTCTCAATTCTGTGTGCTGATTGCCGAAACTTTTTATAATCAAAACAGTAAAAGTTTAAATTAATTACTATTTAACTGGGAATAAGCCACAATTAAAGATAAAAATACGTTTATTGACGTTTCAATTTCCACTTCGGAAATCGTTCTCAAAATACAAACAGTAAATTAAACAAATTTTGTTTTTTGTTACATAGTGAAAAATTCTTCTAATAATTTAATTTTATCTGACTCATTTATATTGACAATTCAGACATATATTATGCATTTTAAAGTAGACGACTTTAAAATGATATTGCCAATATTGTTGAGTTGCGCTCCTGGGAGATGTTAACAAATGTTTCTCCTCCAAGAACGAATTTTCGTTAGAACAAGTAATTTTGGCTCTATCGTATAAGGATTTAATTATTCCCTTTTTTTACATTATTATTATGATTTGATTTGAAATTTAAATATCTATTGGTGTGTGTTGGTTTTCTATACACGTGAGTCTCATATCCAGTATCGTTCTTAGAGATTAAAACATCCAGGAAAGGTAGCATGTTATTATATTCCTTTTCCATGGTAAATGTTATTGTCTCTTCTTTATCGTTTATATCATTTAGGAATGTGTCCAACAACTCTGATCCGTGAGGCCATATTGAGAATACATCATCTACATACCTCTACCATACTATCGGTTTTAAATTTTGTTTAGAAATGATATTTGTTTCAAAATCTTCCATAAATATATCGGCTAAGAATGGAGATAAACTAAAGCCCATTGCTAGACCAAAATTTTGTTTATAGAATTCATTATTTAGTTGAAAATATGTATTATCAGTACATAATGTTAATAACTCCATTATAGCCGATATGTTTAGTCTTGTTCTAGTTGCCAATGAATCATCACTCTCTAATTTTGTCTTGATTATGATATATATTTTTAATATTATTATAATATATATGTATATATATATATATATATATATACATATATATATATATATATATACATATATATATATATATATATATATACATATATATATATATATATATATATATATATATATATATATATATATAATACATATTTTCAACTAAATAATGAATTCTATAAACAAAATTTTGGTCTAGCAATGGGCTTTAGTTTATCTCCATTCTTAGCCGATATATTTATGGAAGATTTTGAAACAAATATCATTTCTAAACAAAATTTAAAACCCACAGTATGGTGGAGGTATGTAGATGATGTATTCTCAATATGGCCTCATGGATCAGAGTTGTTGGACACATTCCTAAATGATATAAACGATAAAGAAGAGACAATAGCATTTACCATGGAAAAGGAATATAATAACACGCTACCTTTCCTGGATGTTTTAATCTCTAAGAACGATACTGGATATGAGACTCACGTGTATAGAAAACCAACACACACCAATAGATATTTAAATTTCAAATCAAATCACAATATTAATGTAAAAAAGGGAATAATTAAATCCTTATACGATAGAGCCAAAATTACTTGTTCTAACGAAAATTCGTTCTTGGAGGAGAAACATTTGTTAACATCTATTTTATTAAAAAATGATTATCCTTTATCGTTTATAAATAAGGAATTTTCAACAATCAATCGAATAGAACAGAACAACTTAGAACGAGATCCTACAGCATACACAAGGAATAATACGAGGAAAATAACAATACCGTACACAAAAGGATTATCAAAATGATAGGAAATAAATTCAACATTTCAACAACATTCAAAACAACAAACACGTTGAGATCTATTTTGTCCAAAACCAAACCTAACAATGGACAGGAAAGGACAAAGAATTGCATTTATAAAATATCTTGTGAATGCGATCAGTTTTATTTAGGTGAAACATTAAGACCATTAAATGTTAGAATAAGTGAACATCAATCTTATATTAAAAATAGAGAATTTGATAGATCTCAAATATGTAAACACGCATGGGATAATGAACATAGGGTTCAATGGAATAATTTAAATGTAGTCCTAAAAGAAACGGATGGTAAAAAAAGAAAAATCAAAGAAGCGGCTCTAATTATTCTAAATGAGGCCAATTGTGTCGCAAATTCCTCGGCAGAATGTAGTAGGATCTGGTTACCAATATTAAAAGAGGAAGTTATTAATAAGAAAATACCAATATTAGTAAGTCAGTAACATATAGATGATACATCATTTATGTTTTTTAAATAACGAAACATAAAATCAGAATTTTGGTGTTTATTGAAGGTAAACTAAATGCACGAACAAATACTTACCATGTCGGGATAGTATTATGAGGTTTTTTTCCTGGTTTTTCCCTCATAATTTACTATGGAATCACTAACAGGAGAATTTTACTGTCATCATGTCATGTGTTTGTCTTTTAAAGACGAATTACATGCTATGATTTTTTTCTGACGGATATTCTCAAGTTAAAGTTGATTTCATGTAATCGAATGAACTATCTTATAAGTAAAGTCGTCCCAGGAGCGCAACTCAACAATATTGGCAATATCATTTTAAAGTCGTCTACTTTAAAATGCATAATGTATGTCTGGATTGTCAATATAAATGATTCAGATAAAATTAAATTATTAGAAGAATATTTCACTATGTAACAAAAAACAAAATTTGTTTAATTTTCTGTTTGTATTTTGGGAACGACTTCCGAAGTAGAAATTGAAACGTCAATAAACGTATTTTTATCTTTAATTGTGGCTTATTCCCAGTTAAATATTAATTAATTTAAAATGCCACAAGAAAATAGCTTCAGAACAAAGTACCAGCTTACACATCACAATAATTTTGAAAATAGACGAGAAAAAGCAACATTTCACTTCTGCGTGCTGTCTGACCCAAAGGTTTGGGAGTTGGTAAGTGTGAAACAACTTGGGAGATAATAAATATGTATTGTTCTGAAGCTATTTTCTTGTGGCATTTTAAAGTAATTACTATTTAAATGGGAATAAGCCATAATTAAAGGTAAAAATATGTTTATTGACGTTTCAATTTCCACTTCGGAAGTCGTTCCCAAAATACAAACAGTAAATTAAACAAATTTTGTTTTTTGTTACATAGTGAAATATTCTTCTAATAATTTAATTTTACCTGACTCATTTATATTGACAATTCAGACATACATTATGCATTTTAAAGTAGACGACTTTAAAATGATATTGCCAATATTGTTCAGTTGCGCTCCTGGGACGACTTTACTTATAAGATAGTTCATTCGATCGTTCTCAAAATACAAACATTAGTAAATTCACTAGTAAATTGGAATGATGTAAACCCATATATGGAGGACACTTTTTTAAAAAGTTTTAACTATGTGCTTTTATACCACAATACAAGTGTGAAGTGTTTTAACTTCTGTGTTTTTTTTTAAATAAGATTATATTTCAGACCTACCTTTTCTTAAGAAGATTCTTCCGCTGCGGAAAAAAAGAAGAGTTAACCGACGGAAAAAGAAGATTTGACAGCTGACAGTTGCGGAAAAGAAGATTTGATAAACAGAAAAAGAAAATTTGATAGATGACGGTTGCGGAAAAGAAAAAGATTTGACAGACGGAAGAAAAGAAGAATTGGCCATTGGCAAATTGGAATTGTAAATTCTTGTGGATTTAAAAATGGCGGATGACTAGTGAAAACTCGCGAAGAAAATTTGAACTATGACAGTTTATAATTCAGATTGTTTTAATGTAATGGTGGCAGCTATATTGGTTCCGGTCTTGGTAAAGGTTCATGGCAATGCAGATTCAACGCTTACCGACAGTGACGTTAGAATTGAACTTTTACAGTCTGGCCTAAGCGGAACATACTCTCCTCCCTCTGCTATATAACGTATTCCCATAATACGCCATATATTTCCGGGGATAAAGCTGGATTTTCACAGATCAGATATCCGATGACACGAAACACGAAATTTTTTCGTACGAATATATTTGATTGTCGTATCCGAAATTTTTTGACATATACCTATGTCATATATATGTGTTATGTGTGAGATTATTGGATCGATTAATATTTATTTCAATGAACTATCAATAAATGTTAGCTGTTTTGTTTGATAAAATATATATTATATTGAGCTACTTTTTCGTCGTTTTTGCCTCACATAGTGTAAAAGACACAAAGGTAACACTTTATACATTGCATTTTTATATAATAATTAGGTCTTTTTTCCATTTTAAATATATATTCAATATGAAATAATATTTCAAATAGTAAACATAAACACTCCTCAAAAGTAAGGTTAAAGTTCAAGTTAAAATGTCAACAATGTCAAAATTCATCCGATTTTCGTGCAAAAGTTAAAATATTTTTAACTTCTTCCGATGACTTTTAATTTCGTACGAAAATCCCAGTTGTCATTTTTCAACCAATGAAATTCGCTAAAATTTATATCGTATCATCGTACCGTCGGATATCGGACCTGTGAAAATCCACTTTTACGCGATTTGCGTTGTCTTCGTGGACGTAGGAAGTAGGATCCGTTGATAGAGCTGGCTGACTTTTAAGATCAGCTGTGACATATTCGTCACTATCAGTTGGGCATTTACTGGATATTTTAATGGTTTGCATTTACCAGCAAAAGAAGAATCCCTCTGATGATACCTATACTAACATTTAATCCATTTAGTTTTATATATAAACCCCTCTCAAATTGTAGCGAGTACGCTACTTCTTCTTCTTCTTCGCGTGCTATATCAGCATTATCCGATGGTGGCGATCACCATTGCGAAGGCTTCTCGATCTTCTGCAATATGGAATAATTGTCCTGCATTTGATATCTGAGTCCATTCACGAATATTTTTTAACCAAAAATCTTGTTTTCTTCCTACACCTCTACGACCCTCTATTTTGCCTTTAAGGATCAGTTGAAATATTTTACATCGACTTCCCCTTACTATATGTCCCAGATAAGACATTTTTAGATATTTACCAGTCTTTAGCAGTTCTCTATCTTTGATGACGCTCCTTAGTACTTCTTCATTAGTTTCCCTTGTTGACCAAGGTATCTTCAGCATTCGTCTATGAACCCACATTTCCAATGCTTCAATTTTGTTCATGATCGATACTTTTAGCTTTCACGCTTCTGCACTATACAAAAGTATGGACCAAACATAGCAGTAAACCATTCTTTGTCTTAGTTTTAAACTGAGTTGATTATTGCAAAGAAATGACTTCATTTTCATAAAAGTAGTTTTAGTCATTATTATTCTACGTTTTATTTTTATGTCTGTATCTAGTTGATCCATTATCACAGTTCCCAAATATGTCATTTTGTGAACTTTTTCAACTTGGATTCCGTTTAATTAAAGCTTTGCATCAGGATATGGGTCACGACTAAACACTAAAAATTTGGTTTTGTTTGAGTTTATTATTCTGTGGTTTTACTTTGACAACAGAATACATCACCCAACATTAGATGATGTATTATGTGCTTTGACAAATATTTGACGTTCAAATAACCTTTTAGAATTATATCGAAATGTTCCTCTTCTTCTTCTTCTTCTTTTGTTTCTACGGCTTCCACCCCATGGTGATACGTCAGCTCAATTTGGTCGTGACCCCGAAGAAGTCTGGTTCGAAACCAACCCAAGGCCACTTACTTGTGCCAAATAATTTTGTAAAAAAAATCCAATAATAATTAATAGGAGGTTATGTTAGTAAACACTACAAACAGTATTGAGCATTGTCGATTATAAATTTAATTTATTAATTAAAAGGAATTTTATCAAAATGCTGGCTGATTCATCAGTAATTTTATTTGAAATGCAATATATAGTCATTGGTGAATTACAATTCATATAAATGAATTTATTCTGAAATGAAATATAATTTAAAATGACATGTTGGGCGTTATTTAGTTATAAAATACATTGACAATTCTATCAAAAATTACAAACTTGCAAACATATAGCAAAGCTAAAATATTAGTTTGGTTAATTTCGTCATATCCATATACTCACAAGTGCCCTTTTTATTTTTGAGTTGAAAAGAAGAAGTGGTCGAAAGCTGAAAAGTGCGTGGCATGAAAACCGAAAAGAAAAACAAAACAAGAGCCTAAAAACAAATCAAAACAGTCTAGTAACGATACGCAAAAAAATCAACACAAATGTCATCACGAAAAGTGACATGATATAGGCGTAAACCACAACTAAGGCAAAAAATTTAAAAAAGAATAAAAAGTAACTAATGGAACGTCCGCATCGAAAAAAACTAATGGCAAGAATTTCAAATGCTAAATTATTATCGAGAAATAATACACCTACAACGACTAAAAAACGGAAGATAGCTGCTAATTTTCTAAGCCATTTTCGCGTACGCAGTTCATATCAGGTCAGTGTAATTGGATTATTTTATATTTTATTTTTCTATTCAAATCAAACTCAAACATCTTAAAGTTAAATTATTATGAATGACAATAAGCAAAAATATACACAACATGACATTCGCATCATTAGGCGAGCAGCGATTTCCCAAGAATATGACTACGACCTATACCTAACTGGTTAGCTACCGAACAAATTTAGTATCAAAATGTTTGTAATAAAAGTATGCACAACTTTTTTGATTGGGGTGGAAAATAGTGTAAATAAACAAGAAAAAAGAAAAAAACATTGTAAAATTTTAGGCGGTGTCGGTAGGTCATAGTGTTGCCCATAATCGGTCTTGGTCTTGCAGTCTTGGTCTTATACTTGCGTTTTTGCAAGACCAAGACTAAGACCAAATACCTCATTTTTTTGTTTTTTTTGTGCCATATTTCAGCACATGTAAGCATATTAAATGCAAACGTTTATTCAGAAACAGATTGAATTCCGTAGAGCATGGTAGATAGCTAAGTTAGTTAGGGCATAGGCACTGATTGCTAAGATCGTGGCTTCAAATCCTACCCGGTGTCAGTTGTTTAGACATTTATTAATTTGGTTGGTCTTTATTATGGCTATGTTAATTCAAGCTTAAAATGTACTTGCTCTGTTACGTTGTTCTAAGATCCAAAGTAACGTTTAATAAATAGCAATAGATCAAGACCAAGACTAAGACCGGGAGTGCAATACCAAGACCAAGACCAAGACCAGGTATATTGGCGGAAGACCAAGACCAAGACTGTCTAAGTCTCGTCTTGTTCTTGCATTTGGGCAACACTAGTAGGTCATCTCACAGCCCAGGAAGGGAACTCAACCTAACCTAACCCAACCTACCCTAACCTAACGCAACCCTTTTTTTTGCTTGCTCAAGGTGGTGGGAAGACTTTATGTCCCAACTGCAGAGCTGAAGGCTCCACAGAACAGTGCCGGACTCAAGCCACAAAGTCCAATGCTACGCTTATTACCAGCTAAAACCACCACCGCCGTGTTCTCCAGAGAACGCCAAATGGGACCATCGTGTGGCGACTTAACATCTCTTTGGCACCTCCCAGACTTATGCACTTACCTCTATGCAGGAAATTCCTCGCTCTATCACACAATCTGCAAGGTATCAATAAGGTGTACCCCTGACGGGTACATATCACAACTCTCTACTCTCCACTATAGAATGAACACTCGACGCTCTGGAAAAACCAGGCACGCTCGAAGTAATTCATCTCTACAAGCACTTTCTTCTTCAAGTGCCGTCTCCATCAATGGAGGTTAGCGGTTATGGTGGCAAACGTTTGTCTATCTTCAGCTGCTCTTAAGAGTTCCTCAAATCCAAGTCCTGTCCAGTTTCTGATATTAAGTAACCAGGACTATTTTTTTCTTCCAATTCCTCGCTTTCCTTCTATTTTGCCTTTTATTATCAACTGAGGGAGGTAGTATTTCTCGTTGCGCAACAAATGCCCTAAATAACTGGTTTTTCTTCTTTTGACTGTTCTCAATAGTTCTTTTTCTAAATTTAGTCTAGCTAGTACTTCTTCATTTGTTTTTCGTGCTGTCCAAGGAATTTTTTAAATTCTACGGTACACCCACATTTCAAATGCCTCGATTCTATTCAGGCTCTTTATTTTTAAAGTCCACGTTTCGACTCCGTAGAGAAGAACAGACCAGATAAAACATTTTACAAGTTTTAATCTCAATTTAATATTTATATGTGTATCGCAGAATAGAACGCGCATCTTAAAGAAACTATCCCTAGCTTGAGCAATTCTCGCTTTAATTTCTTGTTCTGGGTCCAGCTTGCAATTAATCCAACAGCCAAGGTATTTGTATTGGTTTACCTGTTCTAAAATATTCCCATTTATTTTTATAGGTAAGGGGATATTCTGTTTTCTTTGGATCACCATTACTTTTGTTTTTTTTTCGTTGATCTTCATTCCAAACTCTCGACAAGCATCCTTAAGGTGGTCTATAACCCTCTGTAAGTTTGTGTCTGTATCAGCCAGTAGGACAGTGTCATCTGCATATCTTATGCTAGATATTGGTTCTCCATTAATGTTTATTCCTGTAGAAAGGTTTTACAAGGCTTGCTTGAATAGTAGTTCCGAGTAAAGATTGAACAGCATAGGGGATAGTATGCATCCTTGCCTTACTCCTTTATTTATACTAATATTTCTAGATGTATGATCGTCGATCCTAATCTTGGCACTTTGCCTCCAATATAAGTTCTTAATTAATCGGAGATCTTTACTATCCAAGTTGATGCTCTGCAAGGAATTTAACATTTTATTATGGTTTACGCGATCAAATGCACTTTCAAAGTCTACAAAACATAGAAAGACATCCTTTTGTTGGTCGTAACACTTCTGCAGCAGTACTTGTAATGAAAACAAGGCTTCTCTGGTCCCCATTCTGGCTCTGAATCCAAATTGATCGTATCCAACTTCTTTTTCACACCTTTTGTATACCCTATTGTGAAGTATTTTTTTTGCCCACCTTTTGACAAGCACTTTGCCTAGTATTAAGTGGGCAATACCCCTCTTAGGTTACATACACATACACACACACACACACACACACACACACACACACACACACACACACACACACACACACACACACACACATACACACACACACACAAAATCACACGGACATGACAAAACATATGTGTAAATGTAAATAAATAAATAAAATATTTTGTAAACAAATGAATAAAATTAGTGTATATAATGAATTTAGAAATAAAATGTATAATAAATAATAAACCAATTTACCAACTGATTGGTTAAAGTCGACATTTGTCACAATACCTAAGAAACATCGTCCAAAGACATGCGGTGATTATCGGACAATAAGTCTGATGAGTCACGTTTTGAAAATCTTTCTGCGAGTAATACACAGCAGAATTTATACGCTGTTAGAGGACAGAATTAGCAATACTCAATTTGGGTTTAGGAGTGGCTTGGGTACAAGAGAAGCCTTGTTTAGTTACAGGTGCTAGTACAGAGATGCAGAGATATAAATCAAAATGTGTATATTTGTGCAATCGATTTTGAAAAAGCTTTTGACAAAGTCCGACATAACAAAATGATAGAAATATTGGAAACATCTGGATTGGACGATAAAGATCTACGAATAATTACAAATCTATACTGGCATCAAGTGGCAAGAATAAAGGTTGAACAAGAACTGTCGGATGAAATAAATATAAAAAGAGGAGTGAGACAAGGCTGTATATTGTCGCCTTTACTTTTTAACTTATATTCGGAGGAAATATTTAAGGAAGCCTTAATGGAGACAACCGAAGGTATTATTGTGAATGGAGTAACCGTCAACAATATTAGATATGCCGACGATACCTTAGTCCTTGCCAATTGCGGAGAAAACCTTCAAAATCTAATGAACAAAATAAAACAGACTTGTGATCAGTATGGATTAAAACTCAACGTTAAGAAAACTAAATATATGATAGTTAGCAAACAAAATTATATACATGATGACGGTATAAAAGTCGGAGATGCCACACTGGACAGAGTAGAGAAACTTGTGTATCTCGGCAGTAATATCAATGTGAGCTGGGATCCAACCGCAGAAATTAAAAGCCGAATAGAACAAGCCCGAGCTGCCTTTGTAAAAATGAGAAACGTACTTTGCAGTCATGATCTTAGCATTGACCATAGAGTTCGTATGATATCTTGCTACATCTTTCCTGTCCTGCTGTATGGAGTAGAAGCGTGGACCCTAACTGAGGCTATGCTTAAACGCTTGACAGCCTTTGAGATGTGGGTATACAGACGACTACTGAAAATAAGCTGGGTCGACAGAGTTAGAAATGAGGAGGTCCTTAGACGGCTAAACCAAACAACACAACTGGTCAATATAATAAAGAAACGCAAGCTGGAATACTTCGGTCATATTATGAGACACCCTGAAAAATATGATCTTTTACATCTGATCATTCAGGGAAAGATCCAAGGTAATCGTGGTCCTGGTAGAAGAAGAACATCATGGCTGAAAAATCTAAGGCAATGGTATGGAAAATCAACTACATCGTTATTTAGAGCTGCTGTCAATAAAGTCACGATAGCGAATATGGTAGCCAACATGATATCCAACGATCGATAACGGTCATGGAACTAGAAGAAGAAAAAATAATAAATCTAACCCAACCTAACTCAATCTTACCTAAACACAACTAACCAAGATAAAATATATTAATGGGTGTATATCACTGGTTCCCACAGTTTTTTGTACCACGTCCCCTTTTGTTGAAATAAAAGTTTCTCGCGCCCCACACCCCTCAACACTAAATTGTATGGGCCAAGAACAAAACAAAAACAAATGAGTTTTAGTAAGTGCACAACGCAAATCACTAGCAGCGACAAGTTTATTCCGATACTTTGTTTTAATTGCCACAAGTGTTGAAGATGCTTTTTCGCATAAATATGTGCTTGAAAAAGACAAATATAAACGAAGAACTTCCCGTGATACTTTGAAATATTTTAACCAAAATTAAGGTTTGTACACAAAGTTGTATTTGGCGGAGGAATCATATTTTATTTGCAAAGCTCATTCTTGAAGTGATTCAGAAGGGAGTCTATATTGACATGGTATTTCTGGAACTCTTCAATTAGACTTTTCAAATGGTTTAATATTTGGATTTTCAGGAACTCGAAACTTGAGTCTCCACCCTGCAGTTTTAGGTTAAGGCTGTTCAACGAGTCAAAGATGTCTGACAAATAAGCCAATATTACTTGGGTACAATGTTTTTTGAAGGCCATGCTTAGTTCATTTTTCTTTTACTCTTCCAAGAAGGTGATTGCTTCATCTCGAAGGTCAAATAATCTTGACAACATGTTTCCTTTTGAGAGCTATCGTATTTCTGTATGAATAAGTAGTATTTTATGACCACTCCCTAAATTTTCACAAAGAGTTGTTAAACAGTCGAGTATTCAACGCTGTTTTTTTATGTAATTCACTACTTTAATACACAACTTTAGACATTATTCAGTTGATTTAAAAGAGTTTTTGCTACTAAGGCTTGTCAATATATACCAAAATGTATCAATGTATCCCACAATGTATCCCAGTCAGATCAGCATTTTTGTCTCTTACTAATTGTACAAATCCTGAGCGAAAACCAAGCATTGAAGGCACGCCATCCATACATACACCGATCAGTTTTTGCTAAGAGTGTTCATGTTTGTCAAAAAAGTCTGACACTGGTTTTATGACATCAATAGCTTTTGTCGTGATCTCCAACCTTGTAGAAAAGAGTAGCTCGTCTTTTATTCTTTCGTTTTCAATATACCGAACATAAACAATTAACTGAGAGCATCGTGCTATGTTTGTACTCTCGTCTAGCTGAGTTGCAAAAAATACCGATTGTTTTACTGTATCAACTACCTGGTTTCGTATGTCTTCGGCCATACCATCAATGCGACGTTTTACAGTATTGTCAGAGAGAGTTATTTAAGATAACTTTTGCGTACTCTGCGTTAAAAGAATAATATCAACTGCCTTTAACAAACACGGTTTCCCAAGCGTCTCTCCAATATTAGGGCTCTTATTTTAGCAATCAAAAGTGATAGCTCATATGAAGCTTCAAGCACATTTCCAGATGGTTTTCCCTTGGTTTGTCCTTAAAAGAGTTATGTTTGGATGACAAATGTCTTTCAAGCCGATTAGTTCTCATTGCATCATTGCTTAATACTTCATAGCAAATTACATACTCAGGCTGTTCGACATTATCTTTACGCATATAAACCCGTATCCGATATAATCATCATTATACATACGTGTCTTTGCTGAGCTAATCTTGATTACAATAACTTCTCTTATTTTTATTAACGAAATCCTATAACGATATGCAAGGGACCGGGAATTTTCATCGGTATAAGGAAAGATCGTTGTACAGAGAGAGACACAATTTGGTACTGTGATATTAATAATATTGTACTAAATAATCTATTTTAATTTAAAAAAATTACCAAAACGAATATAAATGAATTACAACTGTATTGTACACCACATAGATTTCTTAATGAATAATGTAAGCACTACAGTATAAAAAAGATGACTGTATAATTAAAACATGTGTACTATACAATAACAAAATACATAATATGCTACTGTAAGATATATTTAGCCTACATTACCAAAAAAGTCTATCACCTTGGTTTGTTTCCTTTTCCCTTTCCATAAAACTGACCTGACGTTGTCCTAAAAACGCATAGAATCTTTCACAGCACTTATATCGTCTTCCTGGTGGATGAAGAATCGATGCAGTACTTTTGCCGCATCCAATGCCTGCTGAGGTGTAGGAGCTGGAACTTCTTCAAAATCTGTTAGCTCTTTTGATCCGTAGGTGATAATAAGTTCAAACTGTCTGGCCCAAACATCTAATGGCAGGTCACCTTTATCATCAGTCAATCCTTGATTTTCCAGCCATCATGCGTGTTTGAAGGAATGTTTTATTGTATTACTCGTTACCTCGTCCCAGAATTTACTAATCATTAGGATGGCGTCAAGAATGTTTAGTTTAAGATCGTCATTGTTCTCAACCAATTTCATCAAAGGTCTTCTTCTGTAATGGCTTTTTAAACTCTTGATGACACTTTGGTCCATGGGCTGAAGGACACTCGTTGTGTTTGCTGACAGAAAACAAAGTTCAATATTTCGAAGGTCGCACAGTACAGGTTAAGCAGTACAATTGTCTACAAGCAGAAGAATTTTTTTCCTTTAAGCTCGATATCTCACTTTGCTATCGCTTCTTCAAAAGTTTCTAAAGTCATCCACGCACTTGTGTTTGCTTATAGGTCATTGGTAGTTTTTTATGTTTTTAAATCAACGTGGGTTTTTCGACTTCCCTATCACTAACAATTTTCGCTTCACCAAACCTGTCATTTTAGCTAACCAGTCACTAAAACTGTAATTCGTTCTTTAGAGAGCTTTCCACCAACCCGCTTTTCCGATTTAAATTTTTAAGTTCTGTTTTGGTGTAATTTTAAAAATCGTGCCTTCAGTTCAGCCATATGTATTCTACCCAATCATCCGTTACGTTTTTGTTAACATCGAGAGCCTCTCCGCTGATTTTCCGGTAGTTGATCTTGTGCCGCAGCTTCCACTTGCTCAGTCAACCCTCAGATGTATTGAAATTCTCAATTCCAATCAGAGTTGCAAAAAACTCAGCTTTTGTCTTGACCACAGGCCCAGAAAGTGGAATATGGTTTATATGCTGCACTGAGACACAACTCAAACTGTAAATGAAAAGTCGTCAATAGATGACAACATGTGTGTGATAACAGTTAGGCACGCCGTTCGAACAATAAAAACGAATCAATTAACCCCCTGATAAGAATGAGTAGAATAGGTGGCCGCATTCCTTAAGCACAAAACAAAACAACCGCTGGACAATGACCTTGCCACTAGTGACAGGTGGTCTGAACTTTAAACACAATAACACATTTGTCATCGACTATTGAATGCTGAAAAGTCATCGCTATAAAAATAGAACAATATCGGTATAGAGAAAGAATTAATATATTGTCCTTATGACGAACCAACCAACGTTTACTATTTTCATCGTTATGAAGGAATTATCGTTATATAGGCATGGGAGCAGGTAGACAGTGCTTGAAAACGCTCGGTTGTCAAATGCGCGTTACTTCCACATTGAACGGCTCACATTCCATTCTTTCAAGCATTCGATTTCAAATGTATGTCTAAAATCAAATGTTACAGTGGTTTGTTTTAATTTTCTAAACATCATGGTAAATTTACTAGACTAAGTAATAAGACTACCTAAATTTAATTTAATTTTTGACTTGTTTCACGCCCCACCTGACATGTCCACATGATCTAAGGGGGGGCCCTTAGTTTGGGAACCACTGGTGTATATTATAAAGATAAAAATTTGAGTTCCATTCCTGGTCTCATCAATGTAGGATATCTCACAGCCCAGGAAGTTTAGTGTGCAGTTTATAAAGTAGTATTCTGAATTTCTTATGTCATATTACATTATTATCATCAAGCAATTTTCAACTTTTTTGTAATTTTTTTTATCTTTACAGTTTTATTTTGTTTCCTTTAAGTATTTAAAACCAGTGCTGTCATAGTAGTTAATTAAACATATTAAACATTTTGCTTATACAAATAGATGTTGTCTATTATATTTATTGGAAATAAACCACAATTATAATAAGAAATGTAGTTTATATAAAAGTTATATTTGGGAAAAATCCGGTTTTCACCTCAAAAACCAAAATATATATTTACTCGTAAAAATTTATCATTGTTTGGCTTAAAATATTGTTAAATAAATTGCTACTCTACTAGTTTTAATTATGAAACATAAACCAATACTGACAAATAACTATAACTATGTTAATAAGTTTTTAAATTCATAAGGCTTGCGAGTTTTTGCGGCTAAAAGCAATTTTTGGTAACGTAGGCGTTAACACGTTGGTTTACTGTTTACTATGCCGAACACGTAACGCGTGTTGTCACCGCCATTTCGTTTTATTTCCAACTCTCCTGAAATGTTGGAAAGTTAATTGAACTTTTACCGAATCCGGTTAATGCTGTAAAATGAGTAATTTTCGAGCTTTATGGCTTATTGGCTATTAGAGTTTTTCTTTCAGTAGCAATAACGGTTTTTATAGCAACATAACCTTTTAAATAATCGATTCTAAAAGGCATGATACAAGAAATAAAAGTTAATTTATATTTTGTTCTCTATCTAGTGACTTTTATATACTAAATGTCAAAACTGTGGGATTGCCAGTAATAATCACTAAAGATGAAGTGAAAAAGTAATGTAGCTTTATAAAAAACAATTAACCCTCTATTGCAAATACGATTTTAGACAGTAACAAAAAAATTTTTAAGGTAAATATGGGAAAATAACGTAATTTAGACTAGTTTTAGTTAGTTATTTATTTTTAAAAGTATTTATTTCTTTGAAAAAAAAAGTGTATATTCAGATATACATTGTGCATATATTATTAAAAAAATTACAATTCTATACCTTAGTCAATACAGATTTTTCATAGACGGTTTTTACGATAATATAAAGAAAAGCAGACACAATATCTACAAATAATCTACTAATAATAAAAAATATTAAAACTATTGATGACAATCTAGGAAACAGTTTCTGTCTGGTACAAAACATAGGAAACAGTTACATTTAGTGCATTTTACTTTTGTTATTTTTTGGCATTTTTTATTCTTACATCTGCCTGTCTTTTTTTCATAGAAGGGCCAATGGTCCATTCTATCAACAATACAGTCTGCGTTTGCGGAGACACAAGTTTTATTTTTTTTTGTCCAATGAGGGTGTACTGCCGAATGGGCGACCTCTTTTGCTAACTTACTAGCCCAAAATAAACTCTGAGCAACATCTGCCTTGAAGTTATATAAAGACAGCTGTTGTTTTTTAGGAATTCCATAGTCATCGCTAGCTCGCCTATACATAAGCCAAGCAATTATGACGCTGATGTCCATTAGATGAAAAAATATTCTAAGATAATATTTTCTGGACCGAATCTTTGTTCGGTAAAGTGCCAAGACAGAATCTATCAAATCCACTCCCCCCATAAATTTATTATATAAAATAATAATACTGGGGCATTTTATTGTTATGCTTTCCTTTTTTTACGGTCGTACCTCTGGACATTCGTTTCAGGAGAAGCACTGGCAAATGTACTTAGCAATGTCAATGCCTTATTGTCATACCATTTGACTACTCTGAGTGTTGTGCTGTTATGAACAGCAACATTTTCCACACAACTCCCTCGACTTTGCTTTATTATCACTTTATCTGCTGGCAGCTTGTTTTCGGGAACACTGTTTGTACAAACTGTACGAAAACTCTGGATGCCATTTTCAGATAATTTTATTTGCAACTCAGGACTGCAAAACCAATTGTCATAAAATAGCAAAAAGTTTTGGTTTTTTGGTATGCGTTCAGCTAAGCGAATAACAACATTACTGCTGGCACTTATATCTGGTAAATCATCTGGTTGGTTTTGAGCTCCACAATAAACCTCAAAATCATATACCATGCCGCTCGCATCTGCAAGACAAAACCCCATTTCTTTGGCTTTTTGGGATTATATTGCTTTAGTCTGCTACGTCCTTTATAGGGAATAATTTGCTCGTCGACAGATAAATGTTGCTCTATTGTTATGGACTTCATATTGTGCCTTATAATTTTAATCACGTTTCTTATTTTGAACAAACGATCTGGCGGATTTGATGGTAGTTGATGATTATCAGCAAAATGTATTTTTTTTTATTTGCTCAAATTTTTCTCAACGGCATTACATCAGCGACTTAAGAAATTCTACAAGCATTACTCCAGTACATTCTAGTACCTGGTGCCGATATTAGTGACATATAGAAACATGCTCCTAAAAACTGTTCCAGATCCTTTGAATCCACAGAAAAGTTTCCATATATATCTGTTTGTGTAGCATACAAATTTGATTGCTCCACTATATAATCTAACAAAGTTTTATCAACTAATTTATAAAAATATTGGACGGGAGTTTTCACTTCTATTTTATCATGTAGGTGGGCACCCCAATGAGGCGTTTGAGCTACCTCATTCTTTGAATTTGTCCATTTCAAAACTATTTTCTTTTTTCCATAATTTGAACAAATGGGAATTTGATCATTTGTTAGGTCTGATAGAGGTAGCGGTCGGTCTTCATCATCAGAAGAATCCGCTTGCTGACGCAATTGCTCACCTTCGACTGTTTCATCATCACTACTAGATGAATCTAGAAACAAGAATTTACTAAAAAAAGTTGCAATATGCAGGAAAAAAACTTACCTTGTAACATATCTGGTAGATAAGTTTTATCTGTTACGCTATCATCGCTGCTATAATCAAGATCGCTCTCAATATCTGGTAAAAGTATATTTGTTTCCTTTTGTTTGCCATAAAAACGTGTTGGATCCATGATCAAAATAAAAATACCAAAAGTACCGAAAAATGCAGTCACTATTGCACAGTGTACATTTGAATATACAGTTGTAAAATATGCACTACTTCTTCTCACGAGTCGAAGATTGAAACACGAAACACACCCTGCTATTTAAAGGACTTTACAAGACTAAATACTAAATTTTATTTCTATTTTTACTTGCGTAAAACCCCACAAATAATTCACTGAAGTGGGCAGTCCTCCTAGCAACGTCATTAGACAACCTTTGCGATGTTGCCATTGTTTTTTGTCGCTGTTATTTGGAATTTCTATAGAAAACCTACATAATACTGTTGCTGCGACATGAATTTTAGAATATACAATGACCAATTTTATTTTAAGCTCGATATAAAGCAATATAGACCAAATATAATATTTGTATATTTAAATATACATGGTACCATAGAGGGTTAAAGGTAAAAATGATAAGCTTGACTTGACAAAACCATTTCAAACGTAAGTAAATCAATACAAGTATGTATCTGTAAAGATGCTAAAAATAAACATAACTATCCAGGTGACTAAATGTGGAATGTCTGTCCAAGAGAAGGATCATGGTTGAAATGGGCACGTTCGTTGACGTAACGGTTAAAGTTCCACGGAGATCGGTATGGGGTCCGACGCTATGAAATTGGCATATGATGGGACCGTGAACTGCAAATTCCGAAAAAGCTATATCCCCTTTCGCCTTTGCGCGTGATCTTGCTGTGCTGGTAGCACCGCGGGACGAGCCGGATCTCCAATTTCAGGTAGGACGTAAGAGCAACATCGTGAAGGAACTCGCGGCAGAGAAGTCAAAAGATAAAAAATCAAAGAAGAAAAAAGATGGCAAAATCATCATTCTAAAGGGTAAATGGGTCAAATATCTGAAAGTGCTATCTACACCAATATAGCAAATGGAGGTAGCATACACGGGTGGTAGCCTGGAAGGCAGGGAAGACTGCGGCTGCGCTGGAGAGGGTGATGCCCAACATTAGGAGACCCAAATCAGAAAAGATGAGGGCCTTACACGGTGTTGTAGAGTCAATTATCCTTTTCCGCAACTTGTGGCGTACGCTGATAATGTAGCATTGATTAGCAGAAATCTAAATAATTAAAGGAAGAATTTGCGAAGTTGTACAAGAAAGCATCCAACAGGGGTTTGGCAATGAATCAAAATAAAACAAAATACCTAATATGCTATGAAGACCACAACGGTATCCAAGGCGGAGAAGAACATCTTTGGTACCAAAGTGTATGGCGGAAGTGGTATCCCGATTTTAGGGTTAGTGTAAAATTAAAGCGTCTGATCCAGAGTGGAGGGCTACAAACAGCGTGACTTAGAATGGGTGACTGATAACTAACTCACCAACCCGCCTGGCAAGCGTGGTGTTTTAACTGCCATTACTCCCCCCACTTTTATCATGGCGAATAATACAACAAAAGAAAATGGTCCTCAGGTGGGTAAGAAAATTTCTGAATCCCACACCTCAAAGGTCTGCCTCACGGTATCTGGGAGAGGCAATAATTCGCTTTTTATAGATAAAAACAAAAACCCAGCACAGCATAAATCAAAAAAATCCCTCAACCTGTCAATAGGGAATTAGAATATTAGATCAATGTCCACGGAAGAAAAAGTACATGAACTGGAAGAAGAATTAACAAACATACAATGGGATATCATAGGCCTATCAGAAATTCGACGAAAAGAAGAAAACCGAATACAGCTAAATCCGGTATTATAAAGAAAATGAAAAGAATAGTGAATTTAAAGTAGAAATAAAATAAATAAAGCTACAAGTAAGCATGTTCAAATTATCAAAGGTATATCAGATCGTCTCGCCTATGTCATACTTAAAATAAGAACATCAATTAAAATTATCTAGGTATATGCCCCCACGACAGCTTATGATGCAATGTCAAACTGGATAGAAAACTAAACAAAGAAGAAACTAAAATAGGAGATTTCGGGTATGGTCATAGAAATAATAGAGGTGCTACTTTGATGAACTACCTAAAAGAAAAGCATCTATACACAATGAACTCCTTTTACAAAAAGAAGCCCCAACCAAATTGGACATGGATCAGCCCTAATGGATCCACAAAAAATGAGATCGACTACATCTTGTCCACGGAACGATATATCATTAAAGATGTAATAGTTATTAACAGATTCACAACAGGTAGCGATGGTAGGATGGTCAGAGCAAAAATTAGTGTTGACGGTAACTATGAAATGAAAAGAAAAATAATTAGAAACTGGGATCTAGTAGATAGAAACAAACTAGGGTAATATAAAGAGATATACAAAGATCTATTAAAAAAACAACTTACCCAAAAATTAGACAGTGATGATAAAGATATAGGCGAAATAGACAACAAACTTACAGCAACGATGATTTTATCAGGAAAAGAAATAGCAAAAAAGGATCTAAAAAAAAACAACTATATATCAACAGAAACAAAGAAGCTTATGGATAAAAGAAGGAAGCTGAACGAAGGAGGCTAAAGGAAATCTATAGAATATGTAGAAATCAATAAAACAATATACAGAATAATAAAAGAAAATAAGAGAAAAGAACAAAAAATAAAAATAGAAGAAGTAATACAGAACAACAAAAATATGAAATGCTTTAGACCGAAATAAGGTATGTTTAAAATAAACAAAATAAAAGATGTAAACGGAGTAGAAACAAACATTAAAGATGACATCAAAAATGTAATCCATCATTTCTACTCAGAATTATATAAAACAAAAAAGAAACCACCAGAAGAAAAAAAAACTTAAGGCTAAAATAAAAAATGTAAACTCAGAGCTACAGCCAGAAATAAGCAAATCAAAAATAAAGAAGGCATTGAAAGAAATGAAAAACAACAAATCGCCTGGAAAAGATGGAATAACTGCAGAGATGCTGACATATGGCGAAAAAGTGGTAATTAGTACTCTAAATTCCTTTTTTAACAAGATATTAAAAGAAAAAAGAATCCCAAAATACTGGAAGGAATCCTTAACCATTATCCTACACAAGAAAGGGGAAAAAGCAGATGTAAAAAATTACCGCAATATAACACTCCTCAATGTAATGTATAAACTCCTACTAAAAATATAATGTATAAAACAAAAATTTTAACCAATAGATTGACGACACATTGACGAAAGAACAAGCTGGTTTTAGAAAGGGATTCAGCACAAGTGACCACTTGAACAAACACATAACAAGTATGAAAAAACTTATAGAATGAGCAAATGAATAACACATTCCTCTATATATAGCTTTCATAGATTTCGATAATTCTTTCGACAATGTGGAACATTGGGCAGTGAAAAGTTCTTTGATTAACAGCAGAATTGACCACAGATAAACAATTAGTAGCAAGCCAAAACAACAATTGAGTATATGAAGGAACAAAATCAATATAAATAAATATAGGCGTCAAATCAATATGAATAGATCAATTTAAATAAATAAATATAGGGGAACACAATATCACCAAAACTTTTCAATCAGGCTCTGTAAGATATCTTTAAAATAATAGAATTGGAAAAAAAGGGTATAAAAATTTGTGAACAATGCTTGAACCATCTAAGGTACGCTGATGACATCGTATTAATAACCGAAAAAGAATTGTTTAAAATGATAAAAGCACTGGACGTAGAAGCTGGAAAGATAAGCCTTAATATGAATTACAGTAAGACGAAAATCATAAAAAAATACAGACGAAGACATTACAATGAGGATCGGACAAGATGAAATAGAAAAAGTTCAGGATTGTAACAGCAGAGATAAAAAGACTAGTTAGACTGGCATGGGCGGCATTTGGCAAACTGAGCTACTTTCTTAAAAACAAAATATATCCACAGCATCTTAAGACCAAAGTATACAATCAATGCGTACTCCCTGTTCTCATTTATGGTTCTCAAACGTGGACATTTAAAAAAACATGGACAAAATCATAAAAACCCAAAGAGCAACGGAAAGACAAATGTTGCACATAAGACTAATGGATAAAAAGAGAAACGAGTGGATAAGAGAGAAAACAAAAGTGAGGGATGTTAGACAAGAAGTTGCAAAATTGAAATGGAGATTTGCCGAACACAATATAAGACAAAAAGAAGAACGATGGAACAAAATTCTTATAGAATGGAGACCGTGGAAATATAAATGAAGCAGAAGAAGGCCCCAAATGAAATGGGTAGATGATATTAAGAAGCACGTGGGCTCTAGGTGGATGACTGTACGACAGACAGAGAAGAATGGAAAAGGATTGGGGAGGTCTATGTCCAAAGATGGACCAAAGAAGGCTAAAAAAAAATTAGACCTAATATCTATGCTCAAGAAAAAATACAATTGATGTAACAAGGTTAAATATTGGGGAATATGAGTTTGAAAAGTTAGAAAGAACACTTTAAATACCTTGGGGTCTCCGTTAATGGAATTAATGAAAGAAGCATAGTACTCAATGAATAAATTTTTTTTTATTAGAAAAAGATGTCGCATCCACCAAAAGGTTATTAGCGACGGAACAAAATATAAATAACAAAGTTAGACACCTACAGATTGTACAAAATGTTTATGGATTTAAGATAATTCACTATATTTTCATAGGAACAGTTTTGACCTAGAGCCTGTGGTAGAGCGTTTGGGATCTTGTAGCGCTGTCTTTCTTGGTCATATTTACTACAAATTATTAAAAAGTGTTCGACTATTAATCGGACGTTACACTGATCACATATAGGTGGATTATTCTTTGGGAAAAGGTAGGAGTGCGTTAATCTGGTATGTCCTAGACGTAAACGCGCAACCGCAATTTGTTCCCGTCTATTCCGCGACGATGGAAACCACTGAGACACATTATTTTTAATTTTATTTAGATTGGAATTAGTTCGAGACCACTCATTTCGCCACAAACACAACACTTAATTTTTAAAATAAGCTTTTAAGTCACTGGAGACACACTTGTCTATCGGCTCCGACAAATCACTTAAAATAGCCTCTCGTGCAATCCTGTCATCTTCTTCATTTCCTGTTATTCCAACGTGTGAGGGAACCCATAAAAATTGGACGCTTCTTCCATGTTCATGAGCTTGGGAAAGCTGGTGTTTTAGCAACTTTTCAAAAGGATGTTTCGGAAAAATGTGTTTTAATGAGTTTAGAGAGCTAAGGGAATCTGTTATGATAAGGGCTTTAGTGAGTGTAAGCTCGTTAAGAAGTTTCACAGCACGGTATATGGCGTAGAGTTAAGCTGAATATGTGCTGCATGCTGAGGGTAAACGGAAAAGAAGATTGTTTTCTGAAGAAACGATTGATGCCCCCACTCCGTCTTCGGATTTATATGCATCTGTATAGATTTTATGGTAGTCGGGGTACTTATTTATGAGGGCCTTAAACTTGGACCGAATCAGAGAATGATGTGTATTAGATTTATCTATATACTCTAGAGATGCGTCACAAGTTGGTATATCGATCAGCCAAGGCTCGGGGTATTTAATATCTGAGGAGAAAACCTCCGGAAAATTAATGTTTAGATTTTGAAGAATGGATTTAATTCTTTCGTAATATGGTTTTTTAGTATAGCGAATATCTTGGAATACGTTTACATATTTATTTGTAAAAGTATTTTGATATATTGGCTTTGAAATATTTCCAGCGACTGAGGCTGCATGTGATAGAGCGAGGTACATGCGGCGGTGATGTAGCGATGGTTCTCCTAAAAGAGCATAAATGCTGGATACAGGTGTAGTTGGGAAAGCCCCTAAGATTAGTCTAAGACTTTTATTATGAATAATATCTAATGATTTCAGTAGAGATTTGTTAGCAGTGGAATAGGCAATTGCTCCATAATCTAGCTTAGAACGTATTAAAGATTTATACAGGAGGAGTAGAGTGGATTGGTCTGAGCCCCAGTTTTTATTACAGAGAGATCTTAATACGTTTATTCTTTTATTACAGGAAAGGATGAGTTGTGAGATGTGATTTTTCCATGTTACCTTTGAATCGAAGATTAAACCCAAGAATTTGTGGTGATCTCTAAACTCCAGCTGTTTCTCATACATTCTTAGGTTAGGAGGTTGTGGCAAAGAGCTTGAAGAGAATACGACTCCTATTGATTTTTCTATTGAAAATTGAAAACCTGTAAAGTTGGACCAATTTTCGAGAGTATCTAAAAAGTTTTGAAGAATTGATGATATTGAGGAAATATTTTTACCTTTAATAGATACCACTAGGTCATCAGCGTATAAACGAGCCTGTAAGGGTGCTTGAATGTTTTTAATGATGTCGTTTATTGCTACCAGAAATAGTGTTGGACTGAGTATGGATCCTTGGGGTGTACCATTTTCCAAACTATAAATATTTGAAGAGATATTATTTATTTTTACTTGAAAAGATCTGTTATTTAAAAAGTTTTGGATGAAAGCAAGGCAGTGACCTTGAATATTCCATTTATAAAGTTGTCTTAAAATGTTGTATTTCCAAGCTTTATTAAATGCACGTTCTAAGTCAAAAAATATAGCAACACATTTTTGGTTTGTAGCAAGAGCTTCATGTATTTCACTTTCTAAATCTAAAATGTTGTCTGTGGATGACCGATCTTTTCTAAAGCCATTTTGCTCTGAGATTAAGAAATTGGAATTTTCTAAAACCCACGAGAGTCTGGAGTTAACAATATTTTCTAGTAATTTGCAGGTTGTCGATGTCAGAGATATGGGTCGATATGATTCTGGGTCATATTTAGGTTTATTAGATTTTAGGAGAGGAATGACTATTGCATTTGACCAAATAGCTGGCCATTGGTGGTGAAGCCAAATTCTGTTGAATACGTTTAAGAGATACGTTATGGCTGAAACAGGGAGATGTTTCAGAAATGCTGAAGGAATATCATCAGGCCCAGGACTAGAGTCCTTCAAGTTAAGAATAGATGAGTTTATCTCTTGAAAAGTGATGGGATGGTTTAATGAATTATTTTGTGCTTCAAACAGATAAATGGGATTTTGTTCGGCGAATTCTTTGGCTTTGAGAAAATTGGTGGTATACTGTTGATTCGATGAGTGGCTTTGATAGATTCTTCCAAAAATGTTTGCAATATCGCTGCTCGATGTTATGAAATTATTATTTTCTTTTAGCCCCGTGAAATTATATGAAGTATGTAAACCAGAAATTTTCCTTACTTTGTTCCAGACATCAGAGAGGGGGGTATTGCTATTAATTTCCGATACGTATTTGTTCCATGAATATTTTTTAGCCGTTTTGACAGTTAGCTGTGCCCTTGCTTTAAGCATTTTGAATTTTAATTTATTTTCGGATGTTTTATGTTTTTTGTATCGGTTTAGGGCTGATTTACTTTCACGGATTGCTGTCGCACAACGGTCATTCCACCATGGAACAGGACATCGGCCTTTAACAGATTTAGATTTACCAATAAATTTGTGGGCGGCGCTTAAGATAAGTTGAATAAACTGCTCTACTTTCGAGTTAACATCGTCTGTTATATGCAAACTGGAAATGTTATTATCGATATATTGGGAGAACTTTTGCCAATTTGCATTTTTTATTCTCCACTTAGATATGAATATGGGTCCTGATGAGGGATAATTATGCTTTCTAATTAGGATTGGAAAATGGTCACTACCATATGTATAGGTTTGAGCATCCCAACTGAGGCAATGAGCTAAATTTGGGTCGCAGAGAGTTAAATCAATGCATGAGGAATATCCTGTTGAAATATTGAATCTTGTAGGGCTACCATCATTAAGAAAATTTATATTAAGTTGATCTAAGGTATCGGCAATACTTGAACCTCTGACAGACGTGTGATCTGAACCCCATATTATGTTGTGAGCATTAAAGTCGCCTAGAATTATACGAGGACGTGGCAGTTGCTCTAATAACCTGCAAAGGCTATCAGAACTTACTTGTTTGTCACAAGGAAGGTAAACATTGCAAATAGATACTAAACTGGTAGATATGATTCTGATAGCAACGGCCTCCAAATCACTGACTATTGGAATTTGTATCGCCTCGATGGATTTGTTTACTAGTATTGTTACACCACCGCTTGCACGACTTGCATCTGTACGGTCTTTGCGGAAACAAGTAAAATTTTTTGAATTGTACAACTGATTCGTCTTTAAGTTTGTCTCCTGTAGACAAATAATATCTGGAGAATATTCGGATAAAAGAAGCTGTAGCATAGGGAGGCGATGGAAAAATCCATCAATGTTCCATTGAAGTATTGAGTTGAATGCTGTTAACAGATTCGGAGTTAGATGATACTGAACAATTGTCTACAGAAGAGTCACTATCTAAGTCAGAAATATCTTTCCCTAAATGGTTGATTAGTTTTTTTTGAAGTTTTGTAAACTTGCTTTTTGTAGATCTATCATTTGCATATTGATAGCTGCTTTTTAAAAGATGGATTAAACCAGCCATATCAGTTGTGAATTCTTTAACGACGCTAATAGTGTCGGGGGAGCCTTGGACATTATCAATCAATAAGGACAATTGGTGGAAATTTAAAACGAATGGTGGGGTATGATTATCAATGAAATTTTCAAGAGTTTCCCGTGTAGATGGAACTTGAGATGAGCGCGGTTTTTTTTTGTTTAGAGGGTTTGGGTTTTGCAAACAGATTTTCTGATGAAATTGCTAAGTCTGAGGGAGGCGTGTCGATCTCACCAATACTGCGTTTTATGGAAGAAGTTGCGTTTTCGCAATTGCTATTAGAGTTTTCACGTAGATGCTGTGGCTTTATTACATTTGGAAGTACTGGAGCAAATTCATTGGTACTGACAGAAGTCGAGCTTGAAGTTTTATTTGTAAGATTGGTTGAAATGGTTGTTTCAAAAAATTGTGATGATGTATCAGTTTTATTAGAATTTTCTGCAGTTGTATCTAATGGAAAAGGAGCTGATACATTGAAAAATATTGCTTCCGAAGTTTGTGAAAACGGTATTGCCGCTGAATGAGGTTGATTAAAAGTGTTGCTATGAGTAGGAGTATTAGTAATTTCTTCGTCATGGAGATTTGTAGGTGTAGGTGATATGCTCGGATTTGATAATGGATAACTTGATGACTGCTGGGTGTTTGGTACCTTGTGTAGTATACTTGTTGACGCTGTTTGATTTGGTACTTTATTGTTTGACTCAATATGAGTTGATTCCGTTATTGAACTGTTTTTGCATTGGGATGATATGTGCCCTGTATTTTTGCAAATAAAGCAGGTGAGTGTACCTTGTGACAAAAATATGCGGTAAGGTGTTTGGTCGAAATTTATTAGAATAGAATCTGGAATTGGTGATGTTATAGGGCTTATATAAACTTGCCTCCGAAAGCTCAATATCTCAATATGTGACTATATTCGGGAAGGGTCGAGCTAATTTTCAGAAATGTTATTGGAGAAATAAGCTTTAAACCGATATTCTGTAATTATTCAACTAATACTTGATGAGGAATTGACGGGCAGACTCCAGACAGGACTAGTCTTTCTGCTGGAGAGACAAGTCTTCTTGCTGTTACCACTTCGCCGAGTACTTCTATAGAGTCATATTGTGTCATGAAGTTATCTACTACGGTCTTGTTTGCCAAATACATGCAGATTCTATTATGAGATAATCTAGATGAAAAAATAATATTTTTTGGGTTGATGATTGTACCCAAAGGAATGAGATAATCCTGCAGTTTAGCATTATCGATACAACTAAATACAATTGCTTGGTTCTTACTCGGAAAAGAATGTGAAGCGGCTGAAGCATATCTGTTTGTGATATTCGATCGTTGATTTACTGGACTGGTTAGATCGGAAGATGTGTTTACATTGTGTGAAGTCATTTTGAGGTGCAGTGGCAAAGCCTTACTCCGACTCTGGTAAGTGAAAAACCAGTCGCATGCTACTATAAGCTACTTATAGCAGCTAACCTCACAAAATGATTGTACGGTAGTTTATATTTATTCTTTGACTTTTTCTTTTCACAATAATAAAATAATAATTACGTATAGATGACTTACGTAGTAATATCTAGTAGATAAACACTTTAATTTTAAAAAACTATTTAATAAAACCACTTGTTTTTATTAAAAACTAGGAGTACGATATCGATACAACTTAACCGTACCTTGCCAGGGCCGGTCTCCAAATGAATAAATTCTGGAAGGAAATTAGACATTATTGCTAAAAATAAAGATATAAATAAAAATCATTTATAAAATAGCATACCCACACTAAACTTATTTAATAATGAATTTTGACTAATGGACACCTAGAAAGGAGAAATTCATAAGCAGTTATCAAGAAAATCATCAAATGGAGACCAGTATCAGGCAGACCACGAGGAAGATCAAAGACGAGATGAAAGAACCAGACAATTGCTGATCTTAAGAATATGGGAGTTATATTTAGAACGAACCTTCTACTTGCTTGTTTTGGAAATCTTGAAAACACCTGAAGAAAATATCTTTGTTCTCTTTATATGTTCGTGAAGATCGAGGTTTAGGGGATGAACAGGCAGCTATCATAACACTATATATACCGTTCAAGTGTATTATTCATTTAATAATGTTGACAATTTTTTTCTAGGCTAGTATATTTGATTTTCCACCCGTTTGGTCGGAGCTAAGAAGAAACTCTCAACTATGCGATGGAATTATTACATGTGGGGACGGCCGAGAGTTCAAAATTCATCGCGCCATTCTGGCAGCGGTCAGTCCCTATTTTAAGGCTCTTTTTACCAATTCTATTAACAAGGATCACCAAGAAGTCACGCAAGCAACAATTTTAATACCTAGTAACGTGTTCGAAAATATTTTAGGTAATTACAATTTTCTTCTTACTTTTATTGAAAAAAACTAGACTTTTTAGAATTCCATTTTCCTTATATAGTCTATTAAGTTTTTTAGTTCACTGCTTTTTCAAATATTTTGGCCCTGATCTACGATACCTAAAGATAGATATAAAATTAGTACTAATTAAACATATGTAATTGTATTATTTTTGCAGATTATGCATATACAGGAAGTTGTTGCATAAATAAGAGTAACGTAAAAGAACTGTTGAAATACGCAGATCAATATCAATTGTTAGACGTCCTTCAAATGTGCTGCAACTACTTAATTGATGAAATATCTCCTGTCAATTGTTTGGAGACAATGAGATTTGCTAGCCGTTACTTTTGCAAAGAGTTGATGAAAGTAGGAAAGCTTTATATAACACATAACTTCCCAATGTGAGTATTAACAAACTATACTTGAGTCCAAAAAAATCTCCTGCTTCAATCAAAAAAAGTGTAAATATAAAAATATTTAGTGTACAAATATTAACCTCATTATTGAGTTTGAAAAAAGTTTTGATTTTTGGTAAATCGGGTGACGTATTACAAATAAATAATGCAACACGTAGAGAGGGGGTCATAATTTGACCAATTGAAATCGACACGCACCCACTTAACCCATTTGGACAACATCGTAAGCATCAATTTCTATAGCAACTTATTAATGCATCAGTCAATTAAATTCGCAACTTCATAATAAATGAATAACACATCCGTCAAAGCAGCTCAAGCAGTAGCATTATTGAGAGAGGACCTGAAACAGAGAGCTGTGGCAAATCGATTAAATTTAAGCCAATCTGCTGTGTCCCGAGTGTATCGTCAGTACCAAGATACTGGTGATTATGTCCGCCGACAAGGAGGAGATCGTAAACAAATAACAGAGAGAGATGATCGATTTCTTGTATCTAAATCTATGAGAAATCGACATTTGACTGGTGCTAATCTCAAAGAAGAGCTAAGAGAAGTCCGATGTGTGGGTACCAGCATTTGGGCAGTCAGAAGGAGACTGAAAGCAGCCAACCTGACACCAAAAAGGGCAGCCACTTGTCCCAAGCTAACTGCAGCTCAGAAGCAAAGACGACTAGAGTTTGCTCGTGAACATCTGGATTGGGACGACTATCAATGGAGCCAGGTATTATTCTCGGACGAAAGTAGTATCTGCCTACATGGCAACGACAAGAGGCGTCGAGTCTATAGAAGGCCAGGGGAAGGATTTGCTCAATATTGTATATGAAAAATTGTGTCATATGGAGACGGTTCTTGTTTTTTTGGGCAGGCATTTCCATGGATGGGAAAACCGAGCTGGTTTTCGTGCCCGGTGGAGGACGTGGAGGAGTTTTAACGGCGGATCGTTACATCAGAGATATTTTGGAGGAACATGTGGTTCCCTACACGGGATTTATTGGTAATGCCTTTATTTTATTGCATGATAATACACGATGTCATATCGCACGAGTCACTATTACCTATCTGACTGAGATCGGTATACCTACAATAAATTGGCCTGCGTTAAGTCTGGAAATAAATCCAATAAAGCATGGGATGAACTTAAACGAAGGGTCCGGAGCAGAAATCATGCACCAAGGAGCATAATGGAATTGAGAGCTGCGCTTAATGATGAATGGGAAGCAATGCTTCAAGAAATTTATTAAAAAAGTCATTCGATCCATGCGAAATCGATTGGAAGGTGTAATTAGAAATGGGGGTGGCAATATCAGATACTGAAAAACAAAAAAATTCATTTTGTAATTGATGATTTCTCTGTTCAGTACGTCTTTCTGGGATAGTTCCAATGATGAATATTTGAGAAACTCTGTTCGTATTGCATATTGTTTTTATAATGCGTCTTTCAAATAATGAAATAGCAGTTTTTGTTTCAATAATAAAGTTACTATTTGCACATTACATCTTGTTATTTTTATACTTCTTACATTTAAACCGAAGGTGTAATCTCAAATATCGCTTTTGAGTCGATTGTTTTGCACTCAAGTGTAGCATTTCGATGTAGACTGTATTAATTTAGACAATGATGAATTTAACTTATAAGCAGAGTTCGGATTTAAAAGCATAAAGAGACTTTGATTTTAAGGATTCTGCAATTGTTTGTTGCTTATACTTATTTGCACTTTTTTACTGATTCTTGATATAATTTTTTTTTACATTTTATACTAAATTATATATTCTGTCGCATTGTATCTGTAATCAATAATACCATCAATGTAATAAGGTCCATCAAAGTACATTAGATAATCAATACAGGCGGTTTCCTGTTCAATTTCTTTGCTTAAAAAAAATGCAATAAATATGTATCCGGAAGTGCTTCATGAATGCTTCGTTATGAAGATAGAACATGTTAACGTATATAGTATCTTTTTGGCCTATATAGGATTGAGGCAGTCTGTACAAGTCTCCACAAATCGTAGAATCCAAAATAGGATTTATGAAAATTTTATTTTTGTTCGAAATTCCGACTCAATTTCAGCACAAAATTGATTTTGAAAACTTCAAAATCGTAGCCCCAATCTGCTTCTATAAACCAAGTATTATCTAAGAAGCCATAAAAATTGAAAAAAGGCCAAATGGTCTCAATAAAAGAGATGACGGCATATGGTTACCCTAAAATAATAAAAATATATATAAAAAAGCACCAAATAAGCACAAAGATTCAATAAGGTGTAAAAATTAAGAAAAAAAGCAAAAGAACGAAGAAAAGAAGAAAAGAAAGATTAATATTTTCTGTCTTTTAAGAAGCAACACTAAAATGGCTTCGATATGGATGCAATAGCGACATCTGATAATAAATCCGTAAAATAGTTTCAAAACACAATTCAGATTTCTGCTTTAATCTGTGCTTAATAAAAATTGCAAAGCAAAACAGACGTTGATGAAGGTGTTAAAAGAGACACGGGGAATCTAAAATTTGCATTCCACGACATGTCTTTTCAACTAAGCAGAAATCCTTAGCGAATTGGTTTCTTGTACTCGTACAGAGTAGATCCGAAAAAATGAAAAAGACAGCAAATATTTGATTTCACGCAAACAGCGCCTATGTATCTGTTGATACGTATTTCGACCTAATAGGTCTCATCAGAACAGTTCCATCAACACAGGGAACACCTACGAATAACTGTTCCGATGAGACCTATTAGGTCGAAATACATATCAACCGATATATAGGCGCTGTTTGCGTGAAATCAAATATTTGCTTTCTTTTTCATCTACTCTGTACGAGTACAAGAAACCAATTCGCTAAGGATTTCTGCTTAGGTGAAAAGACATGTCGTGAAATTCCAACTTTAGATTCCCCATGTCTCTTTTAACACCTTTATCAACGACTGTTTTGCTTTGCAATTTTTAGACAGCACAGATTAAAGCAGAAATCTGAATTGTGTTTCGAAACTATTTTACGAATTTACTTATCAAATGACTTATTTTTTCATATTTCGTTCATATTTAAAAAGAAAATATTCTTGCTGTTATTATTTATCATAAGTATAATGCTTATAAATCCGGAGTCTAGTTATAAAAGTTTAATTACATTGACTTTCAGTATTACAGTATTTTAAATTTCACATGATTAAACATAGTTAAAAATTTTTTTTAGTTTGCTGACAGAGAGTCAAGAATTTTACCATATATCTGTAGATTATTTAAAAGAAATTCTTAAAGATGATGACCTTAACGTCAGATCAGAAGAAACCGTTTTTCAAGCTGTCAAATTATGGATCGAATATTACCCTGAAACGCGAAAAGAAAATCTCTTCGAACTTTTGAAATGTATCAGGTAAAATCATCATCATCCAGCCCCATTTTCACATCCATTGTTGGATATAGGCCTTCTCCAAACGTCTACAGTTCTCTCTATCTTTAGCTGCTGCAATTCAGTTTGTTTCTATTCTCCTTAGGTCGTCGGTCCATCGAGTAGGTGGTCTGCCTCGACTTCGCTTGTCGGCTTTTGGTCTCCACTCCAATAATCTCTTCGTCTATCTTCCGTCTTTCATTCTAGCAACATGTCCAGCCCACCTCCACTTTTGTTTATTGATTCGCAGTATAATATCGTCTAGGCCAGTTCGTCGGCGTATCTCCTCATTTCTCACGCGATCTTTCAAGGTCAGGTCCAGCATTGATCTCTCCATTCGCCTTTGTATTACCCTCAGTTTTTCGGCAGTAGCTTTCGTTAAAGTTAGGGTCTCTGCTCAATAAGTCAAGACTGGTAAGATGCATTGGTTAAATGCCTTCCTTTTCAGGTAAATTAGGATATTTAGTTTAAAAATGTCTCTCATCCTTCCATATGCCGCCCATCCCAACGTGATTCGTCTATTTAGCTCGCAGTTTTGGTTGTCTCTGGTTATTCTAATTTCATGACCAAAGTATGTGTATTTATCGATTAATTCGACCTTGTTGTTATTAATCTGTATCTCTTCGCTGGGATCCATATTGGTCATCATTTTGGTTTTCTCGAAATTTATCTCCAGCCCAGTTTCTTATAGTATGTCATTCAGTTCTTGGAGCATGTCTTTGATCTCTCCCAGATTATTTGACAGAAGCACGATATCGTCCGCAAAACGTAGACGGTTTAATCTTTCTTCATCGATAGATATTCCTTTCTCTTGCCATGTTAGTTTTTTAAATGCATACTCAAGAACGGTAATGAATAGCTTTGGTGACATGGTATCACCTTACCTGACTCCCCTTTTTATATTTATTTTATTAGTTGCAGAATGTAGACTTATGGTTGTTGTGGCATTTTCATATATATTTTTGACTATATTATAATATCTGTGGTCGACCCTGCAATCTTGTAGTGCTCTTAAGATGTATCAAACGCCTTTTTAAAGTCTACAAATATCAATGCCAAGGGACGGTTATATTCGTTAGTTTTTTCTATCAGGGTTTTTAGGCATTGAAAGTGATCGTTTGTGCCGTAATTAGGGCGAAAACCAGCTTGTTCCCGAGGTTGGTAAAAATCCAGCTTTGTCTCTAATCTGTTCGTTATTTTTCGGGTGCATAATTTATAAAGATGGTTAAGGAGACTGATTGGTCTGTATCTTTCCAGGAATTTTGGCTGTCAGTACTGAGCCTCCTATCTTTATCGCTTCTGTGACGACACCGTCCTCCCCGGAGCTTTGATATTCTTCGTCTTTTTTAGAGCCTTGTAAATTTCGTCCAAGGAGATTTCTGGGATATCTTCGGAACCCTGATTTTGAACCTTTCTTTGTTGATATTCAACTATATCTAGAGTCGATTGGTTGCTATATAATGTCTCATAGAATGATTCCACAATTTGTAACAAATGTTCTCTGTTTGATGTGATGTTGCCATTTCTATCCTTGAGTTTGACTATTTGTTTATTTCCATTTGTGAGTTTGCGTCTCATTATTTTTATACTCTTATTTTCCTCAATGGTTTTGAGTATTTTCTCATCTTTGTAGTTTCTTTGTATCAGGTAAAATGCGACGATTTTTTTGCTTAAGTAAAAATATTCTGTATTGTCATTTTTAAGGGTTGGAACCTTGCCGTACGAAAGTATAAAATGTATATCAAATTGGAATTTGATTCAAGAGAATCCCCAGTGCCAGGAGTATCTACAAGACGTAATATCGGTGATAAATGGTCTTAATCAAGATGACCACATAGATTACATTAATAATTATCTTTTCAGGTAAAAACGGTTTTTATTGCTTTCTTATTAAAGGATAGTAAAACATACATAGTTTTCATCATAAAATACAAAAGTTGTGACGAAATAAATAATAATTGTAGGACATTAAGAAAACAAAAGCTATCTATTATTATTTTAAAAATTATTTTAAATATTGTCGAATGTGACACCACTTTAATAAAACAAATATGTAAATAATTACCTACATTATCAACTGAAAACCTGCACAAAGATTTAAATCAAATTTTTTAATTGGTGATTTGGAAAAAATCATAGGCTACCCATGAAATATTATGAATGAAGCTCTTCCCACTTTTTCGAATGTTGCCACGGGGCACCCAGAGCTCGCGTCTCTTCACATATTTGGGCTGGTGTACTAATAGCTACAAAAATAATATTCAGTAAACTTGTACAATAAAACTGACACCAACGTCTAATTTTACTGCTGTGTAATTTAAGTGACATTTAACCTTCCAGCGGTCGCGGCCTTTGTACCAACATGAATGGTCGCGCCTATTTCCTAGATACGCTAAATGCTAATTAGTTATTTTAAGATGTAGGTAATGAAATATTGTATGATTAATACAAAATATATTCGGTGGAAGATTGATACACTGTATTTCTTAAAATTTTTTATTGAATTTCATTAAAAACAACAACGGAGTCATAAATCCCAGATGTCTCCTAGATATTGCATATTACACATATAATTGTATTGCAGTTTTGCAGTTTTGACAAATATGATTTGAATGTTCCATACAGATGAATTTTTGACAAATTTCACAGATGCAGCACGTGATCCTTAAACGTTTATCATTTTGACAATAATTACTCTTCTTTTACTTGCTGCGGCCTCCTCTACTGTCTCTATACCTAATTCTGCTTTTTTTTTAACATTTTTTTCTTTGAGCTTCCCAAATTGAGGTCCTTGGAAATTTTGCACGTCAAGCACGTCAGCACGTCAAGTAGCTGCAATGACATGACTTTACTACAAAATAAAAATTCTTCAAGAACTAGTCGATGATAATGAAGACCGAGAATTGAGTTTTTGAATTGTGATAGGCTATAATTACCCTCTTGTTCACACCAGGTATTTTAAAGGGCAACATTTATCTCGATATGTTGGAAAGCACCAACGCACATTTAATTGTGCATGACTTAGAGAACCAAAGGGACTATCAAGGCAACCTGGCTCTAGACGAAAATTTGCTGCACTTCCAACAAGATGGAACACCTCCTCACTATGCAGCTTCAGTTAGGCACTGGCCAAACAAATCTATTGGTAGGAGAGGTCCTATTGAGTTGCCACCAAGGTCATCAGACTTACTGCCACCTGACTTTTTTCTATGGGGTTACCTCAAGTCAGTTGTTTATAAAACTCAACCTGCGTCACTTGGGAAATTGCGAGAAAGAATTATGCAAGCATGTCGCGCTATTATTAGAACAACATTTGCCAAAGTTCATGTAGAATTTGAAAATAGACTGTACTATTGTTTACAAAACAACGGAACCCACTTAAAACATTTACTTAGTTGACATTTTTAACAAACTTGTAGTTCAACAAAAACCTTATTGTTTATCATGTAAAACGTTGCAACTCTAACTACAAAATTGAAGAGCTTAATAAGAGCTGAATAATGGCATTGATTATAAACCACTACTGGTAGTGGTTTATAATTAATGATAATGGTAAGCTACATTGTTTCAGAATTCTATATAATTGCATTATGTATATAAAGAAACCTGTATTCACCTACAGAACAATTATTGAGTGATAATTGCGTAGATGAGTAGATGGCGGAGTTATTGCTGAATCATGCTATGCCAATCACCCGTTTCTGTTCACTTTTTTGCGTAAAACGTGTTAAGCCACATGAAAATGGTGCCGACTTCACGTACACGTGCTGAATTAAGTGAAGTTTTAAACGAAAATAGCAGTTTTAAATGTAAGTTTTGTTGACGATAGTGATGATAGTGTAACAGACAAAGACTGCGATGATTTTTCGTCTTAATCTAGTGTGGTAGGCATTTTTTCTAATTTTTTTTATAACTAAATTCTACTTTTTAGGCCTAGAGTTCCACACGAAGTGATATTTGCAGTAGGTGGATGGTGTTCGGGTAGTCCTACAAATTTTATAGAAACTTATGACTGTAAGGCAGATAAATGGCTTTTCTGTTGCGATACTGATTCCTCACCAAGGGCTTACCATGGTCTTTGCACACTAAATGGTCTTATTTATATGATAGGTAAGAATAGAAAATTTAATTTGTCACAATTTTTCATCAATGTTGAAAATTAATTAAAAGATAGAAAATAATAGCAGAATAGGAAAGCCCGTTTTTTATCTAAAAGCCTGTTGCTTACTTTCACCATAATTTTTTTGGTTTTTATATACCAAATTTCTAGATGGTTTTATATCTAATTTTCTTCTTCTTATTATTCTTTCTCTTTATAAGCAATTCTGCTTGTTCATTGGCGGATTAATACCTCTATGGGAGGTTGTCAGTCGTCTGAAACTTCTGTTGCCGTTTCGTGCCTTATCTCTCGCTATTTGGACGATACGGGTCTCATCCATTCTGCTTATGTGGTTATTCCATTCTTTTTTCTATTTTGTGTCCATTCATTTAAAGGTACACTGCACATTACATGTTCTTCTAATGTCATCACTTTTCTTTTCATCTCTCAGCGTATTTACTGTAATTCTTCTCGGTACTCTTATCTCTGAAAGAATCTCAGACGTAAATAAATTGTGATTTATATTAGTCATCTTAAGTCTTTCGATTATTGCATAAATATTAATAAAAAATAAACAGCATGCAGAGTTTAGGCAAAAACTAATGCTTTTTACGATAAAGCTTAAGAACAACTACTGAATGACGTCAACTAATGCAAATGGCGGGAGATAAGCGAATTACCCTAACGATATGAGACCCCGCACAGTCTTGTACACTTGTACACTGTGTAGACACTACCTCGTTTCGGTACTATAAGCTTAATGTTCCTTTAGCGCGTCGTGATGTTTTAATTTTCCATGTCTTCGTATTTTATTTGGTAAATCTTATCACGTGGTACATCCTTGGATAATACAAATGTAAGCGAAGAAAGAAAAAAAAAGTAAAGTGAAAGAGGAGTTTAGAAAGAAGGATTTAAGCTTGACAAACGACATTTTGACAGATAAAAAAGAAGAATTTACAGCCCAAAAGAAAAAGAATACTGAAGTGACAGACGACATTTTGACAGATAAGAAAAAGAAGAACTATGACAGCCGTGAATAATAAAAAGATTACAGCCCTATTTGGGACGGGACGTGTGACATTAGAATTTCAATTAGGGGTGTTTCTTCTAATTTATTAACTATAATTCAAGTATTAATAAAATCTTTAATTAAAATGTACGCATCTCTAAAATACTCAACATTGTTTTTATTTCTCTTCTCTTTTAAATCACCTGGTCAACTTTTTCAGCGACTAGCATTAGGAAAAACATCTTAATATACGGAGAGAATTATTGTATGCCTGGCTGTATATTTGACTTTTTCTGACTTTGGTTTATTTATTAAATATGTTTTCGCTATAATTATAAATTCATATTTATCCGCAAAAATAAAAGAATAATTTGTAATAGATATTTATATCGCAGGTGGTTTTGATGGAACTGAATATTTTAATTCTGTAAAATGCTTCGATCCAGTCCAGCACAAATGGAGCCAACGTTCCTGTATGTACTTCCCACGATGTTACGTCAGCATTGTAATCCATCGAGGATTAATTTACGCGTTTGGCGGTTTTAATGGAAGACTGAGAATGAACTCGGCTGAAAGATATGATCCCGAAAAAAATCAGTGGGAACTGATACCTCCTATGCAGAAGTCACGGTCGGATGCTGGCGCTGCAGCGGTGAGGGATAAGATATATATCGTTGGAGGTAAATTATTTACCGATAAATACATGATTATTTGTGTAAAAAATATTAATATCCTAAAACATACCTTTAGCTTAAGTTTTTTTTCTGCTTTGCTTTTTTCCTCTTACAAATTTGGGAATTAGGAGAAAAGAAAAAAGCCAGAAAAACATCGCAAACATTAGTATCTAAACGATTTGACCGATAACAAAAGCAGTGACTACTAGCTATAAAAATGTACTAATAATGTACTACTGATATTTCCAGAACTGAGAAAATCAAAGTTAAATCGTATAGACTAATATCGTTGGTACCAATTATTTCCAAACTACACACAACCCAAAAGTCTAAGGATAATGACAGAAATTTCATGACCATATAAATTTGCTTGTACTATAATTGTTGATACAGAACACTCACTTATTATCAAAAAAAATTTAAAACTGATAGCAATACGTGTTTTAGAATGTTTTTTATAAGGGATAAAAAAATCGACATATGCTTTGTTTTTTTTTTAAATTTTAGTCACTTTATACCATTCTTGGTTAATACGTAAGTTAAAGATATTGTCTTTTACCATGCAACGACAACATTTAACGTTGAACGAGATCAATAGAGCCGTGAGCCTCCTTCAAGCTGGTATCCGACAAACTCAAGTTGCTGACCAGCTGGGTGTCTCCCAAAGGGTCGTAAGTTGTTTGTGGCATCGGTTTAGAGACACTGGGAGTCCAACCGCGCAACATCCAGGATGTGGTCGTTCTACAACCGTCGCTCAAGACCGATATTTAATTTTAAATGCGAGAAGGCAGCCAACAATCAAAGCACCCGAGCTGGTTAATGAATTACAGCTTGCACATATTGTAACAATTAGCAGCAGTACTGTGAGAAATCGTCTCCATGAAGCCAATCTTCGTAGTCGGCGACCACTGAGATGTTCACCTCTATCTAGAGGCAATCGCGCTGCAAGATTAATCTGGTGTCAAGAGTTTCAGAATTGGACTGACAATGACTGGGCCACAGTTTTGTTTAAAGACGAGTCTAGATATGGATTTTATCCAGATTGTCGTGGGACAAGAGTTTGGAGATGACCCGGAAATGGAGAACGATTATGACATCTTCAATGTATAAGTACCAGTACGACATCAGTACGACATCTTCCGTGTATGCATACAGAGTTGGTACATTATTGGTATGGGGAGGAATCATGATTGACGGAAGCACTGACCTCATTTTCCTACGTGGCTTTCTCACAAATCAGCAATATTTGGACACTGTTCTTGAACCTGTTGTGCGCCCCTTTGCTGCTGCTGTTGGAGAAAATTTTTACTTTATGCATGATAACGCGCGACCACATGTTGCGCATATTGTAAGAATTTGGTTGGATAACAAGGGATTGATGTATTGCCGTGGCCAGCACAATCACCGGACTTGAATCCCATTGAGCATGTATGGGACATGCTCCAACGAAGAATTACTCCACATATGGGCAATATCTACAATGAGTTTTAATTAAAAGAGCTTCTGAGAGAACAATGGGCACAACTACCTCAAGCAGATATTAACAATGTGATTCGGAGCATGAACAGTAGATGTAGAGCTGTGATAAACCAACGTGGTGGCCATACTTTATTTTAAGTTTATATTTCGTATTTTTGACATTTTATGGTGGTATGTGAAAGATGCGTGATTTGCAATATATTTTTTTTTGATCCAATTTTCTTTTTTTTGCAATTTATGGTTTTTGACAAATTAAACAACAAGGGGACAAGACAACTTCGAGGACCTGTTGATAACAACCGTTGTTATCAACAGGTCCTCGAAGACACTTCATCTCAGGACCATTTTACCTATGTAGGTCATACGTCGCCATGTTACCAAATCCAACGGTAACTTAAACATCATAATTTGTAACCACATATAATGTAAAGCAACTGTAAATTTATATCATTTAAAGGGTTTTGACCCATATATTTTGGTGGCTCATAGCAGGTATACCTCGTTTGCACTGATGATGGATTTAACAATCCGAAAACGTTTTGTAATATATTTGTGATAGCCCGTTTAGGCATTTTATTATATACCTTTTATAAAAATAGAATGGATGATATGTAATCCTTTGTTTTCTAGTAACTACAGTTTTATTCATAGGTGCATAGTAGTATCTCGTTATTTTTATATAGCTCGCCACAGTAGTTTCGCCATGTTTCCAATATTTCGTCAGTATCAGCATTTAGATTACCTTCTTTATCTATTACAGACTACGTTTAAGAATTAAATCCTCTGATAAGGAGTTTGATCTTCGTAGAAGTAGTCATAGTAAATTAGTTAGATACAAAATGTTGGTTATTCTGTAGAATAAGATCTATTTCTTTTAATAAATTTACCATATGAATTAGTAATATACCCAATAAATATATACATTTAAATAAAAAAAAACTTGTTACTACTGATGAAATTTATTTTAAAATAATATTTCCTATACAAGATCGAATTGGTTGAAATAGATGAAAAGTCCTTAGACTCCTTTAAGTGGCCTAAAATGTATAGTTGTTCTATAAGACAAAAATATTAAAAACTATAATATTATAGGATTCAATGGCCAAGACGTCATGAGTTCCGCCGAAGTATACGACACAGTAACCCGACAATGGACCTTCATTCAAAAAATGAACTCCCCTCGCTCTGGAGTAAGTCTGATAACTTTGCGCAACGTCATGTATGCCATTGGTGGTTTTAATGGTTCGACAAGATTGTCCAGTTGTGAGAAATTCGACCCAGATATATTGAGGGGTTGGACTCCTATCGCCGATATGAGAACACCAAGAAGTAACTTCGCTTGCGTGATTTTGGATGGTTTTATAGTAGTGATTGGTGGATTTAATGATACAGGCAACTCAGGTTAGTAAAATTAAGGTATCTTATCTTTTTCTCTCTTTAATTTCTCTCATTACATTACATGATTCAGATACTTCTAGTTTCATGAGCGTTATAGACCGTTGGATATCATCTTTGTTACCATATTCGCTATGGTGACTGTATTGACAGCAGCTCTAAATAATGATGTTGTCGATTGTTCATATCAATATCTAAGATTTTTCAGCCATGATATTCTTTTTCTATCAGGACCACTACAAGCGATCAATACATCCTCTCCCGTATATTTTTCCTTGATAATCGTTTCCTGAATGACATTATTTATTAGCATTTTCACGGTTAGTGCCAGTCCATTGCAAAGGGCAGGGTATTTAATGTAAAGCAGAATAATGACGAGAATTACTCCAAACATGGCAAGAATATTTCAAAATTTTACTTAATATACACCAAGATGAAGAACATGGAGAAGATATATATCTTGGGGTGGACCTAGCGGTAGAGTACCCAAAAATAGACGAAACATTGCAAGCAATTAACAAATTGAAGAACGCAAAAGCTCCAGGCTCTGACAATATACCAGCCGAATTTCTTAAATACGGAGGAGAAACTTTACATAGACAATTACACAAACTAATAACACTTATATGGAACGAAGAGAAAAAACCAACAAAATGGCACGAAAGTGTAGTAATTCCTATCCATAAAAAAGGAGACAAAACCAAGTGCTCTAAATACAGAGGCATCTCCCTACTTAATACGGCTTACAAAATCTTATCGAACATCCTATTAAGTAGACTAACACCTTTTGTAGAAAATTTCATAGGGGAATACCAAGCCGGATTCAGAAAAAATAGATCGACCATAGATCAGATTTTTACTCTCAGGCAACTGCTTGAAAAAGGATGGGAATTCAATAGAACCATTCATAATCTCTTCATAGATTTCCGACAAGCATACGACAGCATTAAAAGGGATCAGATGTGGAATGCAATGGCAGAACTTTCAGTTCCAAAAAAACTTACCCAGCTCGTTAAAGTTTGTGTAAATGGCTGTAGATCTAGAGTGCGGATAGGTAACAAGCTCTCAGAGTCGTTTGAAATAAACAGTGGACTGAAACAAGGAGACGCGCTGTCACCTCTTCTTTTTAATATAATCCTGGAAAAAGTAGTAAGAACCGCACAAATTAGAACCGAACTACTGACAGTAAATGGACCAAAATTACTACTAGCATACGCGGATGACATTGACATTGTAGGAAATACCGTCACCAATGTAAAAGAAACCTTCAATAAATTAGAGAGAGAGGCAAAAAATACCGGTCTAAGGGTCAATGAAGAAAAAACCAAATATATGTGCATTAACAGACAAAAGAGACGAGTTAGAATAGGACAAAATGTAACAATAGACCCCTATAACTTTGAAAGAGTGAAGAGTTTTAAATATCTCGGAGCGACTATCACCACAGATAACGATATCACGGAAGAGATAAAAGAGAGAATTCAGGCAGCAAACAGATGTATGTATAGCCTCCATAACACTATTAAATCCAAGAGCCTAACACAAACATCAAAATCAGGATATATAAAACAGTAATTAGACCGATGCTCATGTATGGGTGTGAGACGTGGACGCTGAAAAAAGCAATGGAAAGTAAACTCAGATGCTTTGAGAGAAAAATCCTCAGAAAGATCTTCGGTCCCTATCACGATCCAAATACTAACCAATACCGAATGAGAACAAATGCCGAGGTCAAACAAATGTATAGTGCTAGCGACGTAGTCCAAGAGATTAAATCCCAACGTCTAAGATGGGCTGGCCATGTTTATAGGCTCAGTAATAACCGCCTTATCAAGTTAATCTGGGAAGAAGTCCCGACAGGGAGAAGGCCCTTAGGGCGTTCACGAATGCGATGGAGAGATAATATATGGTCAGATTTGAGAACAATGGGGCTACCCACTGACTTAAACATCATGGACGACCGTTCGAGATGGAAGCAGGTTGTGCAGTCAGCCAAGACCCACCCCGGGTTGTAGTGCTACCAGAAGAGGAAGAAGAATAATGACAACTGATTTTTACTTTTAATTGTAAATTATGAGGTGGGATTCCAAGCAATTTCAATGAATTAAAAAACTCTGTAGGATATTTGACTACATTATTCTGTTTTACAACAGGCAAAACTACAAAGAGATAAAGAAAATACCCAAAATGCAATCGAAAACTATGGGGCAAGAAGAAGGGAAGTGAAAAGAATTTGCAAATAAGAGACAAGAGAACCGCTTAAAAAACCAATTGAAAAACATACAAGAAGCCTATATAAACAAAGAGGTAAAGAATTTCTACCAAGAAATTAAGAAATCCAGAGAAACTACAAAGAATAATCCACAGTATTGCAAAAGCAAAGAAGGCTTACTTCTAGGTGAAACAACAGAAAAATTATATGGGAATATTTCGAAGATTTATTAAATACAGACCAACAAGACAAACTTGAGGGAAATGAGAATTTTACAAGAAGATGAAGAAGGGACGTGCGATGAACCAACTCTGAATGAAGTCAAAGAAGTAAAAAGAAACCTAAAAAGTACCAAAAGTAAGGAGACACTGGTATCCCAGTTGAGACGTTTAAGGAAAGTGGCAAAATATTGAAGGCCAGTAGTTGATAAAGTCATGAAAGTTATTATTTCCGAGGAGATGACCAAATCTCTTCTCCAGGAACATGTTATTCCAACACAACAACATGGATTTGTCTCTGGTCGCCCTACTTTTAACCAATCTTCTACATTGTGTTAACGACTGGAAGTCATCCCTTAATAGTTCGCAGCCGGTCGACCTTGTTTATCTAGATTTCTCTAAAGCCTTTGACCGTGTACCTAAGCACATACTTCTATGTAAGCTAAAACATTTCTAAGTTCGCGGTACTTTACTTCGTTGGATAGATGATTTCCTGACAGATCGACATTACAAAGTTAGAGTTGGCGAATCATTCTCACAGGACAGGTTAGTGAAAAGTGGAGTACCTCAGGGTTCTGTTTTTGGACCTCTGTTTTTTACGGTTTATACCAGCGATGTTCCTTATTATAGTTTAAATAAAATATCGTTCTACGCTAATGACAAAAAAATATATGCCAATCCAATCACAAACGAGCTACCCTCCAAATAGACTTGGACTATATTGAACTTGGTGTTCCCAGTATCTACTACCCTTAAATTCGGAATAATGTGCAGTGCTTTTAATTGGTAAAAGTATCCTGCTTGTGCCGTACTTTGTTAACGTGCAGCCATTAGATGCTGTGTTCTCGTATAACGACCTTGGTGTTATCGTAAAGAGCAAACTAACTTGGTCCTACCCTATTACCTTTATTTGTAAACGTGTGAACTCCAGACTATATCTTATTCGGAGGTATTTTTCGAAAGTTTCAATGCAGTCATTCTGTAAACTTTACACTCTTTACGTAAGACCCATACTTGAGTACACTGGACCAACGTGGTATCCTGATTTGGTTCGAGACAAGACTTTGTTGAAAAACGTTCAAAGAAAAGCCACTCGAATTTCTTTGGGACTGAGAAGACCTTCTTATGCAAAAATACTTAGTATCGCTAACCTAACTTCTTTTGAACTTCGCCGACAACGTGGAGACTTAATTACAACATTTAAAATAGTAAAATTTAATTTTGAATATCTCGTTGAATTGTTTACCATAAATCAAGATGAATGCCTCGAAGGTCATCAGTTTAAACTCAAAAATGAAAACTTTTCTACAAGATCAAGTCAGAATTTTCTACCAAATAGAGTTTTTGAGTGCTGGAATAACCTTAATGATAACATTGTCTCTGCTCCCTCTACCAAATCATTCAAAAACAGACTTGACCGTTTTATATTACAGTTAAAATATTATTTTTCTGTTAAACCAAAAATATAATGACGTTTATTAAAGTTATAGTATATTATTATATGTAGTTCTATTAATATCTTGGCGCGTTGCTTCAACAAGTAGCCTAGTTTAATATAATTTTAAATGTTTGACAGGATACTATAAAATAAAAGAGTACAATAAAATGTTCATATGTTTAATGTTAATCCATTTTCGATGTTTTCTTAACTAAACATATTTATCTTCCGATTTTTCTAGGATCAACAACAATCGATCTCGTAGAATATTTAGATGTGGATGCTAACGAATGGTACGATGCTGCTCCCATGAGTGTAAGTAGATCAGCACTGAGCGCCTGTGTAGTAAATGGTTTACCAAACACCATTGATTATACTTTCTTGAGGACAGAGATGATATTACCGCAAGTTTTTCGTAATAAGGAATGATACATTAAGAGAGATGATGTTTTTGTGGTCTGCGCCTTTTTTATTTATACAGATAATTTACTCGTTTATTTTGTGTGTACTATTCCAATAAAGAAATTTAAATTTTCACGTAAATAGCTCTGTACTGTTCTAGATAATTTTTTATTTATACATTTATCGGTCCTATATCTGTACCTCAGAATAAAAGTGCATTAAGTTCAATTTTAAGCAAAACGGGATTATTAATGAAATTTACTTAGAAATAAGTCCTCTTTTATATGGTACTAAGATCTAAGCAGAATCTCGAATAATATCAGAGATAGCTAATTGTAAACCGTGTATCCGTGTGTCTTCTGGGAGAAAAGAATATCAAATTTAATAGTAGAGTCTTTAGTTTGGTATTTTCAGTAATGACAATATTAAGTCACAAGTTTATTTTAAAGTTGAAATTAAGTCCATACTTTCCCCTCACATTAATGCGCAACACTGTATTAAGTCCCTAGATTCCAACAAGCGGCCAAGGGAAAAACGGTTAGAACTGTTTCTGTCCAACTCGTTGCAGATGTTTACCGACGATTTCTGACTAATAGTTTGAGTTTTACTGTTTGTAGGAACAGAGATGTTAGTTCAAATAGTAAAGTTTTCAGAGTAGTTTTTAACGTGATTTCAGTATAATTTCATTTTAAAAATGAGTAGCTGATCACAGAGAATTATTTCATTAGTGAATAAAAATGAATATAAAAATTTCTGAGCAAGAAAAAAAAACATTAATGCTGCCTTTTTAGATGCCTCCAAAGACATAAACCATAAACGTCAGTTTATATAATCGCATATCCAATTGGTACAAACGTTTAGAAAAAGATGTAGAACTGGTGCAAGAAAGAATTCTAGAGCTCACACACGACAGTATTATTTTGACAAAAATACTTCCATGGTACGTGTGTGCAAAATATTTTTTGTTAACACTCTGCATATTTCACAAACCTTTGTGACCACATCTTTGGAGAAAAAACAAGCATGGGCTATCATTGTTGTAGATGAAAGGGGCAAGCATAAAAACCATGTTAAGGTACCTGAAGTTGTGAAACAAGAAGTTCGTGATCATATTGAAATTCCTTGTTGAACAAACACATTATTTGCGACAGAGATCGAGCAGAAAATACCTGGAAAGTCACCTTAGTATTGCAAAAATGTATAGACTTTATAAATCACAGTGTAAAGAAAAAATACACATGAAAATCTGATTGCCAAAGAATGGTTGTAAACTTACATTTTAACACAAAGTTCAATTACTTCTTCAAGTCTCCAGATAATGATACTTGCGATCAATGTGACTCATTTTTAGCTACGCTTAGCTTAGTAAGCTACGTGAAGAACAGAATGATGTTGAAAAGGAATCTCTATAAGCCAAATATAATGAACACTTGGAAGAAGCAACAAGATGATGAAAGATCTTTAAAGAAAGAAGATTAAATATACATAAAACAACAAAATTCTATAAGTATAATATGCGTCGATTTACAAAAATGCCTCCCAACACCAGTGTTAACCAACGCGCAAACCTTTTACCCTTTAAAATTTTGGACTTATAATTACACAATTTATGATGCCACTAATAGTGCTACTACTTGTTTGATGTGGGACGGGTCTAAATAAGGACGCAGTGCAAATGAAATGGCATCAGCATTGCTAAAGTGGACATTATCACATGTTAAACCTCACCAAAAAGAAAGTATTGTATGGTCTGATAACTGTCCATCTCAAAATCGAAACATTCGAACAATCGAACATACACATTGTTATAGTTATAGCTTATTTTTATATATTAAAAAAAATCCAATGTTGAAAACCAATACACATAAATTCTTATTGCGTGGTCATACTCACTGAGAATGATGCTTGCCATTTTTTAATAGAATGCAAAAAAAGAGTGCTGGTTTTCAAATCATGTCTCCTTGAAACTGGCAACAATCAGCTAGAATTTGTAGCCTAACTAATCCGTTCGAGGTGATTAATATGGAGACAAGCGATTTCAAAGATTTTAAGCAATTATATAGCAACATCAGTCTCCATTTTTGTCTAGACAAAAAATGTGGATGGCATGGATGTCTCATTTTTAAAAATGGTATATTTACAAATAAGGGCAGAAAAGTATGGAACACTGTAATATAAAACTAATTTTTAAGAAAAGGAATTCAGGCAGTCAATTTAATTCGAACTTGAAGGAGAGTCGTATTTCCTGAGGAAATACAAACTGTAAGGGATGACGATAATCCAATCTCCGAAAAACAATACAAGCATCTTTAGACATTATTGAAACGGGTTTCAAAGCATTTTCATGACTTTTATGCCAACCTAAAGCATAGCAGCATACATGAAGATAATAACCACACCCAATAATTTGTGTTCATTTTGTAACTTACATTGAATAACTACAATATTAGTTTCATATTTTCTATTAAAGCTTTTTTATCAATAAAAATTGTTATTTTATTTTGTGCTTTGTTCAAATAATAACCATAACTTGTTTGGACTTAACTTTTGAATTGTAACATAACATTTATGGTTATATTATATATATATATATATATATATATATATATATATATATATATATATATATATATATATATATATATATATATATAAATAAAAGTACAATGATGTGGTTTTATCTATGTTATGATTTTGTGTTAGTGTTAAATTTAAAAAAATCCTCTTGTTATAGAAGACCGACGTTAGTAACGGTGTTGCATGTAGCCACGTTAGTTACAAGTGGTGATTTCTTTGTTTCCTTCCATCGACTCAATATTTCAATTTTTCTTACTACTAGGGAGTGGTTAAATTAGAAAAATATGAGAATATGATAAACTAAAACGATAGTCTAAGCTAAAAACTACAACAACAACAAAAATTCTTTCATAAATTTAAATATGTCATTATTTGCCATACCATTAGATATTTATAGTTTTTTTTTAAACAAAAAATCTTGATAGTATTTTTATTTTCCACCATTTAAATGATTATTTCGTCATCAGCAAAATATCCAAGTGACAAAAACTTCCCTCGCTGGAGTTTTTGTTGATAAAACAGCAAGTGTACGAAAATTCAATCATTAATCTCAAACACATTGACGTTTACAAGTTACAGAAACTGCCGAACTTCTTAAAGTATCTAATAAAGAATCGACCAGAGTTACGACTCCAGACTAAACCCAAATCTTGACGTAAATCGGGGATATAAAATCAAGTAAAGAAAAGACAAAGAAATCCTTAAAGGGTATTGTCATGGAAGTAGGAAGATTTTTTTTACAGATTCGCTACGAGAAGGATGTAAGCGACGAAAAAAACTATCATGTATCATTTCAGATTGTTAATGTTATATCCAAAAAAAGAGAATTGGTACAGCATGTAAAGTTAATGCAAAAACTGTAAAATATCGGAATAGATGATAAGGATATTCGTGTTATTATAAATTTGGTCTGGGATGAAACTGCTATTGTAAAAATTGGAGATATCTACACCGATGAAATCTCCATACAACGACAGGTCAGACAAGGCTGCATTTTGTCGCCGCCAACATTATTCAATGTTTACTTGGACCAGTTAGTTAAAATAAACTTGAGAGACAGCTATCTTCTTCTTCATGTGCCTTGTCCGTTCCGAACGTTGGCAATCAACATGGCTATTCTGACATTGTTTACGGCAGATCTGAATAGTTCAGCAGATGACAATCCGAACCATTGCTGCAAGTTTTGGAGCCACGAGTGTCTTCTCGTCCCTGGACCCCTTCTGCTGTCTATTTTCCCTTGAACGATCAGCTGTAGTAATCTATATTTATTATGTCTCATAACGTGACCCAAGTATTCCAACTTTCTTTTCTTTATACTTATTCCTACCTCTCTCTCTTTACCTATCCGGCGTAGTACCTCTTCGTTGGTCAAGTGCTCAGTCCAGGATATACGTAATATACGTCGGTAAGCCCACATTTCGAAGGCCTCTACTTTTTTCATCAATGTTGCGGTCATTATTCACGCCTCCATTCCATATAACAAAACCGGGAATACATAACATTTCAGAAGTCGAATTTTGAGAGGTAGGGTGAGGCTTTTAGAGGTGAAAATTTGCTTCATGCTAGTGAACGATGCTCTTGCCTTTTCTACTCTTATACGTATTTCCTTCGCTTGATCCCAATTTGAGTTAACTGTTGTTCCCAAGTAGATGTACGAATCCACGTGTTCAATTCTTTCATTGTCTAATATCAGCTGCTGTGGTGGTTGTTGGGTTTTGCTTACTAACATCCATTTGGTTTTTGTGATATTTAGTCTGAGTCCGTATTGTGCACTTGTTTTTTGTATCTTACTCATTAGGCAACTCAGTTCTTCCATGCTACTTGTTAGAATCACAGTGTCATCAGCATACCTTATGTTATTAATTATTTCTCCATTTATCTTTATGCCTTCTGTGCTCTCCTCCAGCGCTTTCTTAAATACGTTTTATGAGTATATATTAAAGAGAATTGGAGACAAGATACAGCCCTGTCGTACCCCTTTCTTGATCTCAATTTTATTGATCAATGTAGATCCTACTTTCACTTTAGCTGTTTGACCCAAATAGAGACTCGCTATTGTTCGAATGTCTCTGTAGTCGACTCCGATCTTATGGAGAACTTCAATTATCTTTTCGTGCTTTATGTTATCGAATGCTTTTGCGTAGTCTATAAAGCATATGTACACGTCTTCGTTTATATCTCTGCAGCGCTGGATGAGTACCTGTAGACTAAAAAGTGCTTCTCTTGTTCCAAGAGAATTCCGAAACCCAAACTGCGAATCTCCAATGTTATCCTCGCATTTTTTGCTTATTCTGTTGTAAATAACCTTGGCGTATGTCTTCGAAATGTGGTTAATTAGACTTATCATTCGATGTTGATCACAAAATTTTGCTTTTGGTTTTTTCGGTATGGCAACAAAAGTTGACTCTAGCCAGTCTTCAGGAAACTCCCCACTGTTATAAATATTGTTAAAGAGTATGACGAGTGAATCTAGAAATTGACTGTTTGTTTCGCACAGCATTTTCAATACAGATACATCCATATCGAATTTAAATCAACGGGGAACTACTTTATGCGATTAGATATGTAGACGATACAGCAATTCTATCAGATAATATTAAAGGTCTCCAAATTCTGCTTGATCGTATTCACGAGGTAGAAGAGGAAATGGACATTAAAATAAACCCAAACAAAACCAAATTTTTGGTATTTAGTCGTGACCCACATCCCGATGCAAAGCTTCAAATTAAACGGAGTCCAAGTTGAGAAAGTTCATAAAATGGCATCTATTATTGATCAACTAGATCCAGACATAGAAATAAAATGTAGAATACCAATGACTAAAACTACTTTTATGAAAATAAAGTCATTTATTTGCAATAATCACCTCAGTTTAAAACTAAGACAAAGAATGGGTAAGTGACATGTTTATTCCGTACTTTTGTATAGTGCAGAAGCGTGGAAGCTAAAAGTATCGATCATTAACAAAACTGAAGCATTGAAAATGTGAGTTCATAGACGAATGCTGAAGATACCTTCAACAGCCAGAAAAACTAATAAAAAAGTAGTAAGGAGCGTCAACAAAGATAAAGAACTGCTAAATACTGTTAAACATCGAAAAATGTCTTATCTGGGACATATAGTAAGGAGAAGTCGATGTAAAATATTACAATTGATCCTTAAAGGGAAAATAAAGGGCCGTAGAGGTGTAGGAAGAAAACAAGTTTCTTGGTTAACAAACATTCGTGAATAGACTCAGATATTAAATGCAGGACAATAAATTATTCCAAATTGCAGAAGATCGAAAAGCCTTTGCAATGTTGATCGCCAACGTTGGATAATTCTGATATGGTACGCGAAGAAGATTTATTTGTTTATTTCGAAATATAACGTTTTTTAAAGTGCATTGTTTTATTAAAGAAAAACAAACATACACTTTTCAATATAATTTTGGAGCTACGGCATTTCAGATGGTTGGATCTCCCAGACCCCACCAGACCCAAGTAGCTAGAATTAAGTATAGTTTATTTCACGAAAAATGGTTGAGTGCTTAATGTTTGCAATAAAACCCGACCGCAAGTACCCTAGCTTAGTCAACATTAATTGAGCAGGTAAGTATTCAGGTAAAATTCAAGCTACTGTGGAGTGTCGTTATCTTGTTTGTATCATATATTCCTGGTAATATAAAAACGATTAAAAAATCGTATAAAATTATAAAAACGATTAGAATACATCTTATTCTATAAAGTTGTAAACATTTTAACAGTGAGTTTCACTATCAATGGTTGATCTTTTAATGACCACAATAAATTTGTTGATCGTTAAGTATTTCCTGGAATAATTATACAGGTTCCCTCTATTCTGTATAATTTGTAAAAGTATATAAAACCGGTGAGAAATTTTAAATATACATTTTCTTTCATTTAGTTGAAAGTGTTACAAGTGTTACCAGTGTTATACCTATTTATACCTATAAAACAGCATTATGTGGCGTTTGTGGAAAAACATTGATGGTGCTTCTTCCAGTGTTCCAGCAAAGAAAAAGCATTTATCTGCTGACGCCAGAGAAATCGTAGAAACAATATATAGTTCTTTACTTACAAGAGAACTTACTGCTAATACTGCTGCCAGTGAAATATCTGATTTAACGAAAATACCCCTAACCATATTGAAAAGAATTACATCAAATCCCATTAAGTCAAGAAGAAAGCGTCAGGATGCCGGTTCTACCAAATGTATTGACGAAAGTGATAAGGACTTAATAAGACGAAACATTTACACAATGTACGAAGAGCAATAGATACCAACATTAGATGCTTTAAAACAACGCCTTACTAATGATGATACACAAATAAACTGTAGCGGCATTAGTCTTTGGAGGATTTTGTCTAAAATGGGCTTCAGATATCGTACAATCGACAAAAGGCAAGTGCTTATGGAGTCCCATCGTTTACAAAAGTGGCGTACTGAATATATAACTTCCATAAGAAAGTACCGTATAGAAGATCGACCAATAATTTATCTGGACGAGACATGGTTTGACACTCATGAAACACCATCCAAAGGATGGTTCGATTCTTCCAACAGGTGTCAAACAAAAACTCCATCAAACAAAGGGAAAAGAATAACCATTTTACATGCAGGATCAGAAAATGGTTGGGTCCCAAATGCCTTATGGCTTTCTGCAAAGAGCATTAAAGACTCCTGCGTGGACTACCATGAGGATACAACGGCAGAGCTTTTTGAGCAATGGTTTAAGAACTGTCTTATACCTAACATTCCTCAAAATAGTGTGATAGTAATGGACAATGCAAGTTACCACAGTCGTCAATTACATAAGTCTCCAAGTGCAAATAACACGAAAATTAAAATTGAAAACTACCTGTTAGAAAACGATATATGTTTTGAAGAAAGTTATTTAAAAAATGAACTGTAAGAAGTGTTAAAATCATTTTCTATTAAAAAAGTATATGTTTGTGACGCATTGGCCGAGGACATGGGACATACAGTGTTACGGCTTCCACCCTACTATTGTTTATTTAATCCCATAGAGCATATGTGGCACCAACTAAAGTCAAATGTTAGGTCACAAAATGTTTCTCCGACTTTAAATCGTAGTGTAGTCGAATTTATAAGGAAATGTGTTGATGATATCTCCCCAGAAAGTTGAAAAAATTCGGTACGCCATGTAATGAACCTAGAAAATTCATATGTTACTTTAAATCACATAATTAAACCAATTGTTATTAATCTTGAAGAGGATAGCGACAGCAAAACATAATTAGGTATTTAGAAATTCATAAATATATCACACAATGACGGTATTAGATTTTGATTCGATGCAGAGCAGCGACAAGCCGCATATACGTATTTCGAACTCTTTAGGTCTCCTCAGTACGGTATAGCCACTACTCTGACGTAACTACGCCATCTAAAAACAAAAAAAGAAATCATACGATTTCTACCTGGCGAAATCAAATTCAAATATCAGCCACCGTGCTTCCTAAAACTTGCGAAGCAAACAGCTTGATGAATAAATCGGCAAGGGAATCTAAAATTGCATTCCAAATGCCGTTCATCATGGCCAATATTCGTAGTGAATTTGATTAGAACTCAGTACGGTATAGCCACTCCTAAAGAGGTCGAAATACGTATATGCGGCTTGCCGCTGCTCTGTATAGAATCAAAATTTAATACCGTTATTGTGTTTTATTTCTTTACTTCGTTTGGAGTACCAGAAATCGAATACACTACGAATATTGGCCATGATGAACGGCATTTGGAATGCAATTTTAGATTCCCTTGCCGATTTATTCATCAAGCTGTTTGCTTCGCAAGTTTTAGGAAGCACGGTGGCTGATATTTGAATTCGATTTCGCCAGGTAGAAATAGGTAAAGAGGACAAAAATACGTATACGCGGCTTGTCGCCGCTCTGTATCGAATCAAAATCTAATACCGTCATTGCGTTTTATTTCTTTACTTCGTTTGGAGTACCAGAAATCGAATACACTACGAATATTGGCCATGATGAACGGCATTTGGAATGCAATTTTAGATTCAATTGCCGATTTATTCATCAAGCTGTTTGCTTCGCAAGTTTTAGGAAGCACGGTAGCTGATATTTGAATTCAATTTGGCCAGGTAGAAATCGTATGATTTCTCTTTTTGTTCATAAATATATTTTGGTTATTTTGGGTATTTTTTTTTGTAAATATTAACTTGTATAGGTACAGGGTGGTGAATCGTCAAACGGGCCATAGGAAACTCAATGGGATATTCTAAATTGTTGAATTCCTGCTTCCCTAAATATTTTACACCAAAAGTCATGGGAAACTATTTGTAGAGGACTCAAATATGTATCGAAAACAACTGTTAAAATTATTCTACGACTTAAACGTATTCCAAAATTTTGCTAAAATATAATACATTTTTCTGTGAAAAAATGTGTATTACGTGTTGCGTTTTGTCATATTATTGTTTCTGATATTTGACAATATTTAAATCAATTATATTACATTTATCTATGATTTAAATGGCCAAAATTTTGTGATTTATTGTTAAAAAAAATTAAGTTGATTAAAAAATGTACTCAGTTGAGAAGAAAAAAGCAATAATAAAAATGTTTTATTCATGTTTTATTATAACATTTGTTATAGTTTTATGTTTAGAAATTATCATATATTATTATTAGGAATAAAGATCACAGTAACAGTATATTGGAATTCATTGAATTGTTGTATAACTTAACTTAACACGGAATTAAATTTTAGTAAATTAGAATATCTTACGTTAAATAAAGATCCGGTAGTGGCAGGAAAAGGTTCGCGCTATTGCCTGAATACAACATTATGCGGTTTTTCGTCAACTGAGTACATTTCATTATATTGATCGATTTGTAAACAATATAATTTATTGTTCACAAAGTAATAATGTTCATTAGTAGTAGTATTTAGTAAAATTCATTGTTTATAATTTAATCATAAAATAAAAAAATTGACAATTCAAATTGTCAAACATCTGACATAAAAAATATGATAAAACACAAACGTCCTAATATATATTCTTGCATTACGTGTGGCCTAACCTTTAGGGGTGGCCTGAAAAATGTATTATATTTTTGCAAAATTTTTAAGTACATTTGAGTCGTAGAACGGTTTTAACATTTGTTTTTAATTCAGATTTTGGTCCTCTACAAATAGTTTTTTATGACTTTTGATCTAAAATAATTAGGGAAGCAGCAATTCAACAATTTAAAATTTCTCATCGAGTTTCCTATGGTCCGTTTGACGATTCACCACCCGGTATATTTTTCTATACTTTTTTTTCAATTCATCTATTTTTTGTACATTATATATTCGTTTGTATGTTTATACTGTAAAAAGAACTATTATTACTGTACATTTTTAACGATATCCGATTAGGAAGAGCAAAAACTTTTAAACACGCCAGTTTTTTGCTTTAAACTACCACAAGCAAAGTGGTTACAAAATTGTTAAATTTGCATGTATTGACAAAAAAACTAATAAATATGCATTTATATGACACAAACATCCGAAACATAGTTATAATATTCGATGAAAGGTATTTAAAGTTACACCCTGTTCTTTTCTTCCCTCTGTTGCTTTGCTCCCAATATATTTTATCTGTAAAATAAATTGCAACCAGCTTGTAGTTTACATTTCATATTTTATCCCGAGTTTGTGAAGTGCCTACTTACTTTAAGACACCAAATGGCGTCATGAAATTTTAGACAGATTTTTTTTTTGATAAAAAATTCTGGTTAAAATTAACGAGCAGAAGTTCGCGTGATATTCTAAGGATTTGCATATTTTAGAAAATGTTGTATAAAGGATGGATTTTTTTATTGTGTAGGGTTGTTTGCCAAGTATTATACTAACTAATTAAATGTTTTAATTAAACTTTACGAGGAGGTATTAGTCACATAAGGAGTATACTGAGACAGTACATGTAACAGATGACCGCGACCAATGGAAAAGTATCAGACTATCCGAGCTGCAGAAACTCTATGATAAACCACAACACATCTGCTAGGATGTAAATGACTATAATGATGATTAGCCACCAAAAATTTATGCATTTTCTTACTTACTTCAACATACTTATCTTCTATATACTATCTTTGTTTCTACAAGTTGTGATATAGGGTAGACTGGTTTACAGTGAGACATGTTCTACATTGAGACAATGCAATTTCTGAGGACATGTCAACAGCGCTTTATATGCTATATCCACCATAAGGTTGTCTTAATACTTAGGATCTACCAGCAAATCTTAACTTTACTTCGCTTGTTCGTTTTTCCGTGTCAGCTGGTAGTGTGACTTTTGTGAAAATAATTGAGGGGCTGAGAGGAAAAGTGGTACAAGTGACATTTAGATAGTTTTCAGAAAATGAGAGTTAAAGTTTAAGTAGTGGCACAAAAAGACCAAACAAAATTTTAAAATCTAATCAAGATATTATTATTAGTAAGTTCTTAATGTTTTCATGTGCAGTTTTTACAATCATATACATTTATTTTTTTTGAAACATTTTTTACAAAATGTACATGTACCATTTTTGTTGTTTAGAGTAAAAAATGGTACAAGTAAATATTACCATGAGTAAATAAATGAATAATATCTTTTATAAAAGAAATACACGTAATTTTTTGAACATTTATTTAAGAAGCTACATTAGATACGAAAACAAAATGTATATTGCACAAAAATACAGGAACAAAAAATGCATAAAAATAATAACGAAATGATATTATATAGACGTGCTACCAACTGAGCTAAATATCTTCCTCATCATCATAGTCGCTCAAAAGTATTTTATCATTGTCGTCTACCTCATCGTCATCTTCATTGTCCTTCTCTTTTCTTTCTTCAGGTTGCATTGGCTTCTTTTTCTGACCTTGTTTTCCCTTCTTCGCAGTGTGATTGAGCTGATTGTAAAATTGATGGTAAATTTGTGGCACAAAGCATAGTAGTTCTTGTAAATTCTTCCATTTTTCATACTTCAGACTCATGGGTGAACTATACAGTTTGCTAAGACTAATATTCTGAGGTGTTATTCCACGCATCTTCTTCATACAGTTAACAGTTATAAATTTAGTCTCTTCATTGAGAGTGTACTTGAATTTCATAGTAAATGGGTCTGTCTTCTCAAACCGAATCCATTTTATTTCTCTCCATTTTATCTGCTTATTCTCATCATCCTTTTTAATATTTTCCTGCACGTACTCGTTGAAGTTTTCGAGTGAAATGAAGTGCTCCATCTTCATTTCTTCACATTTAAACTTCTTAGAACTGTTTCTCACAGCATTCATCCACTCACTGGGTACAAAAATATAAGGTACTTGCTTTTTGTACTTTTCAATGACTCCGAAATCTTCATCGGATTCCATGAAGGTATGTCCTGGTTCAAGGAATTTGTGGTCTATTATTTCTAGATGAGTTTCTTTAACCACATACATAAAAAATTTCACAATATTTTTATTCTTATTTTTTCCCGAACAAGAATCACTAAATGCAATAAGATGTCGTGTATTTTGATTAAGACCAGCAATAAATTTCCAAAGACATGAAGAAACTTCCATAGAGCCTCTGGATGCTACCGATTCATCCCACATATACATTGAAGCACATTTCTTGCCCAAATTATGGATTCCAAAATTATATGTCCATAATACTCGCATATAAAACACTTTGTTGGTTGTAAGTGCTGGTGTAGGTAAAGTTTTTTATAGATCGAAACAAACTGATACCACTTCTTCATTCCTTGAAGTTTCAGCCACTATTTTTGCCTCTTTTTTGGCTTGTATTCCCGATTCGGCTTTTCGGTGATGAAGCTCTCTCTCGCACATTATTTTCTTTTTATCTGACTCACTTATGCACGATTTTATTGATGTTTCGGACATCATTTCAGATCGGATCAGATTTCGGACATGATGTTGAAGTATCGGACAAGGGATGATGAAAACTCAGATTAAATTCGGTATTAAACACTCTCCTGTAGCACCATTCCTTGACAGGAGCTTCGTTATTTTCTTGACAATGCTCTAGGTAACACTTATACATTTTTCTTATGGTCAAAAATGAAGGAAGGTACCGTCTAGGGGTATTGTAATGTCTGGTGTAATGGCTGGTATATTTTGGAAACATATCAATATGTCGTTTTACCATATCAATTACATCCTGTGATAGTTTATTAGGACATGGAGCTCTTCCTCTTTTATCAACAGCGGTGATTCCAACGTCAAATATCCCATTTAAAATTTAGTTTAAAAAAAGGTTTAAAAAAAAAACATTTTGCAAACTCTCATATTTTTTAGTTTGATAGTAACGCTCTTTTCTTTATTAGTAACAGCTTCTGTACGTCGTCGTTTGGGCAAAGCGATCTCTGTACAAGACGTAATGAATGCATTCTGCAGATTCCAATTTCCTAGACCCCAGAATTGGTTAAATATTTCCTGTCTTTGTTCATCGGTGAATTTTTGACACTGAAATCTGCAAGTATGTATATAATTTTGCAAACTTCTTGCTTTTACTAACTTGTTTTTATAGCCTACGTATTCCTCACCTGCATTTCTTTTTCATTTTCTTACTTGCCTCTTATCTAAATCGCTATATCTCAAACGTTTTTGCCCTTTTTCTTTAATGACTTGTTTAAATGAACATCTGCAATGTTTTGTAGATCATGATTACTATCGCTACTACTTTCTTCTATTGGATTATAGTTTCTGTCCTCTTCTGAATCGTCATATTCCGAATAACTGTCAGAATCTGAAACAAAAAAGAAACATTTTAAGGTTATGCTATAAGTTTCTTTCAACTACTACTTTTTGAAGACATAGATAATTGAAAAAATATAAAACGCATTGAAGACTTACCTTGCAATATTTTAAGGCTATTTCACAAATTGTATTAATATTCCTGCACACTTTTAAAACGTGGCTGTCACAAACAACTACATAAGGTTTAGTACAAAAGTGGGACATGTACGCTTGGACCACTTATACAGAAAACCATTACCAGAAATTGGTGAGAGCTTTTACTTCTCACATACAGATGTCCGTACTGTAGTGTGTTTTGTACTTGTACCATTTTTATATTAATAAATCTCAACATCCTCTAGCCACTCATGTACATATCTCACTTTTATACAAAATGTCACTTGTACCACTTTTCCTCTCAGCCCCTCAATTATATTGTTCCTCACATCGACCGATATTATTCATTGAGTTAGAACTTTGACATTGATGGTAAGTAAAGCTTAGGTATTTTGCATGTAATTATTTATTATTTTAATGGAAATAAGCCAGAATAAGCCACAATTGCGGGGAGGGTAGGAACTCTTCGGAGAGTCCTATCAGGAAAAAGGAATCGTCCTCTGCCCTCCGCAGATTCCCGGGGTTTCCTGACCCGGGAAACTAGCACCTGTTTATGGTTCCTGCCAGGGTTACGGATGAAGACCACAACGGCAGACTACAGCGGAGAAGCAAACCTTCGATACGGCGTGGATTACGGAAGTGGTAATCCCGTGATTTTAGGGCTGGTATAGAATCAAGCAGCGTCTGATACAGAATGGAGGGCTGCAAACAGCATCTGACTCCAGGTTAGGGGCGGCTTAAATCTAAACTCGCCAATCCGCTCTTCAAGCGTGGCGTTTTAATTGCCATTTTCCCTTCAATATATTCATGCATAAATCGAGATCCAAAAATATAGTACCCCAGGTGGGTAGAGTTTATAACTCAGAATCTCACTCCAATATGGACTGCTTCACGGATTCTGGGGGAGGCCCAGATATAGCTGCCGCAAATATAGGAAACTACCGATCAATAAGCTTATTGTCAGACCGTTACAAACTACTAACCCAAATAATAATAAATAGTTTGAAAGCTAAGCTAGATACGTAAGGGTTTTAGTACTATCGATCACTTGAAAAAAATCTGGATAGTTATTGAAAAAACAATAGAGTACAACATACCACTAAATCTGGCATTTGTCGATTACCACAAAGCATTCAACAGTATCGAGAAATGGGCTCTCTTAACAGCATTGGACGATGCCAGAATAGATTCAAAATATGCTGCCCTCCTTAAGAATATATACGTTGATGCTACTTTTCATGTAAAAATAGATGATGATCTAGAAATTATGAAAATAGACCTTGGCAAAGGTGTGAGACAATGCGACACCATCTTACCCAAGTTATTTACTTTGGCATTAGAAAATGTCTTCAAAAAACTAAATTGGGCTGAAAAGGGATTAAAAATAGATGTAGTATATCTTAATCATTTGCGTTTCGCAGACGACAAAGTACTAATAAGCACATATATCCATGAACTAAAATTAATGCTACAAGATCGACTCAAATAGGATCAAAAATGAATCTCGACAAGACATTAATCAACAGCCTAGAAAACATCACGATAGATAACATCAATATAGAAAGGTAGAACAATATATATATATATATATATATATATATATATATATATATATATATATATATATATATCTTGAACATGCAATTAAAAACGAAAAGGAAAATTAAACCCTAGAAATTAAAAGAAGGACACAATTGTCATGCGGTGCTTTTGGTAAGTTGAGCTTCATTTTAAAAGACAAAAAAATCCCAATACACTTAAAACGAAACACCTATGATACTTTATACTGCCAGTTACAACATATGGATTGGAAACTATGGCAATAACAAGTAAAATGGCCGAATAATTCTCTTCTTCTACTTTTTGTAGATCTTTCGATTTGTTTAATTCTGAAGCTGCCTCTGGTTAATTTCTTGGGAGGTAGATTGCCAACTATCCCTCCATCTTTTAGGTGGTCTTCCGGGGGTCTTGAACCGGGCAGATTGTTTTCTAGGGCAATTTTTGGGAGTCTATTCTCATCCATTCGTCTTACATGGTTGTACCACATCCTCTTGCGCTGCCTTCCCCATCTTACAATATCTTGAATTTTGCACTGCTCTCTAATGTTTGTATTTCTCACTCTTTCTCTTCTTGTTTTCCCCATTATTGTTCTTAGGGTTTTCATTTCGGCAACCCTTAGCATCTGTTTCGTTTTGTTGGTATCTTCGCGCACTTCTATGCCATATGTCATGATCGGTCGTATGCAAGTCTTATAGATTCTAATTTTACTATCTGTGCGCATATATGGATTTGACCAGACTATCTCCCGCAGACATCCTGACAGTGCAGATGCTTTGTTGATCTGACTCCTCAGGTCCTTTACTGGGTCGTGGGTGCTTGATATATCTATGCCCAGATATCTGAATTGCATCACCTGTTCTATGGGGTTGTCCTCAACCACTAACTTACATCTGAGCGGATCTTTTGCTATTGTCATACATTTAGTTTTGTTGGTAGAGATGTTCATATTTAGTAGTCGGCTTGTTGGAAGTATCTGAAAGAGCTGCCTTTGGAGATCATCTTCTGATTCGGCAACAATTGCTGCATCGTCTGCGTAACACACCATACCAATTCTTTTGTTGCCCATTCTATATCCGAGATTAAGAGATGTTACTTTGTTGATAATTTTGTCCATGAGAAGATTAAACAAAAAGGGGCTTAAACTGTCGCCTTGTCTAATTCCTCCCGATGTTGGAATATTTTCAGTGAATTCGTCTCCTGCTCTAACTTTGGTTACGTTGTTGTTATTTAGGTTATGGATTATCTTTGTTATACTGGTCGGTGTTTCATTTTCTATTAATATATTTAGAATGTCGCCCAGGCGAACTCTGTCAAATGCCTTCGTCAAATCAATGAAGCAAATATACGCTGGCATGCCGAACTCTATAGCTTTTTCTTTTATTTGTTTTATTATAAATACTGCGTCTGTTATAGACCGCCCTTTTGTAAAACCTTGTTGTTCTTCAGCATTAGTGATTTGCTTTTCCAATTTGTCCTTGAGAATACCCGTGAAAAGTTTCATTGTTGTATTTAAGAGGGTTATTCCTCTATAGTTTTGTGGGCAGGTTTTTTGTCCTTTTTTAAATATGGGGATTGTGATACTATTATGCCATTCCTCTGGTGTTTCTGTTTTGTTTAATATTTTGTTAAATAGTTGTGCCAGTTTACTTGCAAGTTCCGGGCCTCCATATTTTAAAAGTTCATTGGGTATACCATCCGTTCCCGGTGATTTTCTGCTTTTTAGCTTTTTGATCTTTGCTTCTACTTCTTCGTCATTGATTGTAGCATTCACATCTGTTTCGCCTTCGTTTATATTCAGCGTTTCTTTAGCATCATATAGCTCTTTAAAATGCTTTTGCCATGCCTCTATAGGTACTCCTTTGGTCTGCACGAACTCGTTAACTGGTTTTTTCCTGTTGCGGAGCATTTTCCATACTTTCTTTTGGGCACCATATAGGTCGTAGTCCATGTCGCAAGTGAATTTGGCCCAATGTTCTCTTTTGATTAATTTTATTCTGGCGTTTACTTCGTTTCTTATTTGGACATATTCTGCATGAGCTTCTTCCGATTGCGTGTTTTTATATCTCAGGTAGCATTTGCGTTTTAATTCAGAGAGTTCTTTTACATCTTGGCAAAACCACGGTTTGGTGTGGTTTGTCGCTCTCGTGTTAATTTTCCGCTTTCCAATCGCTTCTTCTGCTGCTTCGTTGATGCATTTCTTAATTTTTTGCCAAGTATCTTCTACTCCCCATTCGGGTTTTACGTCGATCTCTTTTAGTTTGCTAGTAATCCTATTCTCATAAAGCAGTTTTGTACTCTCTGTTGCTAGCGACTCTATATTATGTTTTTCGATGAACATTGGGGGTTTTCTGTTTCGTTGCGGACGTTCTAGTAGCATCTTGCATAAAACAAGGTTATGATCAGTCCCCAGGTTAGCAGATGTTAGTGCTCTGACATCAAGTACTTGTGACGGAGTTATCGCTCGATTTGTGATTATAAAATCTATCATTGATCGCTGGCCTCGATTATTGTTAAAAGTGTATTTATGTTGGTCTTTATGAGGAAAGTATGTATTGTTGATTCTCATTTCATTTCTAGCGTAAAAGTCTATTAGTGCTTCGCCGTTTTCATTAATTATTTCTTCGTTGTACTTTTGTTTTATACCTGGTATGACAACGTTTCCGATCCGTGCATTAAGATCCCCGAGTACGATAATTTTGTGTTTCGTATTTATGTTATCTACGACGTTTTGTAGTTGCTGATAGAAATTTTCAGTTTCTGCTGTAGGCTTAGATATGTCTGGGGCATAAGTGCTTATCAGGTGTGTTGTGATGTTACGCATTTTTATAGAGATTTTTAATAATCTATCGTTGATGTATTCGATATCTTTCGGAGATTCCGCATTCCGATTTCGGAGATTCCGCAGATGTCAATAGGGTTTCTTCATTTCTATTATAATCTCCTGGTCTCTTCCGTTCCACGACGTAATGTTCCAGCACGCGATTCGTGTGATAGGGTCTTTAGGTTTTCGTTTAGCAATTCGTTTTTCCATTGTCATAGCGTGTGTCGTCATCTGATATTTCCGTCCGGTATCCAAGGCTGAATCTTCAGTTCTGTGAGCCAATATGGGTTTCTTTACCCCAGGTAGGTGGCTAGCCTTGCCATGGGGACCCTCCTCCTTTATCCGGGCTTGGGACCGGCAGTGTCATCCGATGAGCTACTCAATCCACCCATCTGACAACCCAGGCGAATAATTAAGAGTAACAAAATAAATGACGGTTGCGTTTCGATTCAATTTGAGTCTCTTACCACTCCCTGACACGTGTTTCTGGGTCTACCCGTCATCAGAAGGAGTTTGTAAGAAGACTACCAATAAAGATATTTAACTTCATGTTTCCTCAATTAAGAGTAACTCAACGGGCCATGGAGAGGGCTATGTTAAATATACACCTCAGAGACAAAATTCCTAACACCGAAATACGTCGAAGAACTAAAGTAACCGACATCATGGAAAAAATTGCGACATTGAGATGGCAATGGGTAGCACATGTAGCAAGACAAGACACCAATAGATGGTCTTATAAAGTGACATTCTGTAGATCTCGAGAAACAAAAAGAAGTGTGGGAAAAACCTAAAAGAGATGGATAGACGATATAACAGCTGTAGCTGGAAAGTAGTGGATGAGAATTGCAAAAGATAGGAAAGCATAGAAGCAATTGGAGAAGGCCTATGTCCAACAATGGATAAATGAAGGCTGAAAAAGAAGAAGAAGAAACACGTTTGGTAACACGTTTTGTAGAAAGTGTAAATAATTTTCACCGTTTAAATTGTTTTGAAGAGACATTGACTTTACAATTTCTTTGACTTTGAGAGATATTTTTTGCGCAAAGGTTTTCGTTGGTCCAAATGTGCATGTTATGATGGTTCGTAATGCCATTTCTGTTAAATCGGTTTCGTCAGAAGCCCATGATTTTCTAAAATATTCGATTTTTCTTTTTAAAACGGCGTCGAATGCGTATTCAAGAAACTGCAGGTCATTTTGAACATTTGTAAAATCCACCACATATTTCTGAATGATTTTAAAAATATTGTGTTTAAATAATGGTACCTTCTTCTTCTTAACATGCTCTATTAAGTCCCCTTGACATTGGCGATTAACATGGCGAAACTGTCTCTGTCTCGAGCTATTCTAAAGAGTTGCTCAGCTCTCTTTATTCCTGTCTATTCCCTAATATTCTTCAACCAAGAGGCCTGCTTTCTACAAATTCCTCTGAGTCCTTCGATTTTACCCATCATAATAAGTTGAAGAATATTATATCGGTCTCCCCTTACTACGTGTCCAAAATAGGATATCTTTCTACATTTGATGTTATCAAGCAGCACGTGAGCAGCATTTGCTCTCTCAAGGACTGCCAGATTTATCAGCATAGCCGTCCATGGAATTTTTAGTATATATCTGTGCAGCCACATTTCAAAGGCCTCCAGACGATTAATGGTAGATATTTTTATTGTTTATGCTTCGACACCGTATAATAGCGGCTTCCCACGGTCGGCGATATTACGGACGTAAGCTGACCAGCACGCACTAAGCACCGTGGGAAGGGTCTCGTCCGTGGTAGCGCAGGCACGTCTGTGCTGGTTCGTCCTATCCATCTAGAGTCGGTAACATCAAAGGTGCGGTACATGCTCGTGCGACGCGATCCTAGCGCGTCTGTGTTTTAACAGACGACACAAGTGCAAGTCAGAAGTTTTTCATTCGCTGACACGAGTAGTTTGTAGTGTTGTCAAAGTTGTTTTGCAGTTTTTTGCTAAAAAATGGAATGGACAAACAAAGTTATTTTTGATTTTTTAAATTTGTATCAAAATGAAACAAATTTATGGAATTCTACGGCACCAGAGCATAAGAAGCGGAATCGATATATACGATGTATGGAACCAAATAAAAAATCAATTGAAGAATAGTACTATTTCGATTAAAGAATTAAAAAAGAAGAGAAATAATTTAATGCCGAATTTAATGTTCACAAGCCTGAGTGACCTTTTTATGATATAATCAAACACTACTGTCACGGACCTACACAGACTGTCACGGACCGTAGGAAGAGCTCTGTCTGCGGTGCGTTCCCGTCCGTGCTGATCGGCTGTCCGCGATGATCTGTAGAATCGCCGACCGTGGGAAGCCACTGTAAGAGGACTGACCAAATGTAGCATTTAAGCATGCGCTTTCGACCGAATGGTACCACAATTATAATTTAATTGGAACTTGGATACAAACATGTGAGTGGTTTAAGGGAATAAAATCTTCATAAAATTTTTATGGGGTGTACAAATTTCACTGTTTTCTTAAAGATATTCCTGCCATAAGAAAGTCACATGCCCATTGTTATTATAAAATTTTTAATAGTTTTCGATATATTGGCAAAAATTGATTTTTATTTTGAAACTTCAAAATGCTGTAATTTTTTTATGTGCACATTTTTACTAAGGTAAGTTAGGTTCAATCAAACTATTTTTGATCCCAGAATACGGTATTTAATCTATGACCTACCCTTTTGTTACACCCTTTATATCACAACAAACAAATTATGATTTAACAAAAATGTAAATTTATCATATAAATTCTTAAAGTCGCAGAAAGGCACAAATCTACTTTGTCAATTTCTTGTTTTTCCGGCAGCAAGCGATATGATAGATACATACAGTATTTTTCCGAAACATCTGGAACTAATGTCATTTGTCATTGTAAACGAATATAACTCTATAGAAACGTGGGAGTAACGATAAAACTTTCCAAAGGGCGTTGTCTTTTACTAGTAAAACAAACTATAAAAGAGTGCATTTTTAAATCAAGTTTGTATGGATCTTATAATGAATAAGTTGAATATTTAAATGATTTCTGTAGAGTTGCCTACTATTTCTAATATTTTGGCGATAAAAAAGTACTTACATAATAAACTAAATAACAAAGACTGATCATTGTTATAATTCTCTTAGTACGTATTTATAAAGTCAGTTGAAACACCCAAAAACTGCTTGCCGACAAACAATAAAAGAATAATACCATATTACCAGACATGGGCGCATCATTTATTTTTATAATCAAATATATATTAATGTAGAACAGAAAAAGACAATAGAAGTAGACAATTTTAATTTACTTAAAGCTGTCGTAAAGTACATAAGTGTATAAAATTTTTTTAACATATCATATCAGGCTTTACTGTTCCTAGAAATTTCCGCCACTATGAGATACCCCATAATAAAGTTCAAGAGATCGCTTAAGCGAAAATTAGTTTAAATTTTTTTAAACAAATTTGAACAACTTTTCTTGAACCTTATTTTGGGGGACTTTGAACCTAACCTTATGAAAGTGATTAGGCAAAAAAATCTCATAGGAATATTTTTACGAACGGCTCCCTGAGCTTTTCGCCTTTTCTATTAAAAAGAATCTTTAAAAGCATTAAACTCTGGGTACAGTATCATGGCTGGACGTGTTATTGAGACAGCAATGAAAGGCTGTCAAAAAAGGTTGATTTCATACCCACAAGCTAAAACTTGGTTTAATAAATAGATTATGTTACCAACATTCTATGTTACCGAAAAATTTTCATGACAACCTATTTATTTAAAGCAATTTTTTAAACAATTATAAAAAATTGTTTTTATACTTCGAAACTTTTTTTTGTATAAATTGGGTTATTTTAGGACAAAAGTTATTTTTGTGATGTTTTTCGTAAAATGCTTAAACTTAATTAAATATATGGTAAATAAATGATTTAAAATTACGAAACAAGCCAATTTTAACGTTTTTAAAGCCCATTTTACAATAGGTTGCATATCCAGTTTGAAATAGAATAAAAAATATGAGATGAAAGCATCCATCTTGTTTTCAAAAACAAAGAAACGATTTTAACTAATATTGAATAGAGAGTTAATATTGTTAACAGTAATTATATCTAAACTTGTATTTACTAAACACTTATAACATCTATATAAAATTATTTATTACTTACAATGCAATTTTTCATCAAGATTGCCTCTAGACGTTACAGAAAGAGCTCTAATAAACTCTTCAAATTCTATGGAACCATCCTAAAAAAATAATTTTCGTTAGTATTTTGTGTTGACTGTTATAGAGCATTAAAAATATAGTAATAATATGTCAATGACATTCTTAGTTCATAGAGGTTAATTTTTTTGAAATTAAACCTTCGTTTGAAAGGAATTTTGGGAGCTTTTCTAGCGCTGTATACGGTTATTCCTATGTATACTCTGTATACGGTTATTCATAATTATCAGTAAGATAAAAAAAGGGCTCTTAAGTGATTATAATTAAACAAACGAAATTATGACAATAAACTTCAGTTAAAATTATGTTTTTCTAACAACTACTACATTGGACTTAATATATTTGCCAGAACGTCAACGATTGAATGTATACAGGGTGTTTCAAAAAAGGTAACCCTGTCTCTAGGGTAGGTAAAAAACTGAAAAATAATTGGGGTTTGCTTGGTAAAAATTTTTGTAACGCCATCTGTTTTTAAAATACAGGGCGTTGAAAAAAAATTTACGCATTGTTTGCGATTTAGCCGAAACTACTGGCAACATTGTAATGAAATTTTATACGAATATGTTTTGGAAGCTGATACATCCCATGAATTTGTTTTTATATCTGATTCTCATAGAGGCGCTGGTTACACGGATCGTACTAAGTATTAGCCAATATAACTTTTTTAAGAGTATATTTATTAATCAAAATTTCAAGTAAACTTAAACATCATTCAATTTTACACGAAAAAGGTACTCTTGGTAAAATTCGATACTGTGTACCGTTTTCGGAATATTTTTATTTGAAAATTATGAAGTAATAATTGATGCTGGTATAAAATAGTTAGTAATTAAACAAAACTCACAAGAAGACATATCACTATTTAAATTTATATATATATATATATATATATATATATAATATATATATATATATATATATATATATATATATATATATATATAAATAGCGAGTGTTTGCAACTTTAATTTTGTCGCTTCTCGCATCCCAATCGCCATAATTTCTTATCGGCCCGGTCTCCTTCTTGAAGACCTCTATTTTCCATTTCTATATGAATATTGGATACCCATTTCTTTCTTGGCCTTCCCCTTTTATTTCTCTATGTAGGTCTCCAGTTCCAAACCTTTCGTGGTATCCTTTCTTCGTTCATCCGTCTCAGGTGTCCATACCATTTTAATTGTTTTTCGGCTATCATATCCATTATTGTGTTCTTTACTTTCATTCTCTCTCTTATGTTTTCATTTCTTATGTGGTCAAACAAAGTTAACCCGGAACATCTTCTCCAGTACATCATTTCCGTTGAGAGGAGTTTTTGTGACATATTATTGTTAAAGACCCACACTTCTGACCCATACGTCAGCACCGGCTGAATCATAGCCTGATATATATTTTTCTTTGTTTTCTTAATTAAAGTTTTATTCCACAGGATCGAATGTAGTGTTTTTATCATGTTTTTTCCTTTTCCTATTTTTCTTGTTATATCTTTGTCGTCTCTCCCGTCTTCGCTTAGTGTAACTCCGAGATATTCGTACTGATCAACGTTTTTAATTAATCCGCTTTCTGTTTCCATGTCTTGACCGATGCCTCCTATATTCATGTATTGTGTCTTTTCGGTATTAACCTCTAATCGCCATTTTTTGAATTCTTCTATTAGTTTGTTTATCATGTACGTCATATCTTGTAGGTCCTCGGCAAGAACTACCTGGTTGTCTGCGAAGAGGATTGTGTATATAGGAGTGTCATTTACCCATATGCCTATTGGGCTGCATTTTCTCATCCAATGTTTTAAAGCATTACCAAGATATATTTTAAATAGGGTTGGGGAGAGGCAAGAGCCCTGTTTGACAACCTTTGTTTGGGTGAAACCCTTGGAAATTTGGTTTCCAACCTTAATATAAACTTGGTTATCTTGATATAGCTTTTTCACGGCATTTATATATACTGCATTTATACCTGCGTTTTCCAATGTTGTCCATAGTCTCTGCAGTGGTACGGAGTCAAACGCTTTACGGAGATCTATAAAAGGGGCATGAAGTTCTAGTCCTCTTACTAATCTCTTTTCCGTTAGGTGTTTGAGAGTAAATACATTGTCGACACAAGATCTCCCTGGTCGGAATCCACTATGTTCTTCGATCTCTGTGGCTTCTTTTTCTATTCTGGCTTTCAGAACTCCTTCATACAGTTTGCCAGTGGATGACGTAATGCTGATACCTCGGTAATTACTGCAATCATTTCTGTTTCCCTTTTTGTAGATGGAGTTTATGTACGAGACTTTCCAATCTCTTGGGATACTTTCTCCTTGTAGGCACTTGTTAAACATTTTACAAAGCAATTCTGTTATTGCAGTGACATGTTTGAATAACTCGATAGGTAAATCACCCGGCCCAGGAGCTTTATTATTTTTCATTTTTTGTAATGCGTTTTTTATTTCTTCTACGGTAATCATCGCCACTTCATTTAACCTCGTTTCAACTCTATCTATCTGTGTGTCTAGAAACTGTGTAAGTTGTTCATTTAATAGATTCTTATTATAATTTTTCCATCTTTTTATGTCTATGGGGTTAATTTTTTTTGTTTCGTTTGTATTTTTTCTAAGACTGTTGATAGTTTTCCAAGCTTGTCTGGACCTAGATCCTCCTACCATTGAGCTTATTTCTGCACACTTGTTGTCCCAGGTTATGTTTTTTGTTTTTTTAATTTCCTTTTTTACTATATATTTGTATCTGTTATAGTTCTTTCGGTCTTCCTCATCTTTTGTCGGTAACCATTTGAGATACAGTTTTTTCTTTTCTTCTACCAGTTCTAATAAACCTTCTGTCCACCAATAATTTCTACGTTTTACTTTTTCTTTCGTACCTAGAGCTTCTAATGCTGCTTCATGAATTTTGATTTTCAAAGTCTCATACATTTCTTCCGCTGTTCCGTTTATTTCTTCGTCTAATTTTTGTGCCAAACGTAGTTTATAAAGAAAACTTGTGGACTCATTTTTTAAGCTGTCTATGTTATAGAGCCGTGTTGATTCTTTGTTTGTCTGTTCTTGAGATTTATTTTGTTTAATATATCTTATTTCCACGGGTGCCTTTACTAGTAGGTGATCCGATCCACATTCTGCCCCTCTCCAAACTTTTACATCGTAGGGTCTTAAAGATGTCTCTTGTTTAACTACTATATAGTCTATAATTGACTGCAGTTTTCTTGTCTTTTGAGTCCATGTATATTTATTTATGTCTCTATGTTTGTAAAATCCATTCAGTATTTTTAACGAATGTTGTTCGCATACCTCCAACCATCTTGTTCCGTTCTCATTTACTACATCTTCTCCGTGTTGTCCAATTATTTTGTTGTCAAGAGCTTTACCTACTTTTCCGTTCAGATCCCCTAGCAGGACTATTTCTTGCCTTTTTTTTATTTTATTTAACTCTTCTGAGAGTTTGTCGAAGAACATGTCTTTCGTGTTTGTATCTGAGTCGTCCGTGGGTGCATAGATGTCAATTATTTTTATTCTAACTATTTAAATTTCCAGGTAGAATATGATAACCTATTAATTTGTTACCTAAAGTTGCTGCCCAAACATTAACTTTAAATGAGTGTTGGTAATGTGATACCTTTTGACTCGTGGATTCTCATCACACCAGTAGTGTGCATTATGGGAGTTAAACATACCTTGTCGCGTAAAGGTGGCCTCGTCCGTAAAAAGAATGCATTTTGAAAAATTTGAATTGTAGGCTGTCTTTTTGTTGCAATGTTTCACAAAAATCCAGTCTAACCGGTAGATCATCTGGCAAGAGTTCTTGGACTTGTCTGTAATGATAAGGATGTAATTGCTGTTCTTTCAGTATCCGCCAAGCACTTGAAGAAGAAGTATTTGTTTGTCTTGCTATATTCCTTACGCTAACCGTTGGATCTTGATCTTGATTTTTTTCTTCAACGCCGTGTATCTTAGAAACGGATGACGTTACAAAAATTTTTAACTAGGTAACCCCCAATCATTTTTCAGTTTTTTACCTAACCTAGAGACGGGGTTACCTTTTTTGAAACACCCTGTATATCATTCATTGACGTGCTGGATAGCCATCATTTATGACGAAGTAACCCTAAAATTATATAAAAACCATTTTATAAACCATCAACTTTAAGTTTTTGAAAGTTTACTAATCTTATTTCACTTGAAAAAACGTTTTTGGCTTTTTTAGATGCCGCTGAAGATGCTCTAAAAGCGAAAGTACTTGGGCAAGATTTAATTAATAAACTGTGCTCGATATCAACCTTTTATTTTAGTAAAGTTCATATATTCGAGTATTATTCCACCATTTTATATACTGTTATATTAATACTAATAATACTATATACAAATTTTTTATTTATGTTGTTTTATTGTGTAATTTATTACTATAATTTAATGTGACTCTTAAAAAAGAAACAACTATTTGTACTTTCAATCAGAATTTACAAACGCACAATTTAGTATCAAGCGAATGCAAATTCGATGAAATTCGATAAGCCAACCTCTTCAGAGCAAAACAATCAGCGTCGAGGGAAAACTTTTTCGAGAGCCATTAAGTCCTACCCATCTTGAAGTTGTTTTCATTAGGAAACAATGGATAAGACAGAAAACCAGTAAAAGTATCGATGAGTGCGGCAACTGCTTATTCGGATCAGTAAAGTGTCTGAGATAACGAAAAAGGAATAGTTTCATTATACGGGATGGTGCTTTGGATGATAGTTTATGGAATAGACGTAAAAATTAATTTGTGAAACTTGCAATATCTGTCTCTTGTACAAAAAATTATAGTAATGAATAGTCACGAAATAATTTTAATATATATGTTATTTTCTTAATATTTCGAATATTAATGAACTCTTCAACAGGCTTTTTTGAAAACTATTGGGAATATAATCACGACGTGCATCAGATTTTTATGGACTTCAAACAGGATTATGATTCAATTAATCGTGCAACATTATGGAAGGCAATGATCGAGCTCGGCATACCCAAGAAACTAGCTTCGGTAACACAAATGTGTGTAAGTAACTCTTTTGCACAAGTTAGAATAGGGGAAAAGTATCAAATGCTTTCTGTGTAAATTCTGGACTGAGACAGGGAGATCCGTTGTCCCCATTGTTGTTTAACCTGGTCTTAGAATATGTCATGCGAAAAATATATCCAAAAATCAAACCAGACATAACTGCTCGGGGAGCAAAAATCATACTCGCCTTTGCCGATGACGTAGACGCAGTAGCACAATCAACGTTAGAAATTAAGGATATTTTCTCGAGCTTTGAAGAAGCTGCATTAAACATTGGTCTAAAAATAAATGAAAACAAAACAAAATACATGGTCGTCTAAAAACAAAAACGACGGCGAATAAGGCAAAACATTACTATAAATGATCATAACTTCAAAGTGGTTAAAGAGTTTAAATATCTAGGAGCAACAATCACAAATGACAACAAGTTAGAGCGAGAAGTTAAAACGAGAATAATGGCAGGAAATAGATCTTTCTTTGCAATGCAACATCTGATAAAGTCGAAACTTCTTTCACGAGGTGCAAAGATCCGGATATATAAGACCACAATACGACCAGCAGTCGCATATGGAAGCAAAACATGTACGATAACAAAAAGAGAAGTAAATAAATTGCTGGTGTGGGAACGTAAACTTCTTCGAATGATATATGGTCCTTGCAGAGACAGCGTGACAAACGAATGGAGGGGCAGATACAATAACGAGCTAGAGTCTCTATTCGGAAAAGAAAATATAGTCAGATATATAAAGGCCAATAGATGGACAGGACATGTGATACGCAGTAACGACAATCGCCTTATAAACAATGTGTTCTGGGAAAGGCCAGCTGTAAGAAGGTCTGTAGAGTGGCCAAGACAAATGTGGAAAGATGCATTCAAAGAAGATCTAGAGAAAATGGGAGTGCGACAATGTGAATTACTGGCACAGGACCGACAAACATTGAAGGCCATAGTAAATGCGGCAAAGACTCATGAAAAGTTGTAGCGCAATTGATGATCATGATGACCACATTTCGAAAGCCTCAAGGCGATTTAGGTCGATTTTATTGACAGTTGAGGACTCGACACCATAAAGTAAGACCGATAACACGTAACAGCGAAGTAGGCGGATCCTCAATGCCAATTTTAGGTCTCTGTTACATAACACTTTGAATATCCTTCTAAAAGCAGCTCTAGCCTGCTCTATCCTAGATCTAATTTCGCCGTGACTTTCTGCGTTACAATTTACTTGCTGTCCAAGGTAAACGATTTTATCAACTTGCTCAAGTTTGGTATTATTTACATATATAAACGGTTTTATATGCTGTTGTTTACTTATATACATCTGTTATCGGAAACACTGGATAACAGATGAAACTCTTAAAATAATTGAGAATAGAAATCTTGGTAAAAGTGGTGTACATAGTGAAAGGGAAAAAGCTAGTTTAAGAAACCTCAACAAAGAAATAAAACGAAGATGTAAGACCGACAGAAAACAGTACTATCAAAGTATATGCAAAGAAATTGAGAGACATGGTCAGAATAATCAGCCGAGAGATCTATTTAGAAAAATACGCTACCTGACAAGAGACTTCAAAGCCAGAACTTGAGCCATTGAAGATAACACTGGAACCCTGAGAACAAACAGAGAAGACCTAGCAGAGACATGGAGATCGTATTGCAGGGACCTATATAAAGATGATCAACGCCAAGAGCTTGTTAGCCAAATCGATGACGAGGTGGAAGAAGAACCTGATATACTCGAAAATTAAGTAAGACAGGCTATCAACAAGCTTAAATATAACAAAGCACCAGGTCCAGATATGATAACAGCAGAAATGCTTAATACCACAGAAGAAACCGGCGTAAAGTTACTCCATCTACTCTGTAACCAAATGTGGCATTCCAAACAATGGCCTGAAGACTGGACAAAATCTACAATAACAACCATACATAAAAAAGGCAGCTTCCATAAATGCGACAATTATAGAAATACCTCTCTTATACCCCATGCCAGCAAGATAATGCTACATATAATCAATGAGAGACTAAAAACATTCCTTCAAAGAGAAATTCCACAAGAGCAAACTGGATTTACCAAAGGTAGAGGCACTCGAGAACACCTGCTGAATGTAAGACAGATAATCGAGAAATCTAGGGAATTCAACATCCCACTATACATCTGTTTTATAGATTACCCTAAAGCGTTCGACAGAGTCAAGTGGAGACACTTATGGCGAATACTAAAAGAAGTAGGCGTACCACAACATCTAATTACGCTTATAACTGAACTATATGAACACACTACTGGATCAGTTACAGTACTTGACACACTTTCGAACGAGTTTCATCCAGAACGGGGTGTCAGACAAGGATGTATACTATCTCCACAATTATTCAACGTATATGGAGAGTATATTATGCGAAGAGCACTTGAAGGATGGGAAAAGGGCATCTCAATAAATGGTCATAAACTAAATAACGTACGTTTTGAAGATGACACAGCCCTTCTTGCAAATAGTCAAGCAGAGCTGATGGAACTTATACGACTGATCGAAAACGAAAATATTTGGTCTGCAATTAAACATATCAAAGACAAAGATCATGATAGTGGATAGACTACACAACAATCATCCACACATAACCACAATTGACTGGTTCGAGGTTGTGAGCTCATACTTATATCTGGGATCATTAATCACAAACATAGGGTCATTACAAGAAGAGATTAAACGTAGATGTGATCTAGCAAAAGTTGCCACAGCAAAAATGACCAAAATATGGAAGGAATGTCAAATTTCAAGAGCGATAAAGATGAGGTTGATCAACTGCTTAATATTCCCAATACCGACCTACGGATGTGAATCTTGGACTCTGAGACAATCGGAGAGAAAAAAGATAGACGCCACTGAAATGTTCTGTTGGAGACGAATGGCTAATAAGAGGCCGTAGAACAAATAATTCAATTTCAAGAGAGCTAAAAGTTAGCCAACGACTCTCTAGTAAAGTCCATCTCCAACAATTAAAATATTTTGGGCATGTTATGAGAGCAAACACAGAAAACATGGAAAGACTCATAATACAAGGAAAGGTAGAAGGCCGAAGATCATGAGGAAGATCCCCAACAAGATGGATAGATCAAATTAAAGGAATATGCCAAAGACCTATGCATGAATTAAAAGAAATGACCAGAGACAGAGATCTCTGGAGACGGACAATACAAGACATCACGTCGACCACTACACTCCCCCAGGTGGGGTCAGGATTAAAGAGAGAGAGTTTACTTATTACGAGTATTTCCGCAACGACACTATCAAGTAGTGTTTGCAGATCTTCTTGACTAGAAGCTAGGAGTACTGTATCGTCCGCGTATCGCAAATTATTCATGACCTCACCGTTCACGAAAATAGTCTAGAAGAGTTTATTTAAACTTATACGACTGTTAGTTTGTAACTTCAGTAATGCCGAGTTTTCTTGACATATATAATTACCACAAAAATTACAAATACCTAGTACATACCCACACTTCTACTGAATGGCTTTTACTTTATCTTTTATACTATATAGTAGTACACAATTATGTTAGGTAAAAGGCTTTTAATCTTATTTTAGGACTCAATATAAACACAGCCCTTTAACTATAAACTGATGCTCAAAAGAGCTCCCTTTCCAAGCTCCCCGTTTTCAAAGGTAATTACTCGAAACATAACAGGGCCAAAGTTTTATCTTATTTAAATACCCCGTAGAAGTAAAATCCAACGCGAGTGCCTTCTCAAATACTTTACTTGTATTTAACAGTCTCTCCCGGTTGTGCCGAATGCTTAAGTTCTCAAATATTTATCACCCTCCAAAGGAGTGGAAACGTGAGTCTGGGTAAGCCAGACTTTGTTTGGCTCCAGATTATCTACGGGCGCTGATGTCATGCTCGTTTTGCACGTGAAACTAGTTTTACGTGTCGAAAGCAACGGTAAATTGTTGGTTTTAAAAAGTGTTTACAGCAAAGACGTTGTTTACTAAAATGGAATGGACCAACGTTAAATAAGGAACAGCAAGGAATCTTATATTACGTATATTTACTCAATAACGGAAAAACATTCACCTGGTTTGGTATTTTAAGGAAGTCTTTTTATATATATAATAAAAAAGTGTGTTCTTTATACCGAGTCTTTAAGAAAATAATTTCCGTTCGTACATATTCTTTGCACATTAGTTTGTACTTTTCTTTAAGTAACAAGTTTAATTGATTTATAATGTTTCCAACGGGGAACGGACCAGGAATTTAAAACAAATATAATCCGCCCAATAAGTCAGGGCATGGAGTGGAGTGTCAACTTTGTAAAAATGGCGTGCACCCTATTCTTCATGCTATGGCATGCTGGACGAGCCCTACAGTCTGTAGTCAACACCCCGAGGTATAAGTGGGAACACAAAGTGAATTAATACTCATTCGCTTATGAAACGCACCTGGCGGATCATAAGGGCCTTCACATTTTACTCTTTTTCAACTTGTCTTCAGTGAAATGTCTTTAATCTTTCCTATCAGCCTCTCTTGCCTAACTCTTGTTTCTTCCGACCCCGAATAGCGATTAGGTTTCCGAAAGCAGACGAGTCACTATATTTCCTTCTACTTTAACTCTAAAACTCGCCAACACGCTTGGCCAGCGCAGCGTTTCAAGGCCAAATTTTCCCTTATGATGGATACATCAAGTGTACGGCCCTCAGTCCCGGGCGGTTCCAATTTCCCTGACCAAGGTGGCGGTCAGAACAGTGTTGGAGCAGAGGGTGCTAAGAATCACCGGAAGAGATCAGGTCATCAAAACAAACGACAAATGCATATATGTGCCTACAATATACAAACTTTGTAACGCTGGAGAATAAACTACAACACATAAAATGGGATATAATCGGTATAAGTGAAGTTAGGCGTCGAAAAGAAGATCAAATAATACTTAAGTCTAGAAATATGTTCCATTTCAGAGGAAACGAAGATTCATCTGTTGGAGGAGGAGGGTTTTTAATCGATAAAAAATGGGTACCAAACATAATCACAATAAAAATATATGTACCAGAGTCATTTATCTTATTTTTAAATTAAACCCAAGATACAAACTTAAAATTATACAGGCTTATGCACCAACTACGAGCCACCGGGATGAGGAAGTTGATCATTATTATGAAGATATCAGAGCAGCTATACAAACTTCAAAAACACATTAGACATTGATAATTGGAGATTTTAACGCCAAATTGAGATTCAAACAAAATGATGCAGAATCTGCTATGGGAAACTTTGGAATTGGTGAGAAAAATGAGAGAGGTAACAGGCTTCTTGACTTCTTACATCATGAAAATCTCTTTGTGATGAACTCATTTTTCGGAAAGAAACCCCAACGTAAGTGGACATGGAAGAGTCCGAACCAAAGAACAAAAAAATGAGATTGATTTCATAATATCAAATCGGAAAGATATTGTTCAGGATGTAACAGTATTGAATAAATTTTCAACAGGGAGTGACCATAGACTAATTAGAGGAAAAACCACTTTTAACACTGAAGTTGAAATAACAAAGATGATCCTCAAAAAGAAGAGTGGAAGGTGGATGTTCCCAGAAGATATAACACTTTACGAAGAAAATATTAAGACTAGTTTGGATATACGCGACTTAGAGAATATCAGCATCAATGAAATAAACAATAATATTACTCGAATATTGAAAGAAGCTGAAAAGAAATACTGTCCTCGTCCTGAAAACAATAACAAAAAATTAAGCCAGAGCACAAAACATCTTCTAGAGGAAAGAAGAAAACTTTGCGAAAATCAGGATCATAACCAAAATAAACTAAGAATTTTGAAAGGGAAAATTAAAATGGAAGTTAGAAAAGATCTGAGACGATACAATACGATGGAAATAACTAGAGTAATATAAGAAAACAAAAGCTCGAAAGTACTCAGACAGAGCATGTCCATTGGAAGAAAAAACGTCCACAAATTAAGAAATGAACAGAGGCAAATCATTGAGGATAGAGTTCAAATTATGAACACGATAGAGAGTTTTTATAGAGAACTATACAAAGAACAGCAATGTAACCGAAGTGGATCATTACCAAAGATAATCAATCAGGGATCTGAAATTTTACCGGATGTGACACCCAATGAACTTCGAAGGTCAGTGCAAGAAATGAAAAACAATAAGTCCCCCGGAGGCAATGAAATAGTGGCAGATGCCTTGAAAGTGGTTGGAAAAAGATTATGGCAGGTCCTTGCCAAACTATTCACTAGATGTTTGCAGGAAGCAATAACACCAACCCAGTGGTATAACGCAGAAATTATCATACTTCATAAAAAAGGGGATGCTACCGACCTCAGAAATTACATGCCCCTAAGTCTACTTTCACATATTTATAAACTATAATCAAAAATAATTACGAAACGACTAGAAAATAAATTGGAATTTTATCAGCCCATAGAACAGGCGGGTTTTAGAAAAGGCTATGGAACAATCGATCACCTACTGGTAATAAAAAATCTTATAGAAAAATGCACTAGATATAATAAACCACTAGCTTTAATATTTGTCGACTATGAAAAGGCATTCGACACTGTAAATCAACAAAAAGTATTAGAAGCCTTGAAGAATGCCGAATTGACTATTGTTATATAAATATAATTAAACACATATACCAAAACGCAACAGCCAGTGTTAGAGTCGGTGATCTTCAAACCCAGAAATTCCCGATACAACGTGGAGTACGCCAGAGGGAGACCATATCGCCGAAACTGTTCACTACGCTTTGGGAATTTATATGTAAAAGGGCAAAACTGACCGAGAAGGGCATAAACATAAACGGAGAGAAGCTTGGTCATCTAAGGTTTGCAGATGATATTGTACTAATAGCTGATAAGCTGATAGAATAGATGAGGCCAAATAACTTTTAAATCAGCTCTACCTTTCCTTGCTAGAAGGGGGATTGAAAATAAAGATATCTAAAACCCAGATGATGACAAATCTTGTAGTTAGCGAAGATATATGCGTAGCAACAAGATCCATAGACCAGGTAATGGCCTATAAATACCTAGGTCATGAGACCCGCATAGGAAAAAATAACCAAACCGTTGAGCTTCTGCGTCGTATAAGACTGACTTGGGCAGCCTTCGGCAAGCTGAACCATATTTTCAAATCGTCTGATATATTAATATGCCTTAAAAGAAAAACCTTTAATCAGTGTGTTTTGCCAGTGTTGACTTACGGTGAGGAAACGTTGACCATGATAAGGAGAACAGTTCAAAAGATCCGTGTGTCAAAGGGCGATGGAGCGTGGTATATTGAGCGTTTCACTACGAGACAAGATACCAAATCGCCAGCTACGACAAAGAACAGGAGTGGCTGATGCAGTAGAGAGAGTAGCAACACTGAAATGGAACTGGGCAGGTCAGGTGGCTCGAATGACAAATAACAGATGGACAAAGCGGATACTGGAATGGAGACCAAGAGATGATGCCTACCGAAGCAGAGGTCGTCCACCAACACGTTGGACTGACGATCTAAAACGTTGTCATAGGAATTTGATGCAAGTGGCACAAGATCGAAATAGATGGAAAATTATGAGGGAGATCTATGTCCAGCAGTGAATAAGCGAAGATTAAATGATGATGATGATGATGATAAACCCTCAGCCCATGCCAATCCAGTATACACCAAACCAAATAAATTGTTATTTACTAATGCAGATTTCAAACAACATACAGGGTCGACCATAAATCAAGAATCTTCATTTCATTGTGCATATCTTCTAGAGATTTTGGTGACCACATTGACCTATCTTATTCTATTCACAGCAGCTCGAAATAGATCAGTTGAAGTTAGACCAGCCCATTTTCTAAGATTAGCCAGCCAGGATATACATCTACGTCTAAGGCCTCTCTTACCCTCAATCTTGCCGTGTATAATCAGTTGTAACAGTCGGTATTTATTATTACTCATGATGTGGGCGAAGTAAGCCAATTTTCTATTATTAACGGTGTTAATAGTTTCTCTGTCTTTTCTTAGCCTCTGGAAAATGGTTATATTACTTGTGTGATGTATATATGAGACTCTCAACGTACGTCGGTAGCACCATATTTTAAATGTCTCGAATCCTTTGTATGGCGTCCTCTGTAAGACGCCAGCCTTTTTTCTCCATAGAAGGGGACACGAAATACATAACATCTAGGAGTTCTTATATTGATATATTGATACGTATATTGATACTTTAATATAGGTTGCAAATAATTTTTCTAAGGCTGTTGAAAACTTCTGGCTCTTTTATGCGAGTTTTTATTTCGTAGCTGTGATCCCAAGTATCTTTAATATTGCAGCCTAAATTGCATATTTTTCCCACTCTTTCTAACGGTGTTTCGCATATTATAATTTGGTTTATGTTTACGTTCTAACTAATGATCAATGTTTTTGTCTTCTTGTAATCTAGTTTTAGGCTGCCAGGGTCACCTATGAGAAAGTGCTAAGAAGGATGGGTCTAGACAAAAAATTGTTGAGTACGCAAGACTGCATACCTTGGACACATATTGAGGAATAATAAATATAGTCTTCTGCAGGTCATCATGCAAGGTAAAGTCGATGGCAAAAAGGGAATAGGTAAAAAAAGGAAGTCATGGTTGCGAAATATTCGAGACTGGACAAACATGGCTGTAGACGAACTATTTCACGTTGCAAAAGACAGAGAAACTTTTAGAGATGTGGTCGCCAACCTCCGTTAATGCGGAGCATTAACTAAAAGCGGTTTTAATAGTAAAGCGGCTTTGTTCTCAGTACTTATTCCAGTTCCAGTTCTTACTAAAGAGATGCAGAGACGTCAACAGCGACATATACGCATGTCTGGTTAATTACGAGAAAGCGTTTGACCGAGTACAGCACGCCCAGATGATGCCAATACTAAAAGAAACAGGAATTAACAACCAAGATCTGAAAATAATTAGAAATCTTTACTGGAATCAGACAACAAATGTCAGAGTTGAAGGTGAACACACTGAGTATGTGAAAATCAGGCGTGGAGTGAGGCAAGACTGTATTTTTTCTCCTCTAATCTTCAATCTGTAATTTAAAAGAATATTTATCAAAGCTTAACACGAAATTGAAAAAGGTATTCTACTTAATGGTTACCGGCTTAACAACATCAGATGGCTAGCCTAGAACTAAAGTGGTCTAAGTAACAAAACCACTTTTTCGAGAAAATTAAAAAAATCCATTTTAATGTATAAATCGGTTGGTACAGGAACTAAAACCAAAATTTTTGTACAAAAGTTTAATTACGGTTACCAAAAATCCTACAAACATAAAAAAATCCTTACTGATAACTGAACTTCATTTTGTTAATTTTTTTTATTTAAAAATGTAACATAGACCATTTTAGAATTATTAAAAATAGTTAAGTAAACTTATTCATCCAAGTCTTCGCCTCGAAATGGTGGTAGTATGTCTTCATTATCCTCCCTATTACCTCTGCGATTGTAATGGGGTAAAGAAAGATAAAATGGATGATGCACAGGAGGTACAAATTGTAGCATTTTTTTATATCTTTCATTTTATTAAAAGATAAGGGTCCAATATCTGCGGCAACCTCCGGGGAACAGTTTTTTAATACCTGTGCAAATTCTTAAAAAGAATTCATTTTATTTAGATCTATAGCATTATAAGTATCCGAGTAATCATCATTGAAAAACATTACCGATGTATCTTTGGAGAACTTAATTCTGCGTATTTGAGAAATCATGACGCCAGAACTCCGCAGGGCATGAGATGACTTAAAAATCTTCAACTTGTCGAATGACACAAACTTATCCACCATGTTTTTTACACAAAATGGGTGGCGCTTTCGACAATTTGAAATTAATTCCATCCATGCTTCAGGAGTGTACACTGGGGTTAAATTCTTTGCCCTACTAATAAATGAAAAATCGCCATCGTTTGGTAAATATGTGTGACCGGTAACCAGATAATTTACATAGATATCTTGAATGTTCGGTAAAATGTTAACCATGTACATAAGAAAATGTAACAAATTCCAGTTCCGATTTTGTCCCCCACAACAGTCACTAAAGAGAACAAGTTTTGTAGCATGAGGAGGAATGTCATTTTTAAAATAGTGATATAAACAACTTATCACTTCTTGAGAACCTCTAGACCCTTTGGTCTCATACCACATGTTCATAAAAACGTTTTCTCCACCACTTTCATAAGTATGAATTCCTAAGTTTAACATATGCATCTGCCTTAAGTAATACACCTCACCGGTATGTATGTGAGGTAAGGGAAGTGTTCTTTGCAAATCAAATGTAATTAATACACCTGTACTGTCCGGCTTCACACACTCGTTTTTGTAATCTTTCAGAAGTTTCCTAGCTTTTTGAGCCAGAGCAATATGCTGGTCCCTTTCTATTTTTACTTGTTCTGATTTTTCTTTATTACTTTCGGCATTTAAACTTATTTGAAATGCATCGCAAAATTTGCAAGTATCTTTTTTAGGTATATAGAAATGAATATTAAATTCGGTTCTAAAGATTTTTTCATAGATACTTTTTTTAAGAACTGGTTTTCCTTCAATAATTAATTTACATTTAAACAGTTCGTACATTTTGGAAATATTTAAAGAGGGTGCAAAATATTGGCGCTTTGAGGTTCTTTCTCCATAGTGGCTCTTAAATTTAGGAAAACTATTAATGTGATCACGAATCCACTTCAATTTCTCCTCGTTTATTTTATTTCCAGGAACTTTTCTTCCTCTTCGATCGGGGGAAGGGATATCACTATTTTCGGCTTTTTTTACTCTTAGTGCATAATCTAATCGATGATTACTTATTTGTAATACTTAAAAAAAAAATTTTTACACACGTTCTGACCATTTAGTTGAAATATCCGTGAATATTGTTTACGACTCACAGAATCTGGGTGTATTTTTTTCCGGGTCGTTTAGGTGCTTTAGTTCTAACTGTACCACACAACCAGCTAGTTTGAGCGTTCCAATCCTGTAGTTTGTTAAATCTGTCATGTACTTCTCTCTGGACATTCTCTGGCACTCTATTACTGCATTTTAGACGCCAATTACATTCAATGTAAAAAAACGTTTTAGCGGCCATAACTTTCCCTTTTATACTAGTGTATTTCTCTCCTGAAGCTCTACATCTCTTTCTGGCGTATTTCCCACATAAAGCCTCTTGTTTCATTTTCTTTCTTCCCTTTCTTACTTCAGTTTCGTCCGGTTCTTGAATTTCCCCAAGATTTTCCATGTTTTGATTCAACAACACAGATTCATGTTCAACATCGGAATCTGTAACAAGAGGAGGTAGTTCAGTATGTTTACTTAAAACAATAACATTATGTAACGTTGCGATGCGTTAAAGCTTTGTTTGAATTAAGCTGTTATAATGGTTTTAAAATAACTCTTAAAATACCCATTAGGGGCAGACAAATTTAACAAAAATGTAGCTTATTTTGTTTTAATATATTAATTTCTTTGAAAAATAAAAAATATGGCAACAGTGCGCATCAACAGATTAATGTAAAAACATCAGCACGTGGATTTTCCTACTAGTTACTACAATCACTTTCTTTTTAAAATTAATTGCTTCCCTCATTAGTTACTAAACTATAATATTTTATTCAAACATCCACTTACTTGTATTTGTGTTACTATCTCTTGCATCAGAATCGCTGCCATCATTATTTGTAGGTATGTACTCATCTTCACTTGAACCGGGATAAGGTTCTGAATCAGTTTCGTCATGAAATTGTCTCGCAGCTTCCACTAGTCTGCGTGTACGAGACCTTATTGAAATATTCGTAGTCATTTTTCTCATTAACACAACTGATCTACTAACTAAATAACTGCAACCTCCCGGTTTGAGGTTAGTACCAATGACATTAGCGCCACAGTGTTGCCGCTCTATTAATAATTGTTGATTAATGTGCTTCATAGACCACTTTAGAATTTAGAATTTTTACATTGGTAGAAATCAATAGGTCTATGATGCATAGTGTTACATAGACCCCTTACGAATTTTAACAAATTTCAATTTCCCCAAAAGTAAAAGTGGTACATTGTTATTTTACGGACTCTGCCTGAGATTTAGACATAGACCACTTTAGTACTGATAGATTACTAGCTTTTAAAGTCAAATATAACAAAATCTCAATTTTCGTACATATGCGACATAGACCACTTTACCTCCAGGCTAGCCAGATATGCAGAAGACATCATAGTATTTGTGGACAACTTAGAAGACCTACAAGTATTTATGAACAAATATACGTATTACAGTCAACAATATGGACTCAATATAAACGTTAAGAAGACAAAGATTATGATAATTAGCAAGAAAAGGATAACAGAAGGTCAACTCTACGTCAACCCATCCGCTGTAGAAAGAGTGACGCACTAAAACTACCTCGGCACCATAATAAATAAATAATGGACCAACAACCAGGAGATTCGAGCACGCATCGAAAAAGCTAGATCCACCTTCAATCGGATAGGGGCCTTCTTCAAGAGTCACATCCTCTCTTTTGATACCTGCGAGGTAAGAATGCTGCGATGCTACGTCGTCTCTGTTCTTTTTTATGGTGTTGCATCATGGATCTTGAATGAAGATATGTGAATAAAACTGAAAGCATTTGAGATGTGACTATATCGGAGAATGCTTAATCTTGAAAGTTACAGTTCCTCGGACATATTATGTGAAATGAATCCAGATATGCTCTCCTGTAAGTCATCCTGCTATTCCAAAAATATTTGGAAAATGAGTTCCAGGAAGAAGAAGAACATCTTGGTTAAAAAACCTCAGAATCTGGTTCAATACAACATCTGTGCAGCTTTTCCACGCTGCTGCAGATAAGATAAAGATTACCATGATGATTCGCCAACATTCGTAACGGATAGGCACATCAAGAAGAAGAAGTATAAATGAATTATTCATTATACTATGATTCTAGTAAAATAAACCTTGGCTATACATAGGTATGTTTTTTTGAAAGTCCTCAATTAACAAAAAAATGCATCAAATTCTCGAGATAATCTAAGAAATCCTACCTATACGTATGAAATGACCTTTTAAAAATGTTTTTAATACACCTTGTTTAAAGAATCCTATAAATTAATATAGACATGATATATCATATAAGGTCATTTAAGTAAGTTAAAGGTTTAAGACTTTATAAGACGTCACAATCGTCATATACTTTTGAAATATTTTTAAACATTTTTCATCTTTATTTTGTCATAAATCAAGCTAAAAAAAATGAAAATTCTGGTGGCGCCATGTACCTGAATTTCCATACATATTACCGTGTATGGAAAACTGGTCAACCTGGAAATTTTCCATTATCAAACTCGGGAACGTTCGCATCTGCGGTGGGTTTATATGTTAACAAACTGGAGATGTGAAAGTCGGAAAAAAAGAGAAACTTTTTAAACCATTTAATACAAAGTAATAGAAAAAGTTTCGCAAAAAATGGCTTTTTTATTTGAATTCCCTTGAGGTTTTTTAAGAAAAGCTTGATGTTCAATATATAATTAATATAATAGACCATTTGGTTATATGTTAAAATAAAAGGCATCTTTTTTATATATCAGTTTATCGTAAACTGGTAAAACTAGAAAAATAGCTTGTATGCGATTCAAACTCTACTAGACTACTACACTGTATTTCATTTCACTTTGAGCTCCACAAGTATTACTAATGAGAGTTGATATAACTCAAAACACTTGTAGAGCAATAGTTGAATTCGAATTAAAATGAAATGCAATATTTTACTTTCATGTTAACGTCTTTTCTATACGTAAGGAGTGAAAAAATGTGCTTTCATTTAAAAGTGGACTGTAGATACATGTCAAAATATAAGGTTATTCCTATTATCGTTCAACATCCTGTAGTAAGAGGCTTTAAATTTACGGTTCGCCTAATTCGCTACCGAAGAGAGATCTCCCGACTTCTTGTTGCTTCCTATATATAATTAAACCTAAAGCTAAGATTATTAGTATTATAAGAATAATATTAAACTCAACAGACGTCCAGGTTAAACCGCGTCGATTATTACTGCGCCGAGTAGACAGTAAGCCACTTCAGCGCACTTTTACCTGTACCCCGTATGAATTAATTTTTGATGGAGACGTCAATGTCACGTCTTTTGTCACGTTTTATGTCAAATGACACGTATTATGCCATATAGCAACGTATTAGGTAAAGTTTTATGTAAAATGTTACGTATTATGTCACCTGACGTAAAATGTGATGTGATATTTGACATAAAATTTGATATAACACGTGACATAAAACGTAACATTAGACGTGACACCGGCACCTTCGCCAAAAAACTAATTGATGCTAGGTAAAAAGTCTAAGTGCGCTGAAGAGGCTTACTATCTACTGATAGCTCAATATGCATATGCCTAGCATATATATATATAATATATATATATATATATATATATATATATATATATATATATATATACAAATAACACAGTTTATTAGGGTTGCAGTCAGAATGCTTACAAAAATAATCTCAACGACTAGTAAGTTACACTGAAGAATTGTGATATTTTTCAAATATTTACATAATTGTCTTTTACAGTGTCTTAAAAAAGGAATAAAACCATTCCGAAAGCTCGACAAAAAGTCAAAAGAGTGTTTTTTAAACATCCCGGCCAAGATTCTGACTGCAACGATAATAAACTGTGTTATTTGTTTATATCGACAGTCACTAATATCCAGTATTTCTTATATATATATATATATATATATATATATATATATATATATATATATATATATATATATATATATAATATATATATATATATATATATATATAATATATATATATATATATATATATAGTGCTTTGAGGTTTATTGGGATTTTCAGAAGTGAAATAAGTGTACTCTCTTAACTCAGTTTTAAGCTTTCGAAAATGTTTATTTTCATCATCAGGAAAAACTGAAATAAAGTGCGGCTGTTAGTAAAGCATCCTCGGAACCTATAAAGAGTGTAAAGGTTGTAAAATCTTACGTTATTGAGATTTGTCTTTCGTGGATGTTCTACTCACAGGTAACAAATTCACGCATTACTCATTGATTGAGTCAATTATTAAATATTACAAAATTTGCATGGTGTAAAAGACCAAACTTGACAATTTATTTTACTCTAACACATACAAAAAAAGACAATTACAATCAGTTTAAAAAGACACGTGCGCCGGCCAACTGTGGAATGTTAGGTTAAGAGTAGCTGTCATTCCTGGACATTTCAAATGACAGTACTTCTTCTTATTTTCTTTGTCTTATGTATTACTACTACTATTATCATCAAAATTTACCAAACGGTTGTATTTAAGTTAAAAACAAAATTGTATAATGACAACGAAACTTGGAAACTTTACAATGAATTAGTTATTGAAACATAATTGAATTGCGAATGTGTATCCAAATATAATAGATAGGAGTAGATAGTGCTTAATTGGTTTATGTCACTCCTTTACTCCTTTTGTTCATTGCGTTAGAATTTTGAGCGATGAATGCCATTTCTAGGAAAAGTCTTTTTTTATAATTGGACTCTGAAGCTAAAACTTTAACTGATTCGTAATTCATTATATGATGTTCTTTATTGACATGTTCTGCTAGGGCAGATCTTTCAGGATATAGTCTGCTATAGCTACGGTGACTGATTAAGCGACTACCTAAACTGCGTGTGATTTGTCCATCGAGCAAAAAGAGAAAAGAGGGAATGTAAAGGTAGTGGGGACAAAAATATTGTTAGACAGGAAGTGCCATCTTAAGAGGCCACTTTAAACAAGGAAATACAGTCTCTTTTCTTGTTTAAGAAATCAAATTTAGTTTGGTTATGTTATTTTTTGTCCCAACTGTCACATGAAATTTTATTTATATTTAAGTTTTTTACCAATTGTGTCACATTTTAGACTATTATCGGTAATATTTAATTAAAACTTTCTCGTCTGAAAAATATTTTATAGCTATTCTTAATAAGTCACAATAAGTGTCGGAAAATTTAAATTTAGCCCCTTTCATTTCCGGATATGTCCGCCATAATAGGCCACTTTTTTGGTCTCCTTTTCATAACGATTAGATTCCCTCTTTTGTCTTTTTGCTCGATGGATTTGTCCCACATATACTTAATTACAGTTTTTGCAAGGAATCTGGTAGACTACGTTGGAACAATCTTTAATGTTTTATTTTTATCTTTAGAAAATATAGATCTTGCAGTTAATGAGGTTTTGAAGGCTAGTTTAAATTGGTGAAATCTTTAAACAGTCTTGTCAGTCTGGGTGTTATGTCTTTTATGTATTTTAATGAATTATATCAGTAATTGGAATTTTGTTCTCCGCTTGTGACAATGATTTGCAACTCATCATTTTGGCGTACTATATTCGGGGTCAAACTGAATAAAATCTTGGTGACTAGGTGTTTTGGGTATGAATTGTCAATAAAAAGATTAGATAGGATTCTCAGGTTCTTCTGATGGAGAGAAGGATCACTGATAACTATAACTCTAGCATTCATTTGCTTGAGCAAATTCATTTTTATGGAATGTCTGTGATATGAGCAATAGTTGAGGAAACGTCCAGAACTATGGGGTTTTCTATGCCAGTCGCTAATGAGGAAGTTGTTCTGGGTTCTGATGAACTGGGTATCAAGAAAGTGGACTGAGCATAGATCATCCTCATGTTCGATTGTAAACTGTAATAGTGGGTCATAACTAATAAATATATTGTTGTATATTTATATAGTTCTAATTTATTTGTCTTTATTCTAATTTATTGTCTATATTCTAATTTATTAAAACTCACGATAACTAATTACGAATTTATTAAAGTCTTTATTAATTCTAATTTATATTACAAATAATTTATTTTCGTTTCGTTACAAGTACCGCGTTTACCGATCTTCTTATGACTGACTTCTTCAATAAAATTTCGTTCTTATATAAAGAACCGTAAGACCGCCTAGACCTGACCTGACCATTGTCGAAAATACTGGAACTTTCGGCCAACTTCCTGAATAATCTCGTATTTTGGTGAAGGCGCTCGACTCGTTTTTCAACCTCGAGACGTGGATGACTCACTAAAATTAGGGTCTAGAGATTTCTGGTAAACAACTGGTAGCTAAGCTCAGGTATATTTTGACCTACAAATTACGAGAATCAATAAAAAGGAATTAGTCATAAAATATTTACAGTTCTATATGCCATAACATTTAAAATCGTAACATTGCCCCCCTCTTAAAAGATGGTTCCTCCTGGAACCTTGTCGGGACTGGAACTGGAACGACATGCTGATATCGGCAACTGGACCCTCTTTTACAACTTCCAGTTGTATAGAAATGACAAGGGACGGTTTTCTCTCCGCAGCAGTAACTATGCGGATTGCAACAGACTAACACCTGGACTTCGGTGTCTTTAAAGATTTCCTCCACCATGTTTCGTATAACCCTCCAATCTAATTGGCGGCACTCCAACTTTGGCATGGCTAACTTTTGCACGTCGGACTCTAGTACGTGCTCTCTCAACTGAAGTAAGGCTTCCCATACATCTCGGTAGGTAGGTTGGTCACGGGCAGTGTCTTTTGTTACCAGGTAGAAAAGGTAACGTGATGCATCTTGAAGTTTCAAGGTTTTACCAGGAGCTGGCACTTGGCATTGAAGTTCTGCAACTCGACCAAACTTCCTTCGAAAGACGGATGCCAACCCTGGTGCATCTTTGATACTGGCCGGGATGGTAAGGGCCAGTGAGTAGTCATCGGGAAGCGCGAGTAGATCTTGCCTTTCTTCAGTGGTAACACCATGTCTTGCTTTACCGGTACCTCCATAGGCACCCATGAATTCCTCAAACGTGAGGTCAGACACATCTTGGACTTGGTTTACTTCCACTTCTTCATCTACGTCGTGGTCACCCTCGAAAGACGCCAGCCGGTTATGGTGTACTATCATCGGCTTTCCTCTCGGAATCTTGCTTATTCGGTAAATAACATCATTGATCTTCTCCATAATGAGGTATGGACCTTCCCAAAACTGCTGCAATTTGGGAGAACAACCTTTTCGCTTTTTGGGGTTATAAAGCCAGACTTTATCGTTCTTCTTAAAACACCCCTTTTCGGCTTGCGTATCGTACCGTTTCTTCATTCGGTCACTAGCGATCTGGAGATGGGAACGGACCAACTCGTGTACATCGTCCATTCTTCTTCGTAATTCGATCACATAATCTTCACCTGCTACATCTTCTCCAGGTCGACACCCAAACTCTAGATCACAAGGTAGTCGCATCTCGCGTCCGAATAGGACTTTGGCTGGTGTCTGGCCTGTTGATTCATTAACAGCAGATCTGTAGGCCATTGTGAAGAACGGGAGATATTGGTCCCAGTCTCGCTGATGATCGGACACCATCTTTGTCAAATACTTGCCAACTGTTCTATTCATTCGTTCTACCATACCATCCGATTGCGGATGATAAGCCGTAGTCCTTGTTTTCTTCATACCTAGTCTATCACATATTCCTTGGAATAAATCGCTTTCGAAGTTCCTGCCTTGGTCACTATGGATCTCCAAAGGCACTCCAAATCGGCTGATATATTCTTGGATCAACTTATCTGCAACGGTGGCCGCCTTCTGGTCTGGAAGTGCGTAAATCTCGACCCACTTAGTGAAGTAATCCATTACTACCAACATGTACTTGCCTCCATTATCACTTTCTGGAAACGGCCCAGCAATGTCCAAAGCTATTCTTTCAAACGGGCTTCCAACATTATATTGTCTCATAGGAGCTCTCCTTTTTCGATAAGGCCCGTTACTCGTAGCACAAATAGTACATTTCTTACACCAGTCTTTTACATCGTCGGAACTGTTCATCCAATAAAACCGTTCCCGAATTCGCTGAAGGGTCTTCTTCACACCAAAATGCCCTCCTGATGGACTGTCGTGTAACTGACGAAGTACTTCGGCTATTCTGCTCTTTGGAATCACCAACTGTCTTCTCTTCTCTGAACCGTCATCATTTTCCAGGACTCGTTTGAGCAAGCCATCTTCCATGATAAATGAGTCCCACTGGGCCCAATACGTCTTAACTACTGAGCCTAGGTTCGATATTTCTTGCCAAGGTGGTCGACGGTTTTCCTCTTTCCATTTTCGGATTTTCTGTATAACTGGATCTCTCTCTTGTTCTTCCCTGATCTTGGTAGGCGTCCAGTCGTCGTGGACCACCGTCGTTCTTAGCACTGCTGCTTCCTTGGATTCCGTTTTGTTGCAGTGAGAACACTCTGCTGGGCATGGCCTTCTGGAAAGAGAATCAGCGTTTCGGTGGCTAACTCCGGCCCGGTGCTCAATCTTAAAATCATATTCTTGGAGTCGTTCGATCCACCTGGCTATCTGACCCTCTGGATTCTTAAACTGCATCAACCACTTAAGGGCGGCATGGTCGGTTCGGATTAAAAACTTCCTTCCATAGAGGTATTGATAGAAGTGCTCTACTGATTTCACTACTGCCAGAAGTTCTCTTCTCGTGACGCAATAATTTCGCTCAGGTTTTGAGAGAACTTTACTAAAATATCCAAGGACTCTTTCCTGTCCTCCTTGAATCTGAGACAGCACTCCTCCAATTCCCACATTACTTGCATCTGTATCTAAGATGAACTCTCCTTCTGGCAGTGGATACCCTAAAATTGGTGCTGTGATTAAATGCTTTTTTAAGGTTTCAAAGGCATTCTGGCAGTCTACATCCCAGCGGTATTCTCTTGCTTCCTCTGTAAGTCGCGTTAATGGTTTAGCGATATCTGCAAACTTCTTAATAAACCTCCGGTAGTAAGTACACAGTCCCAGAAAACTTCTCACTTGGTGTTTGTCAGTTGGTTTTGGCCATTCCTTAATAGAATCGATTTTTCCCTTATCCACGGCCAACTTCGTCGTCATGATTCCAAGGCTCCATCATAACATGTGTTCCTTCGTCCACAATTCCCTGTAGCCGCGCTACTATTATCGTTTCACTTCTCGCAGGCACGACTGTATCTTCTTTAACGGCTGCTTGCATAGTGTTGTCATCATGTGGATGGAGAAATACCTCCTCGTTACCAACTTTGATTACCTTATTCTTAAAATCCAATTGGAATCCATGCGTATTCATTACGTCCATTCCTAATATAACATCCTCTTCGATGTCAGCAACTATAACAGTATGGACGAACTTTTCTGCTCCAATTCCTAATTGTACCTGGATTTCTCCATGAATGTTGGCATTTTCACCTGTGGCGGTCCGAAGTCGCAACCTCGTTGGTAACAGTTTCTTTCGGCTGTTTATAACTGTCGGGCGTATAATGGTTCTGGTCGCTCCAGTATCCACCAACAACGTATGCTTTTTACCATTTATTTCTCCATCTACATATACACTATCTTCACGACATTTCAAAGAAGCTATTAGTATCAGAGGGTCTTTGGTAAAGTTCTGGGTCGAAGCTGCTCCCCTAAGGCCGACGCGTTCTGGTTTTGTCTTCGGTCTTATGGTCTTCGTTTTCTTGTGTGTCATGCTTTTTATCATATTAAAGAGCTGGTCAAGTTTATCTTCATCTCCTTCCTCTTTTACAGTCCTAACTTTGCTATACCCGCCAGAGGCCTGCGTAGCTGGGTCTAGGACATTTCGGCGTCGCCGTTTCGGCGTGGCCATTTCGGCGTGGCCGTTTGGGCGTAGAGCCGTTTCGGCGTAGGCCGTTTCGGCGTCGGCCATTTCGGCGTCAGAGATTTTATTTTAGTTGACTAAATACCTACATTGGAGTCTATTAGTAAGACATTATTTTGAAAAAAATCTTTTAATATAGTTATTTAAATAGATACATTGGAGTCCATTGATCACAAAATTTTAATATTAATGGTAGATTTGTATATGTGAATTTTATACTTATGTGTGTGTGCTTGTTATTTAGCTCATAGTTAATGTAATATCTGTAATTGGCTTCTAGCTGTAGATATTATATATAAATAAATGAATAAACAAGATTTTGGAAAAATGAATATTTTATTTTAGTTATTATTTACATGTTATAATTAGATATGTGCTAGTCCAATTAAAAATCCTGAAACATTTATATTTACATACAAAACATTTATATTTAACCTACAAAACTTATTCACGAAATATTAATTAAAATAAAGTATTTACATGTTATAATTAGATATGTGCTAGTCCAATTAAAAATTCTGAAACATTTATACTTACATACAAGACATTTATATTTAACCTACAAAACTTATTCACGAAATATTAATTAAAATAAAGTACCTACTTACATATTATAATTATGTGCTAGTCCTCTTAAAAATTCTAAAACATCCCCGTTTGCATCAAAATTTCCCACAAGCCGTGAAATGCGATCATCTGCGTCTCTGTATTTTCTTAATTTCAATGGTGGGAGATTACCTGCCACAAGTTGCTCGAAATAGACATCTCGACCTTTCTGCACCTGACGCAGGCCATCTATAAATTTCCATATGGTTGGATGATCTGCTCCCAATTCCATCTTGAGTCTTCTATGGGCGGCCTCAGCGTGATTATTTGTCCGGTCTTCTCCATCCAGAGTTCTCTGGTAGAGGTTCCACATCCTTTGGGGAAATAAACTTGGTCTTCTGCCATTTCCTCTTCTGTTCATACGTCCAATATAGTAGTCTTCAAACCAGTCTACAAGTGGTTGGTGTTCAGCAGGTAGAGCTTCCGCTAGAACGGCAAAGGCATCATCTAAATGTTCGATAGGAACAAATGCTAATGCTGTCAACATTCTGCAATTTAAAGCGAATTGTGGATCAGCATTATACTCTCTCGTATATCCCATAGCAGCCACTTGTTTCTTCATATTTTGTGCCAAATGGAAAAAACATCCATTGATGTCGACGCCTGGAAAACAATCTTCCATTGCCTTAAATGCCGCCTGTTCGAAATCGCAATGGATTGCTCTGGGTTGCAAATTTGGTACAATTTGTCTGATCAATTCAAACATACGGGTATATGTGGATCTTGTTTTATTCGGCAGCATGGCATAAAATATTGGATGGACTCCATTATATTTTGTGGCCATAACTGTGTATACTTGTAAAAATAGAGATGGTGCTATAGCAAATGTACCGTCACCATACCACACATCTGAGGTCTGTAGATGTTGCAGCCACGATTCTCTCCCGAAAATCAAAATTCTTTGCAATCCTTCTCCATCATCTGCTAATAAAAAATTTTCTTCTACACCATCTTGTAACGTGTAAACACGATAAGACTCGGGAATTACTAACTCTTCAACAGTTGTCGGATTTGATGGGGCTGCATGAACTTCGTTACGTTTTCGTCTGATGAATTTTCTCATCGCGCCAGTGTTTGGGAGCCGACCATGACAAGCTTGACTTGTATTTCTCAGGCACTCATTGATTACCACTATTGTCCCTTCGTTTGTTTCTGTAGCACGCTTTTTCATTTTTGTAACAACTTGTGCTACTTCCACGTCCATCGCCGAGGAGTCGTGAGTGTGAACATTTACTTTCTTGATGACTTCACCATCTCTTGTATGTATTCTTGCTTTGCACGTTTGTTTCCTCTCACACCTCCAAAATTTTAGGGATTCATCGCTTTTACTAACAGCGTCAAAAACATACATGAAACCATCAGTGGTAAATTTCTCTCTTCCTCTGGTCGATAAAATTTTTCGTTCCATAGCTTAAAAATTCTTCGTCTGTATATCGTATAAATACTACTATGAAATATTATAAGACACTACATAAACTCTTAAACTGATCTCTGTTTATATAGCTGTACCCTCAATAATCCAACCAATCAAATCAATAATAGGTAGGTACCTACTTAAAATTTCCCTTAAGATTAAAAATCAACAAATTACTTGCATCTCTCGTTAATGACATTATAATGTAATTTTTGAAATCAACAACTAATTTAGTTTTCGAATATTTAAAATCAACAAATAACTTGCATCTCTCGTTAATGACATTATAATGTAATTTTTGAAATCAACAACTAATTGATACATGATAATGTCATTTGGAATTAACAGGTAATTTAGTTTTCGAGGAAATGTTAATAACATTATTATGTGATTTATAGAATTTTGTATTTAAATTTTCGAAGAAACTGCAATAAATATAGGGATAACTATTATTATACTAACTAATGGTAAATATTTTAAAAGCAGATTCCTTTCAAGAAAATATTGTATAATTTAATTTTTTTTAAAAATATACATTCTGCAAATATTTTTGCTTAAAAAAGATATTTTAACAATATTAAAATTCTCCGTCTATATACCATATAATGTATGTCTAATTAAAGTTGAAAAATGTCAGTTATCATCTAATTAGCTCTGGGACAATTAAGAGAACAGCAATTATTATTAATATGCATTAATAAAAAATCCAATATAGGTATTTGCAGAATAAAATATAACAAAATGTTTATAAAAGAAATATATTTAGTTTATTTTTCTACTTGACCATTAATGTTAAAATTGTGTGACCAATGAACTCCAATGTATTTAAATAACTATATTAAAAGATTTTTTTCCAAAAAATTGCCTGACCAATAAACCTCAATGTAGGTATTTAGTCAACTAAAATAAAATTTCTGACGCCGAAATGGCCGACGCCGAAACGGCCTACGCCGAAACGGCCTACGCCGAAACGGCTCTACGCCCAAACGGCCACGCCGAAATGGCCACGCCGAAACGGCGACGCCGAAACGTCCCATTCCGTGCGTAGCTGACTCGTATTCGAGGGCGGCAGATAAGACATCCATCAGCGTCTTGTGACGAGCTAATCGTAGTGTTCTTTGCATCTCATGATCACGAAGACCATCAATAAACGTTTGAACGGCCAACTTTTCCATCATGTCTTCGGGAGCTGTTGGATAAGCATATCGCACTAATCTGGCAATATCTACTTCATATTCTTGAAGAGCCTCATCTTTCTTTTGTCTTCGATTTTTGAGCTGCGACTGATATACATGCTCCAAGTGTTCGTGGCCATATCGCATATTTAACCTCTTCTTCAATTGTTCGAAATCATCTGTCTCCTCTACGGCTATGGTCTGGAGCACATCTAAGGCATCTCCTCGAAGAGCTATAGTCAGGTTTACAGCCTTTTCTTTTTCTGACCATCCATTCGCTCTTGCAGCTGATTCGAACTGTTTCATGTAGTTGTTCCATGACGATTTTCCGTCGAAAGTTGGAACTTTGACATGAACATAACCTCCGCTTCCTTCGAATTTCGGCCGTGTTTCCAACTTATATTTCGTCTCGTCTTCTTTTGTCTCTGCAATAATTGGATTGTTTTCTCTCTCTGCGGTCGTTGTTTCCTCCATCTTCCTTTCCATCTCTTTTATCTTCTCTTCGAAGGCCAACATATCGGCAGCAACTTGGTTCTTTAACGAAGACATTTTATCGTCGAGGGCAGACATCTCAGAGGTGACTTTAGAGATGTTAGCAGAAACCTTGCTTTCCAAAGAAGAAATCTCGTTAGAAACTTTGCTTTCTAAAGAAGCGATATCACAGGAAACCTTGGCTACATCACCACAGACTTTGGCTACATCAGAGGAAACTTTCGAAATATCGCCATGAACTCTGTTCTCTAACGATGCGATGTCACCAGAAACTTTATTCTCTAATTTTGAAATTGACACGATGACAGCATCTTCAAATATATAAGTTTCCGGATCTAAACCCTCTTCCTCCAAAGCATTCTTTAGTCGTTGGACTAACTCAGCCTTTTTTCCGGTAGAAGCTAATTCTCTATCCTCAAGATGCCTTCTTAGATTCGTAACTGTGAGCTCGTAAATCGTAGCCATTGTTCACCAATTTCACTTCTTTTTATTTAAAGTCCCGCTTGTTTATTTAAATACCCTACACCTGACACCAAATGTGAAGTTTGTATAGTTCTAATTTATTTGTCTTTATTCTAATTTATTGTCTATATTCTAATTTATTAAAACTCACGATAACTAATTACGAATTTATTAAAGTCTTTATTAATTCTAATTTATATTACAAATAATTTATTTTCGTTTCGTTACAAGTACCGCGTTTACCGATCTTCTTATGACTGACTTCTTCAATAAAATTTCGTTCTTATATAAAGAACCGTAAGACCGCCTAGACCTGACCTGACCATTGTCGAAAATACTGGAACTTTCGGCCAACTTCCTGAATAATCTCGTATTTTGGTGAAGGCGCTCGACTCGTTTTTCAACCTCGAGACGTGGATGACTCACTAAAATTAGGGTCTAGAGATTTCTGGTAAACAACTGGTAGCTAAGCTCAGGTATATTTTGACCTACAAATTACGAGAATCAATAAAAAGGAATTAGTCATAAAATATTTACAGTTCTATATGCCATAACATTTAAAATCGTAACAATATTTAAGATTTCTGTGGATCCATTGCTAGGAATAGCAAGGATTAAGTCATCCACATACTTTTTTACAAAAAGAATATAAAAGTACAATTCGGGGATCACCATATCCAGTAAATTATCCATCACATAACAGGCCAAAATGGCCAAAATAAACATTTTCGAAAGCTTGAAACTTAGTTAAAAGAGTACACTTATTTCACATTATTTCATATTTTATATTATTTGTTTCGTTTTGATATATAAACATTTTAGTCTTAAAGAGTCAAAAATAATTTATTACAATTATATAAAGATATTCTTTCAACTTTAAAAAAAATATATAAGCCTTGAAGCTACAAACCACGTAACCATGTATTTTCACTTTCAGGTTTAGGAATGAACTCTAATGTGTCGTTCATAAAACGGAATAAGCGAAATGAAGTGAAAAATTGAAAAGAATTGGTTCTTAATTGGATTGAATTGCAATCAAAATACGTAATCGATTCTTGTCTCTTGCATGATTTGCCGAAAATTACAGATCCGGGAACAAGGGATTTATTGAAAAAAAAATATTGAGAAAAAATACAGAGCTGTGTAAGAAAACTTAAATAAACTAGTAAATTGCTCCCAAAGTACCGGTTTTAGGTTTTGCTCTAATAAAACAAAATGTATAATATTTTTAAAATTACATATCGAGCATAAACCAAACCTAATGGTTGAAAACCAATTTTTTTTCTATACAAACGAAATAAAATTTCCTAGAAGTGATATTTAATCAACAGTTAAATTGGACAAGTCATATCCAGCAGTTAGTTCTTTCATGTCGACATGGCCTTAACTTGTTAAAGTACATAGCTCGCAAAAGTTGGGGTACCGATGGTAAAACACTATTCATGTTATATAGATCCTTAATTCGTTCCAAAATTAATTACGGATGTGTTGCATATGTGTCTGTCAGCACATCAACGTTAAAATTTTTGGATACGTTACATAACGCCTCCTAAGGATTATACTTAAAGAGTGCAGAACAACTCCGATAAATATCATACAAGCTGAAATAGGTGAACCTACACTAGAGCTTCGTAGGCAGCTATTAACCCTTAATTACACTTCTAGCATAACTATAAATAAAAGAATTTCAATAAATAACATTTTCGACGTATCCATGGCTGGATTATATGCAAAATTCATGTGCATATATATATATATATATATATATATAATATATATATATATATATATATATATATATATATATATATGCAGCATATTCGTGGGTTTCTTTATAATAGCATATGCTATTCATATTTACTTGATTAAGAGCATATTGCCACATATTTGAAAATATCACATAAATAAAATGGTTTTCTATACATATTTAGATAATAGTTTCTTGGAATTATTCATAGCAGGTACTATAGTGTGTTTTTATGTATGAGAGAGTAATAAAACAATAAATTATGTATGCAAGTCCCTAAACTGTTGATACGGGTAACTCAATGAAAAACAGATATTTGTCAACAAGTATACAGAAGTATATAGGAAAACAATTTTAAATTGAGTATGATCACCAGGTATAAAGGTTGGAGCAGAATAGATTACAATACTTGTGAGGGTTACTAATCCCTAAATAAGGTTGCCAGTGTCGGAGTCATGGAGGTTAACAGGTACTAATGAATTTGCAAGAAATGTAAGATGTTTATTTTATTGGTTATATATAACCAATAAAAGTTGAATAAGTACCTACCTATTTGCAAAATAAAGTTTAATTCTTTAGATAAACTAAACCGTTTTATTTTATCTGAAATGAGTGCATTCCACGAAGGTAAGAGTTTCAACAATCAAACATTTAATTCTTTAATTCCAGGAATCTACGACAGTAATTGACTAGATAATTACCTTCTAAACTTATTCCACAGAAAATGTGATAGTGGGTTTTTCCATTTTGTAGGAAGGTCCAAGTGGCGTATTCAAAATTCTTAACAGTTCACTAAAAGTAGGTACTTCAGTTGCAAGGTGCAGTTTATTGTGTATACTAGTGTTATGGAAAATTTGGAAGTGCCGTGTAAACGCCGAAAAATTGGTCCTTTAACAGTTAATAAAAAAACATTAATATTTAATTGTTTTAAATCATTTACAGACAAACGTTTATGTGAAAGTGTTGATGAGACCGTTGAGTAAGTTAGCAGTACACTTGGTGTTGGGAAATCTACGATTTACAGAGTTATTAAAGAAGAGAAATGTGGTAGTTTTCAAATGCCACGTAATGCTCCAGGGAAACCAAAATTTCAAATAGAATATCATTTTAAAGAAGGATTTCGACGGAAAGTGCATGAATTCTTCTTTAGACAAGAATGTCTAACATTGGATAAAGTTCTTGTCTCAGTTCGAGATGATAAGGATTACCCAGAAATGAGTCGAAGTACGTCATGGAAACTTTTAAAAGAAATAGGCTTCCGCTGGAAAAAGAATCCCAGAAAGTCTATTTTATTAGAAAAAAGCGATATTGTCATATGGAGAAGACATTTTCTAAGAACCATAAAGGTAATGAGAAACCAAAAAAGAAAAATATTTTATCTTGATGAAACATGGATCAACGAGGGTCATACACCAAATAAATTTTGGCAGGATGAAACTGTTACAAGTCAAAGGCACGCTTTTGTAAATAACTTATCTACTGGTTTAAACCCACCATCAGGAAAGGGACGCAGGCTGATAATAGTACACATTGGCAGTTCAGACGGTTTTGTTGAAGGTGGTTTATTAACTTTTGAATCAACTCGTACCGGTGACTACCATGAAGACATAAACGCTAATGTCTTTCAAGAATGGTTCGAGCAAATGATAGATCTTCTTCCTAAGAACTGTGTAATAGTAATTGTAATAGTAATGGATAATGCAAGTTATCACTCCAGACTTATAGAAGGACTGCCCACAACCAAGTGGTTAAAAAAAGACTTGCAGAATTGGCTGAGTTCAAAAAATATTACGTACCATCCCGGATCTATAAGAAAGGAACTTTATTCGTTGTGTGCCCTTCATAAAGAAAAATTTAAAAAATACGAAATTGATGAAATTGCCAAAAATCGTGGAATGACAGTACTTAGATCCCCACCATATCATTGTGAATTAAACCCGATTGAACTGGTATGGGCACAGATAAAGAGTGAAGTTTCAAGAAAAAATACCACTTTTAAAATTCATGATGTTAAACAGTTGTTTTTGGAGGCCTTAAATAATGTAAAACCTGAAAACTGGGAAAAGGCAGTAAATCACACTATTAAAGAAGAGGAAAAAATGTGGAAGCTGGACAATATTACTGATAAAATGATCGAGCCAGTTATTATAAATCTTGGTTCTGAAAGTTCATCTTCTACATCTGATTTGAATTTGTAACAAGTAGCTGTAAGCTTTATATTAATATTTTTATTCATCTATTTAACATACCTTAGACGGTTTTAAAAACTCTTTTTCTCTTTTGTAATTTTTAAAAATGAAAAAAAATGTAAATTTTTTAAAACTTTTTTTAATGTAGGCCAGTCAGTTCTAATATAGTGTGTGATAAAAGAGGTCACTTTTGTTTACATACACATAAAACTTTATTACACTGAAATAATTCATTTATTTTTTACAATTATTCAAAGTAATTTTTCAATTAATCTTGAGCACGCCCATGGAGTGATCGGAGGTACCAGTTAAAATTATGCTAATTACTCTCTCGTTCATAAAAATAAACTATAGATGAGGGACGTGGTTGAATAGTGCCATATTTCTTGCAAATAATTATATTGATATCAGAAAGGTTATATCAAATTTTGATCCTTCTTGTTGTATTTCTGTTTAGAAATGTCAAAATATTTTTAGTGAGAATTCTGTTCAGAATGAAATGTCCTATATAAAAGCAAATTTTGACATACTTTGTAACTGTAAACTCTATTACAAAACTAGAGAGTCAAAAATTATCTTTAAATGATAGTATTTGCATTGTTGATTCTGTCAAAGAAAGAATAGTAAACCTTTCAGGGACAATTGGAAAAAAAATTAAAAATAAATTTAGTGAAGTTTTAAACCGAAATGAAGGCTTTTCTTGATTGCGATCAATAAATAACATAATCAATGGAAGCTTTAACGAAGTTATTAATATGGATCCCTCGCTAGTGTCAAATTTTAGATTTGCGCCAATTACATCCTGTGATGTTGAAAGATCGTTTTCCTCATATAAACACAGGTACTAACTGATAGAAGGCATAACATTACTCTTGAAATAATTAAACATTTTATGATTATATACTGTAACAGCAAGAACAAAGACATTTGCTTGTGAATTTTCATTTATATTTTTTTATTAAATGTGGTAATAAATAAACACTCTCTAAGTTATACTATAATTTTATTTCTCGCCAAATCTCAAGATCTAAAAATTAAAAAATATATTTTTTTAAAGTGCATATATAAATTAATTACTATTTATAACTGGGAATAAGCCACAATTAAAGAAAAAAATACGTTTATTGACGTTTCAATTTCCAATTCGGAAATCGTTCTCAAAATACAAACAGTAAATTAAACAAATTTTGTTTTTTGTTACATAGTGAAAAAATTCTTCTAATAATTTAATTTTATCTGACTCATTTATATTCACAATTCAGACATACATTATGCATTTTAAAGTAGACAACTTTAAAATGATATTGCCAATATTGTTGAGTTGCGCTCCTGGGACGACTTTACTTAAAGATAGTTCATTCGATTACATGAAATCAACTTTTACTTGAGAATATCCGTCAGAAAATATCATAACATGTAATTCGCCTTTAAAAAGACAAACACATGACATGATGACAGTAAAATTCTCCTGTTAGTGATTCCATAGTAAATTATAAGGGGAAAAACCAGGAAAAAAACCTCATAATACTATCCCGACATTGTAAGTATTGTGTCTTACATGAGGCCAATTGTGTCGCAAATTCCTCGGCAGAATGTAGTAGGATCTGGTTACCAATATTGAAAGAGGAAGTTATTAATAGAAAAATACCAGTATTAGTAAGTCAGTAACATATAGAGGATACATCATTTATGTTTTTTAAATAACGTAACATATAAAATCAGAATTTTGATGTTTGTTGAAGGTAAACTAAATTCACGAACAAATACTTACAATGTCGGGATAGTATTATGAGGTTTTTTTCCTGGTTTTTCCCTCATAATTTACTATGGAATCACTAACAGGAGAATTTTACTGTCATCATGTCATGTGTTTGTCTTTTTAAAGACGAATCAGTGGCGGCCGGTCAGGGGCGGCAGGGTCGGCAGTGCCGACCCACATCTTTATAGATATTATAGATTATTTTAATATTTAATTTAATCAGTATTTCAATAAATAATTGTGGCAGGTAATCAGTTGATGTCATTTGTTTTTGTGAACTAAAAAAATATCTGTGAGATAATAAAGACTAAATTTTATTCATGGTTTTTAAAAGAATTCGACCAGACTAAATTTTATTCATGGTTTTTAAAGAATTCGTCCAATCTGAGCGTTAAGTGATCCTTGCGTAGACACTTTTCAAATAAATGTTCCGATATCGGAGACATCCATCCGCCTATGAATTCTTGAGGCACGTTTTGTTTTTTCGGCTAGCCGATCCCAACCTTGACTTTACTTGTAAAAATCAACGGAATAGTGGTTGATTAGCAAATAAATATACATTTCTTTCCATATGAACTTAATTACTAAGTCCGGTAGATTTACATTTGCCGATGTTTCATTTGGATTGGTGATTGGTCGCGAACTGTACATTGCGAGCGTGGGACGAAATGTTATTTCATTTTTGTAGTAAACTGAAGTTATATTCAGTGCACGAACTAGCCTATCTTTTTGTGATTTATTTTTATTTTCTAAAGTAATACTGTGATACGTTACGTCTGCCGTAAATATTTAACGGTTAAAGGGTTTTTTGACATATTAGAAGTTTTTTTTTTTAATTAAAGTGTAAACAAATTCAGTAAACACCTAAAAAATGCAAGCCATGGGAGAAACTGTAAGTATTGATAAGTCTGATATTGTAAATTATATTTTGCATAATGGGTTTTCATCAATTCCATACAAAGAACAAATTGTTATTAAAAATAAGGGGCGTCCTTTGCCTAAAATGTCCCGACTTATAAATATTAGTGCGGGTAAGGGAAGTAATAGATCATTTTCAGATAATTGGTACAGCAAGTACTCATGGCTTACTGGGAGTGAAATAAAAAACAAACTTTTTTGTTGGCCTTGCATTTTAGTTTCGACAAATAGGGGCAAACATCAAAATCCGTGGTGTGAATCTGGTTACGATAATTTAAAGGAATTATTTAGGGCTTTACATAAACGTGTTATTTGGAAAGATCATACTTACAGCCAGATTAAATTAGATTTATTTGGAAAACAAAATATCCATGTTTCATTAGATAATGCCCAACGTGAAAATGCTATTAAACATAACGAAATTGTAAAAAATAATCACGCAGTTATTGTAATTTTTTTAAGTTGTCAGGAATTATCTTTTAGGGGACACGATGAATCAGAGCATTCGTTAAATCAAGGTAAGTATAGAGAACTAATAAAAATGTTTAAGAAATACGATTTGGAATTTTCTAATTTACTTTCTGATTCGAAGACATTTAGCGGTGTATCTAAAACAATCCAGAATGAATTAAAAGAATCAATTAGTTAAATTTTGAGTAACATTATTGAATCTGAGATTCAGGAAACCATTTGCTTTTCACTAGAAGTAGATGAAACTACCGACATATTATGTCATTGACAATAATTGTCAATTGTTGTTCGATACGCGTTACGTGGTAATATCTATGAGAGGTTTTTAGGTTTTACAGACGTGAGTAAAAGCCATAAGGCAGAACATATTTTTGGTGTTTTAAAGGACAAATTAAAATTTTTTGGTATCAAAAATAAATTGGTAGGGCAAACTTATAACGGCGCTGCCGTGATGTCTGGTGAATTAAATGGTCTTCAGGCAAAAGTTAAAACTATTGCACCGCAAGCTTTATTTACTCATTGTCATGCGCATAGAATGAATTTAGTTTTGCAAGATACATGTAAGAAAATTAAAGAATGTCGTCTTTTTTTTGCCAGTTTAAGCGGATTTGCTTCATTTTTCTCAAGCTTGCCTAAACGGACTAATGTTTTAGAACGGTTTGTTTCGAAAAAAATGCCAACAGTTTGTCAGACGCGATGGAATTTTAAATCTCGGTTAGTTTTCACTGTAGCAGATTTTCGTGAACAGCTTTTGAAAGTATTTGATTTTATTATTGAATGTGACGATTTTGAAAGTGATGATATCTCGATCTATAAAGCAATTGGTTTGAAAACTTTATTAAATGATTACTCTTTTAACATACTTTTAAATATTTTTAAGAAAGTGTTTACCCAAACCGATTTGATATTCAATGTTGTTCAAAATCAGTTAACTGACATTATTCATTCCAAAAATAGAATAACAAGACTGGTGCAAAAACTCAGTCAGATTTTCGTAATGATAGTAATTTCCAGGATATACGCAGTGACGTTTTGGACTCGCTTGATATTTCCGAACCCCCCCAAAAAAATAAAGGCATGACAAAGAAACAGATCTCGAAAAACGAGTACCTATATTTTGAAATTTTGGATAATATTATTATGCAAATAGATACTTGTTTTTCGAATTTTGAAGATTTGCAAATTTTTGACCTCTTTGACGATTTAAAATTTAAAAGTTACGCCAAAGAATTTCCAAGATATTTATTAGACAGGTTGATTAAAAATTATCCATCATTCTTTAATAAAATAAAATTGGAAAATGAATTAAAAGTTTTATATGCTGATCCAAATATTTTCGGAAGATGGGATAAGTTACAAGATATGTATAATTTTATATATTGCAATTCATTACAACAAACTGTTACCGAAATTAATAAATTATATATTGAGAAATTATAAAGTTCTGGAACAAAAATGGAGATTTGATGAACAAAATGAAACACGTGTTTACTCTATGACTGTAATTTTGCTACTACCCTAAAAAAGGAAAGTGATACATTGTTCAACTAGTAAAGTAGCCAATAGATGACACTGCTAGAAAATATTCAAATTTATTTATCTATATCCAACATTATTGTCATTAATTCTCTCATTACCACCAACGTCTGCCTCAAATGAACGAGATTTCTCTTGCCTCAAAAGAATAAAAAATTATTGTCGAAATACCATGAAACAAAAGAGAATGTCAAGCTTGTCTCAAATGTCAATAGAAAAAAAAACTTTTAAAATCTCTTCAAAACTCTAATAAATTTTACGATGACGTTATTACCCATTTTGCTACTTCCAAACAACGTAGACTAGAGTAAATTTATAAACATGTTTAGGTTCTAAATTTAAAGGAAAAAACAAAAAAAAAAAAACAAAAAACGAGAAAACAACAAATCTCCTATGATGATTGAAGTCTTTATTGGACGGTATACCTATCTGTGGAGACAAAAATACCTTGCCGACCTTGTCTCTCAAGCCACGAGCCGCCACTGAGACGAATTATATGCTATGATTTTTTCTGACGGATATTCTCAAGTTAAAGTTGATTTCATGTAATCGAATGAACTATCTTATAAGTAAAGTCGTCCCCGGAGCGCAACTCAACAATATTGGCAATATAATTTTAAAGTTGTCTACTTTAAAATGCATAATGTATGTCTGAATTGTCAATATAAATGAGTCAGATAAAATTAAATTATTAGAAGAATGTTTCACTATGTAACAAAAAACAAAATTTGTTTAATTTACTGTTTGTATTTTGAGAACGATTTCCGAATTGGAAATTGAAACGTCAATAAACGTATTTTTATCTTTAATTGTGGCTTATTCCCAGTTATAAATAGTAATTAATTTACAATGCCACAAGAAAATAGCTTCAGAACAATGCATATATAAATGCATATTGCATATAATAAAGGCATATTTGGTTACTTTTTAAGTGCATGTTGCATGCATATTTTAACCATTTTTTAGAGAATATAATCCAGTCTCTACTAATGACTCTTCAAAGTTTAATTTTACATATTTCCACATTACAATTCCAAAAAGACAGAATCAACCCTTATCATACAACTCTTCATAGATTTAATTAACTCCCATTCTGATTACATAGTATACTATGCAGACGCGTCTTAAACTGAAAATGGAGTCATAGTGGCAATAACTAACAGCACAGAGATACTCAAACTTATATAGAGACTGCAACTATATTAATAGGAGAACTCTATTTAATTTACCAAGCGATACTGCACGCAGCATCCATTAGCTTTACTAATAAAGGAAGAACTAAATAAATTGCATACTGAAGATACAAGCATCAAGTTTGTCTGAGTCCCATCACATGTTGGAATAGCAGGTAATAAAGCAAAAGACAAAAATGCAAAAGAAGCTATAAACAACAACAGTATCCCTAATTTGTAAGTATAGATCTAAAAAGCAACTTCATACAGCTATTGTTCCAGTTCGAGAAATGAAACATTAGATGGAAATCCACATCATCAAAGCTTCAGGAGAGAAAAATAAGATTGGACCATGGCAATGACCTGAGGTATCTAGGCGAAAGCAAATAATTATTTTTCGTTTACAACTTGGACATACCCAGTTTTCTAATGAACATATCTTTAAAAAAGAAGAACTCCCGATTTATGATGAGTACTGTTCACCTCTTACAGAAGAATGGTCACAGAAATAAATATCATTTACCAAACAATGATAAAAACCTTCTAAATTCAAAAAACATTATAAATAACCTACTTTTGTTTTTAAAAGACTTTTATTTACTAAGCAAGGTGTAATCTGTTACCTTTCCGCTAATAACCTTAGCGAGTTAGATTAAAGCGAGTTTTTTGTAAATAAAAAAAATTAACAGCAAATTTACGAAAATATAAATTTGTGTTGTAAGTTCAGATAATAGAACAAGTGGAATATGAAGACATTTACACATTTCGAATTTCGTATTCATTTGAAACTATGATTGTTTTTTAAATCACTTTAAAACAGCTTACTTAAAACCAGTACTACAAATACTATTATAGATCCACCTACTGTACGCACTAATAAATTCCATTAGCTGATTTACAAAAGGTGTTACTTATTTCCGACCAATTATATTGACTAGGACAGCCTACAATATTATTCGATTCGTCACTTACAATTAGAAATGCAGAATATTATGATTCAGTACCAATAAGTGGTGATAAAAACGATTTGAAGGTTGTACATGTTAATTTAACCAGTTTTTTGTGGCGGTATTATTAAAATTTAAAATGAATAAAAATTGAGGGTACTTTATGGTATGTTTTAAGTCAAAAATGAATATCTGAAGATAATAAAAAATGTATTTTCTACTGTATTAGCCATTTGTGGAAGATTTTTTTAAAAATAGGCACATACTTTTGAAGGTCAATAAATGCCTATATACCTAACTCACTTTTTTATATAATCAGTTGTTGTTTCGAGATTTACTTTATTAACACAATTTTGTCAGCAATTATTTTCGACTAAGAAACCGATGCCCTTGACTGTTGATTCTTCTTCTCCTTTGTAATACTATATGTAGCCTAATAAGTGTGATAGGACTATCACATTTTTTGAACTTCACCAATATCCCAAAAAAATTTTGAGAGTTGTTCTTCATTCTTTTAAATCTTTCCTTGATTGAAAATAATTGAGGCGAGGCGACGTTAGGGTACCTATATCTTTTGATGCACTTTGTGTAGGGTTGGTCAGTGGCGGCCGGTCAGGGGCGGCAAGGTCGGCAGTGCCGACCCACATCTTTATAGATATTATAGATTATTTTAATATTTAAATTAATCAGTATTTCAATAAATAATTGTGGCAGGTAATCAGTTGATGTCATTTGTTTTTGTGAACTAAAAAAATATCTGTGAGATAATAAAGACTAAATTTTATTCATGGTTTTTAAAAGAATTCGACCAGACTAAATTTTATTCATGGTTTTTAAAAGAATTCGTCCAATCTGAGCGTTAAGTGATCCTTGCGTAGACACTTTTCAAATAAATGTTCCGATATCGGAGACATCCATCCGCCTATGAATTCTTGAAAATGCACGTTTTGTTTTTTTCGGCTAGCCGATCCCAACCTTGACTTTACTTGTAAAAATCAACGGAATATTGGTTGATTAGCAACCAAATATACATTTCTTTCCATATGAACTTAATTACTAAGTCCGGCAGATTTACATTTGCCGATGTTTCATTTGGATTGGTGATTGGTCGCGAACTGTACATTGCGAGCGTGGGACGAAATGTTATTTCATTTTTGTAGTAAACTGAAGTTATATTCAGTGCACAAACTAGCCTATCTTTTTGTGATTTATTTTTATTTTCTAAAGTAATACTGTGATACGTTACGTCTGCCGTAAATAGTTAACGGTTAAAGGGTTTTTTGACATATTAGAAGTTTTTTTTTTAATTAAAGTGTAAACAAATTCAGGTAAATTAACCTAAAAAATGCAAGTCAGGGGAGAAATTAGGGTAAGTATTGATAAGTCTGATATTGTAAATTATATTTTGCATAATGGGTTTTCATCAATTCCATACGAAGAACAAATTGTTATTAAAAATAAGGGGCGTCCTTTGCCTAAAATGTCCCGACTTATAAATATTAGTGCGGGTAAGGGAAGTAATAGATCATTTTCAGATAATTGGTACAGCAAGTACTCATGGCTTACTGGGAGTGAAATAAAAAACAAACTTTTTTGTTGGCCTTGCATTTTAGTTTCGACAAATAGGGGCAAACATCAAAATCCGTGGTGTGAATCTGGTTATAATATTATACGATATTACGATACGATATTATACGATATTACGATACGATATTATACGATATTATACGATAATTTAAAGGAATTATTTAGGGTTTTACATAAACGTGTTATTTCGAAAGATCATACTTACAGCCACATTAAATTAGATTTAGTTGGAAAACAAAATATCCATGTTTCATTAGATAATGCCCAACGTGAAAATGCTATTAAACATAACGGAATTGTAAAAAATAATCACGCAGTTATTGTAATTTTTTTAAGTTGTCAGGAATTATCTTTTAGGGGACACGATGAATCAGAGCATTCGTTAAATCAAGGTAATTATAGAGAACTAATAAAAATGTTTAAGATATACGATTTGGAATTTTCTAATTTACTTTCTGATTCGAAGACATTTAGCGGTGTATCTGAAACAATCCAGAATTAATTAAAAGAATCAATTAGTTACATTTTGAGTAACATTATTGAATCTGAGATTCAGGAAACCATTTGCTTTTCACTAGAAGTAGATGAAACTACCGACATATTATGTCATTGACAATTGTCAATTATTGTTGTTCGATACGCGTTACGTGGTAATATCTATGAGAGGTTTTAGGTTTTACAGACGTGAGTAAAAGCCATAAGGCAGAACATATTTTTGGTGTTTTAAAGGACAAATTAAAATTTTTTGATATCAAAAATAAATTGGTAGGACAAACTTATAACGGCGCTGCCGTGATGTCTGGTGAATTAAATGGTCTCCAGGCAAAAGTTAAAACTATTGCACCGCAAGCTTTATTTACTCATTGTCATGCGCATAGAATAAATTTAGTTTTGCAAGAAACATGTAAGAAAATTAAAGAATGTCGTCTTTTTTTTGCCAGTTTAAGCGGATTTGCTTCATTTTTCTCAAGCTTGCCTAAACGGACTAATGTTTTAGAACGGTTTGTTTCGAAAAAAATGCCAACAGTTTGTCAGACGCGATGGAATTTTAAATCTCGGTTAGTTTTCACTGTAGCAGATTTTCGTGAACAGCTTTTGCAAGTTTTTGATTTTATTATTGAATGTGACGATTTTGAAAGTGATGATATCTCGATCCATAAAGCAATCGGTTTGAAAACTTTGTTAAATGATTACTCTTTTAACATACTTTTAAATATTTTTAAGAAAGTGTTTACCCAAACCGATTTGATATTCAATGTTGTTCAAAATCAGTTAACTGACATTATTCATTCCAAAAATAGAATAACAAGACTGGTGCAAAATCTCAGTCAGATTTTCGTAATGATAGTAATTTCCAGTATATACGCAGTGACGTTTTGAACTCACTTGCTATTTCCGAACCCCCCCAAAAAAAAAGGCATGACAAAGAAACAGATCTCGAAAAACGAGTACCTATATTTTGAAATTTTGGATAATATAATTATGCAAATAGATACTCGTTTTTCGAATTTTGAAGATTTGCAAATTTTTGACCTCTTTGACGATTTAAAATTTAAATGTTACGCCAAAGAATTTCCAAGATATTTATTAGACAGGTTGATTAAAAATTATCCATTATTCATTAATAAAATAAAATTAGGAAATGAATTAAAAGTTTTATATGCTGATCCAAATATTTTCGGAAGATGGGATAAGTTACAAGATATGTATAATTTTATATATTGCAATTCATTACAACAAACTGTTACCGAAATTAATAAATTATTTATTGAGAAATTATAAAGTTCTGGAACAAAAATTGAGATTTGATGAACAAAATGAAACACGTGTTTACTCTATTTTGCTACTACCCTAAAAAAGGAAAGTGATACATTATTCAACTAGTAAAGTAGCCAATAGATGACACTGCTAGAAAATATTCAAATTTATTTATCTATATCCAACATTATTGTCATTAATTCTCTCATTACCACCAACGTCTGCCTCAAATGAACGAGATTTCTCTTGCCTCAAAAGAATAAAAAATTATTGTCGAAATACCATGAAACAAGAGAGAATGTCAAGCTTGTCTCAAATGTCAATAGAAAAAAATAACTTTTAAAATCTCTTCAAAACTCTAATAAATTTTACGATGACGTTATTACCCATTTTGCTACTTCCAAACAACGTAGACTAGAGTTAATTTATAAACATGTTTAGGTTCTAAATTTAAAGGAAAAAACAAAAAAAAAACAAAAAACAAGAAAACAAAAAATCTCCTATGATGATTGAAGTCTTTATTGGACGGTATACCTATCTGTGGAGACAAAAAATACCTTGCCGACCTTGTCTCTCAAGCCACGAGCCGCCACTGGGATTGGTTTTCAAGAGTTAGGGTTTTTGGCATTTAACACCGTGATAGCCTTGTGCTTGTGTATTGGTAAGTTGTACAAAACACATTGGACTAATATATATCTTATGATTTATATGTAATTCTATATAACTATTAATTAGTACTAATCTGGTATATTATATAATAAATAATTCGCTTCTACAGCATGCTTATTATCTTTCATATTTTAAATAGATTTAGACGATGGATTGCGGTAGCGGGTGGGTATTTTTCATGATCCCGGTGGAAACAGACCTACTTCAGGGATTAGCGACCCTGCCCACGCTAGCTCATGATATTCCACCAACCCACACCGTGGAATCTCATGTCCCATAACCTTTATCCTACACCCTCCATAGTTCTAGTCCTATCCCTCCTAGTCCTCAACCCTGGTGAAGGGCAGCAGCGATCACCAGTACCAACGCAAGGCACAAAAGAAATTATCTTGGACCGGCTTGTTATTGGAATTCCACAGGCATGACTAGGACAGTTTGAATGGCTGTGGTACTGCGGTTTTGAAAGTAACGGGATACTACAACACTACCTTTTCCCCAGGATAACTCATCTCATTATGACAGAACACAACAAAACAATGCCCTCAGTCCTGGGCAGGCCTTAGATGGTCAGAGGGTGCGAAGAATCTCCCGGTGCCAAATAGATGATATCCAACGAATTTTAACATGGAATGTTAATAGTCTTTACAAACCAGGAAAACTACACAACCTTATAAAGGAAATGAATCGGCTGAAAATAAATATAATGGGAGTCAGTGAGGTCCAATAGACTGGATCTGGATAGTTTACGAAAGATAAGATTACTATGTATTACTCGTGTAGTGACCCAACAGATAGACATCACCGACATGGAGTGGCTATTGCTCTTGACAGGAAGACCAGTAAATCGGTGACAGATTTTGTTTCAATTTACGAACGAGTCATGTTGATCAAAATGACAGGCAAACCAGTAAACATAAATGTGACACAAGCATATGCACTAACAGCAGATAAGTCAGAAGAAGAAATAACTAAGTTCTATAAAGACCTGAAAAAAGCAATAAGACTAACAAAGAAAGAGGACATAAACATAATAATGGGCGACTTTAACACCAAAGTGGGTAAAGGAAGATATGAAGACATAAATGGAGAGTACGGCCTTGAAGTTAGAAATGAAAGAGGCGATCTGCTGTGTGAATTCTGCCAGGAGAACGGTTTTGTCATCATGAACACATGGTTTTAGCTCCTACCTCGTAAGTTATATACTTGGAGATCACCAGGAGACCGTCCAAACCGAATAATTAGAATCGCAGTATATCTATCGATATCGCTATTAAAAGAATCGCAGCATATCCAGGTGCTGATATTGCATCCGATCATAATCCGCTAATAGCAGATGTGAGGTTAAAACTAGCAAAAATTAGGAAAACAAATACAAACATCAGCACGCCTATAAATACAAGAGAACTAATGAGAGACGAAAATCTGAAGAAGAGTTATGCAAATCAAATTAATAAAAGAATGCGAGTAATAGAACAAAATGATGATATCGAAGAGATGGTCAATGATATTAAAGGAACGATTCTGGCAGTAAACAGGGAAGTTAAAACACAGATCAGAAAGAGAAAGCATAACGAATGGATGACGGATGAAATTATGGATGTAATGGAAAAGCGAAGGCAACATAAACAACAACGTAATCAAGACAAGTACAAACAGATACATAAAGAAATTCGCCAGAAAGTTAAGAAAGCAAAAGAACGTTGGATGGTGGAAAGGTGCAACGAAATAAAACAATTGCAGGAAAAAGGAGATAGTTTTGGACTACATAAGAAGATCAAAGAAATATCGAATATACACAAAAGCCACCACAGAACAAGAATCAGAACGACAGAAACGAATACATAGAGTCAAAATATGAAATACCACAGGTAATCCTACAAGGGAAGATCAAAGGTAGGAGAGGAGCCGGCCGCAAACAATTATCCTGGTTAAGGAATATTAAAGAATGGACAGGAATACACAACACAGGCAAGCTGTGTTACGCCGCCAAGAACAGAATTCTAGGAATGAGATAGTCGCCTATGCACTTTGGTGTATGGCATGTTAAGAAGAAGAAGAAGAAGACGATGGATTAATTTAGTAAGTTTTTAATAGATTCCCTGAAAAATACAAGGTTAGTTTATATAACAAATAGATAAAGACATCAGAGTTCCTTTCGCTTTTGTCTACTAAAAAATTTTTTGCGAAAAGACATACAAACAAATATATTTTTTATTGACGGTAAACATAATCACTTCTAATTATATTTCCTCGAAAATTATTATTACCTATATTGTCCAGCGAAAAAATAACGCTAATGGAGTGACGACAAAAACGAATTTTTATTTAATATCCACAATAGCTGCCGCTGCAGCGGGAACTTCTCATACTGCCGCTGCTGCGGGAAAGAATAACTGCGAAATCGAAATCAAAAACATTTAGAAAGTTTTAAAGCAAATAAATGACAATTAGAAAGGTAATTGCAAGTATTCAAAAGACATTTTGTATAATCTAAATGTATATTTATAAAATTAAAATGTTTTTAAATAAAATAATATTTTTTAAAATACTTACGTTATTTTCGTCGAATACCCTAAAAACTAGTGAGGCAAATTTGGATGGATCCCCTTGTGGAAAAAATTGTTTATATATTTTAATGAACCCCTGCAACAAAATAAAAATGTCTTAATATACTTAGAACAAAATATCAATTTGCATGTGTAGTTTTTACTTTTGTGACTAATTATTTTGGTAATATAGGATTGATTATATACACTTGAGTGCAAAAAAATCGACTCAAAATTATTTTGCGAAAGTACGTCTCCTGTTTTAACCAAAAAATTTGTAAATATAAAAATATTTAGTGTACAATTATTAACCTCATTATTGAGTTTGAAAAAAGTTTTGATTTTTGGTAAATCGGGTGAAGTATTACAAATAAATAATGCAACACGTAGAGGGTCTTGGGTCATAATTTGACCCATTGAAATCGACAGGCACCCACTTAAAACATTTGGTTAACATCGTAAGCATCAATTTTCGTAGCAACCCACTAATACTTTAGTCGATTAATTTCACAACTTCATAACAAATGGATACCACATCCGTCAAAGCAGCTCAAGCAGTAGCATTATTGAGAGAAAACCTGAGCCAGAGAGCCGTGGCAAATCGACTAAATTTAAGCCAATCTGCTGTGTCCCGAGTGTATTGTCGGTACCAAGATACTGGTGATTATTATCGCCGACAAGGAGGAGGTCGTAAACGAATAACAACAGAGAGAGAGAGAGAGAGAGAGAGAGAGAGAGAGAGGGAGAGAGAGAGATGATCGATTTCTTGTATCTAAATCTCTGAAAAATCGACATTTGACTGGTGCTAATCTCAAAGAAGAGCTTAAAGAGGTTCGAGGTATGGTTACCAGCGTTTGGATAGTCAGAAGGAGACTGAAAGCAGCCAACCTAACACCAAAAAGACGACAAGAATTTGCTCGCGAGCATCTGGATTGAGATCAGTGAAGTCAGGTATTATTCTCCAACGAAAGTAGGATCTGCCTACATGGCAACGACAAGAGGCGTCCAGTCTAGAAGGCCAGGGGAACGATTTGCTCAATGTTGTATACGAGAAATTGTGTCATATGGAGGCTGTTCTTGTATGTTTTGGGCAGGCATTTCCATGGATGGGAAAACCGAGCTGGTTTTCGTGCCTGGTGGAGGACGTAGAGGAGGTTTAACGGCGGATCGTTACATCAGAGATATTTTGGAGATACATGTGGTTCCATACGCGGGATTTATATGTAATGCCTTTATTTTATTGCATAATAATGCACGATATCATACCGCACGAGTCACCACCACCTATCTGACTGAGATCGGTATACCTACAATAAATTGGCCTGCGTTAAGTCTGGACATAAATCCAATAGAGCATGTTTGGGATGAGCTTAAACGAAGCGTCCGGAGCAGAAATCATGCACTAGGAGCATAATGGAATTGAGAGCTGCGCTTAATGATGAATGGGAAGCAATGCCTCAAGAATTTATTAGAAAAGTCATCCGATCCATCCGAAATCGATTGGAAAGTGTAATTAGAAATAGGGATGGTAATATCAGATACTGAAAAACAAAAAAAATTCATTTGGTAATTACTGATTTCTCTGTTCATTACGTCTTTCTTGGGATAGTTCCAATGATGAATATTTGAGAAACTCTGTTCGTATTGCATATTGTTTTTATAATGCGTCTTCCAAATAAAAAAATAGCAGTTTTTGTAAGTTTAATAATAAAGTTACTGTTTGCACATTACATCTTGTTATTTTCATACTTCTTATATTAAAACAGAAGGTGTAATCTCAAATATCGCTTTTGAGTCGATTGTTTTGCACTCAAGTGTAGATACACCGAGAACTACAGATATAAATGTCAGTGATGGGAAAAGAAAAATAATTAAAACTTGACAAGAAAAGTTAAAAACTATTTTACGGCAATATATTCAGAAGCGAAAAGTTAAACCAAGGTACTTTTAGAACGAACATCAAGAAATCGAGGAAATTTATTTTGTTGAGTAAGGCTTCATGCCATACTTTACTGAATACCTTACTTATGTCTAGAAGGTCTGCACTAAAGTATCTTTTGATAGAATGAGAAACTATTTTACGATTGTATCTTTTGATAGAAATTTATTTTGTTAAGTAAGACTTCATGTCATTCTTCTTCTTTTTCGAGTGCCATATTAGATTTATCCAACGCCGGCGATCACCAAGGCCTCTTGATCTTCTTGTTCTTCTTAGGGTGCCTGTCCATTCCGAACGTTGGCGATTTCCGAATGACTTTGTTGATTTCTATACGAAATAGCTATGTTGGGGTCTTTTTATACCATGCTCTCAGGTTAGTAAGCCAGGATATTCTTCTTCGTCCTGGGACGCTTTTTCCTTTAATTTTACCTTGTAAAATGCATTGAAACAGCTCGTATATGCCTTGATTTTTCATTATATGTCCCAAGTACTGCAACTTACGACCATTCACGGTATTTACCAAATCTACAGTTCTGTTCATCCTCCGCAGTACTTCTTCATTGGCGACTTTGTGTGTCCATGGTATCTTCAAGATCCTTCTATATGACCACAGCTGATAAGCCTAAAGTTTTGATAGAGTTTCCGCCTTTAATGTCCACCTTTCTACTCCGTACAGAAGCAGTGAGTACACATAACATTTAAGGAGCCTTATTTTTGTTTCTAGGGTGAGGTTATGGCTCTTGAACATAGAACTCATAGTCAAGAATGTTCTCTTTGCCTTTCTGATGCGACATTTAATCTCTTGGGTATTGTCCCACGACTCATTGATTATAGTTTCCAAGTGGCGGTATTGTGAGACTCGTTCAATTCTCATTTGGTTCACATACAGATTTGCTCCAGTTATGTTTTCCTTGCTGATGATCATTAGCTTGATTTTGCTGGTGTTTAACCCAGTCCATATTTTCAACTTGTTTCCGTTATTTTGTTCATGAAGTTTTGCAGTTCTACGGTATTGGAAAACACTATTGTATCATCTGCATACCGCAGGTTATTGAGCTTGACTCCATTTATTGAGATACCTTCATCAATATCTTTTAGATCCTCTTCAAAAATGTGCTCTGAGTACAGTTTAAATATCAGTGATGAAATTATGCATCTCTGTCTCACCCCCTTAAGATTTTAACCTGATCTGTATATTCTCCATCTATTCGAAGTACCGCTGATTGATTTCCATACAGGTTAGCTTTTATTTTTAAGTCTTTTCTGTCAATCCCTGTCCTCTTCAGCACTTCCATTATTTGTTTATGACTGACTCTATCGAAAGCCTTTTTGTAGTCAATCAGGCATGCAAAAACATTACAGCTGCCATCTTTACAGTTCTGAAACAATATTTGCACGCTAAATAAAGCTTCCTTAATACCAACGGCGTTCACAAATCCAAACTGATTGGGCGCAATTGGTTCCTTGCATTTCCGGTAAATTCTTTTGTGGATGACTTTTAAAAACAGCTTCAGCAGATGGCACATTAGACTTATGGTCCTATAATCTTCACAAACTTCTGCTCTTGTTTTTTTTGGGCAATGGTACGAACTATGATTGGAGCCACTCTACTGGTATTTTTCCTGCCTTGATCTTCTACCATATGGAATTTACTGTATCGTCTGCATATCTAATCACATTAAGTAGTTCCCCGTTGATTTTTATTCCATATGGTTGTCTCTCGAGTGGCTTTTTGAAATAACTGGTCCGAGTAAACATTATACAATGTTGGCGACAAAATGCAACCTTGTCTAACTTCTCGTTGTATGGAGATTTTATCGGTGTAGTTATCTTTAATTTTTACGATAGTAGTTTGACTCCAGTACACATTTTTAAAGACACGAATATCATTGTCGTCTATTCCAATATTTTTCAGTATTTGTATTATGTTTACATGCTGTACTTTATCAAATGCCTTACCAAAGTCAACGAAACATGCAAATACATCTTTTGTTTTTCACGGCATTTTTGTAATAGGATGTTAAGCGCATTTAGTGCATCCCTGGTTTCCATAGCATTGCTAAAACCAAATTGGGTATCTTAGAGATCTTCTTCGCATTTGTGTTTAATTCTGCTGTGAAGTATTCTTAGGAAAATTTTAAGAGTGTGGCTCATTTAGCTAATTAATCGATATTCTAAGCATTTTCTCCCATTGTGTTTTATAGGTATTGCGACAAAGATGGATTTGAGCCAATCTGTGGAAATCACTTCGGTGTTATATATTCAATTAAAAATTCTTACTACCACTTTTATGTTATCATTGTCTATTATTTTCAACAACTCAGTTAGTGTATCATCTGGACCACAAGTATTTCTAATTTTAGCATTATTTATAGGATGCTATACCTCGCATTGCATAATTTCTGGGTCGTCAGTACAGTTTTGATAGAATTCGGCAATATTATTCTTGTCATCTTCAAACAACTCTGACATATACAGCTGCCATTTTTTTTCTTATTTCGTGCTCATTTACAATAATTTTGTTATTATTGTCAACGAGTACAGAGGAAACTCATTTTTTAGGTATGCTACTCATTTCTTTTAGTTTTTTTGTGCACATTAAATAAGTCGTGTTTAGATATTACATCCTCCATTTCGTCGCACCTTTTGATCCATTTTTCTATGGCTAATTTGATCTCCTTTTTTATTCTTCCCTGCAGATGTCTATATTCTAAAACATTAGATTTTATCAGTCGACGTTGTTCCAATAATTTTAAGATGCCGTCTGTCATCCATTAGTATTACTTTTATTATTATTATTAAGACTATTTTGGTTTGGCTGTTTTGGTTTCTCACAAAATTTTTAATAATTAAAAAACCATGCTGAAATTTGGCAGAGAACATAGGTTTGCGTACTATAGACATATATCAACGGAAAAACTCGTCAACTGGTCCCGAGAATTAGATACTATTTTCCTGAACTAATTGCAAGTATAATTGAGGCGGTCGACGTGAGAAAGGCACATAGGTTTGCGTGCCCTTGTCACGCAGAATGGCTATTTACTTCCGCCATATTCTCCCCTTTACAATTGTATAACTTTCATGTATTTATCTTTAAAAATGAGGTTGGTGGAACTGTTTGAATATTAGTGTACAGGACGTTTTTTCAGACATGTGATTGTGGATAAACCGTTTTTGCAGGTGTTTTGTATAGAGAGATATTTATCGCTTCTCATATGTTTGGGTCACTTGCCATATTATGTCGTATAATATTAATATATTATAGTGGGGTTAAAGTATCAGTGTTGTTATTCTGATAAGAGATATTCAGTTATCTCCTGTATGTCCTGGCTAAAGATCCAAAAACTAGAAGGAAACCTCTTAACCCAAAAAATAACAAGAGATCATAACTGGGTCTACTTCTCTTTAAGAGGAAACACTATTTCATTGTGTCACAAGTTTATTTTGGACTTGTTTCAAATTTCAATAAAACGTATACGTATTAGTCAAAATATATGACATTGTAAGATTTGTGAAAAGTCAAAGATCAGAAATGATCAGAACGAGACAATACTTTATACGGCGGAGATGCACATCGAAAATCCGAGTTATGAAGAAGTAGTTCAGATAATAAATAAACTAAAAAACAACACAGCACCAGGAACGGATGGAATTTCGGCAGAATTATTAAAGCATGGAGGATCCGAACTCTGGGAAAGAATCCATTACCTAATAACATTAATATGGACAAAGGAGCAAATGCCAGAGGAATGGACAGTTGGCCTCATACAGCCAATATATAAAAAAGGAGATAAGAGGGAATGCCAGAATTATAGGCCAATTACATTGCTAAATGTAATATACAAAATTCTTTCTGGTATAATCTACAATAGATTATTAGAATACTCCGAAAATATAATTGGTGATTATCAAAATGGATTCAGACCAAATAGAGCCACTACAGATAACATATTCATACTAAGAACGATACAAGAAAAAGCTTATGAATACGACATAGACCTATGTAATATGTATATAGACTTTAAACACGCTTTTGATAGTGTGAAAAGAGACAGAATTCTGGAAAACCTTTGTAATCCAGGTATATCTAAGAAATACAATAGCCTCATAAAAATGACGTTGCAGGGTTCAAAAGCCGCGATCAGAGTAGATGGAGAACTGACTCTCCTGTTTAACATCAACATGAGAGTAAGACAGAGAGATGCCCTATCAACCATGCTATTCAACCTAGTTCTTGAGGCAGTCATCAGAAAAACCAATATAACGGGCCATATAAACACCAAATCAGTACAAATTACTGCATATTCAGACGATGTAGCCATCAATAGTAGGAATAAGCCACGACTAATGGAAGTGTTCAAACAAATTGATGCTGAAGCAAAAAAAAGAGGTCTCAAAATAAACGAAGCAAAAACGAAGTATATGACAGTCAAAAGAATAACTGACAATGAAAATAATATCATAATAGACAACTATACTATCGAACGAGTGGATGCCTTTACATATCTCGGCACAGAAATCAATCAGAAGAACTCCGTAAGTAGCGAAATTAATGCACGTATTTCCAGCGGGAATCGTACATACTATGCTAATAAAAGATTGATGACATCGAAATTATTAGACAAAAGAACCAAAATGACTATCTACAGAACAGTGATTAGACCCGTAGTAACCTATGGATGTAAAACTTGGGTAATGACGAAAAAAGATGAAGCCCAACTCAGAAAATTCGAGAGAAAAATACTGAGGAAAGTATATGGCCCGGTACAAGAGGAAGATGGCACATGGAGAATCAGGAGAAACGACGAGGTTAATGAGTTAAATGAAGGTTATGACATTGTAAGATTTATGAAAAGTCAAAGACTGTCATGGCTGGGACATGTTCAGAGACAAAACGATGCAAAAACAACAAAGAAAATGTTACAATGGAAGCCCATAGGAAGGCGAAAAAAAGGAAGGCCCAGAACGAGATGGTTGGATGAAGTGGAAGACGACCTGAAAACAATGAACATAGGACAATGGAGAAGAAGGGAACAAGAGAGATCTGAACGAAAGGACATAGCCAGACAGGCAAAGACCCATTCAGGGTTATGATGCCAAAAGAAGAAGAGTATTAGTTAAAAAAGATCTTGTTAGGTGAATTATTTAAAGAACAAAGAGGAAAACATTCTAATATTCCCAGAAACATTTCACATGACGTTGTTGTGTTAATGGGGGAGCACTTGGCTAGTATATCCCATGATGAAAGTCATTAATATGGAAACAAGAGTAATTTGCAATATTTTGACAATACTTTATTAAATATAAAATCATTGTATGAGTTGTTCTAGGCCTTTTTCAAATAAAGAAAAAAGGAAACTCTCAAGATGTCTTATAAAACATATTATCAGTACTTTAAAACTCAGTTTTCCTATTCTGTTCGCTAACCTAAAACAGATGTATGCAATTATTGCCAAGTATGTAAGATAAATTCTAAATCACTAAATGTCAATGATAAAGACCCATGTATGCCTTTTTTTTAAATCCACAAACGGAGAGCAAATAAAAGCAAAGAACTGCGTGATATGTATATTGCTAAATTCAAAGAAGAAAACCCATTGCACAATTTGAAGTAAAAATGAACAGTGACCTTCTTTAAGGATCTTTTCTTAAACCCTTTTTTTTGCCTAAAGCTGTGTCTAGCTCCCAAAGTTTCCTTCAAAATTATGAAGTACGTTATTATATAATATGATCGTAACGGTGGCATGTTATTATCCCGAAGTTATACAGAAAACTTTGAACCGTATAGATTTTGGAAACAAGGAGTACAACAGTTTACTGTCACGACAACTAAATGTCTCAGACCAGAGGTGAACCAGAAGCAAGTTGAAGGTGTTACAAGCCTTTTCAGATTGCTAAATGAAGATGATGTAAACTTCATTAAATATAAAATGTTGAATGGATAGTTTATTAATGTATTAAAAATGTATGATGTAAAGTATTAAAACAATATTTAATTCTATAATACTTCTTTTTCTTCACGTACAAAATTAATTTCATTCAAGAATCTCCTGTTATCTCTAAAAAGGGCACATAACAGATTTTTGTATTTTTTTTATTTTTAAACATAAGCTTTATTTTTATCGTTGTCATACTTTGCAAATTGCTTTCTACATAAACATGTTTAATGTGTATTAAGCATTCTCAATTTTTAAACAACAAATTAGTATATATAGCAACAAGTTAAAATTTCAAAGTTGCTTCTTTAAAAACCCACTTTTGTCGTATGTGCCCTTCTCACGTAGACCGCCTCAATTATAAATGGAGATACTAACAATAAATAGGTAGTCCAGAAAAATCATAACTAATCTCAAAAAAATATTTTGAAAACATTTATGTAGTATTGTCTCTTTTACTTTTATTTTTATTGTAGTTTTACTCGTCATTTGAAAATTATATCGTAACATATTTCTTATGTCAAATACATATTTCTTTGTCGACTTTGTATAACTAATATGCTAATTATTCTAAAACAAATATCTTTCCTTGTTTTAACCCCAACAAGTGACTATTCATAAAAGGAAAATATGTTCAACTCACCTGTTCCGTGAGAAGCCCGTTGGGACAATCCTTCAGAAAGCCTTTGTGCCTAAAACAAACAAAACAAATTGTTGATTTTCTCGTGCGAAACAAACAAATAACATAAAAAGAGATAGGAGGAAGAACTTTCTAGTGTGTTTTACGTGAGAAGTAAATTAAATAGAGATGGAAGCAACTTTGCAACACTGTTACATATTGTCTTTCCTTTAATTACACCGAATTTTAACATTTTTTGTTTAGATTGAGCCAATTAACCGAAAAAACTTGTTACTTGATAAAAAAATTAATTGTTTATTTAATGTTTAACAAAAATTGCTGAAACCATTTCTGGTCATTATTTTTTCTTGGCATCATCCACTTTTGTTTTAAGAGGACTATTTCAAGTAAGATTATGAATTTAAACTCTAACAACTTATAATTTTTTATAACATAATATATATAATTTAGCTCTCCAGGTCTAGAAGGCCCATGGCTTGGTTTACTATTCTTTTCCATTCTTTTCTGTTTGTTGCTTTATTTTTCCAGTTTGATATTTTAAGTTTTTCTATGTCTTTTTCAACATCCTTCTTCCACTTGGTTTTCGGTCTGCCTTTCTTCCTTTTCCCTCCTATTCCTCCCATTAGCATTCTTTTTGGTAGTCTCGTGTTTCCCATCCTTTGGATGTGTCCCAACCATCTCAGTCTTTGTGACTTTATGATCCCTACGATATTCGGTTCTCCATACATCTCCTCTAATTCCATATTTGGTCTTTTTATCCATATACCATTCCATAATTTACCTCCAAATATTCTCCTGAGGACTTTTCTTTCCCAGACTTGCAGCAGGACTTGCTCGGATATGTTCATTGTCCATGTTTCACTGGCATATAATACAATAGGTCTTATTACTGTCTGATATATTCTTATCTTAGCCCTTCTAGATATGCTTTTGCTTCTTAATAAATTGTTTAGTGCAAAAATACAACGGTTACCGGCCATAATTCTCGCTTGGATTTCTTCCTTCATATTTGGTCTTCTCGTGAATGTCGTTCTTAAATACTGGAATATTCCTACTTCTTCGAATTTATATGTTTTTTCGTCCGTTATTACTGTCAGATATTGTTATTGTAGGTAATCCCTTTCTGTCCATTCCATATATTTGGTCTTTTCTTCATTTATGTACATCCCTTTCTTTCTCGCTTTCATTTCTAATCTTTTTTTATTTCTCTTAATTCTTGCTTACTTCTGGCTATCAGTACAATGTCGTCAGCGAATGTTAAGCATTGGTGTTTTCTTTGATATATAAGTCCTGACCTATTAATTCCAGCTTCTCTGATGGTAACTTCGAGGACGATACTGAACAACAGCGATGACAGTGGGTCTCCTTGTCGCACCCCTCACTGACCTCAAACTGATCTGTTTCTTCGTCATTTATTTTAACATAACATAATATATAAATAATCTTTTTATAATTAAATAATTTTTAAAAATAGGCGAAGCTACATTATGTTCGGAAACCAGAGACAGAATGGCTCCCGGTCTAACGGAAATGTTAAGATGACATATGACATATCCTCATACCTAATATTCCTAAATTCAATTATGTCTCTGTTAAAAAGATTAAAATAAATTGTGGTAGTATAAGTTAACCAGTGTTGTTGGGTGAAAATTTCCATAAACTAAATAATACTGAACTTCAACTGTGTGGTGGGGTCAAAACTACCCACAAGTCCAAAGAACGCGAAACAATTTGAAAGAAGTTTTGTAAAAAACTTTAATATTGTCAATTAACGTAACAGTGATCTTTAAAAAAAAGGAGCTATCTTGGATTTGGGAATTATTGAATTTCAGAAAGCTGTGTTTCCAATGGGCGCTGTATTTGCTAACAACGAAACAGTCGAATGCATCTTTCTCAGCAACATTTAGACTAACTAAAGGAATACATTCGTGAAAGAAGACCTGGTTTGCACAGAAAAAATCCTTTTTTATCAGGATAAAGCACTGTCACATGAGTATTTTTACTTTTACTTACTTTTCAATTGTTAGAACATCCACCATATTGACCAGATTTGGTCACTAGAGACTTCCATCTGTTTCAACGCCTAAAATATTAGGCGTGGAATGTGTTTTTCATTAAATGATATGGTTATATTAGCTGTGGAACTGTATTTCGTATCCCTTCCAGATTCTCACTTTAGGGGTGGAATTCATAAAATATAGTTGGAATAAGTGCATTGATGTTCAGGGAGACTATACTAAATAATAAAATGTATTTAAAACTATAAAATTGTTTTTTTCTTATAGAAAAGAAAAGCTTATTGAACAGCCCTTTGTATAAGGATACTATGTGATTTGAGACATTCAAATAATTTTAAACTTTCTATCTAATTCACTGTCTTAAAGTGTTTTATTAATAATTTTTTAACGGAGTATACATAAATAGCAAACATTTTTCTAATTTATTCGGAAGAAACTCATTCCCCAACTTTTAATTACCACCTTAAAATTATCACCCATCTTTATTAAGGATATAACTAAAATACAGTAAGTGTATGCTCATGAATTTATCTTACATGCACTTTCCCAAGTAAAATGGAGTAGTAGTATTTATTATAATTCCCAAAAGTTTAATAGCTTATGAAAGTTTTCAGCGTAACATTAGCTGGTTCTTGAGCTACGGGAATTAACTCAGATAAATTATACAACGAAAAAATATAAAAAAATAGAAAGACGTATACGCTTATAAGCTAAATATTAAAATTTGGTACATTCTTTTTCTATCTTTTTCCATTCTTTTTAATTACTTTATTATTATTAAATCTTTCTGTACTCCATTAAAAAATTACTGGTAGAACATTTTTATGATAGCATTTTAATAAACTCATATGGTGAGTATGTATCTACATAATGTAATGCCAAAATCGGCATTACATTGAGAAAAAGTAACTAACACCATACGGAAAGATAATCTGCACAAAAAGACAAATAAGAATGGGCAGTTTATAATAGACTTCGCAGATAGAGAGAATATCCTTTTTATTTCCACATTCAGAGGCATTCATAAAGGCACTTGTGCCTGATAGAAATACACTCAACCTAATATGTCACGTACAGGTTGAACAGTGAATAGCGACAAGTATACCTATTAATGTAAAACAGCAGAAGTGCAGCAAGCTGCGGCTTAGTCCATCTGCTAATATAGGCACAGTTTAGATGTGCAATCAGTCTACAGACTAAAGAAAAATATGCAAAAATAGTTAAACTTATGGAATCCGACTAGAGAGAAGAGAAACCTTCAACGATTCTTAAAGTTAAAGATGCAGTTAAAATTCTAGCCAGAAACAAATCAATCGGAATAGATAATCTCCCAACTAAACTATATAAAGAAGGTGCCCACGATACTATAATGGCATTCATCTTTTTAGTCATTTCATATATTAATTCAGCTTTTTAGTAATGTCCGCCCATCGCTGTGGAGATCTTCCGCGTTGGCGTTGCGTCTGATGCCTTCCTTGGACCACCAACCGCTCCATTTGGTGATCACTTCGATGGATATGGCCAAAGAACTTTAAAATTCTAGAGTAAACGGTACTGGAGAGACGCTGATCCGGTTTAATTTCATCCAGAACCGAGATATTTGTACGGCGAGCCGTCCATGGAATTCGAAGCAGGCGTCTCCATGTCCACATTTCAAAGGCATCTATACGTCGTCGATCTGATTCTTTGACTGTCCATGTCTCGCATGCATAGTAAAATATGGAAAAGACCAGAGTTGAAACGAGTCTCTTTTTGTTTGTCATAGTAATGTGACGATCACGCCAGACCCCGTTTAGTTTACTCATTGCTGCTCTTGCTAGTTGAATGCGTCTTCTAATTTCGGATTCACAACTGCCTGTGTTGTTAACTAGAGCTCCAAGATATATCATAGATGAGACTACCTCGCATCCCGCAATAGTTTGGGTTTCAGGAAACTGTTGTTGGCGATCAATAACCATGATTTTGGTTTTGTTGTAGTTAACCATGAGTCCAAATTTAGCAATTTCTACCTCGAGTTTTTTTAATAATTTAATAATTTCTTTTGGAGTAGAGGCTAGAAGTGTAGTGTCGTCTGCGAAACGCAAATTAGATATCTTAACACCACCTAGGTTTACTCCTCCCTCCCAACCATCCAAAACTCTGCGCATTATGAACTCCGAATAGATGGTAAATAATAAGGGAGATAAAACGCATCCTTGGCGTACTCCCTTCTCCAAAGTGCATTTGTCAGACAGATATCCGTCCATTCGAATATATGCCAGGTTATCTTGATACAGTTTGCTAATAAGGTGAGTCAAGTGTTTAGGTACACCCATTGTCGTCAATATGTTCCATAGTTTGTCCCATCTAACATTATCAAAGGCCTTTGTACAATCGACGAAACATATAAATATCGGGATCTGGTATTCTCTGGCTTTTTTTATGATGTTTCGTACATTAAGGATTTGTTCTCTAGTACCTCTACAAATCCAGCCTGCTCAGGTGCTATTTGCCAACTTATAAAGTTTTCTAGACGCCGTTGCAGTATGTAGAGGATCACTTTACTGGCGTGTGATATTAGAGCTAATAACCTGTAGTTGTTACAATTATTTGTTGAGCTTTTCTTATGAAGAGGTATGATTATTGACTTTCTCCAATCCTCAGGCCAGACGCCTGTGTGCCATATTTCATTGCACAATCGATGTAATATTTTCACTCCACATTCCGGAAGATGCTTCAAGACGTCTGCAGTAATGAGATCATATCCTGCTGCTTTGTTTGACTCAAGTCTTTTTAAAGCGAATTCCACCTCGGAAAAAAGTATGTCAGGTTCAGACTCAAAACTAGTGTGATGTGTCTCTGTTGAAGGAGAATGGAAAGTGGAGGTCTGGCAGTCAGGTACAAACGGGGCGTTCGCTGGCATCTGGTCCGTATTGGCGTATAAAGACTTACAATACGTCCTCCAAACATCAATAACCTTGTCCAAATCCGTCTGTACATTACCTTCATCATCTTTGATAGACCAAGATTTCTGCTTGAATTTACGTGTGAGTTGTCTGACTTTATCAAAGAGTTCTTTGGTGTTATTTGTGTCGGCGTGTAGTTGAATTTCTCTGCAGATTTTCTCTATATGCTTGTTTTTGTCTCGTCTACAAGCAGCCTGAATAGCTCTAGATAGCTGTCGGTACTGGGAATTCCTGAGACGGTTCTCGATTCCAGCAATTTTAAGTTTTCTACGTTCTTCAACGAGGTCAAAAGTATCTGCAGACATCCACACTTTTTTTAGTCCGGTTGAGACGGCATTAGACTGTGCCTCGCAGTCAGTCAAGGTCTGTATCAAGGTATTTTTAAAATATAACCAAATCTTTTCGGAATCATGAGTGACGATAGTTGGTAAAATATTTTCGAATCTTTCATTACATTGGATTAAATTACATCTTTCATTACATTAAATTGTTGTGTATCTTTTATTTTTGATATCCTCTTGTTTCGGATCCTAGCACATGCCTTGGATTTTTGCTCTAGCGTTGCAACAAGAAGTTGGTGGTCAGAGCCGCAGTCAGCGCTAGGTCGTGTTTTACATTGGCTAATAGATGTTTTCCAGCAATGTTTAATCATTATGTAATCGATCTGATTTCGGTGTCGTCCGTTAGGTGAGATCCAAGTGTACAATCTTCTGGGGTGGTGCCTATACATAGAGTTCATTATTGTCAAGTCATTGTCAACGCAGAACTGGATAAGGCAGTCTTCCCTTGAATTGCGTTCACCTATTCGATATCTACCCACAATATTTCGTATATGTTCGTCAGCCATAGTAACACCGATTTATGAGTTTAAATCACCCATGATGATAGCGATTTCTTTATTTGGGATATTTTGCAGATATGATTCCAGCTCGTTGAAAAAAGATTCAGTTGTATCATCATTAGCAGTTGAGGTAGGCGCATAGACCTGAATCAAATGTACAATAGAGGGAGATCCATTTAGTTTTAAGGAAATTATACGATCACTGATAGCTTGATATCCCAGTATATAAGAAGAAAGAGATTTTGAAACCCAGAAGCCAACACCATTGATACTTTTGTTAGTGTTGCCGGAAAAGCACATGAAATGTCCCAAATTAGTTATGTAGTGCCCCTCGTTGCGGAAGTGAAGTTCAGAGAGCCCGGCCACAGAGATATTGGTTCGTTCCAGTTCCTTCTCCAGAATAGCTTGTTTGCCCGGTTGTAAAAGACCACGGACATTCCATGTAGCTATGTTGTATGGTTTGCGGTTATTAAGTTTTTGTTTTTCAACCATAATGGCATTACAGCAGCTTATAAAAGAAATATGACAAAAAAATACCTCCCCAAGGATTGGAATATTGGAATACTTTGCACCATATACAAAAAGGAGATATATTTGAATGCTTTAACCACAGAGGAATTACTTTTCTAATTGCAGCTTATAAAATATTTTTCACAGTAATGTATGGCACGGTCCCAATATGGCGTATGGCGCCATATTGGGACCGTGCAAGTTCGGAACAGCGACACCTGGTGTCGTAAATCAGCCAAATTTACTGCGCTTTCATGTAAGATCAAGGTTACCGGATAACTGTCAAGGACGTGGCCCCAAAAAAGAATAAGAAGAAAAAGTAAGATTGAGGTTATGTCGGTATGTTATTAAAAGGTAAACGTTGATGTAGCGTAAATACAAATAAATATATTATTGAATTACAGCATTACTGTTAATATGGATGCAATAATAAAAACTGGATTTGAGAAAGTAAATCACCAAATAACTTTTCAACCAAGCACGAGTCAAAGGGAAAAGCTTTAGTAGTGCCAAGTGTCCAAAAAGAATGGAAGAATTATGTGGAGTGGAAGAATTAAGAAAAATAAATTACCATAAATAACGATAATGCCTAAATTAGCAGGTTAAGCCCATGATATCATCATATTGGTTTGAACAATTAATTCTTTCCCTGTAAACTTTTGGACAGCGAATATATCTTAATGCATCTTCAGAAAAACTTAAACTTGATGCATTTTTGTAAACTTCAAAAAAATAAAATTCAAACATTAAACTTGATTTTTGGGTTAAAAGGAACTCTAAGTGAGTGTTATGAAACTTTTATTTATTATTTATTTTAAATTGACTTTAAAATCGGGCGCAAGAATAATGCATAATTTAGGTTATGTTACTTATGCTTTTTTATGATATAAATCTACTTTTCTCTTTGTACTAGCTTTGTGCTTCGAAGTTGGAAACGAATAAGACTTACATTGAATATTTTTTTGTTGTATTTTTACAATTGTATATTTACAATTTACAATATGCAGAAGGTGTAAATAAACAAAACGAATATGAAATATGACAATTGACAATATGAATTTATGAAATTTATAATCTATGACTTGTACAGTAAAAAATGCAAGATTTCTCCACTACTCGCGCACGATCGTTTCTCGTATCCCCTCCAAGTACTTGCACGTCGCCAATACAGAATATATAGTAGGAAAATACCAGACACGTTTTAGAGGAGGTGGTAAATCGACTATTAATCAGATTGAAACACAAACAAATTTTAGAAAAAACACTGGAATACGGCGTTTATTTTTTCCCCTTCTCTCCATTCGGATTGCTAAATATAGGCATCTTCTAATTCTCACCATTCATCTCTGTTGTTTGTAAGACGTTTCCACATTGGTCCTGAAGTTCTTTTAATATCGTCGCTCCAGCGCATTTGCCGTCTTCCTCGTGGTCTTTTGGCTTCATATGGCCGCCAATTCCCGATATCTTGATTCCATCGGCCATCCTTAAGACGTTAGTTATGACCAGCCCATTTTCATTTTAGTTTAGCTGCTTGTTCTACAGCATCTTTTACTTTTGCTCTATTATGAATCTCTTTATTGGTTTTATGGTCTTTGAGTGAGATACCCAGTATCTGTCGTTTCATAGCTCTTTGAGTTTTTCTGATCTTCTCCATGTTTATTTTAGTGAATGTTCAGGTTTGAACTACATATGTAAGTACAAAAAGGATACAGAAATTAAACACTTTGGTTCGCAGTCTTTGGGGTGTATTTTTATTTTGAAGTACGTATGAGAGTCTTCCGAATGCTGCCCATCCCCTTTTTACACGTCTGATTTTCTTTGCTTACCTTGACATTTTGAGCTAGATCTAAGCTGTCCTAAGCTGCCTAGATTTAAAGGCCTTAAGCTGTCCTTGTTAGAATCTATGGAAATCAACAAAATAAAAAACACAGATATAATTCTGAATGACCAACTTCAGACAAACAGTTCTCCCCTCCTCAACATCTTTCATTAAAGACTATAAAGTGTAAATACTTGCCAAAAATAGATCACTTGAGAAAGGCAATCAGCCGAAACAGCTGTAGTGATAAAAGGTTAAAATAAATATTGTAAAAGTTTGAAAACAAAGTTTTCAGTGTTTTATTGTTACATTAAAACACCACGCTGGCTAGACGGGTTGGTGAGTGATTTTATACAATCCCTAAAATCAAGGGACTGCCACTTCCGCCATCCACACTATACCGAAGGTATTCTTCTCCGCCGTGGCTGCCGTTGTGGACTTCATCTGTGAGCCTGGACAAGGAACCCTAACCAGGTACTAGTTTCTTGGGTCAGGAAACATATGAAATCTACGGAAGGCAGGAATTGATTTGTTTTCCCTGATAGGACTATCCAAAGGAGTTCCCACTCGCTAACCGTAATTAGCATTGATACTTATCACATATTTATAGACTACAAAGCAGCCTACGACTCTGTACATAGAAGATAAATGTTCAAAGCAATCAAAGAGCTAGGAATACCAAATCAGTTAATAAATTTAACAAAACTATCTCTTGAACAATTTGAGTGTATAGTTCGAATTCATGGGGAGTTGTCTGAACCTTTTAAAACAAATAACGGGCTGCGCCAGGAAGACTCTATCTCCTATATACTTTTCAATCTGGCTCTGGAAAAAGTAATACATATGTCACAAACCAAAACCATTGATGATATCAGTATTGTTGGGAGAACGAAAAACGCAATACGAGAGGCGTATGTGGCATTAAACGAATCAGCTACAAAAATGGGTTTAATAATAAACACCAACAAAACGACGTATATAAAAATAAGCAGGCAACCACAAATTCTACGAGCACTTGTTAAAACGACGTCATCGAAGCAGTGAACGAATTTGTATATCTGGGATCGCTTTTTAACACTGAAAATAATACTACCATAGAAATATACTGCAGAATTTGCACGGCCAATAGATGCTACTTTGGGCTCAATCTCCTTCTTAAATCTACAATTATATCGAGAAATACAAAAATAAAACTCTACAAAACAATAATACGCACAGTCGTAACATATGGTTCAGAGACCTGGACTTGAACAATAAGTAATAAAAATAGGTTACGATATTTCGAAAAAAAAGTGTTAAGGCAAATCTATGGAGCAGTGTGGAGAAGACGATACGATATGGCTTAAAATACAAATTTTGGCGGATTCTGGCGTATAACGCAGAAATATACGGTGGCAAAAGCTAAAACAAAGCTGCAAAATCACCCTTCTCTCATCCTACCTAAGTGGTTCTACTGGTTCCTCAACCAATTTATGGCAAAAGACGTTGTGACTGGCGATAACTAATACACTTCAATAGAAACAGTTCGTGAATAAAAAAAAGGATGTTACTTACGTTGGCACATTAAAAAATACGCCAAATTACGCTAGAATTTCTAACTCAAAGAAAAAGGCCAGTTGATTCTTCTTTGTTTGGATTCACTTCTAATGTTAGCATGGTATCTTATGTACCTAAGAAAGCCAAAAGTGTAATACCGATATGTACAATACACCATGCAACGTTGTTGATGAGAAAACAAAAAAACTGACATAATTTTATTTTATAATTTGACTGGAAACTTATTCTGTAGCTGGAAGATTACAAAGATGGCCAATGGCAGGGTCTTTTGCTGTTCTAAATATTGCAGGTATTCACGCCAGAGTGTTATATCAGTTTTTAAAAATTCCTAAAACAATTAGCTCAAAGCTTGTACATTACACACATGAAGAGAAGAATATATAACCACAATGTGCCCCGACAGATTCGAGCTATTTCGGCAGATATTCTTGGCACTAAATTTTTAAGTGGTCCTTATCCTCCTCGGGCCAATGAAAATCGAAAAAGCAATATAGTATATAGTGTGTATAGAATATAGTATAGGATAGTATATAGTATGTATAGAATATACCAGTAGCCAGATATCGTAAAACATACGTCAGAATAAGGTTCCTTGATAACATCAATGAAGATATGAGAAATATGGGAATACATGCTTGGCGGGAAAAGGCGATAGATAGGGACGACTGGAAAAATTTCTTGAAGAGGCTAGGACCCACGCAGGGTTGTAAAGCCAGAATGATGATGATATACATCCAAACCATAAGGTGAGCCAGACAATCAACCAATAAACCATTCAATTGAATCAATGTTTAGTATTGAAATATACTTAAATAGTAGATTCCCTTTTTTTTTGTAAAACTTTTTCTCCTTTATATATATTTTTCTATTTACAATCAAGGCGCATCAACCTAAGTGGTTATTAGCGCCGCTTGGTATTACAATTTTGTTTTACATTTTTTTAGACATAGATTAAATATAGACATAGACATAACATAGATAGAGTTTTACATACATAAATCTGAGTTGAAGTACATTGGTTAATAGAAGATTACACATTTATTTGTACAGACACTGATGTTAAATTTTGTTGTATATTCCAATTGACTTTAGAAAACTTAAAACAGACGAATATACACAGTTTTCTTGTAGACACTCGCGTAGCGTTGTCGGTAAGTTACACTTTTGCCTCTCATTTAAATATGCCGGGCATTCGATTAAATAATGTTTGACACTTAAACTGTTAAAACACTTACCGCACATTGAATAAACACTTCCAGTAATAAGGTATTCGTGTGTTAAGCGTGTATGTCCTAATCTCAATCTGTTTATTATAATTTGGTCTTTTCTGGTGCTACACATATTCTTCCATCTTGTAACAGATGTTTTTATGTCTCGTAGTTTTTGTTGAGATTGATTCCATTCTTGAAGCCACTGTTCTTTCAATGTCGAGTTAATCCAGTGATGAAAATCTTTCTTATAGGTAGATTCTATCAAGTCTTCGTTGTTAACTGAAGATTTGGCGGCAGCATCTACTCTTTCATTACCTTGTATACCTATATGTGATGGAATCCACATAAATTTTACAATCGCATTCTTTAGCTGAAGTTAGTACAAATGGTTTTTTATCAATCGCAACAATGGATGAGTTGGGTAAATAGTGCCTAAGCTACTCATTGAACTTAAGGAATCTGTTATTATTAGGCACCTGTCTAAGTTGGCGTCCAGTGCATATTCTAATGCTTTGTAGATTGCGAATAGTTCTCCTGTATATACTGTGCTAAAATTTGAGATTTTGTATGAAGCAGTGTAGTCGTTGTGTATGAAGGCACATCCACTCCTTTTTCTGATTTGGAGGCATCAGTATAAATATGTTGGTATTTCTGGTACTCATCAATCTTACTATAAAATTGTTTAACCATAGAGGAAGCATTAAGTTGATTACTAGTCTTTGTTAAACTCAAGTCTAGGAAAGGTTTTCTGACCATCCAAGGAGAAGGGGTTAAAAGGGTGGTTTGATATATTTTAGGGAAGACAATATTATTGCTGGTCATGTATCTATTGAGTCTTTCATAAAAAGGGGGTTTAGATCTTTTTTTGTTAAGATATGTTGTGTGGAAACGAGAAGCAAAGACATTGTTTCTGACGGGATTTTCACTATTTGCTGAAACGTTTGTAGCATATGCTAGGCTAAGATATTGTCTTCTTAATTCCAGAGGCATTTCTCCTACTAAACATAATAAGCTATCTGTAGGTGTGGTACAAAAAGCTCCTAAGGCTATTCTTACAGCAGCATTTTGGATGGTTTGCAACTCTTTTAAAAGTGATTGGCTGGTAGAACCATACACTATTGAACCGTAATCGACTTTAGATCTAATAAGGCTTTTATATACTGTCAATAAGATATCTTGATCACATCCCCAATTTTTAGTAGATAGGACTTTCATTATATTCAAATATTGTTGACAAGATGTTTTAAGATAATAAATATGTTGCTTAAAATTTAAATGTTTGTCAAAATTAATTCCAAGGAATTTGATACAATCAACATATTCTATTTTTGTATTAAAGATTGTAAGTTCTGGACTACTAACATTGCTTTTTCTGGTGAAATGGATACATTTACTTTGTTGGAACAAAATTTCATTCCAGATTTCATTGACCATTTTTCTAATGCAGAAATAGTATCTTGTAAGGTTTGTTTAATTAGTTCTATGTTTCTTCCTTTACAATAAATTATGAGATCATCTGCGTATAGCCTACTTTTTACTGGTGGAGAATCGTTTTCCAAAATACTGTTAATAGCAATAAGAAAAAGAGTAACACTAATCGATGATCCTTGAGGGGTTCCATTTTCCTGTATTCTTGTTTTAGAAATGAAATCATCTACTTTTACTTGGAAACTTCGGTCTTTTAAAAAGTTATTGATGAAGTTTAGCATATTTCCTTGTATACCTAATTTCTGTAAAGTTTTAATTATTCCATGGCGCCAAACTGTATCAAATGCTCTGGTTATATAAAAAAATACCGCTATGCAGCTTTGATTATTTGCTAGCGCTTCATGTATTTCAGACTCGAGATCAACTAAGTTGTCTAGAGTTGATCTATCTTTGCGAAATCCACTTTGTTTGTTAGATAAAACAGATCTTTGCTCGAGTATCCAAATAAGACGTTGGTTAATTAATTTTTCGAGCACTTTGCTCATTGCACATCCTTATGATATTGGACGGTAGGAGTTTGGATATGAACGTGGTTTGCCAGGTTTAAGGATAGGTATTGTATAAACATTATTCCAAGTATATGGAAACACTCCTTCAAGCCATATTTTGTTATATATCTTTAGTAAATAGGCAAATCCATTTTTAGGCAAATTTTTAAGGAAAATAATAGGAATATCATCTGGACCAGGACTAGAGTTTTTAATAGAATTTATAGATTCAGTTAACTCTTCCTCTAGTATTGGTGCATTTATTGGTAGGTTATCGCTTTTATCATAATTAAATTCTTGTAATTCTTCTTTGGTTTTAAATTGTAAAAACTCTTGAGAAAAATTTTCGTTACTTGAATATGACTCGTAGGATGAAGCTAATACATTGGCTATTCCAGATCTAGATGTATGAACTTTGTTATTATATTCTAAAAATCTTATTGATGAGTTTGTGTGGCGCCCTGAAATTTTGTTAATTTGTTTCCACACTATTGCTGCTGGGGTAGAACTGTTTATTGTTGATAAAAACTTTTTCCAAGATTCCTTTTTGGCTTCTTTTACCACTTTTCTACTAATAGCACTTAACTTCTTAAATTCTAGGAGATTTTCTTGTGTTTTTTGTTTTTTGTATTTATTGAATGCTCTGTGAGTGTTCTTTATAGCATCCTGACAGTGATTATTCCACCATGGTACTCCAATACGATTTCTTACTATTTTCTTTTTTCCAATGATATGATCTGCTGCGGAAAGTATGACGGAGGAAAATTTATTTACTAAGTCGTTTATATTGTCATGCAGAGATGGATCTGAAAAAGAATTCAATTGATTCTCCACAAATTGTGTAAACGGTGACCAATCCTCTATTTCTGTATTCCATCTAGTGTATGGTTGAATTTTTTGTTCGTTTTCGAAATGTATCACTATGGGAAAATGATCGCTTCCATACAATTGTGTACTAGCTTCCCAAGTTATGTTTTGTACTAAAGAAGGGTCTACAAGAGATAAGTCAATACAACTAGTGTTTCCAGTAAAAGAATTAAATCTTGTTGGAGATCCATCGTTAAGTAGGGTAATATTGGTGTTATTAATGACCGTTTCTATTATGTGTCCTATTTTGTTATATCTATTAGTTCCCCAAAGTGGGTTGTGTCCATTTAGATCTCCTACTATAATCTTAGGCGACGGAATGTGTTCTATAATATGAGTTATCTCTTTTATACTTATATCAGTATTCGGTGGAAAATAAATGTTGCAGATGTTAATAATTTTTGGAGTTTTTATGGTTACTGCTACTGCTTCAAGGTTGGTATTTAAAGGTATTTGTCTAGATTCCAATGAGTTATTAACATAAATAGAAACCCCTCCACTAGCTTTTTTAAAATCACGTCTGTTTTTATGATAACCTGTAAATGTCTTTAATTTTGCTAATTTTTGGTCAGTTCCTTTATATTTGTTTACGATGACTTTAGCTTACTTCTTCCGTTCGAGAAGTTTTCCATTTTCTAGATTCTCGCAATAGCCAATAACATCTATTCAGTCAATGCCTATAGATAATTGTTGTTCAGTTAACCAAAAAAATTCCAAAACTATGCCGTTTCTTAAGCTTGTCGCAGCAATCAAGTTTAATTGAAAATGTTCTTCTAGGCACCGCATCGGCACAGTTGCCGAAACGGATATTTCTCGCAATAAATATTCAGAGTGGCAGTTGCACGGATTCCAGGAGAAGGGCGGATATTACTGGAATTGGTTTTAGTTCATTAATGTTGGAAAACCGCGGATTAATTAAATTTGAGGATTTTGACGTAATTGCAAAACATCGTCGTGATACCGTTGCAATTAGATATTGTGATAATGAGAGCAAAACGCAATAATAGAAATTAGAATTTATATCTTGCCAAGCTGTGGGAGGAATGTTTATACAGAGAAAATAAACCAGCAGAACTACAAATATATTGGAAAGCTGTTCATTGGTGGCTTTCCACTTTTGCAATCTTTTATAACGGCAACGCTTTGTTTTATTTCTTTTAAGTAATAAATTCTTTCAAGTAAAAATTTGTTTTTATTCATTAACTGTCTGATTTTATGTTTTGAGCAGACAATTAATACTTATACTTAGAATAGTTTCCCTAACAGAGAAAATTATTTATATCTTGACAGTGTTAACATATACAGATTGAACGAAATAAATTCGGAACATAGGAATATAATGTATTTCGGCTCAATTCTGCTGTAGGTGGTTGGCCAACAAAAGGTTGTCAAATAATTATGTTATAAAAATCCCATACTTCAGCGGGCTGCTGGATTCTGAACTCATAAAAATTGAAAGCTACGCATAAATCTACGATTTATGCTGTCAAACCAGTTATACTCCAGGAAATGAAGTATTTCACCTCGCAATTTTTTCGTGACTCGTGGATTGACTTGAAATTTAACAGAAGATAGGTAATAGCCTAAGTATCAAAATCTATATCGAACCAAAGTGCGCCAAAGCCTAGGGGGTGGTTGCCACCCCATCTCTGGGGTGAAATTTTTTTTTACGTTTTAACTACAGGTTTCGATTAAAAAAAGTGATTCTAAAAAAAAATGTGCTATACATTTTTTTTTAAAATGATATTTTTCAAGTTATTCGCGATTGAAAGTAACAACTTCTAGACGAAAAAATCCAAGTTTTTAATCGATTTTTCGCGAATAACTCGAAAATGGTGCATTTTATCAAAAAAATTGTAGAGAACAAATTTGTAGCTTTTAAAAAGACAAATACAATTTATTTTTTAAAATGTTTTTGCGATATAATAGGAACCAAAATACGGCCTATTAATGTTCAGCGGTTTTCTTCAAATGCCAAATTTGAAAGATTCAAAGTCAAATAAATATCGGAAAATGATGCATTTTTGGAAGAAAACTCACAAAACCTTTTTTAAAGAGCATAAATAGACATATCATAAAAAAGACTCTAGCTCAAAAATTGTGTGAGTTATGATGAAAATAAGGTCAATACCTCATTTTTTACGAAAAAACCGATGAAAACAACCCCCTAACCATCCCCATAATTAAAATCGATCTTCACCCTTCTGCAATTCCCTTTGTACATGTATTGTTAATACGTCCAAGAAGTTTGACCCATTTAAAATGCTTTGTGTTAGAAAAAGTACAGCTTAAAGCGAGAAACGATTTACAATTTCATATTTTTTACCCTTCTTTTTTTAAATATGCCCGAAAATACTGAATATATGAAAAAAATAAAAATTACCAAATTGTAGCTTTTTTAATGACTAAAATTATCCTTTAGATTTGTTGTACAATGAATATTTGGCGAGATTTTTCGAGCCCTTTAAACTCACCCCATTTAAAAACCAAGGGTTCCAAAAAGATTTAATTCACAGATCCTTGTAGCTCTTAAAAACCTTAACAAATCGTTTTTGAAGAAACACTCTATCGTTAAAAATTAAAGGAAATACGTTAACAAAAAAACAGTGAATTTTTTTCCGGAAAATTCGATTAGTATAGTACACTACATTTCGGAGCATAATAATGTACAAAACCGGTATATTAGCTAGTGGGGCGTTATACATTCGAAATTTTAAGCGTTCTAATTTTGAAATCCCATACAACAGAATAAAACATCTGCTCATATGTCTATGGCTTGGCAATGAAAATATCAGAGCAACAGATTGGGGATGGTATTCCTAAGATGGTTTGTTATTACCCTTACGCATGAACAAACAACCTGCACTCGATGAACTTTTTGAAAATTATTTTTTGCCAATGCAAAAAAGGATGCGGTGTTTTATTTGGGTGCAGAAAAGTTGGTTTATACTGTAACTCTACTTGTTCTGGGTGCTCAGGTGAAGGGTGCAATAATAGTCCACCAATAATTGAAGATGAGGATGACATAGATCACGATGAAGAGGTAATTGATGACGAATAAGATTAATATTATAATTGTTTTACCTATAAATGTAAATATTTTCAACTATTTATGTAAATGTATAAGAATATATGGTGCCTTTTTATGTTGATAAAAATTTTTTTGTATTTAATTCTACTTTTTTCAATTTATATCTTATAAATTAGTTTATAAAAACTGCAATGTTGTAAAGGGTGATTTTCAAAAGTTGAAAAGTTGCAAAATTTTGGCAAAAAATTGTTTTCACCGATAGCACTCATAACAATTGATTTTTAAGGGTTGAAAATGTATGAACTTGTATTTTAAAGTATATAAAAATCACTATTTAACTAATCCTAACCACATTTCACTCATCTTAAGATTTATAATATTATTTTACAATTTTTGAAAATTATGGGTAGTTTTCACCCCTAAGAACAATCAGGGTTCATCGGCATGACATAAACTATAAAGCAGAGGGTGAGTTGAGCTTATTTCCAAATTTTTATGCAAATCGTTCCAAGGTGAAATCATTTTCTTCGCATTACTAATTTTTTTACATTAATCTCTAATAAGGGTCGCTTTTTAAGGGCTGAAATATGATGGAACTTTATTCAAAAGCACCAAACTATCATTATTTAATTAATTCAAACCAAATTTTATCCATATTCAGGTTTAATATGTTATTTTATAATTTTTGACAATTAATGGTAGTTTTCACCCCTAAGAACAATCAGGGTTCGTCGACATGACATAAACTATAAAGCAGCGGGTGAATTGAGCTTAAATCCAAATTTTCATCCAAATCGATCCAAGGCGAAATCATTTTTTTAGAATTAGTAATTTTTTTACATTAATCTCTAACAAGGGTTGCTTTTTAAGGGTTGAAATATGATGGAATTCTATTCAAAAGTATAAAATAATTATTATGTAACTAATCCAAACCAAATCTTACCCATATTCAGGTTTAATATATTATTTTATAATTTTTGACAATTAGGGGTAGTTTTCACCCCTAAAACCCTTCAGCGCACTTCGGTTCGATATAGATTTTGATTTTTGATCCTTGGGCTATCACCTACCTTCTTTTAAAATTTCAACTGGATACATGCAGGACGAAAAAATTGCGAGGTTTTAACTTTTTTCGAGCTTAATTTCCTGAACTATTATCGTTTCCTTAGACAAACCCGTCTTACGCAAACAACATTGTGGTGAGACAGATAGTTGAACGATATTTTATACAATGTCTATACCCAGGTATGGATTTATTTTTGTCCAAGTTTTATATTGGTCCACTATTTCAAATGCAGTTCAAACAGACATGTATTAAATTGTATGTTCCGTTTTAATTTGGTTCAATCTGTATATTACAGTAAATAGATTACATCAAGTCAGTATCAAATATGGACTACAAATGAACGTTAAGAAAACCAAGTTCATGATTATTTCCAAGCAACATACAGTAGGAATGCTAGATATCGAGGAAAAACAAGTAGAAAGAGTGAATAACTACAAATATCTGGGAACCTGGGCAAATGAAAATAATCACTAAGGTAGAGAAATACGGACATGCATTGAAATTGCAAGACAAGTATTTATAAAAATGAAAACAATGTTTATCAATCGAGATCTTCCTCTGGATCTGAGGATAAGAGCCTTAAGATGCTACGTGTTCTCGACTTTGTTGTATGGAATGGAAAGCTGGACACTAAAAGTGGATAATATAAACAAATTGGAATCATTTGAGATGTGATACTATAGAAGGATTTTTAAAATACCATGGACCCAACGAGCTACAAATGCAGAAGTGTTAAGAAGGCTACAAAAGGATTGCGAGGTCATAAAGCACATCAAAACAAAAGCTGGAATATTTAGCCCACATTACCAGAGGTGCGAAATATGAGATATTAAGGCTCATAATGCAAGGTAACATCAAGGGTAAAAGATCCATAGGAAGACGAAGAATTTCCTGGCTGAGAAACCTAAGAGAGTGGTATAGTTGCAGCTCAATACATCTTTTTAGAGCAGCCGCCAATAAGGTACAGATAACTGTGATGATAGCCAACCTCCGATAGGAGAAGGAACTATAAGAAGAAGTGTTAGCATGATAATAACCAAAAGCAAAATAATTATAAACTTTTTTGTGGTCGATCGATGTAAACTTTAAACTTTAAGTAACCCCTTAAAAAATCCAGTAGTGCAAGATGTGGAGATCTTGGAGGCCACTCTATTGTTCCCCGTCTATTAATTCATCTCCTACGATAATATCTGTTTAAATATCACAAATCAGAATCCATATGAAGAGTACAGGTCCATAAAGAGCCAAGTTACCAAATGTTTATTTCGTACAAAACTAAGTTTAAATTTTAAAAATGTTTGGAATTGTTTGGAAAAGTAAACACCTTCAACTTCATGTAAATGAGGTTGTATTTTGAGACCAAAAGCAGTTTCCAAAAAAAAATTAAGAAATTAGCCACTCCATGCGAATGTTTTCTTTATTTTCTTGACGACACAATGGTTGATTATCTAGTGGAGCAATATAACTTGTGCGCTCGGCAAAATGATATACAAACAAAACTCAGCATTCAGTCCGACGCTATTAGAAAATTTGTTGGCATTCTTCTGTACATGTCTGTTTATCGCTATCCGAATGCCCGATCATATTAAGGAAAACACTCTTCTAAGTTAATTCGTCAGACTATGCCTTTGCTTCGGTTTGAATCCATACGCTGGTACCTACACTATAATGACAACTCAGTAGCTGTGGAAAGGGGTAACCCTGGATACGATCCTCTGCATAAAGTTCTTTCGCTAATGAAATATTTCAATGACAGGATCAGTCCCTATGCCTTCTAGGTTGGGCGTGAATGGACAAATGTGCGCTACAAAGATTACTGGAAGTGATCTCCGACTATATATGCCCAACAAGCCATACAAGTAGGGCTTCAAAATTTTTTTGACTTTGTAACACTTCTGGATTTTTGTATTTATTTAAAATTTACACTGGTGCAGAAAACAACATAATCTTGGACAATACTCCAGATCTTGGGGCTGCCTCGAATGGTTTGATTTGCTTATCAACGCACATTACAAATTTCGTAAATCACATTTTATACTTTATTTGACACTTTATACTTTATATTTGACAATTTCTATACGTCTTTTGGTATGCCTAACTATCTCCAAACCGACGCAGATTTGCAAGAGAAGGAAGTTATGCGTGGCTATTCAGAAGAATTTTTTGACAACGCATATGGTATAGATATTACCTCTGTATTGTGGAACTATACAAAATAAGTGCGACTTTTGTGGATTTATGTTGGCGTGAAACCATTTGCATCCAAAAATGATAGCGTACAGTCCCAAAAAATTAGACAGTGAGACAGAAAAAAAAGAGTTCACGATGAAATCGATTGTTCACAGATCATCAAGGAATAAAATCGGTATGTGGGAGGTGTTGATTTGATGGATGAACTATTAGGTCGGTATCGCATTTATATGAAGACCGATAATGGAATAATTATATTTTTTACCACCTCATAGATGTGGCGGTGATCAACGTTTACCTACTGTATCACAAGATTCATTCCCAAAAAGAAAAAAATTGAGTTGCCAGTGTTCAGAACACAAGTAGGTGAATCTCTCTACTTATATGGCATGGCTCCAGTCAAACAACCTGTTAGCCGACCTTCCAGTTGTTTACCTAAAACCACTGCAAGAGCACCAAAGAGAGCATATCTTCCAACATAAGACATCCGTTACGATCAAATAGGCCATCGGTGTGTATTTCGGTATCATCATCATCATCATCACCATTTTGGCTTTACAACCCTGTGTGGATCTTAGCATCCCAAGAATTCTCTTCCAGTCGTCCTTATCCATCGCCTTCCTCCGCCAAGCACGTATTTCCATATTTCTCATATCTTGGTCTATGTTATCTAGGAATCTTGTTCTGGGTCTTCCTCTTCTTTTTTGACCAATAGGTCTATCAAGGAGCATTCTTCTAGCTGGGTTGGTTTGCTCCATCCGCATTACATGGCTTATCCACCTCAGACGTCCTATCTTAATGTGTTTAAGGATATCTGGTTCCTGGTATATTCTATAGAGTTCGAAGTTGTATCGTCTTCTTCAGACACCATTTTTATTTACCGTTGCATAAATTCGCCTTAGTATTTTTCTTTCGAAACATCCTAACATGTTTTCATCGCTTTTTGTTAAAGTCGAGGTTTCTGAACCATATGTTAGAACTGGGCGTATTATTGTTTTGTAGAGTTTTACTTTTGCATAATTGATGGATTCGACCGTTACTTGATGAAAATTCATTTTATGTAACAATAAAACACTGAAAACTTTGTTTTCAAACTTCCACAAAATTTATTTTAACTATTATCACTACAGCTGTTTCGGCTGATTGCCTTTCTCAAGTGATCTATTTTTGGCTTGGGTTTACAAATTTATAGTCTCTAATAAAATAGTTTGAGGAGGGGAGAACTGTTTGTCTCAAGTTGGTCATTCAGAATTATATCTGTGTTTTTTAATTTGTTGATTTCCATAGATTCTAACAAAGATAGCTTAAGGCCCTTATTTTGAATGTGAAGAATTTTAAATTTGTCATTAAAAGAATAATTATGATCTAGAAGGTGAACTGAGTATGTCGAATCTGTTTTTCGATTCTTGAAAGCCCTTTTATGTTCTGCTATTCGCTTATCAAAGTTTCTACCAGTTTGACCGATGTAAGTTTTTGGGCAGTCGCCAGATTGAAGTTTGTACACACCACCATTTAAGTGTTTTTTATTTTGGCTCTTGTTATTTTTAATATATTTGCCTAGGTTGTTATTTGTTCGGAAAGCTGGTATTATTCCTTTCTCTTTTATGTGTTAGGCAATTTTTGTTGTTATTTTGCTTGTATATGTAATCGAGAAAAAGGTACTGGGTTTTTTCTCTGGTGGTGGAAATACTAATTTCAGGGCTTTTTTGTGTAGTTTTTGATTTAACATTTTATTAATTGTTTGTTCGTTGTATCCGTTGTATCCAAATGCTATTTGCATGCAAATGTTTACTGCTATTTGTATCCAAACAGCAGTAAACAACGGATACAACGAACAAACAATTAATAAAATGTTAAATCAAAAACTACACAAGAAAGCCCTGAAATTAGTATTTCCACCACCAGAGAAAAAACCCAGTACCTTCTGCTCGATTACATATACAGACAAAATAACACCAACAATTGCCAAACACATAAAAAAGAAAGGAATAACACCAGCTTTCCGAACAAATAACAACCTAGGCAAATATATTAAAAATAACAAGAGCCAAAATAAAAAACTTTTAAATAGTGGTGTGTACAAACTTCAATGTGGCGACTGCCCAAAAACTTACATCGGTCAAACTGGTAGAAACTTTGATAAGTGAATAGCAGAACATAAAATGGCTTTCAAGAATATAAAAACAGATTTGACATACGCATTTCACCTTCTAGATCATAATCATTCTTTTAATGACAAATTTAATATTCTTCACATTCAAAATAAAGGCCTTAAGCTATCTTTGTTAGAATCTATAGAAATCAACAAATTAAAAAACACAGATATAATTCTGAATGACCAACTTGAGACAAACAGTTCTCCCCTCCTCAACCTATTTCATTAGAGACTATAAATTTGTAAACCCAAGCCAAAAATAGATCACTTGAGAAAGGCAATTAGCCGAAACAGCTGTAGTGATAATAGTTAAAATACATTTTGTGGAAGTTTGAAAACAAAGTTTTCAGTGTTTTATTGTTACATTTTACTTTTGTATTGTTACGATTTTAAATGTTATGGCGTATAGAACTGTAAATATTTTATGACTAATTCTTTTGTATTGATTCTCGTAATTTCTAGGTCCAAAATCTACCTGACATCCTTTGGGCCCCCTTCGCTAAAACAACAATCGAACTTTCTGGGGACGAGCCGATGAAAAAAAGCATACCAGTTTTGAGACTAGTTGCCGCTGTGTCTACGTCGAGAACGCCATCGTGTTTTCTACAACATTCTGGTTACCAGCTGGTTTCGAATAAATAACGGAAGATTTTCATTGAGCGGGCAGTCAACAAGAAGCTCGCGATATGGGTTTAAAATTGTTCGAACGCAAATAAATTATTTTTAATTATTAAGTGTAAAATAAATTAGTATAAATTAAAGACTTTATAGAACTATATGTTCTATAAAAAAATGTTAAAGCTTTATGCACCCTTGCAAGTGCATTAACTGAAAAGCTTGGATGAAAAAGACATAATTACTTTTTAAAGTAACTAATCACATAATTTTTAGTATATATAAACACATTTAGAACACAACAGTTTTTTCATTTAATTAAAATTTTAACAAAATCAATCAATATTTCATTTATATTCTCTCTACGACGATTCATGCGACAATAAAATTCTTTTCATGACTGTTAATTGAATTAAATTCGTATTTTTCATCATAGACAATTTCGAAGATATAATAAAATGGCTCAAAAGGTCAATATAAAAAGTAAAATTGTGGTTCTAAAGCAAAGATATATTATAGCTTCTTATTGACCATAAATAAACATTTTGGTTTTCCATTTCAAATAATACTAATAAATCGAAATAAAAAACTTTCAATTGGATAATCCGTCCTAAAGGCAAATATTTATGTAACTCACAAAAACGTTTATCGACAAAAGAAGGGCGGTATTCTGTCATCGTCAAGCATTTTGTTATGATAATGGGGAAACATAACTCAAACTTTTTTTATTTGTTTGATATCATGCATAGAAATGGAAGTTAAAGGATCTTTGTGATAACATTATCGATAAAACAGACAAGTCTTGAATTTTGGGATATTCAATTTCATAGGCGGTTCAAAAATTCAATATGGGAATATTTAAACATTAGTAAATTAAACAAGTTTTAATTTTTTTTAAAGCTATATTGGAGTTATTAACATTATGTACTGATAATACATATTTTCAACTAAATAATGAATTCTACAAACAAGATTTTGGTTTATAAAACAAGTTTATCTCCATTATTAGCCGATATATTTATGGAAGATTTTGAAACAAATATCATTTCTAAACAAAATTTAAAATCCACTTACTTAACCATAATTTATTCTCAATATGGCCTCATAAATCAGAGTTGTTGGACACATTCCTAAATGATATTAACGATAAAGAAGAGACAATAACATTTAGCATGGAAAAGGAATATAATAACACACTACCTTTCCTGGATGTTTTAATCTATAAGAGCGATACTGGATATGAGACTCAGGTGTATAGAAAACCAACACACACTAACAGATATTTAAATTTCAAATCAAATCACAATATTAATATTAAAAAGAGAATCATTAAATCCTTATACGATAAAGCCAAAACGACTTGTTCCAACGAAGGAGATTTGTTCTTAGAGGAGAAACATTTGTTAACATCTGTTTTATTAAAAAATGATTATCCTTTATCGTTTATAAATAAGGAATTTTCAACAATTGATCGAATAGAACAAAACAACTTAAAACGAGATCCTACAGCATATACCAGAAATAATACGAGGAAAATAACAATACCATACATAAAAGGATTATCAGAAAAACTTAAAAGGATAGGAAATACATTCAACATTTCAACAACATTCAGAACAACAAACACGTTGAGATCTATTTTGTCCAAAATCAAATCTAACAATGAACAAGAAAGGACAAGGAATTGCATTTATAAAATACTTGTAAATGCGATCAGTTTTATTTAGGTGAAACATCAAGGCCATTAAATGTTAGAGTAAGTAAACATCAGTCTTATATTAAAAATAGGGAATTTGATAGATCTCAAATATGTAAACACGCATGGGATAATGTCATATTGTTCAATGGAATGATTCAAATATAGTCCTAAAAGAAACGGATGGTAAAAAGAGAAAAATCAAAGAAGCTGCTCTAATTATGCTAAATGAGACCAATTGTGTCGCAAATTCCTCGGCAGAATGTAGTAGGATCTGGTTACCCATATTTAAAGAGGAAGTTATTAAAAAGAAAATACCAGTATTCGTAAGTCAGTAACATATGGAGGATACATCATTTAAGTTTTTTAAATAACAAACATATAAAATCGGAATTTGGTGTTTATTGAAAGTAAACTAAATGCACGACCAAATATTTACCATGTCGGGATAGTATTATGAGGTTTTTTTCCTGGTTTTTCCCTCATAATTTACAATGGAATCACTAACAGGAGAATTTTACTGACAGCATGGCATTTCTTTGTCTTTTTAAAGACGCATGACATGATATGATTTTTTCTGGCGGATATTCTCAAGTTAAAGTTGATTTTATGTAATCGAATAAACTATCTTATAAGTAAAGTCGTCCCAGGAGCGCAAGTCAACAATATTAGCAATATCATTTTAAAGTCATCTACTTTAAAATGTATAATGTTTGTCTGAATTGTCAATATAAATGAGTCAGATAAAATTGAATTGTTAGAAGAATTTTTCACTAGGTAAAAAAAACAAAATTTGTTTAATTTACTAATACGGGAATATTTATACATGCATATATACATATGTACAAAATAAGTATTTCTAAGGTTTAGGTTCAATAAATAATATTAAATTTGGAACTTGATTTTATTGTGCCATTAAAATCAATGTTTCGGCAGGTAACCCTTGCTTTGTCAAAATGCTTTTTCTAATTTTGCTTTTTGTGAATTAAGATTTTCATTTCTTTGCCACGAACTATTAGGAAAGATTTGTAACTTACGGCAATTGCGAATTTTATTATTCCTACCTCTTACGCTACGCTACTGCTTGCAGCGCTTGAGTTGACTCTACGACATGTCATATACGAGTATCTGATTTTCTCCGGGGAAAGAAATCTATAATTCATGAATTTTATGAATGTTTCATGACAATAGAATTTTCGACAAAAGTTTATATTCTTGTGGCAAATCGAGTACATAAAGAAGTCAATCGGCTTTATTTTACCTTGAATAAAAGAACAAATCGAGCGGTGATAGCTTATATTGTTTTGTTTGATGTTGGTCATCTGAATATTTTATGTCCAATTTGGCCTATTCGGCTATCTACAGTTTATAAGGTCATTAGATTAATGTTTTTTATTTGACTATTTACTTACTGCTTAAATGTATGTTCGACTTTTTAGATAAATAAAGTAATTTTTTATTAGCCGAAAAAATAATATTTGGGACAAAATACCATTCAAAAAATTGTATCTACTTAATTCATATATTGGGTAGCGTACACTTATGTATGTTATATTATTAGCAGATGACCATTCATAAATGTAGTTCCACGAAGTTTCAATATAAATACGCCTTATTTGTGTAACATGGATAAATTCTTCTAAACTGAGTCTAGAAGAATTGTCAAGATTTGAACCAGATGATATGTTTAAGTTTTTGGATGGTACCTTCGTAAATCAAGCGACTGACTGACTTTGATGTAGGAGGAGATTCAGATGCTAAAGATAGTTTTCCTACTTTACGACTATCTTCAGCATCTATATTGGAGAGAGGAAACAGTAGTTATAAAGAAATGCATGATAATGACTCCAATTTCAAAAGCAATGATTCATTGAATGACTCCGACTTAATGCCACCAGATCTTAGCAATTCTAGTCGGAGACTTTCTGTATCTTCTGACAAGGAAACTTCAAATCCGCTTGTCACACCACTTTAGTCTACTCTATTGGATAAATATCACTGGATGAAGGAGCCGATCTTACCTCATATTTTCGAAACTGTAACATTTGCCGAACTTACGGGTTCGAATAGCAAGCCAGTCTTCGGGATCAGATCTGGAGGGAGGCATCCCTCCAGATACTGACAAAGAATGTAGCGTAGAATCTTTTAAGTAATTTTAAACTGTTTGTCTTCGTTTTAGTGTAGTGTTTTGTACAATTTTATGTAATTATTAATGTTTCCACATTCTACGCTTGCCGGATAGTTTATATTTGACGAAATGCACCTGAAGATGCTATTTTAAGCGAAAGTACTTGAGCTAGATTTAATTAACTTGTGCTCGATAATAGCCTTATTTTTCAAAGTTCATTTATTCGAGCATTCAACCTCATTTCAATTAATAATTTACAATTATCTGATGGTTTCTCAAATTTAATTTTACTTTACTGTTTAAGTTTAAATCAAAAACAATTATTTTATTTTAATACAATTATTTTAATGATTGAGATCTGTCTCACTAGTAATTAGTAGTAGGTACTTCTGCCGTGATAGAATACCCAATGCTACTTTACGCAAAAGATCAGGAGTAGCAGACGTTATTGAAAGGATAACAACACTAAAGTGGAACTGGGCAGGTCATGTAGCAAGATCAGTTGATGACCGGTGGACAAAAAGAATTTTGGAATGGAGACCCCGAATACAAGCATACAGAAATAGAGGTCGACCCCCAACGAGATGGACAGATGACATAAAAAGAGTGACTACAAATTGGATTCAGATGGCGCAAAATCGGACTAAGTGGAAGAGCATGCGAGAGGCCTATGTTCAGCAGTGGACGTTAGAGGCTAGTTGATGATGATGACTTCTGCCAGAATAGCATTTACAATAAAAATAAATAATAAGAAGTCGACTGCACATTGTACACCGCGACATATTAGCTTGTGTCTACATCGCAAAACTCTTCCATGATAATCGCGAAAGCGCTCGCTACTAGATGGCACTCTGGAACGTTCTCGTAGCCTCGTTTTGGCTTTGTATAAGCGGAGATGCGCAACGAAACCTCAGTTCGAATCCAAACAGTCTATGGTGGCGAACGCGGTGTTGAGTAATGAGTAAATATTTTACGACTTACGTATTCCCGTTTACGTATTTACGTCTACGATAAATTATAAATTATGGATAAGTTTTTAAAAAGAAGTGCAGAACCATCTACGTCTGTAAGTGGCAGTAGCAGCAATAAAAAGGAAAACAGATTCTACATTGATGAATATCTTAAATATGGTGTTACCGTTATTTCCAATAAACCACAATGTGTTATTTGTGGACAAGTCTTCAAGTGGTCAAACCACCAGCCATCAAAGTTACTTCGACATTTAAATAGCAAACATCCAGATAAACAAGACAAGCCCGTAGAATTCTTTGAAAGAAAGCTGAACGTCCTTCACAAACAGCAAGACAGTTTTCCCTTGGCAACCACTACTAATGAAAAAGCATTATTAGCAAGTTATAAAGTTGCTTATCGTGTTGCCAAAACTAGTAAACCGCACACAATTGCTGAAAATCTAATTTTTCCAGCAGCTGTTAAAATGGTACATATAATGTGTGGGGAAAGAGAGGCTGCAAAATTAAATACAATATCTCTGTCAAATAATACTATCCAAAGAAGAGTTAGTGATATGGCAGAAGATATTCAAGCGCAAGTTGTGGAAAAAATAAATGCACGTACTTCTCTTTTTAAATGGACGAATCCACAGATATATCTAACTGTGCCCAATTCATTACGTTTGTAAGATATGATACAAATAATGGCATTCAAGAAGATATTTTATTTTGTTCCCTATTGGAGACCAATACCACTGGAAAATGTTTACTCGACACTTTTGTGACATGTACAAGTAAATATGATATTGACTGGGGTAAATGTATTGCTATATGCACAGATGGCGCTAAAGCTACGACAGGACATAAATCTGGTCTTGTCGTTAAATTACAAGAAATAATGCCTAATGCCAAATGGAGACATTGTTGTTTACATCGAGAAGCTCTTGCGTCCAAAGTTTTACTTCTTGAAATGGACTGTGTTATGAAAACCATCATTAAAGTTGTAAATTCCATTAAAGGAAAAGCTTTGCAGACCCGTATTTTTAGAAAAATTTGCGAAGACATGAGTGCTTTATTTGAAAATCTTCTCTATCACACCGAGGTGAGGTGGCTTTCAAGAAGCAACGTCTTAAAAAGAGTATTTCACTTAAGATCAGAGCTTTTAATGTATTTAAAAGATGAGAAGTCCCCATATGAAAATCAGTTTTCCGATCCTATTTGGCTTCTGAAACTAGGTTTCCTTGCTGATATTTTCGAGCAATTAAATATTTTGAACAGTAATTTACAAGGTCGCGACATTAATATAATTACAGCCACAGATAAAATTAAGGCGTTTCTAAGAAAAATCGATTTATGGTCCACATCACTTGGCAAAAAACAACTCAATTCATTTCAGTGCTTTCAGGAAATTATGGAAAATGTATCCAATTACAGTGCTACAAATGTTCAACAAGTTTTTGCTGACATGCATGTTACTTTGCTCAATTTAAAACAACAGCTCTGTGATTATTTCCCCGAAGAAATTCAAAACAGTTACGACAGTTGCAGATGGATAGTAAATCCGTTTTTAGCCGATTCCTTTCAGCATGTTGAAATACCAATAAACATGAAAGAAAAACTTATTGAAATATAAAGTGATGGAATGTTGAAGCTCTAATTTTTTTCCCAGAACTCGGACCAATTTTGGACCGAAAAGATGCAGGAATACCCCCAGTTGGCGAGTGAAGCTGTAAAATGTTTGGTTCCATTTGTAACATCATATTTGTGTGAGTTAAGTTTCTCGCCTATGACTGCCATTAAAACAAGAGTTAGAAATCGTCTCGTACTTGAAAATGATATAATTGTGTGTGTCTCAAATACACAGCCTAGATTTGAAAGATTAGTTTCACAGAAACAGGCGCATAGCTCTCAATAAGATTCTAATATTTTATTTTTACGGACTTTAATATTTATGATTGTTTTATATTTCGTCTGATAATTAATTGTTATTTTCTATTTACGGCGTTGTTAAAATAAAAATACATGATCTAACAAAGTGGTGCTTTTGTCTTATTTTGGAAATGTTCGGCGATCCCCCTAGTACCTCATGGCAACCCCCCAAGGGGTCGCGACCCCCACTTTGGAAAACACTGCTGTAGATAGTCATTTTGGTTCTTTTGCCTAATAACTTCTATGCCATCAAACTTTTATTAGCATAGTATGTACGATTTTCACTGGAAATACGTGCATTAATTTCGCTACTTACCCTTAAATTACATAGTTTGAGCAACTAACATAATTATTAAGATACTAGGCCGAATAAAATTGTTTTCTTAGAAATAAATGACCAAAAATAATTTCGATAAAATTTTTTCTTTTGTTTTAATTTTGTTTTTTTACATATTTATTTTGTTTTAATTTAATAGAAAAAAAGACATTTTCAGGATTTCATAGTTCTGGTTCTTTAAAAGATTTTAAGCGAACACCACACAGTTTTTTATTTATAAAACGAATAAAACTAACTTTATTAAACTAAAATAACAAACCATTCAATCAAGCACCCAATAAATGAGCTGTCAGTAAAAGCGTATTAATACTCGGCTGATATCTCACTAAATTATTAGTTTGTTAGCAGCGGCCGAAATGGAAGGAGCATTTTCCAGAGCGCAAAATTCAATATACAGCTAAATTTAATGGAGTAACGACACGCGATATCCTGTTGCTAAAATTGCTTCTCATTACTTTGCTAAAATACAAGCTTGAAGTTGTTTTCGTTTGCTTTTCTTTATTAAATATTAATCTTTTTCTACGAGAAATTTACATTTTTTAAGGGAAATTGCATTACATCTAATTTCACGGTTTTCGGTTCTGTAAACAACCTCGTATACCATATTTAAAACTGTAACTGGGTGCAGTGTATTGTGATTGCATAATTAATAGGAACATATTTATGAATAATTTAAAGAACTGCATTATTTAAATATATATTCTACAATTGTATACTCAAATTGCGTCAGCATTTGCAGTACTCTTTAGTTTTAACCCAGATATTCCTGACGTACAATAAATTGTACGCCACAAATATCTTTTAACATGATTATAATCCGACAAGCGAGAGATGGCGGGTGAGCTGAGCGAAAATAGAAAAGGAATTATTCTAAGAGAGATAGGAGAGGTACTTAATCGTGATTATAGGTATATAGTATAGGTACTTAAACGGTTATACATAATGTGAACTCCTAGCCGACTGCAATAGAAATGAGCAATTCCTTCCACTTTTCAATTTGTTCTACGCGCAACCCGCCAGCTCTCGCTTGTCGGGTTATACCTATCTATAAGGATTATATTTCTTGATAACCACCTAAATAGTTTCAGTATGTAGTAATCAACCATAGAGTGTAGTTGTGAATTGCTGGCTTTGAAATATTTGGCGATAATATTGTGATAAAGTTAACAGTTTTTATAACACGGCCGAATTCGGAATACCATTTGCTAAGTAAGTAAATATTTGTTATAAGGTATACAAAAAAATGTTATTTTTGTATTTACTTGTAGAAAACACATTTATATTTCAATTTGACTTTATAACTTGGATAAATTATTATTTTATAACTAGAGTTAGGTCATTTGATTTTAGTGTACAAAATATTGTACGACGGGAAAATACCATACTATTTATTTTTAGGAGCTTTTTATTGGAGGATGCTCTTAGTACGGTAGAAGATGATGAAAATTTTGTAGCAAAAGTACATATTATTACTTTGATGCCTCCAATAAATGCATGTGATGTCCTAACAGAAGAAGACTCTGGTGATAAAGATATAATGTTGATGGATATATTACCTGGGTCGTAATTACATTGCGTCCCAGATTATTTCTGCTAAAATAAATGTGCAAAATAATAACGTTGACGCATTAGTTACCGATTCTCAAGATAATATTTCATTACCACAGCAGGGAAAAAAAGAAAGAAAAAAATCTACCACTGGGTAAAAGAAGACATTCAGATGGAAGACCAATGTATGATTTTAAACGAACTTTCAGAACAACATGATTCTAAGGGTCCCCTTGACTGGTTTTCTCTTTTTTTTATGAAGAACTCGTACACCTGATAATGTCAGAAACTAATCGATATGCTTCATAGAAGAATCGCCAACAAGAAATTCGAGAATATGAAGTGAAAGCTTTTTTGGGAACTCTCATATTGAGTGGGTATGTAAACATTCCTCGCAGGAGAATGTTTTTGCAACGTGACAGAGATGCTAACAATCAACTTGTGACAGAAGCTCTTCATCATCATCATCACTGGCTCGACAACCCTTTTTGGGTCTTGGATTGTTCAAGGATTCTTCTCCATTCTGACCTGTATTGTGCTTTTTTTTCCAGTTTTTAATTTTTAATGTTGTTATATCATTTTCTATTTGTTCTACGTATCTCAGCTTCGGTCTTCCTCTTGTTCTTTTTCCTACTGGCACTTGTTTGAATATTTTGTTTGGTATTTCGCCTTCTTCCATTCTTTCCACATGTCCAATCCAACGTAGCCTTCCTATTTTAATGAATGTTATGATATCCATATCCTGGTATATGTTGTATAGTTCAAAGTTATACCTTCTCCTCCAAATCCCGTTTTCTTTTGTGCCCTTATATATGTGTCGCAACATTTTTCTTTCAAAGATGGCTAATAACGTTTCCTCCCTTTTAGAGAGTGTCCAGGTTTCTGAACCGTATGTGAGTACCTGTCTTATTAGGGTTTTGTATATTTGGCATTTTGTTTTTCTGGAGACGTTATCTGATCTTAATTGCCTAATTAAGCCATGGTAACATTTATTGGCAATAAATATTCTCCTCTTCACTTCCTCTGAAACGTTGTTATCAGACGTAACTAGGGATCCTAAGTATGTAAAGTTTTTTACCGCCTCAATGTTAAATTCTCCTATTGTTAAATTTGGCAGCTGCCTTATTTGTGCATTTTTATTTGCAGGCATATATTTTGTTTTTGTCTGATTGATTTTAAGACCACTATTTTTTGCAGCTCGTTCTATTTGAGTGAATGCATCTATCATTTCTCTTCTTGATCTTGCGATTATGTCAACATCATCTGCAAATGCTAGTACTTGCACGCTTTTATTAATTATTGTTCCTCAGGTATTAACTGTTGTGTCTCTTATTATTTTTTCAAGTATGATGTTGGATAATATGCATGATAGAGCGTCTCCCTGGCGTAGTCCCTTCTTCACATCTATTGTTTCCGTTAATTCGTTTTGTATCCGGATTTTACTTTCTACTTTTAGTGTTTCTTTTATCAATTCTATTAGCTGTGTTGGTATATTAAATTCTTTCATTGCTTTTGTTAGGAATTCTCGGTTTATATTGTCATATGCGCTTTCGAAATCTATGAAGAGATGATGTGTGTCGATGTTATATTCACTTGTTTTTTCAAGGATCTGTCGCAGAACAAATATCGGGTCTATTGTTGACTTCTGTCTACAGAAGCCACATTGGTATTTGCCAACTATTTTTTCAGCGTATGGTCTAAGTCTTTCATACATTACGTTGGACATTATTTTGTATGCCGCATTCAACAGCGTGATTCCACGGTAGTTTTCACATTCTAACTGGTTTCCTTTTTTATGTAGTGGTACAATATTGCCGCTATTCCACTCCTTTGGTAGCTGTTTATTCAACCATATCTTTCTTATCAGCTCATGTATGTCTTTAAGTAATGCGTCTCCTCCTTCTTTCAGTAGCTCCGATGATATTTGATCCGATCCCGGTGATTTATTGTTCTTTAATTTGTCCACTGCTGTTCTAATCTCTGCTATTGTTGGTGGACTCTATATAAGTTCTCATATTGTACTTTTTAGATGAACTGATGATGCTTTCAAAACTCGAAAGCGAAACGTCTTTAAAATAGATAAAGTAGCCTATCAACTTTGTCTTTTATTTCTCCACCTAGAGACCGATATAAGGACCCACCACTCGTCTGAGTGATCCTATATATACATATATATATATATATATATATATATAATATATATATATATATATATATATATATAATGCGTTCGTGATAATAAGTGGTAGTAAAATATCAGCCGTAACTTATTCAGTCATTTCATTTCTTAAGTGCTCCTGTGGAGACTTCCTTATTTCAGTTTAGTAAACAATTTCTGTAATACATTTCATATAATAAGTATTCTAATCTTGTAAAGTGTACACCGAAAATCATTTCAAAAAGTAATAACTCAAATGGGATATTTTTCCGAGATCAATATTTTTTATCGAGTGATAACTGTGGAGTATATTACCAGCATTCTAGATAAATCTAGAAAATACAAAGTAAATGTTGTTTGTCATTATATATAAAATCACTTTTTCATGATATACGACATTTGACGATTTTTCTGATACATGCGGTGGGCAGAATAGAAACGTGCAGATTACAGCTTTACTAATGTATACTGTAAAAACTTACCCTTCACTTTGTATTATAGAACAAAAATTAATGGAAAGTGGGCCTTTATTTATAAAGGTCGATTCCATGCATAGCTCTATTGAAAGAGCAAAATGAAATGTTGATAGTTTCAGCATACATGAATGAAAATATTTTAAAAATGGTGGGAGTTGGTAGAAAGCGTTGTGCTTATCCCCATAAGACTAGAGGATTAGAATTTGGAGAATTTTTAGATTTAAAAAAGCTAGTTCAACTTATTATACACAACAAAAATGTAGATCAAGGAGGTAACACATAGTGAACTGGTTAAAAGTAAAATGTTTTAAATTTAATAAGCAATTTTCAAATACACTTCATTACAAACATTTTTTTAATGAAGAATATAAAAAGATTGACATTGGACTTACGAGGCCACCTCAAGTCGCAAGGCCAAAGAAAATAATTTTTATGATATTTATACCACCGGTATACTCAAGACCATTACCAATTTCCTGTGCAAAGATAAAGCACCTGGTGAAACTATGTGAGAAAAAGTTACTCCTTCTATATATCATCCATGGTATAGAAGCTTAAACACTTTTGATTCAGGTAAAGAGACTACTGCTGAACTGGATCAACAGTTTCAGGAGCGGTAGGCTTGAAAATGAACTACAGTAAAACAAAAATACTGAGCCGAGACCAGACAAATATAACAATACAAAATCATACCATAGAAAATGATGAACATTATGTATATCTACGTCATGTAATCAAACTCGGAAAACCAAATCAAGATGCTGAAATTAAAAGAAGAACACAACTGGAATGAGGCGCTTTCGGCAAACTAGCATATATCTTGAAAAACACCTCCATTCCTGTAAACTTAAAGAAAAAGTGTATAAAACATGCATACTACCAGTTTGTACCTACGGCTTAGAAACAGTAGCCCTTACCAAAAAATCCGCTAAAAAATTAGAAACAACGCAAAGAGCAATGAAACGAATCATGCTTGGAATATCACTGAGAGACAAAATTAGAAGCACTGAGATAAGACGTAGAACAAAGACTAGGGATACTGTGAAAGAAATTACAAAAATACATTGGCGCTGGGCAGGTCACGTAGCCCGATATAATGACAACAGGTGGATACAGAGAATTCTAGAATGGAGATCAAGGACGACAACAAAAAGCATGGAAAGACGTCGAAAAAGATGGGTAGATGACATAAGAGCAGTGGCAGGCTAACAGTGGATTAGATTGGCGCAAGATAGAGAAAGATGGACGCAATTGGAAGAGACCTACATTCAGGAGTGGATGGAAAATGGTTGACAAAGATAGATATTATTATAGAGGCTCATTCATTTGCATAGGATATTATTAAGCAAATATCGTAAAGAGCCATTCATTCTTTCATGTCAAAAATTTTAAATATTCTGTATAGCTTACTTAATTATACTGATAGTATTGTTCAGTTTTATTGAAATTCATAAATTTATATTATAACCACAATATATAACTTTAATATATTATAAAGTTTTATAATCAGTTATGACTTCATTATCATTTTTTATTTGGATACTCTTTACTTTGACAATAGACACGGTCAAACATTCGACCAAATATTCAGCTAAATACTCGGCATATTTTTCGGCTCTTTCACATGACGATTAACCCCGGAAAATACCAACATATGTTCGTTCCTCTTGTGTTCCCATTTTTAGACTAAATATATATCAAAAGTAATGGATGACTGGACCTGCCAGGCCAGGCACGTTCTCCGTTTACAGCTTTTAGGGAGCGTCGTTTCAAATTAAAAAGAAGTTGACAGAGACACTGGGGAATACTGTTTAGTCAGCATGGGAGACATATTTTAAATTGAACAAAAGCATATTTTTGAAGAGAAACATATAAGATATTAGATAATTAAATAATTTTGTTATTTTAGGGCGAAAAATAATAACTTTTCCGTTAGATTAGCCTAATAAGCTACGAAAAGCAGCATAATTTGCTAAAAAATGCAACACCTAGAGGAACAAATATATTTTTAAATATTTATTTATGGAAGTATACATTATAATATTATTATTATTTAATAACAATATAAACGTAATAACATAATATAAAAAACTATTAGTGAGTGGCTCTTCCTTGATTTTTATAAACTCAGTTTATGAGCCATTAATCGAATTTCAGTGGTCTATATCATAATAATTAAGCACAACTCATCCAGATTCTTTTCATATCATGCCACAGACTTCTGAGTTTGTTGAAGGACATGGCAATCAATTAAAGTTTTGACTTACTATATCCCACATATGTTCGATGGGTAACAAATCAGCTAATATTGGTCGCAACTCCAAAGTCTCTATACCAGATTCTTGTATGAACTCCATTATTTCACAGGCAATATGAGGTCTTTCGTTATCCTGCTGAAAGATTGCATTTAGAATGGTTTGTAAGTAGGGATGTAAAACCGGCTGCAGAACTTCACCAATATATCGTCGTGCTATCAGAGATTCGTTGACAAGAACTAGAGGTAATCTGCTCCTCACACATATAGCACCGATACCATAATGCATGGCTGTCTTGCTGTATGACGTTAAACAGCCAAGTCTATATTTTGTCTCTCACCTCGAAAACTTCTTACCCTTATGGTCCTATCAGAGGCACCCAAACAAAACCTAGATTCATTACTGAAGCAGATAAAATTCTACTAGCCATTTTAGTTTTACCGAGCTCTGTACAATTTTAAGTATCGAACCTTATGTTGTGGAGTTAAAGGTAACACCAAAAGCGGACGGTAGGCTCTTAGATCCATTCTAAGTAATGTTTGATTTATTTCTTTTTTTGAGCCTAACCGTCCTGTAGCTACAATTAAATCATCTCTTTCTAGATTTACACTATCTTCTTCTTCTTCTTCTTCTTCAGACTGTGTTCGTCCACTGCTGGACATAGGCCTCTTCCATTTGCTTCCATCGATTTCTACTTTTGGCAATTCTCATCCACTGCTTGCCCGCGACTTGTTTGATATCGTCTGTCCACCTCTTCTGCGGTCTGCCTACTCCTCGCCTGTTCTCTCTTGGTCTCCAGTTTGTTAATTTTTGTGTCCATTTTTCGGGATTATCTCGGGCAACGTGTCCGACCCATTGCCACTTGAGCCTTGCAATACGTTCTGAGACATCAGTAATTTTTGTTCTTTCACGAATGACGTTATTTCGAATCCTGTCTCTCAAACTAATCCCTAGCATGGCACTCCTTTGCTCTTTGGATTGTACTGAGCTGCTCTAAGGTTTTCTTTGTGAAGGCCATGGTCTCCAGTTCATATGTAGTTACAGGCAAGATACATTTGTAATACACTCTACGTTTTAGACACATTGGTATATCTTTATTCTTCAAAATAAAGCTTAATTTGCCGAAAGTTCCCCAAGACAGTTGTATGCGTCTGTTTATTAGAGAAAGAAGTCTAGGATCACAAATATTCTATGATATCCAGACCCCCACGACGCCGATAAGTCTTCATATTGAACTACCTTCTCCAAACACCGTTCATGAATTAGCTTCAATTCTTAGTGAAATTTCCTATAAACCAAAACCGGCCTCTTTCATGCTTCCAATGTTCCCTTTGTCGAAATCGCTTAAAAGACGAAATTACCGATGACTAGAAACTCTTGGGATCTTACATTTTTTTGGTATATAAAAAAATTTTAAATGGCTAAAAATTAAAAATAATCTAAAGTTAAATACAAATAAATAAACTTTTGTAATTTTTTTGCTTTTGCGATAAAAAAAAAACAAGAAAAAACTTGTAATTACTTCCAATTCGAAGGACCACCCACTGGCGTGGGAAATAAGAACACGAGCAGTTCAATCAATACGTAATTTAATAATTAAATGTTACCACAACTAAGTTAATATCTAGCCAAAGTTTTATCGCAAGTTCTTTATTGAAATAGCCGATCATTGTCTATACACTGGTCCGCGACACACTACAAACACAAGCACTGATACAGATTAAAATGTTACTACTAATTATCACTTGAACTAATGACGTTTTCTTATATATAATAAACTTGATAAATAATGAGCGTTCTGCCTTTACCTCTAAGCTATAATAAACGATTATAGCTTAGAGGTAAACGAGAGGGTAACGATAACTAAAATGCAAGAGATAAACTCTAAAACAATAAGCGACCAGCTCAGCTGGGATACAATTTGATACTGATTACGCGAGAGTCTAAAAACTCTTAAACCGAAAATGCGTCGAACTGGATCGAATTCGAAACTAAAAACTAAGATTTCTTCTATAGTCAAGAGTATGTAGAGTGACCCGTCTGCCTTCAGAAACCTAATAGCCATTCAGGGTCGGAAGAAAAAAAATTTAGCCAAGAGAGGCTGATAGGCAAGAAAAAAGTCATTTCACCCAAGACAAGTTGAAAAAGGGTGAAATGTGAAGGTTCTTATGAATCGCCAGGTGGGTCTCATAAAAGCCTTAATAAACTTTTTGTTCCCGCTCATACCTCGGGGAGTTGACTACAGACTGTATGGCCCGTCCAGCATGCCATAGTATATAGGATAGGGTGCACATCAGTTTTACAATGTAGATACCCCAACTACATGGCCTAACAAAAACTTATTGATTTATTTAGTTATTTATGTATTTATCTTATTGTATTTAAGAACATTTATTCTATTTTTTGTCAAATTCATAAGTTTTATCTTATTCAAATTAGAGCACAATATGAAAATTGTTATGGAACACTTTCCTGCAAGTTATCTGTAGATAAATTGTTTATTGTAATTTTTATTATAGATCCTAAATAAATAAATATTAAAAAAACTAAGACAACGAGTTTAAAAAACTCAACCGATTACAAATGGATAGGTTCTAGAAAGAATGGGGAAATACTGCAAAATAATAATACCCTAAAATAACGCAAACTAGAATATTAATTCAACTGGGAATAAGTCACAATTAAAGGTAAAAATACCTTTATTGACGTTTCAATTTCCACGTTGGAAATCGTTTTCAAAATACAAAGAGTAAATTAAAGAAATTTTGTTTTTTGTTACTTAGTGAAAAATTCTTCTAATAATTTAATTTTATCTGACTCATTTATATTGACAATTCAGACATACATTATGCATTTTAAAGTAGACGTCTTTAAAATGATATTGCCAATATTGTTGAGTTGCGCTCCTGGGACGACTTTACTTATAAGATAGTTCATTCGATTACATGAAATCAACTTTAACTTGAGAATATCCGTCAGAAAAAAATCATAGAATGTAATTCGTCTTTAAAAACACATGGCATGATGACAGTAAAATTCCATAATCATCCTACCAACAGACAAGGGGAATGCAACTGTAATAGTATGTAGATGATATATTCTCGATATGGCCTCATGGATCAGAGTTGTTGGACAAATTTCTAATTAATATAAACGATAAATAAGAGACAATAACATTTACCATGGAAAAGGTAATCAAATATCATCCATCCGGACAGAGGCAGGAGAATCCGACAATATCAAAATCAAACGTGGCATCCGTCAGGGATGTATACTATTACCACTGCTGTTTAACATATACTCTGAGGAAATCTTTCAAGAAGCAGTGGATGATGTTGAAGCCGGAATTCGAATCAACGGAGAATCTATTAAAAACATTAGATACGCGGACGACACGGTAGTATTTGTTCACAGTTCTGAAACCCTCAAGGAGTTAATGAACAGAATCACAGAGGTCAGTCAGAGATACGGACTTTCACTAAATACTAAGAAAACAAAATGCATGATTATCTCTAAGATGGAACAGCAATTTGGAAAAATCAGTGTAAACGGTCAACAAATAGAAAGAATAAAAACATACACCTACCTTGGTACGAACGTCAATAAAAATTGGGACCGTTCCATAGAAATCAAATGTAGAATAGAGAAAGCAAGATCTGCATTTCAAAAAATGGCTAAGTTATTCAAATGTCATGATTTATCAATGCCCATAAAAATCAGGTTACTACGATGTTACATCTTTCCTATACTATTGTACGGAGTTGAGTCATGGACTCTCACAGACGCCACCTGCAAGAAAATTGAGGATTTTGAAATGTGGCTTTATCATCGCATCCTGAAGATATCGTATACCGACCACATTACTAATGAGGGTGTTCTGTTGAGGGTGAAAAAAGAAAAAGAGCTGTTAACTACAATAAACACAGCCAAATTCCAATACCTCGGTCACATCATGAGGAACAGCGAAAGATATGGACTGCTGCAACTAATCTTGCAGGGAAAAGTAAAAGGAAACGGGAACCAGGAAGGCGAAGGATTTCCTGGCTGAAAAATCTACGAACGTGGTTCAACACAACAACCACAAATCTTTTTAGAGCAGCAGTGTGCAAAGTGCAGATTGCCATGATGGTCGCCAACATCCGAAACGGATAGGCACTACAAGAAGAAGATGGAAAAGGAATATAATAACACGCTACCTTTCCTGGATGTTTTAATCTCTAAGAACGATACTGGATATGAGACTCAAGTGTATAGAAAACCAACACACACCAATACATATTTAAATTTCAAATCAAATCACAATATTAATATAAAAAAGGGAATAATTAAATCCTTATACGATTGAGCCAAAATTACTTGTTCTAACGAAAATTCGTTCTTGGAGCAGAAACATTTGTTAACATAATGTTTTATTAAAAAATGATTATCCTTTATCGTTTATAAATAAGGAATTTTCAACAATCGATCGAATAGAACAAAACAACTTAGAACGAGATCCTACAGTATACACAAGAAATAATACGAGGAAAATAACAATACCGTATATAAAAGGATTATCAGAAAAACTCAAAAGGATAGGAAATAAATTTAATATTTCAACAACATTCAAAACAACAACCTCGTTGAGATCTATTTTGTCCAAAACTAAACCTAACAATGAACAAGAAAGGACAAAGAATTGCATTTATAAAATACCTTGTGAATGCGATCAGATTTATTTAGGTGAAACATCAAGGCCATTAAATGTTAGAATAAGTGAATATTAATCTTATATTAAAAATAGAGAATTTGATAGATCTCAAATATGTAACCACGCATGGGATAATGAACATAGGGTTCAATGGAATAATTTAAATGTAGTCTTAAAAGAAACGGATGGTAAAAAAAGAAAAATCAAAGAAGCGGCTCTAATTATGCTAAATGAGACCAATTGTGTGGCAAATTCCTCGGCAGAATGTAGTAGGTCCTCCTCCTCAATCCTTTAGCCCTTGTCAGGGTGTAATGACACCCTAAATATTGTTAGTCTGCTGTATCCATTGACTGCGATGTTGTGCCATATGGACGGCTTCATGTAGGGATTTTCCCACCAAACTCTTCATTTGGTCTACCCATCGTATTGGAGATCTTCCTCTTGGTCTTCGGCCTTCTACCTTTCCTTCTTCTACCAATAGTTCCATGATGCCCGTTCTTCTAGCTATGTGGTCGAAGTAAGTTAGGTATGCTTGGTTTACTTTTTTTAGTAGCCTGTCTTTTATATGAAGCTCTTCCATAATTGACAGGTTGGTTCTATGTTCTGTCCAGGACACACGTAGAATTCTTCTATATTCCCACATTTCGAAGGCTTCGATCTTACTCCTATCGATTTTTTTGAGAGTCCATGTTTCAGCTGAATATGTAGCAATGGAAAAAATAAGGGCATTGACCAACCTGAGCTTAGTATGTAGTAGGTACTGGTTACCAATATTGAAAGAGGAAGTTATTAATAAGAAAATACCAGTATTAGTAAGTTAGTAACATATAGAGGATACATTAGTTATGTTTTTTAAATAACGAAACATATAAAATCAGAGTTTGGTGTTTATTGAAATTAAACTAAATGCACGACCAAATACTTATCATGTCGGGATAGTATTATGAGGTTTTTTTTCTGGTTTTTCCCTCATAATTTACTATAAAATCACTAACAGGAGAATTTTACTGTCATCATCTTATGTGTTTGTCTTTTTAAAGACGAATTACATGCTATGCTTTTTTTCTGACGGATATTCTCAAGTTAAAGTTGATTTCATGTAACCGAATGAACTATCTTATAAGTAAAGTCGTCCCAGGAGTGCAACTCAACAATATTGGCAATATCATTTTAAAGTCGTCTACTTTAAAATGCATAATGTATGTCTGAAATGTCAATATAAATGAGTCAGATAAAATTAAATTATTAGAAGAATTTTTCACTAAGTAACAAAAAACAAAATTTGTTTAATTTACTGTTTGTATTTTGAGAACGATTTACGAAGTGGAAATTGAAACGTCAATAAACGTATTTTTACCTTTAATTGTGGCTTATTCACAGTTAAATAGTAATTAATGTAAAATGCCACAAGAAAATAGCTTCAGAACAATATTAGAATATTAATGTCTTATAATGCTTAGTAAAAACGATATAACATACTTCAAATAATTCAACAATTGTTTTGGGAACTAAGAGGTTCTTTTACATACAAATCATTTAAGCATTCATATAAAAGCCGCCCCTGGTTCTATCTTGTCTGCGAATAAAATATGGAGCACCATTAAAAACGCGAAAGCTTTCCTGATGGGAAATGATCTGACAGGATATGGCAGGATGAAGGACATTGCGCAAATTAAAGAACTTTTTCACGCATAAAAAATAAAAGCTCCAAATCGGACCCGAATTCACAGCGGAAATGTGTTATAAATAAATATAAAATTTGAATGTAACAGGAAATTTACAACATGAAAAATACAATTTTTGGAAAAAATGTCGCATGGCGGTATTTAAAATGCTGTCGTGTGACATTAATTCTTGTAAATGATGATAATGTTCTCAGAATAACTATAGTATAGTTCACCAAATATAGCTGAAAGTGTGAAATTCCCATTGCCTGCACTAACAATGAAGTGAGGACGCATATACAAACGGTCTGGACCGTCAATGCGGGTGCGAGGTCCGTCGTTTGACGAATGCGCATCACGATCGTCACGCGTTTTCACACTTTCAGCTATATTTGGCGAACTATACAACAAAAAAACCAGGAGGGTGATACATACATGTAACATAATATACTAATAGTGCGAGGTTCAAATTGAATACGTCGGTTACCGATAAGAAAATTAAAATAATATCAGTTCCAAATGTTATAACAGCTCCCATTACATTTTTATAAGTTATAGCGGTCCTTTAGAATAAGCTAGCTTTCTCCATACTAGTTTGTATAGACGCTCAACATTGTTAATATTATCGTTTCGTTCTCTGTGCCAGATATAGGATGAAGTCTAGCTATTGAATAAAGAGCATCTCGACGATATCTACCAAGATATTTCTCGATTATTGTTATTAGTTTTGTTATAATAAAATCCTATGTAAATGGAATTCATTTTTCTCTAGCCAAATCATATTTTCGATCCCACACTATGACAGAGTTACCACCAACGGGGTGGATAATGTTCCTTTAGCACTTCTCGAAACATAGACAATATGCTGTAATATTGCTGCCAATATGGGCGATAATGATTCTCTGGTTCTTACCTGACGGTGCTCTCAATCCTGTCGATAAACCTTTAACAAAGGCTGGCCGAGATTTGTTAATGTTTTATATTGCCAGATAAATTGTCAATTTCATATTAACTGATAATAGATTTGACAGTTACAGCAATATTTCTAAAGAAAAACGAATGTACAGTTCTGCTAAGAATATTTTTTGAGAAGTATTGAGCTGATTTGTAGTGGGAGGTTATAAAGCTTTTGCCATTTTTTTTTTCACAAAACACGTTTAACTGTAATAGTGTAGTCCATTATATACCTTCCAGATTATCCATCAGAAAAATCATTGCAAACTTTAAAAAGACAACCATATGCTTTCCTGTTAGAGATTCCATAGTAAATCATGAAGAAGGAACCTTATGACATTATTCTGACATGGTATCTAGTTTTACATTTAGTTTAATCTCAATATTAACAAAAAAAATCTGATTTTTATCTGTACCTATGTTATTTTTAGAATATAATTGACGTATCCTTAATATTCTATAAGAAGTAGAAGGAAAACAAGGACCAGTAAGGGTTTCCTAGATGAAAAATCTATGTATGTGGTTCAACACTACAACCACAAAACTTTTCAGAGCAGCAATTTACAAAATGCAGATTGCCATGATGGTCTCCAACATTCGAAACGGATAGGCACTACAAGAAGAAAAAATATCCTCGATATGTTATTGACTTACTGTGGTTTCTTTTTTTCTATTGACTAATATTTTTAATACCGGTAACCAGATCCTACTACATCCTGCAGAGCAATTTACAACGTAATTGGTTTTATTTCACATCATTACAGCCATCTCTTTGATTATTCTCATTTTGCTATCTTTTTTTACCAGGACTATACTTAAATCTTTATGTTCATTATGTTCATTGTAATGAAATTTTATACGAATATGTTTTGGAAGTTGATACATCTCATGAATTTGTTTTTATATCTAATTCTCATAGAGGGCGCTAGTTACACCGATCGTAACTAAGTATTAGTCAATATAACTTTTTTAAGAGTATAATTATTAATCAAAATTTCAAGTAAACTTAAACATCATTCAATTTTACACGAAAAAGGTACTCTTGGTAAAACTCGATACTGTTTACCGTTTTCGGAATATTTTGATTTGAAAATTGTGAAGTAATAATTGATGCTGGTATAAAATAGTTAGTAATTAAACAAAACTCACAAGAAGAAAATTGAATTAATGACTAAGAACATAAAATAAAATTCAATTACAGTAAGAATTCAAAATGCCTTCCGTTTTCACGAATACACAAGTCTATTCTTTTTTCTAATGACTCCATTAACCTTCTAAACGGTGAGGGGTCAGCTATGATGTCATTAAATTGACGTTGAATTCTTTCTTCCAATTCTTGGCGAGAATTTACCTCTGTAGCATAAACTTTTTCCTTAATATACGACCAAACTACGTAGTCCAAAGTGTTAAAATAACATGACCGAGGAGGCCAATGAATCGGAGCTTCTGCACCTCTACCAATCCATCGATTCGGAAAATGATTACTCAACCAATTAAGACACCTTCTATCAAAGTGTGGTGGTGCATAAAAAATAAAGATCTTCGCTCGTTTAGCGTTAAATCTTCTAATATTTCGAATAAGGAATTGTTTAAAAAATCAAGATACATATCATCATTTAAATTTCCAGGAAAAATATGATAACCTATTATTTGTTACCTAAAGTTGCTGCCCAAACATTAACTTTAAATGAGTGTTGGTAATGTGATACCCTTTTGACTCGTGGATTCTCATCACACCAGTATTGTGCATTATGGGAGTTAAACATACCTTGTCGCGTAAAGGTTGCAATGTTTAACAAAAATCCAGTCTAACCGGTAGATCATTTGGCAAGAGCTATTGGACTTGTCTGTAATGATAAGGATGTAACTGCTATTCTTTCAGTATTTGCCAAGTACTTGAAGAAGAAGTATTTGTTTGTCTTGCTATATTCCTTACGCTAACTGTTGGATCTTGATCAAGTAAATTTAAAATATTATTTTCTTTATTAAATGTTCTTGTTGTTCTTGGTCTACCAGAATTTATTTTATTTGGTGTCACATTCCCAGTTTCTCGACAACGTCGTTCAACGGCTCTAAATGTTTTTTTACTTGGTAAGTTTCTTCTAGGAAACTTTTCTGCATAATTTTACAAATAACAATGTTTAAAAACTCTAACTATTGTTGATTTATTGTCATAACAATCGATAAATGTCAGATTTCCATGGCACACTTGGAGAAAATAGAGGTATACCTATTAGAACTTTATCATTACTACCAGCATCAATTATTACTTCAGAATTTTCAAATCAAAATATTTCGAAAACGGTACACAGTATCGAGTTTTACCAAGAGTACCATTTTCGTGTAAAATTGAATGAAGTTTACTTGAAATTTTGATTAATAATCATACTGTTAAAAAAGTTATACTTACTAATATTTAGTACGATCCGTGTAACTAGCGCCCTGTATGAGAATCAGATATAAAAGTAAATTCATGAGATGTATCAACTTTCAAAACATATTCGTATAAAATTTCATTACAATGTTGCCAGTAGTTTCGACAAAATCGTAAAAAATGCGTAAATTTTTTTTTCTTTAACGCCCTGTATCTTAAAAATGGATGGCGTTATAAAAATTTTTTACTTAGCAAACCCCAATTATTTTTCAGTTTTTTACCTAGCTTAGAGACGGGATTACCTTTTTTTGAAATACCCTGTAGATGAGTGTAACCATGTATACAAATTGTATCAGTTAGTAAGATAAATAAACATCATAATTCACAATAAACTTATTGCACATATTATTGCTTTGTTTTACTTACCATTGTCGTATTTCCTTTTCCGTAACTGAAACAAAAATAATTTATAAATATGCTGAATGTAAAAAACATAATGTCGGGTTATCAAATACAATCACTTCTTTGTCCTGAAATTAAGCCTTAAAAGGCATAATTTTAAGACAGATAAGCCTTTAATCCAAATAATAAGTTCTTCGTGTTTCAAATAAAATACATCTTTAATTACTACTGTTTTATTTTAACATTAAAATGCTAAAACCAATATTCAGCTTAAAATAAATTCCACAGAAATGTAAAGCAAAATAAAAATACAACTACCGCAGAAACAATTAAAATGTGTTTTTGTTTCGCATTAAACTTTTTTTGCTCACTGTTTTTTACATTTTTTATTCGGGATCAAAAACGTTTTAAAATCAGTTTGGTTCACATGTATGAACTTTTTTATTTATTGTTATTTGAATTTATAAAGTTTTCGGTGTTTTATCATTATTTTGTAAAAATAGTCCAGTCACTAACGATTGGACTACAATTTTATTTACGTAAACACTCAAGGCTCGTTTTCAAGGTGGTAGTACTTTCGCTAAAGTACTCTCACGATAGTAACCTCGATGGTGCTATCATGAAAGTGAGGTACATATTTACGCGTATAAAAAATTATCACGAAGGTAATCAATAATAAGATGGCTGATACAGTGTGAATTGCTGTAGCAAATGCTGTTATTATTGAAGTAATAAAAAAGGGAGAAAAACTTAATAAAATCTAAAGAGATATGGATGAGAAACTGGATAAAAAGGAGAAGTACACTTGGTTCTTCTGCAACACTTTTAAAAGAACCTGCTGCCGAGGATTCTTAAAGCTTTTCAAACTTTTTACACGCATCAATGACAAACTATTTAATACGTTAGTAAATAAGGTAAGTACATTTTAAACTAATACTTGAGGAGCTCGCGTGCAAAACCGGATATATCCACTTTTAAAGCTTTTTCAGGAGATGAAAAAAACTACCCTACATATTTATTTTAAAAAATTATATTAATTTGAGAAAACAGTTTCAATTTAATGGGGTTTACTAACTGAATGACGTATATTTTTTTATGAAAAAAGTAAACAACTCGGCGTTATTAGCAAAAAACATTGGATATATCCGGTTTTGCACACAAAATGACACACTGTGAGCGAAAAAAAGTATTTATTTTTCATTAAATAAACAAAACAAGTTAGTTAAAGTAATATTTGCAAAAATAGAACAAACAAATTTAAATATGTATTGCAGTCTCTTCGTGCGTCTTAATTGCTTTTTTAACATGGTGCACATGGAACACACATCTGACCCAGGGGATGGAAAGCCGACATTAAAATCATTTAAAAATATATTTCTGAACATATCGTAGATTACTTGACCTTTAGGATTATATTGCCTATTATACATTTTATGCAGCTTTGCCACAGAAAGTTGCAGAAAGATATATACGTTTCGATTTTTTTCTATTGTAGACTTTCTTTACCACGCAAAGAACCAATAAATGGTCGTACTTTTTCTTTTTTTTGATGCAGTTTTCTTGGATACTCTATCACCTCCCCTTTTCTCCTTCGGAACACCTCCTTCCTCCAAAACCTTTGTAACAGTGACAAGTCTGTATTTAGTTACGCCAAAAACAGCAGAGCAAAAGTTTGGCAAACCCTAACCATATTTTTATAAGACTTTAACATGTAACCAACTGTTGCGTTCCTTTCTTTCATTTCTTTATTTTGTCTGCGTCGTTTCTGGCACAAGAGAACATATATTTACATAAAAACATATCCTGGCGGATTTTTCTTCGTTCTATAAAACTGTTTTCTAAGACTAATAGTATCTTGCGTACTCACTTTGTAACATTCATATGTTTTACAATCATGACTACAAGTACGTGTAAAACCTTCTAATCTAGGGTCGTGATCTAAATACCTAAAATTACAAAAAAAATAGTAAAATCGCAATTTTAAAACAATACCTAACCTTACTTTTGCTTTTTAGTCGCTTCCCTTTTGTTCTCGCGTCTTTTTCTATTCCTCCACTTATCACTTCCTTTACTTGCACTAATATCCTCCTCCAAAGTATGACATTTTTAACGTAAAACTTAAACACACTACTTTTATTGCACCAATGTCAGTAACGAACTAAAAATTGCAACAGAATACGCACAGACTTGTTTATTTTGATATATCCGCTTGTACCTGCAAAATTTGGATATAACCAGTTTTCTGCAAAGGTCGAACTGTAATTAACGATTTTGGTGGAAATCATACGGAAAACATTATTTCGTGTAAAAAGTCGATATATCCGGTTTTGCACGCGAGCTCCTCACTTGTAATAATTGTAAATTTTATTTAAAAAGAAATATGTTTATTTAAGTTTAATATTAAGATACAAAACAATAATATCATTATGCAAATGACTCTATCAGAAAAACTCCAAATATCTTGCCAATATCTTGCACTGGTGACTGATTAGAATTTATGCAGTACCAGTACAGCAAACAGTTCTTAAATAGTAGATCCAGTTTTTATCAGATGTGGTTGACGCCATATACGAAGTATTGGAAGGCTATATTGTGGTATATAATGATGAATCTATCTATCTATACAGCCCTTAACATCCATCCTTGGATATAGGCCTCCTCCTCCTTCTGCCATGCCTCTCTATCTTGGGCAATTTGCGTCCATTTTGACCCGGCGTGTTTCTTCAGGTCATCTGACCATCGCATTTGTGGCCTTTCCCTTTTACGTTTGTGATTCCATGGTCTCCAATGTATAATTGTTTTAGTCCATCTTTCATCGTTCTGCCTTAGGGTGTGTCCGGCGAACTTCCATTTAAGCTTTGCTACTTGGGTTGAGACATCTTTCACTTTTGTTTTATTACGGATCCATTCGTTTCTTTTTTTGTCTGATAGTTTAATGTTCAGCATTTGTCTTTTCATGGATCTTTCTGTCTTTGCTATTTTTTCCATATTTTTCTTTGTAAACGTCCATGTCTGAGAGCCATATGTGAGGACAGGGAGTATACATTGATTGAAGACTCTCGTTTTTAAGTATTGGGCGTATTTTGAATTCTTTAGAATATAAGACAGTTTTTCGAATGATGCCTAGGCCAATCTTATTCTTTTCTTTATTTCTTCGGTCTCATTTTCTTTATTTAATTTAGTGATTTGGCCTAGATATATACACTCTTTTACTTGTTCTATTTTTGTTTGTGCCACTGTAATTATAAGTTCTTCTGGTTGATTAGTCATGGTTTTTGTTTTACTATAATTCATCTTGAGTCCAATTTTTGTCGATTCTCTATCTAGTTCTTCCATCATTCTTTGTAATTCTTCACTTTTTTCTGTTATTAATACAATATCATCAGCATATCGTAAATGATTCAGATTTTGCCCGTTTATATTAATTCCCAAGTCATCCCAGTGTAGTCGTTTAAAAACATCTTCTAGCGCTTGGTTAAATAACTTGGGCGAGATGGTATCTCCTTGTCTTACTCCTCGGTTTATTTTAATAGGCTCCGTTTGTTTCATTAGCTTAATAGTTGTTGTTGCCCTGTTGTATATATTTGTAATTAAGTCGGTGTATTGGTAGTCTATTCTGCTGTTTTGTAGGGAATTCTGTACTCCAGTGTTCCACACTATCAAATGCCTTCTCAAAGTCAATAAATGCCATGTATAGCGGGATATGATATTCGTTAGTTTTTTCGATTAAAATCTTCATCGTTAAAAGGTGGTCACTTGTACTGAAGCTCTTTCTATAATACAATATACAATAATTTGAATGCCTTTAATTATAGAAACTATAAAAAATATAAAAAAATTAGGAGATGAAATAGAAGCCACAGAAAATGTTAAAACATGTTAACTATGGTTCTATATTACTATTATTAGTAAGAGTCGGAACCAGCATCATCGTCTCCCGTTCAATTCGAAAAATAATTTATGAGATGTGGCATTGGCTTGCGCACTACCTGCAAGTTATAATATACCTGTCCCTCAGAAGAAGTTGACAGTTCACTATTGTGTTCTTCATCTGCTTGATTATCAGAATTTTTTTAAATCATGGTGTTGCAAATGACGTAGACGTATACTCTCGGGCTATCAGAATAATTCTCTCTCCTGTTGCCGACAAGAATGTAGCTTCGTCAAATGTTAAATAATTTTGTCTTTGTCAGTTTTCCAACTGTTTCTTGTTTATTTCCTTGTTTATTGTATTGTTAGTACAATTTTATATTAAATGTTATGTTTATTACGTTCTGCACTTCTTGAATAGCCCAAAATTGACGAAATGCCCCTGATTATTCTTTAGATAGCGAAAGTACTTGTAGGTCAATCAAGTAGGTTTTTACTCATCACAAGTGTATAGACGGGTTTGACAGTTGAAATAAGTAGTATGAGATATTACAAAAAGACTCTCATCTAGGGATTCATGAATTTTTTAGTGGAAATATTTTTAAATAAACAATTAAAACGTCAATATCATTATTTTGCTCATAACTTATAAACTTGTCTATGTAGAGATTTGACGTCTACAGACAAGTTGTTGAGAAAAAAAAAATACACAAAATGAGATATACCAAATTAAAATCGGTAAATAAACAAAAACGTTATTGCATAATAACCAAGCAAAACTACTGTTTTTGATTATTGTTAATTACTCTTTTATTATTCAATAAAATTTATTTAAATGTATCTGAACTTAAAGACCTTATCGTGTTCGAAGTGTGTGCGAAAGATAGGCTAGATCCGTCAAATAGTTTTTGCACAATTTAATTTGTTTATAAGATTTTTTGAAAAATGCACAAATTTCTAAGGCCGGTCCAGATAATTTGACTGAATGAATCTTAATAATCCGGGGCTTATTTTCTTTGTTGAGACATATATTAATATCCTATGGAAAAAAAAGTTTAAAAAAATTACGTTTATGTACACAAAATGATTTAACAATAAATAGCACTTTTTAAGCTTTTAACATTTACAATAACTCCGTACTATTTAGTTTAAATTAAATGACAATAAACTATTCGGAAAGCTGGTTAAAAAACACAACTTAAATAAAAAGAAAAAGGTCCTGCGATCATTAGGAGCCGAGTTAGTCCTTTTTTTTTTAAATCACTGTTACGTCAATTAACAACATTAAGGGCTGAAATTAACCAATCTTTTAGAAGAAAAGTCAAAGTTCTTAACAAAATATTTAGCAAACAAAATAATTGAAAATTGAAAAAACCAAGAGTACTTTGTATTTATTTAATATAATTATATTTGAAATAAATAAATAGAAAAATAACAATAAAAAGACGACTTAAAAAAAGGTTTGTACATTCCGTAGTCATTAGCTGCTTTGTTTTGAATAATTTTGCAATGAAAGTACGTTAAATGTTATTATTTTAACGTTGTACCCCAGTTTAAAAAAAAAAGAACAAATTTGGTCCACTAGAAGCCGAGATATGTCATTTTTTTCCAAGCACTCTATTTTGAAACCGTGCGCTCGACTTTTTTGGAGAGCGCGGCTTGTGTGCAATCGGCAATCCCCACTCCTTCCATTCTAGTCGGAACGCAAAGTACTCTTCGTTTACAACACTCCCGTTCAATTATTTTTTTTTTGCTAAACATTTTGTGAATAACTTTGACTTTTCTTCTAAAAGATTGGTTAATTTCAGCCCTTAATGTTGTTAATTGACGTAACAGTGATTTAAAAAAAAAGGTCGCAGGACCTTTTTTTTTAAAGTTGTTGTTTTTTAAATCCGCCTTCCGAATATTTTATTGCCATTTAATTTAAACTAAATAGTAAGGAGTTATTGTAAATGTTTATAAACTTAAAAAGTGCTATTTATTAATAAATCATTTTGTGTACATAAACGTATTTTTTTTTATTTTTTTTCCACAGGATATTAATATATGTCTCATCGAAGAAAATAAGCCCCGGATTATTAAGATCCATTCAGTCAAATTATCTGGACCGGCCTTAGAAATTTGTGCATTTTTCAAAAAATCTTATAAACAAATTAAATTGTGCAAAAACTATTTGACGGATCTAGCCTATCTTTCGCACACACTTCGAACACGATGAGATCTTTAAGTTCAGATACATTTAAATAAATTTTATTAATTACTAAAAGAGTTATTAACAATAATCAAAAACAGCCGTTTTGCTTGGTTATTATGCAATAACTTTTTGTTTATTAACCGATTTTAATTTAGTATATCTCATTTTGTGTATTTTTTCTTTCTCAACAACTCGTCTGTGGACGTCAAATCTCTAAATAGACAAGTTTATAAGTTATGAGCAAAATATTGATATTGACGTCTTAATTGTTTATTTAAAAATAGTTCCACTAAAAAATTCATGAATCCCTAGATGAGAGTCTTTTTGTAATATCTCATACTATCCATTTCAACTGTCAAACCCGTCTATACACTTGTGACGAAAAAACGCTTATTTTCTACTAACTTGACTCGTCTATTGGGCAAGATTAAATTAATAAAAGTGTGCTCGATATCTGCCATTCATTTTATCAAAGTTCATTTATTCGAGCATTCAACCTTATTTCAATACTTATAGGAGTTGAATTAGTTCTTCGTTTCTTATATTCTGGTCAAATTCTTGGCCAACTAAATCACCGTGTGGCCTTAGAAACCATTTTATGTTCTATAAGGGCAAGTCTTTACGACTCATTTCATATTTTATTTCACATCTTTTTTTACTTTTATGTATACAAAGATATACAAAGTATACAAAGGGGTTCTGGGGGTAGTGATGCATCTCAAACAGCCTCTCCTACTCAAATGTCAACCTCACCTTCACGTTGGTGAACCCTGTTATCACAAACGAGGCTCTGACGATCGAGTATCAACGGTATAACTGTAACATCCGGAATTAAGGAAATGCAATTCCATTACCAAACTCACCAACACGTTTTGGCAAGCGTGGTATTTTAATCGCCAAAAAACCCTCAATAACATGTCAAGGTTCAAAACTAGAATACCCCAGGCAAGTAGAACGAATCGTTTAGAATCTTGCACCGAGAACAACTTGGTCAGTCCCAAGGATTCTGGGGGGGGGGGGACAAAAAATTGACGTATCAAAACTTCCACACACATAGAAAACACATCAGACTATTTAAACTACTAACATACAATGTAAGAACACTATCAACAGACGATAAACTCCTAGAACTCGAAGAAGAGCTGAGTAGTATACAATGGGACATAATAGGACTTTGACATAAAACAACTTCTAACCTTAAAATCAGGTCACATGCTATACACAAATGACAACCTGGAAAACTCAAATGGTGGCGTTGGTCTGCTCATCCATAAAAAACATGTACGCAGTATATTGGATATTAAGCAAATATCAGAGAGAATGATATACATAATAATTTCACTGAATAATAGATACAAAATGAAAGTTGTACAATGTTATGCTCCAACATCAGCACATCACGAAGAAGAAATCGAAAAATTCTATGAAGATTTAACAACAGCATTATCGGAAACAAAATATCATTTTACTTTTCTTATGGGGATTTCAATGCCAAAGTAGGAACTCAAATTGATGATGCAGAGACGGCAATAGGAGAACACGGTTTAGAAGGTCGAAATGAGAGAGGCCAGACACTATTAAATTTTCTTCATAACCATCAGTTATATTTGATGAATAGCTTTTTCCAAAAGAAGCCACATAGACGATGGACATGGGTAAGCCCAAATGGAAACGTAAAAAATGAAATAGATTTCTTCATAACAACACATAAAAGATATGTCAAAGATGTCACAGTATTAAATCAGTTTGGCATTGGTAGCGATCATCGAGCAGTGAGAGCTACAATACAGTTAAACTTAAAAAATGAAAGAACAAAATTAATAAAGAAAAGAGAATTAAAAAAAATGGAGTACACCAGAAAACACAAAAGAATATGTGAAAGCTATAAATCGGGCCTTAAACCACCCTCTTTCGACAGATGTTGAAACCGTAAATAATGCAATCACAGAAGCGTTAATGACTGCACAAAAACAGTACTATGCTAGACCAGCCGGAAAAGAAGAAAAACTGAGCGAAAACACCAGAAAGCTCATTAAAGAAAGAAAAATCAAGAGATCAGAGCAGAAAGGTGACTTAGCTGAACTCAGAAATCTGAACAGAGATATCTCAAAAGCAATTCGTAAAGATCAGAGGAAGTATAATACTGAGAAAATACAAAATGTGATTGAGCAAAATGGAAATATGAAAATACTCAGAAGAAAGCTTTGTGATGGTAAAAAGGAAATTGTTAAACTAAAACAAGGAAGGTAATATAACAACAAATAGAGAGGAAATAGTAGAGATAGCAAAAAGCTTCTATGAAGAAATATACAAAAGCCAGTTAACAGAAGAAGACAAAACACAAATTAGAGAACGCAGAGTAATGAACCAAGGATCCGAACTTCTGCCTACCATACCAATAGAAGAAGTGAAACGAACTCTAAAGAAAATGGAAAACAACAAGGCTCCGGGATATGACCAAATAGTAATAGAAGCTGTTAAAGTATGAGGCAAGAAACTGCTGGAAGTAGTAACTGAACTATTCAACCTATGTCTAAACCAAGGTATTGTCCCTACAAAATGGAACAATGCAATTACTATCATAATACACAAAAACAGAGATATATCACACATAGAGAATTATAGACCGATAAGTCTGTTGTCACATCTCTACAAATGGTTTATCAAGATCATCACAAAACGTTTAGAACGAAAATTAGATTTCTATCAGTCTAAGGAGCAAGCTGGGTTTAGTAAAGTTTATGGAACAAATGACCACCTACAAGCACTTAAAATACTAATTGAAAAATGTGTTTAATATAATAAACCACTCACGTTGATTTTCATAAACTTCAAGAAAGCTTTTGATACCGTGGAATTACCGGCAGTATTAGGAGCATTAGAACAAAGCCGAGTAGACTATAGATATACAAATTTGATAAAACGTATATACAACAACGCAACAGCATCTGTTAAACTCCATGACCTTACCGATAAATATAGAATTGTGCGAGGAATTAGACAGGGCGACACCATCTCCCCCCAACTATTCACTGCAGCTCTGGAATATGCCTTTAAAAAACTAGATTGGGCTAAAAAGGGAATAAATATTGATGGTGAATACTTAAGCCACTTGCGCTTTGCAGATGATATTGTCATTATAGCCGAGAGTTTAAATGAAGCTCACAAAATGATGGAAAAACTAAAACAGGTAATAGAACAAATAGGCCTGAACATAAACTCTGAAAAAACAAAATACATGACCAATTTAGTTCCAAGTGATGTTATGAAATTAGAATAGGAAAAGACAATCAAACTTGTGAGATCCAGCGTCGCATAGGCTTGGGATGTAAAAAAGGTTTACAACCAATGCATACTGCCAGTAATAACATATGGTTCCGAAACAATAACTTTAACCAAACATTCTGCAGATAAATTGAGAGTAACCCAAAGAAAAATGGAAAGAGCAATCTTGGGAATAACTAGAAGAGATATGGTACCAAATAGGATAGTGAGAGAGAGGACTAAAGTAACAAATGTCATAGAAAAAATTGCACAAGCCAAATGGAGATGGGCTGGACATATAGCACGTTTAAATGATAATAGGTGGACCAGAAGACTCATAGAATGGAGACCTAAAGAAAACAAAAGACACCGAGGCAGACCACCAAAAAGATGGATGGACGACTTAAGAAAAACAGTCGGAAATTGGATACAGAAGGCGCAAGATAGAGAACTGTGGAAGAACATGGAGAAGACCTATATCCAACAGTGGATGCAAGCAAGAGGTTGAGGAATGATGATGATGATGATACAAAGATACATCCTTTCTTCAAAGGTTTTGGGAAGTCGAAAACAGTAGGCACATGTTAGTTTTATCCCACCTGTTAGCTCGTGAAGGATATTTCTAATGCGGTAATTTTTAACATGTCTAAACATATCAGTTTTGTCTCAACACGACCTCGTGAAGGATATTTTCTCCCTTCTAATTTCATTTAACCAGCAACCTCTAAGTTTTTCACAAAACAGAGGAGAAATAAAGTGTGAAACCCGTACACCTTGTATATTTCAAATGTTAACGACATTACTAGATTTTCATTTAACAACATGATTATGGGTTAAAAAACATAATAAATTTCGTTTCTTTTTTTAAATCTAAAAACTGTTTTTCTCTCAAATGTTGAAAAACAAATAATTCTTTTAGTTTCCGGAAACACTTTTCCGAGTAAATATTTGATCTAATTATAGTGTAGCAGTCTATGGATTTGTTTGTTTTTGTTAAGATATTTACAAAATCCTTTTATATTTTTTGTCTTTATATCGATTAAAGAGAATGCGAGGTTTGTGAAATAGAAAGAGATTTAGTTGAATTAAGTAATTTTCTTGGAGCAGCTGTTCATATAGGGGACAAAAATAGATCCTCTATTGATTTCGGTTTATTAGGTAGGGGTTGTTTTATAAATTAAAGAACAGAAAAGTGGAGCAAGTAATTATAAATAGCTTAATAAAAATATTTAGTTAACTGTATTGTTAGCTTAAAATTTTCAATGCTTTCATTGAATAGTTCTTTAAAATAGTTTCAACCTGTGCATAAAGCTTTCTTTTACCATTTTTCTGTGTTTTTAAAATTGTACTGACATAGAAAAGTGTATCTAAAAATTAATGGAATGATAGGTATTCCTAAATCAACATCAGTTGGATTGCCACAAGGAAGGATCCTTAGTCCATTCTTATTTATGTTATACACTGCAGATGTTACCAGGTCTATTACTGAAGACACCAGATTACGTCAATACGCAGACCATTTTTGCATTTATGTGGAAAATAAGTCGATCAAATTTTACATCAATGCATTAAAAAATGCCATGAAAAAATTGTTGAATAGTGGCAGAGAAAAGGATTCTGAAATTTTCAAGAAAAATCCGTCATGGGCTCATTTACAAGAAGACGATATCAGCCACCAAACCAAATTAATATAGGACCAAATAGGTAAAGAAATAATAAATAAGACTCACAATCAATTTAATTTATTTATCAGACGACTATTTTCGCTTTCTACAATATGCAAAGCATCTTCAGGTCTCGATACAAAGTTAAATAAATGATGCCGGTACTCTATTAATTGAGGGATGGTAGAACATGGTTGAAACTACTATGTATTGTTGAATGGAGAACTCAATTCTGCTATTGTAGTTGTTTGACAGTAAACGGGTAGTTCTTGAGGAGATATATTTGATCCAATGAAGCAGAGATATGTGTTTGATTGTTTGTTAAATGAAAGTGATGTTATATACAAAAAAAAACTTATTATGCCCAAGACTGAGATGTAGTGCATAAAAGTCCTTCCCCTTTTAAATTTAATGTTTGTTTCGTCCCTTCTAAGTGTTTTCTGTTTTAGTGTGTTTTAAATTGTCCTTAATTGTTTTAATTCTAATATTTTATTTACTCGACTTTGCAATAATCTACTATTTTGCCAACAGAACTTCATCAAAGAAATTTGATAATTACAAGTTGAAAAATAATTGCACACCCACACAATTTGTACATCCAAAGTTATTCATTGTCATAAAACTGTCACTTCATAAAACAATTACTTAATAAATAACACATATTTCATAAATATATCTCTCGAATAAGTGTAAATAACTTTTAAATAACACAATGGTATATAACATCACTTTCATTTAACAAACAATCACACACATATCTCTGCTTCATTGGATCAAATCTATCTCCTCAGGAACTACCCGTTTACTGTCAAACAACTACAATAGCAGAATTGAGTTCTTCATTCAACAATACATAGTAGTTTCAACCACGTTCTACCATCCATCAATTAATAGAGTACCGGCATCATTGATTTAACTTTGTATCGAGACCTGAAGATGCTTTGCATATTGTAGAAAGCGAAACCGGTCGTCTGATAGTTAAATTAAATTGATTGTGAGTAAGTCTTATTTATTATTTCTTTACCTATTTGAAATGGACTCACACAAGCAACACATTCATGATTTTATTATAGGACCATTGACAATATACAAAACACCAATTAAATACCTTGGCATAATTTTAAATTAATAGCTCTCCTGGAAAGAACATATGCATCACTCGTCAATAAAATATGAAAACGCAGTATTTGTACTAAGTACTTTTAGTCACACAAAGTGGGGAGCAGACCCAAATATATCACTAATCTTCTACAGAGCGCTAATGGGTTTAGCGATAGACTAAGGATGTACCTTATATGGAAATGTAAGTTTGACTTAACTGAAGATATTAAAAAAAGGTGATTTCGACTTTGTCTTGGATGTTTAAAAATCACACCAACAAATAGTTTAAAAATCGAAGCAGCAGAGCCTCCTTTGTATTTTGGACCAATGGTCCACAACCTTTTTGATATTGCGACCCAAAAATTAAAAAAAGGGTTATGAGCGACCCCAGAAAAAATTACTAAATTAACAAGTGCAAAGGTTGGTTCAGGACCAAATTAAGGTAGATCTCAATTATTATCCTCCATGTTGTACTTAACTGTTTTTATTTCGTAAATTATGTTGAGAGTTTATTTATTTTGGAAAGTAATATTAGAGTCAACTATGCATTTAACATAATATTTATGATGGCATTAAATGAGACAAAAAATTATTTTAACATTTTATTTTTTACAAAAATAGGTACATATACGTAAGTTTATAAATTAATGTGAACCTTATGCTTGCACACTTGCAGTCAGTATATTAATTCTTGCTGATATATTATCAGAAAGAGACACCCTCAAAGTCAGGTTCTACGTTAAGTCTGGAGCAATATGTTGTTTTTATAGCAGTCAATGTGGAGAAAGCCGTCTCGCACAGGTATGTAGATGCGAATGGTAGCAATTTCAGCAGAGATGTTTTGGATAACAGTGGATATTCCTTTTCCATCATTATCCAGAACTTGGATAGATCTGTGGTTTTGAAAATAGACCGAAGGCTTTCATCGGACAATATATCGATCAATTTTCATTCAAGAAATATTCCGCTAGCTTTGGTTCCCATTCAAGTAGAAATATTCTGATTTCATCTTTGAGATCAAATACACGTTGGAGTATTTTGCTCACGATAACTACCTGATCTCCGTATGTTACAGTAGATTTTCGTATTCTGATCCCAATTCGCGACACATTATTTTCAAAAGGCGACTGTTCAATGTGCGAGCTTTAATAAAATTTATTATTGTTACGACTTGTTCCAACACTTTATTTACATCTGGTTGCAAATATTTTGCTACAAGGGCTTCTCAGTTACTTTCGCTTTGAATCCTGTTCGAGAGACGGTCATTGCAGCTGCGCCGTCTGTACACACAGATACACAATATTCCCACTTTATATCATCGATTTCAAAAAAGGTATTAACTGCATTAAAAATTACTTCACCGGTTGTTCTTCCTTCTAATCCTTGACAAAATAACAAATCTTCGCATATGTCGTTTTCATATCGGTATCGGATAAATATCAGAAGTTGAGCTACATTAGCTACATCAGTGCTTTCATCCAGCTGAATAGCATAATAGGGACTCCCTTTCACGTGATCTATAAGTTGTATTTTGATATCATCTGCAAGTAGATTGATACAACGATGAACAGTGTCATTTGATAGTGGAATTGCGTTCAGAAATTGGCATACTTTTCTCCTTGCATAACCGAAACCATTTTCATTGCAGCTGGCAAAATAAGCATCTCGGCAATGTTGTGAGGTTTTTTAGTTTTGGCAATCAAAAAGGCAACCTTGAAAGATGCTTGTAACGCTTTTTGGTTAACTGTTGTATATTTTTGGAAATTAACCTGCTGTGACGTTAGTTTGGTGGCATATCGTTTAAAATAGGATTCATCTTAATTCTTTAACTGCGGATGCTTCGTTTTTAGGTGCTTTTTCAATTTGACCGGCTTCATCCTCTCGTTTGCCAAAACCTCCGAACAAACGAGGCGCTGTGGACGTTGTTCAAAATTAAATACTGTACATTTAAATCCAAACTGGATGTCATCATCTTCATCATCTTTGGCTCGACAATCCTCTGTGGATCTTGGCCTGCTCTAAGATTCGTCGTCATTCTGTTCGGTTTTTGGCAACATGTTGCCATCTTCTGATTTTTAATATTCGTAAGTCGGTTTCTACTCCATCTAACCACCTAATTCGCGGTTGGCATTTGCTTCTTTTTCCTACAGGTGTTCCTGAGGTTAGCCGTTATGACATCTGGCTCATCAAAGAGCTGATACAATTCAAAATTATATCTTCTGCGCCACTGCCCTTGGTCGTTTACAGCTCCAAATATTTTGCGGATTATTTTACGCACAAATATTCCCAAAAGTCTTTCATCTTTCTGCGTTAGAGTCCATGTTTCTGCTCCATATGTGAGGACCGGCCTCAGCAATGTTTTGTATATAATAATTTTAGTTTTTCTTTGAATGTTTCTTGAGTGGAAATGCTTTTGGAGTCCATAGTATGCCCTATTTGTAAGATTTATTTGTCTTTTGATTTCTTCGCTTGTTTTATTGGTAGCAGTCAATAGCGACCCAAGGTATGTGAAGTTGTCAACACGTCCAAAGGTATGACTTCCAAAGACTGTTTCTCGTTCCTCATCTGCTATCGGATCCTTTGTAACCAACATGTACTTGGTTTTGTCTTCGTTGATGACTAGACCGACCTGTTTCGCCGCTGTTTCCAATTCTAGGAGATATTGCTCAACATCTCGCTTGCTACGATCTACTATGTCAATGTGATCAGCATATGCTAAGACTTGTATCGATCTATTGTAAATAGTACCGCCATCCCTAATTCGTGTATCTCGGACTGCCTTTTCGAAGGCAATATTAAATAGGAGGCAAGCCAGAGCATCTCCTTGTCTGAGTCCAAGTCCTTGTCTGATCCTTTATCTCAAAGGATCTAGAACTCTCTCCCTGTATTCTAACAGTGGCTTCCAAGTTAGACATTGTCATTCTCGTTAGTCGGATAAGTTTCTCTGGTATACCAAACTCATGCATTGATTGGTGTAGCACTGTTTTCTTGACACTGCCGTATGCGGCCTTGAAGTCGACGAAGAGGTGATGGGTTTCAATATTGAATTCTAATGTTTTCTCGAGAATCTGTCTTATTAAATGAATCTGGTCAATTGTTGATTTTTCTGGAGTGAATCCAACTTGATATTTACCAATTATATATTATATAATTAGTTACCTGGTAACCTGAGCAACTCTGTGGAGGATTGTGGTAACCAACCCCAGTGGGAAGTAGAGTCAGGGCAAACGAGAGTGGAGAAATGGTCCTTCGAAGATTAGTGGGTTGGGCAAAAGGTTAACGACCTCTTCCCTTAAAAAAACTCATTGTTATGAAACTAGATGTACGATTCTTTAAAAATGCGTTGACGCTTCCCAGTTGTCTCCGATGTAGCTGTTGCTTGTTTTGACTTGAAGCGTCACTCTCTGTATCGGTGTGTACGGTAGATGTGGTTGTTGAACCTGAAATGGCTCTACAATCATCGCTGTTATGACTAATAGTTATAGTAGTGGAACTAAATGTTGCTCTGCTGTCATCGATAGTAATAACACTACTAGTACTTGAAGTGGCGGCATTGTTTTCACGACTTATATTATCGTAACAGTAGTTGTCATTGTAGAATCTGAGGCGCCACTGTTGTCAAGAACTATGTGTTTAATTCTTTTGTTTTGTGATGTGTTATCAGGACTTCCGCCACCTGCATCTTAAGATGTGCGTTTTATTAGCCACTTATCCATTGTTAACTGCAATAATAAATACGTATTAAATTATGGTTTTGCTATTCAACCCACGCGTCCAACATGGCCGCGCCGCGATGATGCCTTACTTTATTTTCTAAGTCTGAGTGCACAGTTACTTACCGTGTGCGTGGTTATCCACGAGAACACTAATATTCTAAAAAAACTCTCTAGGGAAGTAATCTTTGAAATCAATTTAGTACCTATAAATATAGAGGTTTAAATTTATGTGCCCGCGTTCTATAACAAATAAAATTTTTATTCTATCTTTGATTGATAAAATGAATCATGGGTGGTCCAATAAGCCGATCTCTCGGCTATATATCAGAAAGTATTTATGTTATAACTTTAGGAGAAAAAATTCCTTAGTAAAAGTGGCCAAGAGAAATTGCTGGAAATAACTTTCAAGATTCTGGATTAACCGCTAGGGGGCGTAACCTGCGAAGAAAATTTTGAAAACCAGTTTTTTGGGAAATATGTCCAATTATACCAAGTGTTAAATAAGTAAACTAGAAAGAGGCATAAATTCTGCACAAAGTTGTTCAAGTATTTTTTTTTATTTTTTCAAATAAAGGGTGGGGGAAAGTGGGAAAGTATTTGTGGATAAATACCTATAACTTGAGTTTGGATCAACCGATTTTAACAAAATTAGTGTCATTAGAAAGAGTATGGATGAATTAATTTACATCTACTATAAAATAATTGCATTTAGTTTTAATTGTCGTAGGTAGAGGGTACTTTCGAATAGAAAAAATTAAAATTAGTTTTTCTTCAAAATTTTTAATGGAAACACCTATTTATTGTAAATTATAATGGAACTGGATTAAATTCGTAACAAAATGGCGCAAACCGCATGTTATTACCTTTTATAGAACTCGAGATATGAATAAAAACGCATAAACATAAGTAAGTATAGTATTGACACACCCTGTATTATAAAATAAATTAAAAAATAAGTCAGTAGGTACTTTCAAAATTTTTTATAGCAGAAAACTCTTAATGTTGATACCTATTTTGACCATTGTTATTTCATATGATTAAAAATTGTTTTTTCGAAACTAAGTAGGCTACGACAATTAATTTGACAGGGAGTTTATATTGTTTATTTATTGACAGCAGTCAAAATATTGTTAAGAAGTGTTATATGTATTATAATTCGAATTGAAAATTGCGTTTTTTTCAATAGATATTAATATTGGTAATATTAGTAATTAATTATCAGTACTAATAATTCGTGATGCGTATATCAAATTGTATGATATGATTGGAGTTTATTTCGAATCTCACCAAAATGGCGCTATTGCCTCACGTATATCTTCTGTAAGATATCCTGGCAGGAGATATTGTGGCAAAGAAGTAGAGATTTCGGACTACTTATATGTGGATTCTGTTGAATTAAAGTAAGGACATTGATTTAATTATCTTTGGTCATAACTCTACTACGTCGTTTAAAACAAGGACGAGAAAAACTACCAGTTTCTCTTAATCTTTTTGCCTTTCTTTCAAATATTTCTTTGCCATAATGTCTCCTGTCAGCATATCTTACAAAATATATACGTGAGGCAATAGCGGCATTTTGGTGACATTCGAAATAAACTCCAATCATATCATACAATTTGATATACTCATCACGAATTATTTGTACTGATAATTAATTACTAATATTACCAATATTAATATCTATTGAAAAAAGTGCAATCTTTAATTCGAATTATAATATAGCACTTCTTAACAATGTTTTGACTGCTGTCAATAAATAAACAATATAAACTCCCTGTCAAATTCATTGTCGTAGCCTACTTAGTTTCGAAAAAACTATTTTTTAATAGGTATCAACATTAAGATTCTTCTGCTATAAAAAAATTTGAAAATACCTACTGACTTATTTTTTAATGTAATTTATAATACAGGGTGTGTCAATACTATACTTACTTATATTTATGAGTTTTTATTCATATCTCGAGTTCAACAAAAGCTATTAACATGCAGTTTGCTCCATTTTGTTACGAATTTAATCCAGTTCTATTATAATTTACAATAAATAGGTATTTCCATTAAAAATTTTGAAAAAAAACAAATTTTAATTTTTTTTATTTGAAAGTTTCCTCTAACTACGACTAAGAAAACTAAATGGAAGTATTTTATAGTAGATGTAAATTAATTTATCCACACTCTTTCTAATGACACTAATTTCATTAAAATCGGTTGATCCAAACCAAAGTTATAGGTATTTATCCACAAATACTTTCCCACTCTCCCTCACCCTTTATTTGAAAAAATTAAAAAAAAGTACTTGAACAACTTTGTGCAGAATTTGTGCCCCTTTCTAGTTTACTTATTTAACACTTGGTATAATTGGACATATTTCCCAAAAAACTGGTTTTCAAAATTTACTTCGCAGGTTACGCCCCCTAGCGGTTAATCCAGAATCTTGAAAGTTATTTCCAGCGATTTCTCTTGGCCACTTTTACCAAGGAATTTTTTCTCCTAAAGTTATAACATGAATAGTTTCTGATATATAGCCGAGAGATCGGCTTATTGGACCACCCCGTACATGTATATTATATTAGAGGCACTGTAGTCTTCTTAAAATTTTGTTATCATAAATATCTTGGTATCTAATCGATGTTTTATAAAAGACTAACAAAAAACTCCTGTATTGATTTTCTACAGTGATTACCGAATAACATACTGCCCTCGGTTTAATAAAACGATACACATTTCCAAATACTATTGTCCTTATCGCCAATATCCTAGAAAATGTGATCAATTACCGAAATTCCCCAAAAACTAATAAAGGTTTGCACGATAGCGGCATTGCGTGTCAGATACCCTTGCGGAAGCGATAAACCTGCGAAAGGGTCGTGGAAGAAAAATGATAATTTACCTATTTTCCGTACACCGTTTTTCTGCTATTTGATATTCAGCTTAAGAAATTGTTATATTAAATCTTTGTATATTATGTTTTTATAGTGATTTCCTTTAGATATGATAAATAAAAAAAATTTCTCATCTAAAACTATCCGCTTTAAGTTTATACATGTCAGTGGTACTATTTTTATGTCTGTTATCATTAATTATAAGTATATGAATACATTCAAATTAAAAAAAAAAACGCAACCGAGAAAATTTTTGTCAAATATCTTTTTTATTTTTAGCCCTATCTTGATTATTTTTTTAGCACACTGTGTATACATTTATAAATTTTAAATAGGTAAAATAAATAATAAATAAGACTTACTCACAATCAGTTTACGAACAATCTTCAGGTCTGTAGATACAAAGTTAATTAAATGCTGAAATAATTAAACCCATATTAGGGTGTTGTGTTATAAAGATAAACAAAGATAAATGATATAAATTACCTACAGTAATTATGCCAATATTACATGTCTGTGGTTTTTCAATAAATGAATAAACTGTTTAAGCAAACAAAGTAAGTAAGACCCACAAATTGGTATAAAAATAGTCTATTGAATTGTAATAAATTAGTGAATAAACAAAACATTACTTACATGACGGTACACTATTAATTAATGGTTGGAAGAACATAGTTCAAACTATCCTGTATGAATGGAGAACTTCAGTTTTTACTATTGTAATTGTTTGACAATAAACGGGGAAGTTTCTTGAGGAGATAGATTTTATCCAATAAAGTAGAAAATAGGGGTACTGTGATTGTTTGTTAAATGAGAGTGATGTTCTATATTATTAAATTCTTTAGAAGGTATTTATATTTATTCAAGAGATATATTTATGAAATGTGTGTTCTTTATTGAAATTTTAGTGACAGTGAAAGTGAAAGGTGACAGTTGTATGACAATGAATGAAATTAGATCTACAATTGTGTGGGTGTGCAAATTTCTTTAACTTATAATTATCAAAGTTCTTTGATAAAGTTCAATTGACTTACTATTATATGGCAAATGATTGTTAAGTCCAGTATGTAAAATTATTAAAACTAAAACAATTAAGGACACTTAGGAACAAACACAACACACTTAAAAAGGACAAAATAGACATTCGATTTTAAAAAAGGGGGACTTAAAAGCACTACATCTCTGACTTGGAGACAATGAGTTTTTTGTTGTCTGTTAGATTTTTAGAGGTAAATTTGACAAGTTAATGTAGATTAAAGTGTAACAGTTCTTCTTCTATTTCTTAGACATATATAGAATTTCACAAGCACACTGGAAAGATCAGGGTCACTGGGAATCTAACTACTATAAAATATTCATGTCGGGAGCCAATAAAACTGGTCAAAAAGGCGTAGCAATACTGGTACAAAAGAACCTGGTAAAATGTGTATATAAATTCCTTCCAATAAATGACCGCCTAGTTAAAATTACTCTCGATGGACAACCAACAAAGATTTATGTACTACAAGTGTATATGCCAACATGCGATGGAACAGATGAAGAAGTAGAAGAAATTTAAATGTAGAATTTTTTACGGCAAATAGAGTGTAATGAAATTTACTAACACATCAATCAGTATTTTGAATTTTAAATTAACATCTAAATTATCACTATATGCAAAATTAAAGTTTGTAATTCAGCAAAACCTGGTTCAAATTGAAGTTATCATCCTCTATTATTGGTCTTTAACAAACGCTGGTTGCAGAATTTGTGTGGATTTGCACTAAGTTGTCTGAAAGTCAGATGAGCACTCACACATCTGTGCATCTACATGCTGTGATGTGTGAGTGAGATCCACACGGTATGATGGTGGTACCATCAATATTTGTGAAGATATTATCGAGATATCTATAACATTTTTATATATAAAATTGTAAGATCTAAAAAGTTACAAATTCTAAAAGCCTTTGTTGATTTCTGATGAAGCCTTCAATAAAATAAAACATTAAAGTCACCCGTAATAATAACATGTTTCTCATAATTATACCTTCAGCTGTTAAAAGGTGTACCGTAAAGGTACATACCTTTTAATAGCTAAAGGTATAATTATTTTGATAGTGTGTAGTTTTGGAATTAGGAGTAATAAACTTTCTGAAATTAAATTTTTAAAAGTAGTATACAAAAGTGTTCTCCAGTCTGTTTGACGAATTTGGCTCCTGAATGTGCATCCAGGCATTGTCTGATAACTAAATCAATCGTATTGCAAGATCAGATATACTTTTCTATTTAAATTTATCACTTCCATTGTGCCAACTGGTCAGATATGCGCTAACTATAGTAAGAGTTTGACTACCATGAACGATCTGCCTTACAATGTGATGCCTGTAAAAAGGAATTCCTCTGTCAGGTACCGAATGTTGATGATTGCATAACTAGATGTAAGGTGCCAAGAATTAAAATTATTTGTAACGGTTACTCAAGCGATACCCAAGAGTTTTCAAATTTAAAATTTATAATTAAGAAATAAAATAACGATTTGCAATTAAACCACGTCACCATCGACAGTATAAATGAACCATCCTCTATTCCCAGTACCAGTAATGCATTGGTTAGTGAACAGTTTAGTAGTGTTTGGAGGCTCGGGATACTGAGACCTCAGAAGCCCTAAAGAAGACATCGAAGACGTTTTCAACCCGGAAAGCTTCTTCTTCTTCTTTGAGAGCCTCTCCTATCGAAGATTGGATATTATTATGGCGATTCTAATTTTATTAACTGCTGTTTTGAATAATTCGTTAGTGGTACAGCCAAACCACTCTCTAAATTTCTCATCCAGGACATTCTTCTACGGCCTGGATTTCTGCGTCCTTGAATCTTTATTTGCATTATATTTTGTAGGAACGTGTACTTTTGTCCTCTCATTAGGTGGCCTAAGTATTCAAGTTTTCTCTATTTTATATTCATAATAACTTCTGGATCGTGATTAATTCTGCGTATTACCTCTTCATTTGTAATTCTATCCACCCAACTTATTCTTAGTATACAGCGATAGCACCACATCTCAAAGCTTTCAAGATTTTTATTATTCCTCTGTTTAAGAGTCCACGCCTCTTAGGCGTGGACACCGTAACACCGTAAGGCAAACTACTAAATACATAGCATTTTAACATTCTAGTTCGTAGATGAATACTAATATCACGATTACAAAATAATTTTTTCATTTTTATAAAGGTAGACCTGGAAATTTCAATACGTCTTTTTATCTCGTGATTTTGGTAACCTGTTTTATTAATGAGGGTTCCCAAGTATTTGTATTCGCTTACTTTTTCAAGTTGAGTACCGTTTATTGTGATACTGGTGTCATGAATTGGATTCTTACTGAAGGTCATATATTTGGTTTTTTTGACGTTCATCCTTATGATGTAGTTATTACATATCTCATTCATACTTTCAACTAGATGTTGTTGATCTTCCACTGTTCTTGCCATTATTACAGTATCGTCAGCATATCGAATGTTATTGATAATTTCTCCATTGACTATTATTCCTTCGTTTGCATGTGAGAGAGCTTCTTGGTATATTTGTTCTCTGTAGATATTAAACAAGAGCGGTGACAATATACAACCCTGTTGTACTCCTCTACGTATTTCTAATTCGTCCGATGTTTGGTCTTCTACCTTTATATTAGCTCGCTGATCTCAGTACAGATTTAATATTATTTGCATGTCTCTGGTGTTGATGTTCTTACCTTCCAGGATTTCTTTGAGTTGATTGTGGCGTACTTTGTCAAAGGCTCTTTCAAAGTCTATAAAGCAGGCATGCACCTCTTGGTTAACATCTAGACATCTCTGTGTTAGGACATTTAAGGCAAAGAGAGCTTCTCTTGTACCTAATCCCCGGAATCGCCTACCTAATCCCCCTATACATAATCCGGAAAGCTGGTAAGTTTAATATTAATTCCTGTAATATTATTAATCTTTTATTGTACAAACCGCAGAAACCATGAGACTCGACCCTGCTGCAAAACCAGGAAACCATCTTATAACCCTTAATGTAGAGACAGTATGCAGCTCATCGTGTACAAGCAAGTGCTCATTAAGACACAAACAATGAACTAAAATATTATTGAGCAGTACTTTACAATCCAGAAAAGATTACGCAATGATTGAGCAATATGATGAAAAATACTTATATATTTTTTTACTGAAAGAACACTTAAAGATGATCCAATTATATTAGCATCTTCCTCTTCACAAAAAGTTTTGACACTACTGCATCTTTTGGCCAAGGGTCCATCTTTATTCCGGGCTCTCCTTAAGTATTCTTGACCTTCGTGGAACTGTCTGCTTCTGTCATTTTTTATTTGTGCCCTATACATTGGACTTCAAAAAAAGATAAAGCGTGCATTATATATAAGTCATTAGGGGTAGTTTGCGGTTTAACACGTATGACATATAGAGACAAATTTTTAAATGGTTTCCAATGATTTTTGCTCCTCATTTCTCCCAATTAAATATTGACGCCTACGTTTACAATAATTCTGAGTCAATCATTCATCTCCCTAAGTTAACCTTCAGTTTTTTCTAAATTTTGTATGTTTTAAATTGTTTTCTGAAATCTATATGATTAGATTGTTATCAGCTGTTCTAAATTGACTTTTAGCCTCACTAATACTCCTGCATGGACATCACTAGTGCGTGTTTTTAGATATGTTGGTTGTACTATACTCCGTTTTTTAACGAGGAGGCGTAAACCAAAAAGACAGATTCACACTCAAGAAAGTTACTAGAAAAGTCACCAAATACATCTTCTTTTTTTGTTGATTATCTCGGCCTTGCGGTAATCGAGTAATCAATATTGTACAACCTCACACGTCAATTTTAACCAAACTTTGTTTATTTATGTTTGAATAATAAAATATTTTTTTTCAATTCACTTCCAATATATATTACAATAAAAAAGGACGTTTTTCACATTTGGTCCCATGTATATATATTTAAATATCGGGTGATCCAGTTTTATAAATCTTTTTAGTCTATGGTATTTAATTATAATTTAGAGAATATTTTGATCGGGAGAGTCAATAATGTTACAGATCTAAGTATGGTTTTTCTCAGAAATTTGTCTTTTAATAGTAGACCCTATTCTTATTCTGGTATGATCAATTTCTTGAATCTAGTTTATTTTTCTTGCCAGATACTTTGTATAAATAAGTGTGTACTTACAATTTCTTTAATACTGAATTCTTGTTTAATTTTGTCAGCGAGTTTGTCGCATTTGTTATCAACAAATAAAATTTACTAAAAAATACTGGATTTCTGTGAGATAATCAACAAATCCAATCTATTATGTTATATTCTTGCATAATTTTGCAGTTTTCTTGCGATGATCTACAAATAGGAAGAACAAAACCAACTGTATCATACAATCAAACTAAAACATTACTTTACTAATGTTCTTTTATTGTGATGAAAACAAAATGGAAATGCTTCTTAACAAGTATACACTAAATTTAAAAGATAGTTGCCGTTTTTCTTATGACAATTAGATATAAATAACATACATTTATAAATTTAAAAACTTTAAACTATATTTAGTATAAATATCATCTAGAAAAATATTACATTAAATACTATTCGCATATCACCAAGTCCAAGTTATTACAAAAAATTTAAAGAGTTAGAAATCGATTTATATATTAGAGAAAAATAATAATAATAAATAAATTTCACAAATGTCATTAGTGTCAATATGTCATAACTTAGTGGAGTAAACTTGCCTGCGGTTGGACCAATTGCAAACAAGCATTACGGCGCCGAAAATTTGAATTACTCCTCCTGGTTAAAAAACAGATCATAGTTTTTAATTGTCTTTGTTTCATAAATATCGATTTTTTAAACACAAAACAACATTAACTTATTTATTGCATAATACATCTCTACTTTAAAAACTCAGATACTCATGGAGTAATAATCTTGGAAGTGTTTACAAAGTTTTTAATTTTTAATTATCCAAAAACATTTACAATGTAAATTATTGTTATAAAATAACTTCAAAGTTCTAGAACCGTATTTCCAAGATCGTAAAAAGTGTATTGATATAATCTGGAAACTATTTACCGTTCTTCAGGGAACAGTTTAAGGGTATCTGTTTAAACTGTAATATTCCAACTATGCCAAAGGGTTCTTAATCTCCAATGTATAATCAGGATTTCTAATTGACTCCGTTTATTACCTTTATACGGGATATCTCATAAACATAACAGTACAGGGTGAAGGCAGCGTTGCTTACATTACAATGTTGTATTCAAAATCCAAATCCAAAAAAAATTATAATTCAAAATAATGCGATCCTGCCATAATGTTTTTATTTACAGTGTATATATAAAACTTTACTTTAATATGATGTAAAAACAGTTAAATTGTATTAATAAATTATTATATTTATTGCTGTAATTAATTTCCTCCGCTATCAAGGATCACATTAGCGAAACAAATTTTTTGAAATCAATAATGTTTTTTTTTTTATTTAGAATTTCCGCATCAACCATTAAAGGTTATTAAATATATACTAATTACAAATTGCGTATTAAATTACAAATACTAAATTACAAATTACAAAATGATACATATAATATAACCTAAAATTTTGTTAGTACACGTATGTCCTTAAGTAATTTGAATTTATTTGATATATTACAGTTTAAAATATCTTTAAGTTTCTTTGCTTCTTCTGGTACGTTGTTGATGGCTCTTTCGTAGGAATAAAGAGAACATTAATCAATATAAGTTGAACAGTTATTTGACATTCACACAGAGAAATTTAACGTTCACGTGTTTGTTTTATAGATGATAAAGTGCTAATTGTATTTGTTGCAGAATAACATGTACCGGATATATTTGCCTTAAGCACTGAAGAACAGATAAAGAGTCAGTAATGATAAGAAAGTTTGAGCTTGCATGACTCTTACACATGTCTAATGTCTTTAAAATGGCGATTGCTTCTCCTGTGAAAATGCTGCAGAATTGAGGGATGCGAACTGCATATTAAGACTTTCCAAGAATAAAGGCAGCTGCGTGTCCGTTTTCAGTTCTTGACGCATCAGTAAAAATCGTGTTATGGCCAGTGTATTCTGATAGTCGTTCTTGATATAATTTGTTAATGATTATGGGATTTGTTGTACTCTTTGGATAGGCCGTGAGGGATATATTAATAGTGGGAAAATTCATAGTCCAGGGAGGTATAGTTCGTTGTGTAGGATAAGAATGTCTCAGCTGCTCCATGTCAAAACCATATCTCGTTAAACGGTCCATAATTGGTGGATATTTAATTTGTTGATGGCAATGAGTAGGTCGATATATTTTGTAAAAAAGTGGATAATTAGTGTTATTAGGGTTGGAAGACAATCTCGCGGCATAATTTAAAGAAATGTATTGTCTTCGTATTGATAGGGTGGATTCATCTAGGATAACCTGAAAACTTGAAACAGGACTAGTTCGGTGAGCACCCAGAATAAGTCGTAAACATGTGTTTTGTATAATGTCTAGTTTTTAAGAATATAATTACTCGCAGTTGAATAGCATATTGTACCATAATCCAGTTTACTTCGGATTAATGATTGTTATATATGCAGCAATTTCATGGTGTCCGCTTCCCAAGATCGGTTTGATAGCATTTTAAGGAGATTTATTTTAGATTGGCAGGATACGACTAGCTTTTTAATATGTTCTGCCCATGTTAACTGACTGTCCAGTCTCAGGCCAAGAAATTCAACGCTCTCTACTTGTTTTAGGTTGATACCATTTAGAGTAAGTGTTCTTGTGCAATCAATTTTTCTTTTATTGAATACGATTAAACCAGATTTATTACCTGAGAACGTAAAACCAGTTTTTTGGGACCAGTCTTCTAGTTTATGCAGAAATGATTGCAAAATTTTTGAGACTAGTGTAATATTGCAGCTACTAGTATATACAACTAAGTCATCTGCATACAGATCTGCTTTCAAAGGTAGCTGTATTTCTTGAGCGATATTATTAATTGCTATTAAAAATATAGTGGGGCTTAAATTTAAGGCCTGTGAGATACCGTGTTTAAGACATTATGTTTTTGAAGTAATTTCATTCACACGTACTTGTGAATGTGTACTCTATTATTCATGAAATGTTTTACAAAAACAAGAAAATTTCCCTGGATATCCCTGTTCGACATGGTTTGTAAAATGTTGTATCTCCATGCAATATCAAATGCTTTATTTCTATCAAAAAATATGGCAATTACTTTCTGGTTATTTCTAACGGACTCGCATATAATATTGTCAACAGCTACTAAGGCATTATGAGTTGATCTGCCTTTTCTGAAACCGCTTTGGATATGGCTTAATACTCGTTTTTTTTTTCAAGAAACCATATTAATCTGTTACTTAAAATTTTTTCTAGTAGTTTGCATGTGTTATTTGTAAGAGAAATTGGTCTATAGGAAAGAGGGTCAGTTTTTGATTTGGGATTTTAAAAGATTTTAAAATGGAAATAATTGTTGATTCAGACCAGATTGAAGGACATTTTTTATTAAGGTAACTGTGATTGAAAATGTCTAAGAGAATTAATTTTCCTGTGTACGGCAAGTTTTTGATAAATATGATTGGTATTATTATCAGGACCCAATGAAGTGTTTTTTGATTTATCTAGAGCTTCTTAAAATTCTTGATATGTGATGAGAAAATTTAGTGGATTATCACTCTGTACTATAGATATTCCTGTCATTTCACGTTTATATTTGAAATCTAAAAATGCGAGATCGAAGTTTGCATTGCTTGAATTATTTTTATATACATCTGACATAATATTACTAATTTCTTGTTTGGAAGATATTAATTTGTTTTTATAAAAAAGAGTGTTAATGTGAATTGAGTTTTGTTCACCTTTTAGTGTACGTACTTTATTCCAGATTGTAGTCATAGGTGTTGATGAATTTATGGTAGAGACAAAATTTGACCATGTTTCTTTTTTTACTTTTCTTAATAAGATATTTAGTTTTTGCTCTAAGTTTGTTAAAATTGATAACATTTTCTGTTTTATGTCTTTTTAAAATATTGAAAGCATGTTTGCTAGATTTCATAGCTAACGCTATTTCTTCATTTCACCATGGTACTGGTTTTCGTTTACAAGGTTTTGTTCTTCCCATTGCAATATTAGCGAATTTAAGTATAGTATCATTGAAATGATGAAGAGATGAATCTATGCTATCTTCTAGAACAAAGTTCGTAAAATAATTATTTATTGGATCTCTATATAAGCCCCAGTTTACTGAGTTTAATTTCCATTTTTGGTAAACATAAATATTCGGTTGATCAGGCAAAATGGTTTCAATTGTTGGAGGAAAATGATCGCAATTAAATAGATAATCAAGATTATTCCAAGAAAAAACCTGTAGCTAATGAGTGATCACACAACGAAATATCGATGACAGAAGAAGTACTATTGTGGGAGCTAAAATGAGTAGATTTACCAGTATTCATTAAAATTATATTTTGATTATCTATTAATTTCTGAAGAAGTCTACCATATTTGTCTGTTTTTATACTACCCCATGTGATATTATGACAATTCAAGTCACCAAGTATTAGTTTTGGAGCAGAAATATCATCGATTAAGCGCTGTAATTCTTCAAGTACATTTTCATTTGGATGAGGGAGGTAAATGTTACACATGCTAATAGGTCTGCAGTTGATATTGCATGATATAGATACAGCAACGGCTTCCAAATTAGTGTTTAGGTGAATTTTTCTTGCTTCTACACAATTTTTTAAGAAAATACCTACTCAGCCGCTGGCGTGTTCTGTGTCGCGATTTTTGAGAAAGTTAGTATAGTTTTTAATTTGTAAGTTTTTAGTTTTAAGATATGTTTGCTGTAAACAGATTACTAGTGGAGACAATTCTTTCATTAAAATATTAAGAGATTCTACGTTGTTGTAATATTCGTTCAATAGTAAAATAAATGTATTAGCCATTTTGGGTACCTGACTGAAAAACAGAGATATCACTTTCTATCTCCGGTGAAGAGTCAGTGATATTGAGTTAAAATCTTTTTCTTGGCCTTGTTAATTTGGATTTTATACCTCCTCCTCAGTCCTAATCCCTTTTGGGATGTGGTGACACCATCAGGCCTTTACAGTTTTTTCGCGATTTCCCTCCATCTTTCTCCGTCCTGGGCTAATTGTTCGGCTTCATGTAACCCTTGGTTAATCAATATTTTTGTTTGATATACTCAACGCCTTGGAGATCTTCCCCTAGGTCTCTTTCTTTCAACTCTACCCTCGACTATCAGTTTTTCCATCGTACCTTTTCTTCTAGAAATGTGTCCAAATACTGCAAATATACTTGTTGTATTTGTTTAAGCAATCTCTCCTTTACTTTAAGTTGTTCTAATATCGATACGTTAGTGCGATGATCAATCCAGGATATTCTCAACATGCGGCGGTATACTTACATTTCAAAAGTCCAGTTTATTTTTATAGACTTTCTTTAAGGTCCACGTTTCGGATGCATATGTGGCTATAGGAAAAATGAGCGCCCTTACCAGCTTTAGTTTTGTGTGTAATGTTATGTTAGAATTTTTCCAAAGTGCTACCAGTTTCATCATAGCTGTCCTAGCAATAGGGACACACCTGTCACACCCTCCGTCATTTGTTATTAGGGACCTCAGGTATACGAAACTATTTACTACTTCAAAGCCCCCAATTTCTTTAATGTGTTGAAGATTATTCTGAGCTCTGTCTACTTTCATGATCTTTGTCTTACTCCTATTTAGCTTTAGTCTATATGTTTTGGTTTTTTCCTCCAGACATCTCATTATGTCTTCCATTTCTTCTTGATTTGCCGCGATTATTAAAGTGCCATCAGTATATCATAAGTTATTGATTTTTGACCTCCTACTAATAATCTGCCCTTTTATCCATCTAGCACCTTTCGAATAATGTGTTCGCTGTAGATATTAAACAGAGTTGGCGAGATTATGCATCCCTGCCTGACACCTGCCTCTGTTCTGAAATGATCAGAATGTGTGTTGTTTATTTTTACTGTGCACTTATTATTTTTATATAGACTTCTAATTAGTTAAATTACGTGGTGGGGTGTTTCCATTTCCGCTAGTATGGACCATAGCTGCTGCTATTTGACTTTATCGAAGGCCTTTTTGTATTCCAAGAAGCACATAAGCATAGGAGTATTGAATTCACGAGTTTTTGCGATTAGCTTTCTGACATTAAGGATGTGGTCCTCTTCTGCCTTTTCCTGAGAAAAATCCCGCTTGTTCTTCTGATATCTGAGGCAATAAAAAAGCTTTTGTTCTTTCATGTATTACATGAAAGAACAAAATCCCTTGCTTGCATGGGATATTAGGGTTACCGTTCTGTAGTTGCTGTAATTAAGCGTTATTCCTTTTTTGAATATAGGAATGAAAGTGGATGTTATCTAGTCGTTGGGCCACTCTCCGGTGTCCCAAATCTTTTTGCAGATCATATTCATAACATTTGCTCCAAGATCTCCAGTCTCTTTTAAAACTTCTGCGGTGATCTGGTCTGTGCCAGGAGATTTTCTATTTTTCAACTTTTGGACCTATTTGTACGAATATAGAAATGAAATAATAAAACGAGCTAGAGTCAAAGGAAACGAATACATCAATTGGAAAGAGCAGAATGTTCCTGTACTTCCTTCTCTATCCTCCGAAGATTGCAAGTAAGTTGATAATTTGTTTTTTTCTAATAAAAAGTTTTTCAAGTTCATTAAAAACAAACTTTTCATTTTTTTTTTCATCAGAAAAAGTGCTTTTCATTAATGAGTAGCGACGAAAATATACAGATTTTTCAACGATTTAGGGGCCTGACTACAAAAAAATGATTGTTACTTACAAAGCCTAATTTACGAAACTAAAGTTAAGCAGCGACGTAGAAGAAAAGAACTTGGTGAGTCTTCAAATCCTAATAAAAGTATGCTCCGTATCAACCTCTAATTAAAAAAATACCATTTGAACATTAGCCTTCGGTTTTTTTTTCATGGAAAAACAATTGACCGAGTGGGGCGGCTTATACTTCTTCTTAGTCCAGGAAAATCACAATTCGACAAACTGAGAAAAAGTACCCCATACAATGACTGAGGATAAAGAAGATTTTAAATTATCATTTGGAAGACATCAGGTAGACACATCTTGTGTGTGTGTGTGTGAGGAGTTTGCAATGAAAATATATATTACACATATTTTTAAATCAAATGAAATTTGTTAAATAAATGGCCGCGTCCTACAAGAAAGTTTTTGTCTATAGATTTTATGCAGAACCTTCAAATGCCACAAATTCCCTGTGCAAGAGGTTTTCTATCTTCGCCAGGTAACAGTAAAAGTTTTTTGTATTGACAATAATAAAACAGGAAAAGCAACTTTTTCCTCTATCATGACGGTGAAGGTACGAAGAGGCCGAATGAAGTTTGCTCGTTTCTAATATAGTATTTTATAGAGAACATGCCATTAGTAAAACATCTTCATGTTTTCGTCAACCAGGACGGTTGTGGAGCGCAAAATAAAAACCAAACTGTATTAAGGTTAGGTTAGGTTTTCCGCTTTGATTTCGCTCCGATAGGGATTTTGGAGTGATTAAAAGAAAAATTAGAAAAATATACCGTATATACACCATGGAAGAATATGGACAGCTAATAAAAGCTCCATGTAAAAATAACCGCTTTAGTGTGGTATTGGTCAATGCTGAAGACGTAATTGATTACAAAAGTTGGTGGCCAGAGTACTACAAAAAAAATATGTTATCCGCGGAATCCAGTGGCAAAAATATACCAAAAAATCAGAAGGTTTAACTAAAAGTAAGCCAATTCATGCATTATAACTACTTCTACGAGAACTTAAACACACTCTTTTATTAACGGAATAGCCAATCACAACTTCAGGCTAAACAGTAATAAAAAATACACTAATATCGCCTGAAGCATTGGCATATCTCAGTGGAAAGATTCCGATTATTTATAAAAACTATAAAATTATATACCGGTTGTAAAAATATTCAGGATTATTACCTTATAGTAGTACCTGACTTATAGTAGTTAAGGGTTAAAAAGGATTAATTGGACATAAAATACTTAATAATAAAAAAATTTTTTTTAGGAAATATGAATAGAAATAATATTTAAGGAAGTCATTAATAATTAAAATAAGAGATCTCAAATCATAAAGCATAATATAATGCTAAAAACAAAATACTTAATAATAAAATTATATGCTTTATGATTTGAGATCTCTTATTTTAATTATTAATGACTATTTCTCCAACACCTTTTGAACTAGTTTACTTATGAAAACATTTACAGAGTGTACGCATAATACGTATATTAACGTTATTTTTTAGTGATAGTAAGCCTGATATATTTATATGATTTATGAAATTCTAATCATATTATTAAAGTTTTTATAAATTTATCAGTAATAAAAATGTTAGAAGGTACATTATATTCTATGACCAAATAAGACCAATTCTTAATATAGTTCAAATGTAAGCAAACCGATTTCAAACACTCAGATAACCATTTATTTTCTAAGAACTGTCTGTCATAAAGCGCACAGACCAGACTTCATCATCAAAAACCCATATCATTCTTCTTGCGTTTCTCAACGAACACTTTTCCGTTATATCTAGGGCGAATGTAACCCTTGATATCAAAAAAGAACATTATCTAGACCGGCAATACCCTAACGTGTAAATAAACTGTAGAGCTTATGCCATATTTCTGAAATTTCTTATGGTCTCAGGATTTTCTTTTTACGCCCGGACGTTATTATATTATACCGTCAGCATTTTTTAAACTTCATTTTGTTATCCGACTTGAATATTGCAAAGAAATGATGTTCCATAAAAGACTTTATAAAAGGATAAAGAGGGGGGATTAAGATCGCCTAGTAAATCGCAGAAATAATATACACGGTGTCCGAAGTTGAAAGCGGTTTATGACAAATCGTGATAGTATGCAATTTAACAGTATTGGTATACGTAGCATCAAGAAGAAACAAAATGATTTTAGTAAATAAAATTTTCATAGGCTTAGTTACTATGATTTTAAAATTAAACCAATGAGACCAGATAGTAAAACAAAATACAAACAGGTAAAAACCTTAGACAAGGAAAAAGAGAGGACAGGTAACACACATTTAATAAACCTTCGAAAAGTGAAGCCAGTTTCGATGTGACCACCATGTTCTGGTGCCTGTACCTTGCCCATTACTACCTCTCGCAGACTTACCAGGTCTATTGATTTTTTAGTAGATCTATCCATTTCAACTTTAATTTACTGATTTACTGAAACACTAAATCGATCTACTAAAACACATGTAATGATAAAATCATGTTCAAAGAGTGATCATTATGTCAGTGTTTAATTATAAATAAAAAATTTTAAACAATAAACTTGTATTACTTCACCACTTTAAAATTAATATAATGTAATTCTAATTTAATTGGTTTTCAGCTCTATTAAAATTTTATATACAAGAAATTAAGACAAAGGGTAATATACTTAGTCAATTTTAAATGGACAAAAAACGTTAATCAAGCTCATCAATTTTTTGAGTTTTAAACGTAGAATTTTTGTACTACTATACTATAAATGTAAAAAAGTACTACTACGAAACCTTCAGATAGGCCTCGGAATGGACGGATATCAAGACGACGACTTTGGCAACGGAATATGGAATTTATGCTGGGAACATGAAATGTTAGAACGCTAAATAGACCAGGAGCACAGAGGATCGTTCTACACGAACTGAAAAGATACAAAATAGGAATCACTGCAGTATAAGAAACTAAATGGTTGGAAAAAGGTATCCGGGACACTAAAACACACACTATGCTGTATAGCGGTAAATCAAGCCTGATTTCAGACAGATTGAAAGTCTGATATCAGACTTTCAAGCCACCAATGAAAGAATCTGCAAGCTTAGGATAAAAACCCTTAGGATTTCTTTAACATAACCCTTATAAATGTACACTGTCCCACAAATGAACAGAAAGAAGACACTAAGGTAGGCTTTTATCAAGATCTAGAACGAATCTATGACTCAATATCAAAAGACGACATGAAAATAATGATAGGCGACACACACACCAAGATCGGAAAAGAAGAAGAGTACATAGGGGTAATAGGCAAACATAGTTTGCATAGAGACACAAATGAAAATGGTCAGTTTTCGCAGCTCTAAAGAATATAATTATCAGTTCGACATGCTTACCACATCGGGACATACATAAGGGCACCTGGATATCACCTAACGGAAATACAATGAATTAAATAGACCATATACTGGCTGACAAAAGGATGGTGACGAGTATGTTGGATCTAAAAAGCAGAGGTGGCGCAAGCTGTGACTCAGACAATCTACTAGTACCAGACACAGTTAAGCTGCAAAATCAGTCGACAGGTAAAGGGAAAATATCCAAAACAAGAGAAACTAAACTTAGGATAACCTAAAAGTCTCTGAGGTACAAGAAAGATTTGAGAGAACAGTGGATGAAAAATTACTAGAAAAAAAACAGAGCAGATTCCACAATAGAAAACCAATGGAACACCATAAGCAGTATCATACTTAACACAGCGAAAGAAGTCCTAGGAACAAAGACACAACAGAGAGAAGAAACATGGTTTGATGCAGAATGCAAATAAGCTATCCAAGAAAGAAATGAAGCACATAAGAATTACATACTCAGACGTACTTCAGAGAGAAACACAGAATTTGAGAACAAAAGACGAAGAGCAGATAAACTGTGTAGGCAGAAAAAGAGAAAGTACGAAAACCAACGGATACTAAACATAGAGCAGAAGTTTAAGGAAAACGAAACACGTAGTGCACACCAATTTATTAAACATTTAAGACAAGGACAAACCAAAGACTAGCCTCTGCAAAAATAAGAAGGGTGAAATCATTAGCGATGTGGACGAAATTAAGAGAACCTAGATGACATATTTTAAGGAATTACTAAACAAAGGTACACAACCACCATTACAACAACAGAGGCAGCAGCAGGTACGGCAGGAGGTACAACAACAATCCAGGTCCAAACGGCAATCCACATACAAAAAAGCCATAAAGCACCGGGAATAGATAAAATACCGGCAGAACTACTCAAGCAAGGAGGACGTAATTTGACACAACAGATGTACCAACTAATACACGAGATATGGATAGAAGAAGAAATCCCCTAACAATGGACGAAAAGTATAATCTGCCCTATTCATAAAAAATGAGACAAAATGTTGTGTCAGAATTATAGAGGTATCTCTTTACTTTGTTCGGGATACAAAATACTCACAAACATCATTACTCGAAGACTTCAACCTCTCACGATAAAAATCATCGGGGAATATCAAGCACGGTTTAGCCAAAATAGATCTACCATTACCCAAGAATTTACAGTTAAACAAATACTAGCCAAAGCATGGGAATATGACATGGACGTTTACAATCTCTTTGTAGATTTTAAACAAGCCTATAATTCAATACATAGAACAAATCTACCTAATATATTGGAAGAATTTATCATACCATCAAAATTAATACGACTAGTTCAAATGCCAATGACAGAAACAGAGGCACAGGTATGTATTCAAGGACAAATCACTGACGCGTTTACGATAACGCAAGGACTGAAACAAGGCGACGGACTGGCTCCAACGCTCTTTAATCTTGTTCTTAAATATGTAATTAGCCTGTTGACGATGAGCGGAAATAACATACTTACAAACAAATCTACCCAATTAGCAGCAAGCGCAGATAAGATAAACATAATGAACAGAATAGTGAATGCAGCGGAAGAAACCTACGTTGCGTTGAAATAGAGTACAGAAGCAGTAGGGTAGCAATAAATACAAATAAAACAACACTACTCATACAAACCAGATCAAATAGACCGGCGCAACAACACTTTATTGACGATATAGAACATGTGAATAGATTCACATACCTAGGAATGGATCTGGTCACAAGCAATGAAGAAGAACCGGAAATAAATAGAAGGCTTGTGCTGGCAAATAAAGCCTATTTCGTGATGGGCCACATATTCTAATCACGAGACGTACACCGGAAAACAAAACTCCGGGCCTATAAAACAATAATCAGGCCTATAGTAAGTTATGGCTGTGGAACATGGGTGGTGACACAGAAATCTGCCAACGCATTAGATATGTTTGATAGAAAAATATTACGTAGTATACTGGGCCCAATAAGTGAGAATAACAACTGGCGAATTAGGTATAAAAGAGAAATATTCGAGCAATATAGAGAATAAACTCTAGCACAATACACTAAACTGCAGAAATTACGGTGGGCAGGACACGTAGTCCGTATGCATGAGAATAGAATCCCCAGGAAATTACTAAATGCAAGAATGTAGGAAAAAAGACCTGTTGGAACACCTAAAAATATATGAGAAGACGAAGTCTATGAGGATGCCTGGGAACGCGTTCATGGAAAAGAACAGCGGTAAAGCAAAATTATTGGAGAAGCTTGTTGAAGGAGGACAAGGCCCGATTTGGTCTGTAGTGGCATTGTATGGATGGATACTATAAATAAATAAGTTTTTCATAGCAAATGACAGTCCTATTCTAAAACTTACATTTTAACGTAAAATTATATTTAGCTTATATTTTTAGAAAAATATTTTAAAATTAAAACAATTAAATTAAACATAATACTTTTAAAAAAGAAATATATTTATTGTTATATAATCCATTATTCTCAATCTACCGAAGAAATAAAATATGACCTGGCAACCTTTTTGGTACCGGTTTGGCTTCAGTCAATTCCACACGATTTCGTGTCCCCGCTCTTTCCTTGTCTAAGATGAATATGGAAGACACAACACAAGTTAACTTACTTAATAATCGAAGGACCCATGTGAATTAGTAAAAAACGAACCTCCTGGTTTAAAAGTCGAAAACGGTTCAGAATAGCTTAAAAGACAGACAGAGAGAGAGAGAGAGAGAGAGAGAGAGAGAGAGAGTGAGAGAGAAAGAGAGAGAGAGAGAGAGAGTATTGCCATACTAATCGTTACCGTCAAGGGAACTTGATAAGTCATGTTAAGAAGTGGTCATCCCCATTCCTTCACCTTTCCGGGTCTGTTCTAAAAACATTTTAAAAATCGTTGGCGATATCTTTAATTTTACTATATTATTCCTATATATGTTTTCACTACTATTTTTACCCTGTTAGGGTATGTCTAGAACCTCTACAGCGTTTCACAACTTAGCACTAAATCTAAATACTAAGTCATCTGTTTTTGACTACTACTACTTGTCGGTTTATAACCTTCTCAGCCGTTTTCCGACTTCCAATCACCACTTAGACCGGTTGTTCCAGAGGTCTTCTTCTATGGCCCTATCTCTCACTTCTTTATTTATTCCTTCGCTTCAACTTTTTCTCGGTCTACCTTGTTTTCTTTTTCCTTCTGGTTGCCATTTTAATATTTCTTTTGGCATTTGTTGTTCATCCATTCTTTGTATGTTTCCGAACCAGATACGTTGTTTTGGTGTTAGGTCATCTGTGATTGTTCGTTTAATTCCCATTATTACTCTAATGCGTTCGTTGGTAATCCCTTCTCTTCTAGATCTTCCTGTGTTTTTATTCCTATAAATTCACAGTTAAATTTATATATGCACCGTTTTTTGCCATTTTCTTTTTGATAACAGTGTACATTTGGTCGACACAGGTCCTCCAGAAAACCCTGCTTGATCTTCACTATTGTTAGCACTAACATACTCTTCTAGTCTGTTTTTGATAACTTTTCCATACAATCGATTCATTAAAAGATTATACCAATTCTCCTGAAGTATTCACATGTTTTTTACTCCTTATTTAAATATTTCTTTAATGCTGTTTTACCAATTTTTCTTTACTGCTAAAACCTAAGTATTTATTAAAATATTTTGTGTGGTTTCAAAAAGCCATAAAACAAAATAGTATCTAATATTAGCAACAAATTGCATTATTCCATAAATTTTTCCAATAAATAATAAGTTATGTCATACAAACATAATAATATAACGATAAATAATATCAATAGGTGGTATTTTTTTCGCAGTCTCCATATAATCCTATATAATCCATTTAATCCTCTTTGTGTAAAGCGCAGTTATAAATCTTTACCAACTCTAAAAATATTACCGGTACACAAACATTAGAGCAGCAATAAATTCCTATTACCCCTACTTTGTTATCCACCCCCTTCATCGCTTTCCAACTAAATAATTATAGTATATTAGCGCCCGTTATACTCTCAACAGAACTTTTACAATTTGCAATCCCGAATAGGAATTTTCACTCTGCAGGGAGCAAAAATATGGCGCAGTAAAATAGGATTACAGCGCGGGAATATATTTGATCTCACTGTTTCTTGTTCCCAGGTTAACAGACAACGAAATGGTGCCAACCAGTTTTAAGTTTCATATTATATGGCGTTGTTTTAGAACAAGGTGGTTAGATATGAATTAGTAGTAAGAAAAATATATAGTTGTCAAAATAAAAAGGATAATTAATATCACCACATAACCACATAAACGTTTTGCGTAACCAAAAAAGTATTGTTTATACTATGGTTTGTTATTATGCCTTTATAAATAAGAGCGTTGATTTTTTTAATTATAGGCACTATTTGATTTTTTCCTCTTTTTTTTAGCTGGAATTTATGTAAGGGTTCCTTCAATCATTTCTCTTTTTAGGTATATATTAAAAAATTTAAAAAGTCATTTTACGTCTTTTTGGTCAGTTTGACATGACCAACAAACTCAGGTGGCAGGTCTCTAAAGATTATTATTGTTTCTTCTTGCAGTATGTTCAAAAAACTTTAAGACACCTGCAACACAAATAGATGAGAGTCAAGTCAGAATATTAAGCTCTTGGAGGATTAATGACTTCTTCTGTTCTCTGTTCATCATATCCTCCTTCAGGACCATATCTCGAAGGCGTCAATTATTTGCCTATCGTAAGCTTTTATTTTTTATGTTTTAAACCCGTAACTAAATATAGAAAAAATTATTGCACATACCAATCTCAATTTTATGTTCTTTGACAAAAAGCGATCTTTACATAGTTTTGACAATTGACTTATAGCATTTTTGGCCATTTCCATTCTCCCCTAGATCCTAGATCCTAGTTCCTAGATAATTAAACTCGATAATCATTTAAAACTGGTCCAAACTCCGGTTTTTGCCGGATTTTGAATACTCGACTATCATAATTTTCGTTTTCAGTTTATTGATCACATCTATTGCTTTTGGTGTTCACCAGCTCTAGTAGGTGTTATATATTTATATAATTATAATAAATAAGACTCAACTAATTTCAACTAACTTATTTATTGACACCCTCACAATTGACATGACACAGATAACGTAACCTAACATAAAATATAGTGGCCTCTTTCTAAAGGTACTTTCATAACAATCTTCCCCGCTTAAAAAAGTAAAGAAAATAATTAATAACAAAAAGTTACAAATTTAATTTGGTAGGAGCTTTAATTACTCTACCTGAACGAGTAGCAGTAACTTTTGGAGTAGTAGAAAGTCTGACCTCAGTTTTATCAAAGATCCTTTCAGTATTTTCATTAAAATCATTGAATTCATTCTTATCATTACTAATAGGACTCTCTACGGTTTCATTTGTTACTGATACTTGTCTCGACATTACATTATTAGGGTTTACATTTGTTACTGATTCTTGCCCAGAATCATTTACAACTTTTTCAGTAGTGGAAACTATCGGTTTTTGTTCAGTATAGGTATCCTCCTCAAATTTACATTTACGAATATCACTATCATGTACAAAACGTATATTTTCCCCTATTTGTACAAAATATGTTGACGCATTTACAACTCGTACTATCTTACCCCTGGACCATAACTTGGTTAATTTATTCTTTACATATACAGCTTCGTTAACATTATATAGTTTTATACCATTAGATGAACTTGATTCTGCAATACGAGTTTTATTATTAGGTTTAATTAAATCAAATCGCGTTCTAGGCTTGACTTATAAGTTCTCTGATGGACTAATGCCTGTAACTGTTGATGGTATATTTCTATATGTAAACAAAAAATTTAACAACTGGCTTGCAATCATCTGTCTTGTTATTAGAACGCTTCTTCCAAAATTTATTGTTTTGTCCAATCCCTTTTTTACAGTTTGCACTGCTCTCTCCGCAATGTCATTACTTTGTGGGTGATAGGGTGATGCCTTTATTGGTATGATCCCATTGGCTTGACAGAACTGTACAAATTCACTAGAACTAAAGGGTGGTCCATTATCTGAAACCAATTCAACTGGTAACCCAAACACAGCAAATACTTCTTTTAATTTAATAATTGTTTCAGAAGCATTTGTACCCCTGTCCATCATTTTAACGATCCATCCATTTAGATCTATGGTCTACTACTATTAAAAAAGTGTGATTATGCTTATGAAAGAAATCTATACTGACTATAAAAATTATTGGGAGCATTTGGCCAAGGTAAAAATGTACTAGAGTTAGAAAAGTTTTGTGTTTCTTGACAAGTACTACAAGAACTAATAAAATTTTCAATATCATCTGTTAACTTAGGCCACCAACAGTAAGGCCTAACTAGCATTTTTGTTCGTACTACTCCTAAATGTTGTTCATGAAATAGGGATAAAATATTATTACGCAAAGAACTAGGGATCACTACTTTGTTTCCTGCTAGTAAGCAATGACTTTCAATTGATAATTCATGTTTCCTTTTAAAAAAAGGTTTCAATGAAACATCTGATACTGATTCAGGCCACCCAGATAACGTATAATCTATTACTTTTAATATTAGCAAGTCTTTCTAAGTAGCATTCATAATATCTTCAAAATTTAACGGAATACTATTAACTAAACTGAAAGAATAAAGAGAACTTGAGATTTCTGTTTCTTATGTCATCGGAAGCCTCGATAGACCATCAGCATTTGCAATCATCTTTTCCTTTTTATACTGTATTTCATAATCATAGGCAGATAGAATAATAGCCCAACGAGTGATTCTAGATGCTGCAGGTACTGGAATACTTTTATTATTTCCGAAAATAAATTGTAAAGGTTGATGATCAGTCAACAATACAAACTTTCGACCATATATATATATATATATTTATGGAAACGTTTTAAGGCAAATATTATAGCTAAACTCTTCCTTTCCAAATAAGAACACCGCTGTTCAGCTGTTGATATTGTACTAGATGCAAACATTATAGGTTTTAGATCACCATCTATTTTGTGGCTCAATACTACTTCAACTCCATACCCACTAGCATCACAAGTAATAACAATTGGAAGGCGAGGGTCATAATGAGTTAATACATCATTTGACATTAGTAACTTTTTACTCTGCTGAAAAGTTTGTTCAGCTTCCTCAGTCCATTCAAATTTCGTGTTTGCTTTGCATAGGTCATATAATGGTTTAAGCTTTGTAGACAACATACTTATAAATTTATAACTACACTTGATTTATAAAATTTACATTTACTACCATTTATTTTTATGTTGTATTCCTCTAATCTCTTGCTTGGTATTTCTTGTTTAGATGCAGTCATTAGAGTTTTATAATCTACATATCTAATGTTTGAGATCTTTTTGCGTAGGATAGAGGAGATACCGCCATTCGATTTGTCAAGTGCTTTTCGCATTATATATTTCCCATAAAGTTGAAGAAACTGGACGATAGAATACATCGTTAAAAAAGTTCCCTACTTATTTTAAAAGCCTTGGACTAAATTCTTACTCTGGTGTTATTATATAGTATAGACTCTTCACCAGAGCTGAGAGGTAACTCTCAGCTCGTCTAGAATTTTTCACAATTTTTTTAGTTTATACAGTCAAATGCCTTCTGTTAATTAAAGAAAGCAAATAAAAAAAGCAGATATAGGAATTTTTAAACTGAGATTTTTGAATGAGCTGCCATCTATTTAAAATTTGCTTCCTTATGCTCTTACCCTTAACTTAGGCCACTTGTTCTTGTGGTATTTGTCTATCCAGGTATATAACTACTTCTTTTTGTAAATAGACAACAATAATAATCTGTACCTAATATGGCATGTTTCTTCACAAAATCTCAACATTTCCTGTGGGAGTATTGATTGCCTGGGTTAACCATAAAGCCTCTGGGTTTATTCTCTCTTTGAATATTACCAATTCAGTGTCAGGTAATAGGCTATTACACTGGCGCCGGGTTAATATTTTTTAATTAATTATTCTTTTTTAGTCTTTTCTATAATTGGAGACACATTTTTCAAACTACTTATAATAATAAATATACCTAAATGATCAGATATTATAGGATCGTAGACACCTGCACGCCGCGAAACAAGCAGCTAAATTAAAATAGAAATGGGCTGGACACAACGAACCTCTTGAAGATGGTAGATGGAACAAAGAAGTCGGAAACTGGCGACCGTATGATGCGAAGAGACCAAGAGGAAGACCTTTGATATCGTCATGGAGCGACGATATCAAAAGAGTCGCAGGACCAATGTGGAAACGCCTAGCACACAACAGGAATGAATGGCGAGAAATGGGAGAGGCCATTATTCGACAATTCGAATAGAAAAAGGGCTAGTAAAGTAAAATTAGTAAATATATTATCAAGGAAAAAGCTTGAAGTAAGTAAAACTCTTGTGGGCGCTTTTATGCAATGTGGTTAAGAAATTTCGTATTTCACAAACATGCCCTGTGTTTACTTCCATATTTAGGTTAATGTCCCAAACTATTATTATATTTTTATAATTTTTGTAGGCGAAATCGATTAAAGCATACAATTTAGCTTTGAAAACAGTAATATCTCCATTACAAGATCGATAAAGTATAATTATCGGAAAACGATTATTTTTAATTTCAACACCACAGAATTTAGCATTCAATGGATCACCAAATTGGTTTAAATCGACAGGCTTAAGTTGAATATGTTTAAAACCATAGATAGCTACACCTACATGTAGTCTACTTTCTTTACAATATGAAGTTGAAAATTGTCTAAGATAATTCTTTGTAAATTATCAGAGTTAAACCAGTGTTCCGAAACATAAAAAATGTTATACTTTTTATCTGTTAAAATTGCATCTAATTTATATACGTTATTAGTAATACTTTGTACATTGAAGTGAAACACAGAGCACCTTTCTTTAGTAATACTTTAGTTATTATAGTTATTGTTATGTAAACACCTACAGATTGTACAAAATGTTTATAGATCTAAAATAATTCACTATATTGTCACAGGAACAGTTTTGACCTAGAGCCTGTGGTAGAGCGTTTGGGATCTTGTAGCGCTGTCTTTCTTGGTCATATTTACTACAAATTGTTAAAAAGTGTTCGACTGTTAATCGGACGTTGCACTGATCACATATAGGTGGATTATTCTTTGTGAAAAAGTAGGAGTGTGATAATCTGGTATGTCCTAGACGTAATCGCGCAACCGCAATTTGTTCTTGTCTATTGCGCTACGATGGAAACCACTGAGACACATTATTTTTGATTTTATTTAGATTGGAATTAGTTTGAGACCACTCATTTCGCCACAAACACCACACTGTATTTTTAAAATAAGCTTTTAAGTCACTGGAAACACACGTGTCTATCGGCTCCGACAAATCACTTAAAATTTGAAACCCATAAAAATTTGACACTTCTTCCATGTTCATGAGATTGGGAAAGCTGGTATTTTAGCCACTTTTCAAAAGGATGTTTCGGAAAAATGTGTTTTAATGAGTTTAGAGAGCTAAGGGAATCTGTTGTGATCAGGGCTTTTGTAAGTGTAAACTCGTTAAGAAGTTTTACAGCACTTGCATGACTTGCATCTATACGAACTTTGCGGAAACAAGTGAAATTTTTTAAATTGTACAACTGATTGGTCTTTAAGTTTGTCTCCTGTAGACAAATATTATCTGAAGAATATTCAGATAAAAGAAGCTGTAGCATAGGGAGATTATGGAAAAATCCATCAATGTTCCATTGAAGTATCGAGTTGAATGTTGTTAACAGATTTGGAGTTAGATGATACTGAACAATTGTCTACAGAAGAGTCACTATCTAAGTCAGAAATCTCTTTCCCTGAATGGTTATGTAGTTTCTTTTGAAGTTTTGTAAACTTACTTTTTGTAGATCTATCATTTGCATATTGATAGCTGCTTTATAAAAGATGGAGTAAACCAGCCATGTTAGCTGTAAATTCTTTGACGACGCTAATACTGTCCGGGAAGCCTTGGACGTTATCAATCAGTAAGGACAATTGGTGGAAATTTAAAACGAATGGTGGGGTATGATTATCAATGAAATTTTCAAGAGTTTCCTGTTTAGATGGGACTTTAGATGAGCGCGGTTATTTTAGTTGAGCGGGTTTGGGTTTTGCAAACAAGTTTTCTGATGAAATTGACAAGTCTGAAGGAGGCGTGTCGATCTCACCAATACTGCGTTTTATGGAAGAACTTCCGTTTTCGCAATTTATATTAGAGTTTTCACTTAGATCCTGTGGCTTTATTACATTTGGAAGTACTGGAGCAAACTCATTGGTAGTGACAGAAGTCGAGCTTGAAGTTTTATTTGTAAGATTGGTTGAAATGGTTGTTTCAGAAAATTGTGGTGATGTATCAGTTGTACTAGAATTTTCTGCAGTTGTATCTAATGGAAAAGCAGTTAATCGATTGGAGGATATTGCTTCCGAAGTTTGTGAAAACGGTATTGTCGTTGAATGAGGTTGATTGAAAGTGTTGCTATGAGTGTGAGTAATAGTAATTTCTCTGTCATGGAGATTTGTAGGCGTAGGTGATATGCTCGGATTTGATAATGGATAGCTTGATGACTGCTGGGTGTTTGGTACCTTGTGTAGTGTACTTGTTGAAGCTGTTTAATTTGGTACTTCATTGTTTGACTCAATATGAGTTAATTTCGTTACTGAACTGTTATTGCATTGGGATGATATGTGTCCTGTATTTTTGCAAATAAAGCAGGTGAATGTACCTTGTGAAAAAAATATGCAGTAAGATGTTTGGTCGAAATTTATTGGAATATAATCTGGAATTGGTGATGTTATAGGGCTTATTTAAAATTGCCTCCGAAAGCTCAATATGTGACTATATTCGGGAAAAGTCGAGCTAATTTTCAGTGCTGTTACAACTTCGCCTAGTACTTCTATAGAGCCATGGTGTGTCATGAAGTTATCTACTACGGTTTTGTTTGCCAAATACATGCAGATTCTATTATGAGATAATCTAGATGAAAAAATAATATTTTTTGGGTTGACGATTGTGCCCAAAGGAATGAGATAATCATGCAGTTTAGCATTATCTATACAACTAAATACAATTGCTTGGGTCTTACGCGGAAAAGAATATAAAGCGGCTGATGCATAACTGTTTGTTATATTGGAACATTGATTTACTGGACCGGTTATATCGGAATGTGTGTTTACATTGTGTAAAGTCATTTTAAGCTACGACAGCGAAGGCCTTACTCCGACTCTGGTAAGTGACAAACCAATCGCATGCCACTATAAGCTACTTATAGCAGCTAACCTCACAAAATGATTGTACGGTAGTGTATATTTATTATTTGACGTTTTCTTTTCACAATAATAAAATAATAATTACGGATAGATGACTTACGTAGTAGTATTTAGTAGATAAACACTTTAATTAAAAAAAAACTATTTAATAAAACCACTTGTTTTTATTAAAAACTAGGAGCACAATATCAGTACAACTTAACCATACCTCGCCAGGGCCGGTCTCTTTCATCAATAATGTTAAGATGATTTTTTAGTTTCTCCAAAGATGTATCTGGAGACCAGTTGGTTGTATGATAGTACTTCATAGTTCTCTTTACAGCCGCCTTTAGTCCATTTTCTTTGTAGTTACTAGTGTCTATTGGAAAATTGTTTAGTTTTCTAAATGTTTTATTTGTCACTTAGTTTAACCCTTAACTACTGACGTGGATGTTTTAGGACGTAGACTCTGACATGCGGTATGTCATACCGTTGCCGATTCTCCTTTGTTTCTAATATGAATTTATCTTATATCACTGTATTTGTTTTTTAAATCAACTACGGAATGATTCTTCACGTTGCTGTAGTATAATATACTGCTACAAGTACTTACTTTTTCAAGAATATTATGAATGCATGCATAATATTAAAAAAAATGGTGGACGTTACTACAAAATCGTTTATAAACTAAATTACAAGAAAAATTGATTACTTGTGACTAAAAAATGATAAAATAATGTTAAAAGAAACAGACTAATGATATAAAGTTAATGAGAAAATACAATACAAAATTCTGACAATAACCAAAAATTACAATAAAAAAGCTAGTCATTTTGCGCGCAAGGTCCGCAATTTTTCTTTGTACACTGTAAGCACACTGCTTTTCCACAAGAAAAGCACACATAAAAAGACTTTCGCTTTAATACACTTGGGCATAAGTAACACGTCTTCCTTTTCTCAAGCCTTTCTTCAAAATCTACTTCTTTTTGGCGTTTTTGTCCTAGTATTCATTCAATACCACATAATAATTCTCTCGGAATTCCAGTATTCCAGATTTTCCAGTAATCTGATCCGTACCTATTGAATGGTGCATGGAAGAAATAAGTAAAACAGCCCATATTTCACAGGCTTATTAGGCATATACATTTTAAACCTACACCTTCCCTTAAAGCCGACCAACATTTCATCAATACAAACACATGTGCCTACGGAATACAGTTTTTGACAATTTGATATGAATATATTAAATATGTTAATAATGGCTGCTGTTGGATCTATCTTTTTTCTTCCTTCTCTATTCAGAGTGTTATCAAAACATAAACAGTTTAGAAATATTGCAAATTTTTCTTTTGACATAACACATCTGAATATATCTCTACCAGTACCATCTGTAGCAAATATAGAATTTATATCTTCGTCATTGGATTTGAAAGCTGATGAGTATAAAAGCAATCCCAAAAAGGCTGTTAATTCTATTTCATCAATTTCATTTAGTTCTGGTCTATTCATTCTTTTATAGTTTTCACGAATTGCACGTAATTTATTATTTGTCCATTTACGTATTTCTTGTATTATATCCTCAGAAATAAAAAATTAAAAAAAAATGATGAAGTTTCGTTTCTTACATCTCTGGACCGCACAGCTGGTACTTTTGTTACAAGGCTGTGTAAAGGAGTTCTTACATTTTTCGAGGGTGCTGTAGTAGACCACTTAAAACGATTTTTGCCATAAAAATGTGACTTACTATTATCATTTAAATGATATTCGTCTTCAGAACTTTTCGACTGCTCACTTCCAGTGTCGTGTGAACTTTCAATACATACTTCTTCGCTTGCATCGTCAACATCACTATCACTAAAATATTCTAAATTACTAGGTACTTCGTCAGCCCATTGAGATAAAACAGCCCCAAAATCATCATCTGAAAGCTTTACAGTTTTGCGGCTAAATTTAGAACAACTGGATGAACTTACTGTTCATCCAGTTTTACAACAAAATATATTTTCGGCTCGGTATGGCATACCGCATGTCATTGGTTAAGGGTTAAATACATTAGAACGTAAATTGGCAGCTTGTGCTTCATGAATTGCTGTTGCTACATTAGTAAATCTGTAATATATAAAATCTAAAAGTGTAACCTAAAAAAATTTAGGTACTCTTGTTGAATTTTATTTTATCCATTCCTAGGGATCCGGCATATAAAGTGAAAACAGTTAACTAGATGACCTAGCTATATAGGTATTGTAGTTAGGTGGTACCAAAAAGAATAAAAATAATTGTACGGTACATTGGACTCAAAACAGTTGAGAACCACCGCACTACAATAATTTTATTATGAATAAAAAGATGATTTTTACGATAACTTACTGTTTTAGTTTTGTATACATTTAAAATGTATATACTGCAACAACACTATACCTACATATTATTATTAATAGTTATTACTTCGTACTCCATGCAAACTGCAGGGAAATTACTCGTTTTGAATTAAATGCAGACCGAATTGTGTATACGTGACAAGCATTTCCATTTCAGCTTATATTTGGGAAATATAATCATTTGGGCTACTGTAACCCTCTATAATGTTGGTAGTGTGTAATGCAGTTATAGTTTTCATCTAAATTTATGATATATTGTGAAACACGCCAGTTTAATTTGTTTTGTTTATTGTATAGCTCTGTCAGTGACTAATAGATATGACAGATTCATAGTATTGTTTTTGTGATAAAAATCAAACATTTCATCATGTAAAAACATATAAAACCATTATTATTTTAAAGCTCCAATAAAATAATATGCACAATAATATCGACCCATGCAACGAAGACTATAGTCACTCAAAAAACGTTTTATTTGACTTTCGCAACCAGTAAAATATTTGCATGTGTATAGTAAGTTTACTGACCCTCACTCCTGCAGGCGAAAACTATAGTAAGTTGAGTTACTGTACTACGTTGCAAGAAAAAGCGGAAAGTATTGCAAGTTTGACTTAGTAAGGGTTTCACCGCATGCTTACTTGTAGGTTATGTTTGTTACATACTACTATAAAGATTTAAAGTAGCTGCTGAATTAAAATGGAATCAAGAACACAAAAAATTTTACAGAATGCAAAAAACTTAAGTGAAAAACAATCTTCTTCTTCTTCTTCTTAAAGTGCCCCCTCCTCAATGGAGGTTGGCTACTACAATTTTAAACTCTTCTATATCTTCAGCTGTTCTTATTAGCTGTTCAAAATTTAGCCATGTCCATTGTCGGATGTTTCTGAGCCACGATAGTCTTTTCCTTCCAAGGCCTCTGTTTCCCTCGATTTTTCCTTTCTCTATAAGTTAGGCATATTGGTACTTATTATTTCTCAGTATGTGGCCTAGGTATGATGTTTTTCTAACTTTTACTGTGTTAAAAAGTTCTCTTTCCTTGCCTATTCTATGCAGCACTTCTTCGTTTGAGGTATGCGATGTCCATGAAATTTTGAGTATTCTCCGGTAGATCCACATTTCAAAGGCCTCCAATTTATTTACGGTTGATGTTTTAAGGGTACACGTTTCAACTGCATATAGAAGAGTCGACCAGACGTAGCATTTTGACAAACGTAGTCGAATTTCGAGTTTTCTTCGAGAATCACAAAAAACAATCATCAGATTCAAGTAAGTTTAAACTATATTAATTTTATTTCTTGTTTTTTACTAACATGAATTATTATTTTAGAACCATAAGAACATTCGAAAACAGTACGCCTTTCTAGTACATGTACATTACAATCTATAAAATGACAAGCAAGTTTACTTATTTGAATCGTTTTGACAGCTTTCAAAACTTTCAAGATGATATTTAAAAATAGATTAGATAGTGTAATTTCTACTATTCTCGGTGAAACACAAAACTTAGACAAAAAAAAATTCTTAATACTGCATACTGCAGTTTTTGGTGATACACCAACTGATGCGGAAATAGAATTATTCTCCAAAAAAAATTAATCAAGAAATTGCAACCTTTAACGATATTAAGGATTATCTTCAGGCGAAATATATGTTTTTTAAAGAGACCGAATTACAAATTTTAGAAATGTTTAAAGCGTTAGATGTGAAAAGTAAAGGTTACATTACTGCTAGAGATTGCATTGAGGCTTGGAAAACTACAAAAATACCATTTTCACCAGAAAATTTAATGGATTGTTTTGATGCAGTAGTAACAGAAGGAAATATAGATTTTTTTTCTTTTAAAAAATTGTATCTGGAGTATAAATAAAAAGGTTTTTGTTAGGCTAAAAAGTTTACTTATGCCTGTAAAATTAGCAAATATTGTACCAGTGAATTTAGGTAGAACATATATGACAATTGTCCCAGAAATGACATTAAAATAGTAATCGGTGATCTGAACGCAGAAAAATCAAAAGGGAAGAAATATATCTACCGAACATTGGTAAATATAGTCTCCATAATAATACTAATTCGAATGGACACCGAGCAGTTACGTTCGTAGCCTCAAAGAACATGATGGTAGGAAGCACATGTTTTCTACACAAAAAAATACATATGAGGACTTGAACCTTACCTGATGGATTAACGAAGAACCAAATTGATTATGTGATCATAGATGCTAGACACTTCTCTAACCTTATGGATGTCCGCACCTATCGAGGCGCTAATATTGATTCAGATCATTTTCTAGTTGGCACAAAAATTCGAGCTAGAATCTCAAATGCGAAGAAGGATAGAAGTACCAAAACAAGGCGCCTTAATATTGAACTCCTCAAAAATTCGCAAACGGTAGAAAGGTTTCAAAACTATATCGAAACTAAATACATAACTAAAGAAAATCTAACAATTAGTGAACAATGGGAAATGTGTAACAATTATATTAAAGACGCCGCAAATAATATTCTAGGGCCGCAAAGAGCACCACTACGCAATGAGTGGTTCGATGCTGAGTGCGAGGACATTACAAGAAGAAAGAACAATGTATATAAACTGATGCTGCAAAAAGAACCCGAGAAAAGAACAAAAATATGAATATCTTAGAAGAGAAGATAAGTACATCCGTCGGAGATAAAAGCGAACTTATGAAAATAGAATATTGGAAGAACTTGAGGCATTAAAAAAGCAAACAAACAAGAAAATTCTATAAAAATCTTAATAATGCAAAAAAAGAAGTTAAAATTAGGATCGGAATATGTAAGGATAAGGAGGGGCATATATTCAATACAAAAGAAGAAGTATTGAAAAGGTGGGTGGAACATTATAAAGAACTACTTACTATCGAAGTAGAAGATTTAAATCAACCACCCCAGGAGCAAGCAACAATACACCATTGGAGCCTCCATCAACTCAAGAAGTGCAGGATGCAATAAAACACTTAAAAAATAATTAATCTCCAGGAAGTGATGGTATACCCGCAGAACTTATTAAATGTGGAGGTGCTACTCTGACTAACCATATATATAATATTATACTGAGAGCCTGAAATGTGCAGATTTTTGTGCTAAGGCAAATACTGGAAAAAACCCATGAATTCAATATCGACACATATCATCATTTCATATATTTTAAATCGGTCTATGATAGTGTCCTAAGAAATAAATTGTATGAAACCATGGATGAATTTCACATCTCCGATAAACTGATAAGATTGGTTAAGGCTACAATGCGTAAAGTTGTTTGCAAAGTAAAAATACAGGGCGAACAATCACAGGCATTTGAAACGCATGTTGGGCGGCGACAGGGAGATGCGCTGGCGTGTCTCCTTTTCAACATAGCTCTGGAAAAGGCAGTCAGGGATGCCCAAATAGACAACAGAGGAAACATTTTTAATGAATCATCCCAAATTTTGGCACATGCAGATGATGTTGGCCTAGTCGCCCGCACAACACGCAAACTAGAAGAAATGTATACCACCTTGTCAAATGCCCCAAAAAATATAGGCCTACAAGTAAATGAGGAGAAAACTAAGATAATGGCATCAACACCCAACAATAAAGCCACAAACACTGTTTATAAGTCTACCTTTGAAGTGGTGGACAAATTCACATACTTAGTCTCCCTGATCACCAAGGAGAACGTCATGATGGAAGAAATCAAGCGAAAAATAATTGGATTAAGTAGACATATGAGAAGCAATAACTTTTTGGCAAAAAGCCAAAAAACAAAAATAACCATATACAAAACCCTTATACAACCAGTGTTGATATATGGATCGGAGACATGGACCAATTCCAAGGCAGATGAAAACCTCCTGCTTATATTTGAACGAAGAATCCTGAGAAGAATATTCGGTGGCCACTGTGAAAATGGTGTTTGAAGAAGGAGGTACAACTATGAGATATATCACAGATATAAATGTATATTTGGTGGTAAAGACGTAGCATCTCTTATAAAAACAGGAAGACTAAGATGGGCAGGACAGCTAGCAAGATCACAGCAGAACAACCCTCCTAGTAGAATCCTTATGTCACAACCTGTGGGAAGTAAAAGTAGGGGTAGGCCAAAACTCAGATGGGGGGATGGTGTAGATGAGGATGGTAGAAAAATATGCGCAACAAACTGGCAACAGTTGGAAATGGATAGAAGTGACTAGGTAATAGACTTGGTTAGTGTCTTGACCGTATACACGGGTAAGTATCTTTTTCTAGTTTTAGGCCTCTGTTTTTTTACTTGTTTTCTTTTGCTTAGCGGATATTGTCTTTCTTAATATAAACCTGGAAACATTTTTTTTATTGTATAGGTACCTATATTACCTTATTTCCTTTAATATCTTCTTAATAAAAAATCTTTTCCTACAAGTTTATTTTTATTAATGCCCCGCTGTGATCAGAGATTTTGCTAAGATCGTTTCTCTCTGAATACTCAGCCTTATTTCTGATCAGGTTTTCCTTTGTATGACTTATCTTTGTTGTATGAATTTTCTAGCCACTACCGTGGTGAGCAATAAATAGACAACCACACTACCGTGCGGAGCAAGAAAACAGCCAACTACAATGCCTTGGGCAACAATCAACAATCACCTTCAAATCCACTGATGCATCAGAATAGAATTTGAAACCCATTTACCAACATGGGATTAAAATGATTGCCATTATATAGACCAGCAACTCCTCTTAACTCAACCAACAACCCCCGACAGCGGCTAACTTCCACAAAGATCGGTACCCTTCCTGAAGAACTGAACGACTCATTTAAAACGAACTAAAGCTGAGTACTTTTTTATACTAAAGGTCGATTCAGACACATCAGTCACGTCTCGTCACAGTGATTGCGCCGAACCGAACAATCCGTCATACAAAATATTCTTTAATACAAATATGTTGCCGGCATTCACACTCATCAGTTGACAAACAGTTTCCCAGCTGTCAGATAGTTGATAGTTCTGTGACCAAACAGGACCGGTTCGGCGCCAAGACTATGACGGGACTGATGTGTCTGAATTGACCTTTATTATAGTTATTTTTGACTGGCAACCGGCATAATATTTGAGTATCAGTTTAATTTATTTTTGTTTCACATTTATAATTTGAATTCTGTTTATTTTTATTTAATAAATAAATATACCTTTATTATGACTTTATAAGTTTTTTTATTTCCTTTACCTTTCTGGAATTGGTGTAGGAAGAGAATGAACAGGGAACAAACCTAGGGCTGAGCAGTCGGGCAGGACACCATTCTGATGGATGGAACTGTGGGCGTTTTTCTCTGGAATATTCATAGGGATATTCGAAGAATCTCTCCCCTCGTTTCTTCCAGCAGTATGGTGTTGCTTAATGCCCTGGTCTTAACCCTTTCCCTGTCCTGTGCATTACATGTGATACACAGGCATTATTTTTGAAACGTATGTGCATTATATTATATGATACTCAGTGAATAGTATATTTATAATGAAATATTTCTCCAAAGCGCATGAGATATATTCTTTAAGCATTGCTAGTCGTGTCATTTAAGTATATTTATGACCAAGCATATGATATTGGCTGTACCGGTTAAGTCTGAGAGAGGAAACTCGATTTTCATATTACCTCACGAAAAGAAAGGTATTTATAATTTGTGCTGCTATTTTATACTACTATTGAAAATAAAGTAAAACATGATTTCTATATTATTTATTGATTAAAAAAATGTATATAAATTCCAAATTTTGCATCACAAAAAAAAACTTAAATATATTTCTATGACTAAAAAATAAAAAGCAAAAATTCAAATTATGTTTCATGATTTTCATTGAAACGTGGTAGGCAGAATGATTTCTCGCAAATTCTACACTCCATAGATACTTGTTTTGCTTATTTCAGGGCTTTTTTACGATTGTGTTCCAGACTTATTTTTTTATAACATCCATTACACCGCCTGCGTTGAATTTTTCCATTTTCTTTGCGTGCAATGTTTGTTAGTTCATGAACTTTTCGAATGGGCTTTTCTATTTTTTGCTTGGTATCGATTCCAAGTAAAGATTCCGCCAAACATTTGGTAAATAAAGCTAGTTGCATTGGTTTATTACTATAAAATTTTTTATATAAGACCCAGCTATTAACAACTGCAATACTAATACATTCAAAAAGGACTTTCCTATACCATTTGACACTTTTACGAGCTATACTGTAGTAAGAAATCATTTGTTCTGAAAAGTCTATACCACCTTTAATCCTATTATAGTCTAAAACTGAAGTAGATTTTCTAATTATTTCACCTTTGCGATTTCTTCTCTCCGTTTCCTTCATGTCAGATCCATGTAACGTTGAAACCATATAAATTGTTTTCTTATCTTGATACTTGAATAGTCGAATTCCGTTAGTATTAATTGCACCTATAACTTGTCCTTTGTTTAGTTTCTCTGTTTTGACGTCATTTGGGATACCACTTCGATTAACCCTTATTGTTCCACAGTATTCTGTGTTTCTATTTTTTTAAAAAGTGGCTAATGAAATACTGCTGTACCAGTTGTCTGCTACAAGAGTGCGACCTTCGTCAAGTAATGGCTCAGATAAAGAAACAACAACAGATCCGGGGTGGTCTAATCCAGGTAATATTGTAGACGTACCCTGTCCGCAGTATATGGAAAAACTCCATATATATCCTGACATCTCGCATAACTTAAATAATTTTATTCCATATTTATGAGACTTACCGGGATTATATTGCCGAAATAGTAGTCTTCCTCGGTGAGAAATCATAGTTTCATCTACACTTATTTCTTCCCCTGGGGTATAGACCTCTTGAATTTTTGAAATAAACGACTTGATGAAAGCATCTATTTTGTATAATCTATTGTTAGGTTGTGCTGTTAAATTATCACAAACGTGCCAGTTTTTCAGTATCAAAGAGAATCTGTTGTAGCTCATTCCAATTTGGTAAAACATTGGATGGTAAAATAGACTGTCTCGTCGCCATTAATCTTCTATGTTCGGGTATTGGATAAGTCCAGTTACAAGCAGAACACCTAAAAATGTTTTCATTTCGCATGATGTACATTGACCCATTTTTTCATTCTAGAGGACCTTCTTAGTGTATGTGTTGCCATGTATTGCAGCGCATAACGATTTGTTTCAGTAACCATCAAATTGAGGATTTCGTCATCAAAAAATTGTTGGAATATATCAATAGGATGTACTGCATTTCCATTTGCCTCTGGAATTCTCTTTTTTAAACCGGAATTTCCAGTAAAATTTACTCTTACTCTCTCCTGAAAGTTGGAACTCCATTCAGGAATAGGTTGTGTTGGTGATAGTGATAGTGTTCTCGGACGCGACTAGTTCACGTTCGAGACGCATCGCCCCGCCCCTTATTTTTCCCGTTGGCCCCTCCCTGACCTGGAAATCCCTAATCGCTACTTCAGAAAGTATAAAATTAGGCGATTTTCAGGTCAATCAGTTCAGTCCTTCACGGGCTCTCCGAGAGCTTAGTGCTCTCGGGGCTCTGCTTCCCTTTTAGCTTTCCATACTCTGTGGCTGAGTATTATTTCTACTGTATTTTTGGTGTTTTATTTCGACCTATATATATTTGGTTATGTAAGAAATAACTTGCCTTTTTCAAGGCAAGACATCGAAGACAACAAACCTGATGTTTATTTCGACAACTATCATGTAAGATATTTGTCAAGTAAGAAATCTCTCGTCTTTATTAAGACGAGCCATCAGGAAACAAAACATTTTGAAGTCCATACCCTGAAAATGGACAAAAGTAGAAGAGCTCACGATGTTTTCGAAGCCCCTCTACAGAGCACACGGTGGTACAGAAGGTGGCAAGACCCTTTCCATTTACCCCGAGGTGGCAATAGACGTAATTGAATGTCTTCTTCGGAATATGAAATTGATGATGAAGAATCAATTGAACATTTAGAAGGCACATATTCGTCACTTGAATCACTAAAATTTTCTGGATTATGGTTTTCACTCTCGTCACTAGACTCGTAGCTCCTTTTTTTACTATGATGGCCGTAAAAGTGTGCCGGATTCATTTTTATAAGCTAAAAATAGAATAAATTAATAAACTAATAATGAAACAAATACGTAATAATTTTAGGTTATGTGAATCACATATGATACTCACATCGTATAAGAAAGGAACAATTAGAAAATTGCTTTGCGTATCACATAAGTGCACTTGGTTTTTGTGCTTACTATCTCTCATCTAATACCCACAATACTACCACAGTTCGAAATTTCAACCGGCAGAGCCTGTATATCCCCACCGCATTGAAGACGTACGAGCGCGCGCAATAAAAATCGGTTAGACAGGCAATGGGTTAATAAGATTAAGATGTTACAATAAATTTAGTAGTTATGTAATATTAAATTTTTAGAGAAAGTTTTTTTGACAACGAAAAGAAATTTTTGGTTAAAAAATCTGAATGAGTGGTTCAACGCCTCCAATACCTGTTTAACATTAGTCTAAAATTTACGCATATCCTTGATGATTAGACTATTACCTTTGGAACACAGCCGCTACTGTAGCGTTTACGCTACTGATTAACCCCTTAAGAAATTTTTATTACCCGCCTACGATCGATTTTAAATCGACATTTTTCCCCACACGCGCAGTAGTCGCTTAAAAAGGAAGATTGATCGATTTTGTGCGGAAGCAAAGCGGTCAGTTTTGGTCAGAACTCAACGCAGCCACGTCAACCGGTGAAATTTTTCACCTTCAAAGTGACGGAATTGGAGCAAGGAAAATAATTTGGGGAAGAATAAATTAATTTATATATAAAATAGATATATTAATAATAATAAGTAAAATTTTTAAAATCAATAATCTAAAGAGTTCCACATAAAAGGAAGATTTTTTTGGCGTGCTGCGACTCCATGTAAGTAAATCATTTCATACGTATTATCTCTTTATCATATAATCAAATTTATCATTGTATTTAGTATTTCTTTAGAGATTTATTTTTGAGTTCCGAAATAATTTAAATATAAAATTTCCTTGATTTACTTGCAAAGAACAGAAGGTCATTTTTTTTATATAGTTAAACTTAAATTCTGTTTTAGTCCATGTCGTTATCATTAAGTTTTTTGGGTTCTTTTTTACCTAACTTTTTTGGTGGAATATAAAAGGTTCTACAAATGTGGTACAGCTTTCTGTATTCTGCGCATGTTCTTTTCATGGCGCAAGCCTGTCATGTCTACGAAATGAACTTCGGAAATTTTGACATGTTGACATAACCTAATGTTTTAATGTTTTGGTGCAGTCAATCTATGCTGCTACACGTATTAAATAAAATAGTAAGTAAATCTGATAATCTTTTTAGATTCCGTCACTTCACTTGAGGATATTCTCTTCAGAATATTCCCTCAAGGAATAGTTATTCTCTTTATTGAATAGTTAACAACTCGGTTATGGAGTTACCGATTTCTCGGAGCAGATAGACCAGTGCCTGGTTTGACTACATTAGACTCCCTTGGGTTTGTCCTTACAGCCACAAACTGATGTAACCGTGCCAAGAGGAATTTTCCTATGGACTTATGGGGCTGTAAAGATAAGTTGTTTGACTGTGTAATTTTTGTTGTTGTTACTACCTATCTATTTTGTTAACTTCTCATATGCATATGATCAAGTAACTACATTTTGATATAATATAATTTTGATATTATTGGGAGAGGGAAAATATATTACATGTTTTATTAGGTTTTTAAATAGGATATACAGAGTCTGACTGAACTCATTTGTTGATTTAATATATATATATATATATTTTTAATAGAATACATTTTTGATATAATACAATTTTTATTTTGGGAAGGGAAATAAATTTCATGTAGTTTTTTTTTAAAACATTATATAAAGAGTATTGAAGACTCATTTTTTTGGATGTAATATAATAATTGTAATAGATTTATCAAGTTTGATATCTTTACAATATTGTAATTAGTATCTCATTTTAGTAGAACTAATTTAAATTTAAATGACTACCTTTTTGTGTTAAGACTTTGGCTACAATACGGACTATTCTAGGTTACTAATATTTTAAACTTTATTTGGCCAGTGGTAGTGATTATTCTCTTGTTGAGGGGCTATTTGGTCCTATTATATCTTTACACACCCACTACCACTGTTATTTAGCTTTGCATTATATGTAAATTGTTCATACATATATATCTATATACATTTTTTTATAAATATATTTATTGTTACTATTTTGAGTTTTATTTCAGTTCTACTAACCAGTATATAATATAGCAAGACAAGATTAGTATTTAGTATTTTGTATTTCAGGTTATTATCTCCAGAATCATTTGTTTCCAATCATTTGTTACTTCAAAATCTCAACTATCGTTGAGTTGGCGCCCTTCTTTTTCTCTTCTTCTTGTTCTCTTTCTATAAATTTATTCCCAGTGACCTTCTTTAGTTGTATCACATTTGATATTACCAGGTCTCATTTCGTTTCTTGTCTCATTAGCTCAGTATCCTTGCTATCTGTTTATATCTTTAAAGCCACAATCCAGTGCATTGAAGCTAGCCCGAACACTCACTTGAGATTTAGTGTCTCTTTGGCCATTTAAATTTGTTCCTCTGAGCTTAGCCCTATTTTTAGTATTTTTTTTCATCACTTCTCTTTCAGTTCTTCTGAAATTTGGAAGTTCTACACTTCCTAAAATCCAATACTCCCGGAGAATTGAGCGTTTCACTACCTGAAAGACTGTATTAATGATATATTTAGTTATAAAGTAGTTATATTACATTATATTTTGATTTGAAAAATTATTGATTTTTAAATTATAAGATTTGTATTCATTGCGGCCTCTATTGAAAATTTACGACCTCAAGCACTCGCCGTAAATTCCATATGAATTTACCAATATCGAATTACGTACATGATGCGAAATCCGTTATCTAGAGCATCACTCTAAATCGATTGAGAGGAAAAGAAGCATTTAAAATACTCTCATATCCGCTCAATAAGTGCCTTTTCACCTCGCTCAGATATTTTGAGCCTTTTTATAAGATAATAAATCTCGTGAAATGTCGCACGGATTCTTTTTAACCATTTTCTGCGTCTCGTTAAAAAGAGTGCCCTCAAATTTCCTGCTTCCTGCTGCTCGTTTTCTTCCTATATCATTTTTCTTTTGCAATTGTGTAATAATTTGTAAAATTCTTAGACTGTACATTTTCTTTTAATGGATTTTTTATAGATTGAGGTTCTAAATACAACAAAACAATTCTTTGTATTTTAGAAACACGAGCAATAGGAGAGAGTGGGGCAAGTTGTTACACGGGCAAGTTGTTACACAATTATTTTAAAACGCAGCAAGTATCATGAGTTGCCGATATTTTATGGAAAGTTGGGTCAACCGACCCGTCGCGTCGTCTGTGAACGGATATTGATACTCAAGTTAGACATCCATCATAGTGTTATTGCTTAGAATGTGGTTTCGGGTCTAAAACTGTACCGTTGTCAGGTGGCTTTTGTTTTTATTTGTGAGAAATTGGTAAGTAGTATAAATATGTGTATTATATAGTTTTGAAGCGTATATATTTCTCGTTATTGGCATGCTATTGTTAGTAATTGATTCTCAATATTTACCAAAAAACGTTGACTTAACCTCATTTCGTACACGTGAGGCCAGGTTGTTACTGTAACAACTTGCCCCGAACACGTTAATGTAAGAATATATCGAAATACCTACAATGGTTACAATATGGTTACCATAATTTATGATTTCACTAAAAATCCAATATTATGATCAGACATATTTTGTAGATAGTAATTTGTTTGTAATGAATAGCATACCTACCTACATTTATTTTCGCAAAGCATGTTAGAAACACAGATTAGGTTTTATTAAATTTTTCTATCATGAAATTGTTTTGGTTGTTTTCAGATAGCTTAACATGGTGCGAACGTATACCAAGAAAACCACAAGGGGTATTATTCCAACCGAACAATTTGAAAGGGCAGCGCAATCGGTTTTACAAGAACACTTGTCAATTAGGGATGCTGCTACTCGCTATGGAGTTAATTTTATGACATTGCACCTCTATATGAAAAGAAAATCAAACTTAGGTGCTGAAAACAGTAACAAAAACTTAGTCAGCTACGCTACGGCCAGAAAAATATTTAACAATGCTGAAGAAGAGGAACTTGCCGAATATACTGAGCATTCTGCTAAAATTTATTACGGTCTTACAACTTCTGATTTGAGAAAATTTGTATTTCAATATGCAACAGCCAACCAAATATCTGTTCCGGAAAATTGGAAGGTTAATAAATAGCTTCCAGAGACTGGCTATATGGATTTTTGAAGAGGCATCAAACTTTATCAGTCCGGACACCTGAAGCTACTAGTATGGGTCGAGCTACCGCGTTTAATCGTCATAATGTGTCACAGTTTTTTAACAATCTCGGCGAAGTTTATGATAAATATAAATTTGAGCTCCAAGAAGTGTACAATATGGACGAAACTGGACTTACAACCGTCCAAAGGTCTACAAAAATCATTGCAAAAAGGGGAACTAAGCAGGTAGGTGCTATCACATCTGGAGAAAGAGGTCAACTTGTTACCTTGGCATTAGCTGTCAACGCAACTGGAAATTTTGTACCTCCATTTTTAATATTTCCGAGAAAGAAATTCAAAGATGTTATGGTAGCCAATGGACATCCTGGTTGTGTAGGCACGTCTCATTCCTCTGAATGGATGACATGAGATAAATTTTTGTTGTTTATGAAACATTTCGTCCAGTTTGTACGATGTAGCAAAGAGAAACCCGTTTTGATGGTATTAGATAATCACGAGTCTCATTTGTCTATTCCGGTGTTGAATTTTTGCAAAGAAAATGGAGTGGTTCTTTTAAGTTTCCCGCCACATACATCACACAAGTTGCAGCCGCTTGATAGGACGGTATTTGGCCCACTTAAAAGATATTTTAATAGTGCTGCAGATGCATGGTAAAGATCTAATCCCGGTAAAGTAATGAACATTTACGATATACCTATCGTTCTTAATTTCCTCTTGCTGTTACACCTCTCAATATACAAAAAGGATTTAGTGTAACAGGAATTTGGCCATACAACAGAGAAATTTTTCAAGATGATGAATTCTTGCCTGCAGAGGTAACAAATAGGCCAATAACAGAAAATATAAACGCAACAGTAGTCATAGATCCGGCACCTATTGGCACCGAAACACATAGAACTCCTTCCCAACAGTAACCTTCTACAAGCACAGATTTTAACTTGGCGATAAATGAACCTGTCGATTCACCTACTCATATAACGCCCCAGGAGTTAAAGCCTTATCCAAAAGCAATGCCAAGGAAATCCAAACTGGGTCGGAAGAAAAGAACTTCCGCTGTTTTGACTGATACTCCTATTAAATCAGCTTTGGAGGAGGAAGAAAAGACAAGACAAAGAAAAAAAAAATGTGGGGGCAACCAAAAGAAACATATCAGGTGAATCAAGAAACAAGGTAAAAAGTACTGTTAAAAAATGTAAGAAACGGTCTGTCATTACCAAAAACACCTTCAAAAAATCAGATTCTGAAAGCTCGGAAGAGGATGAGGAATCGACGTGTCTGGTATGATTAGCTCCATTTTCGAAGTCCAAAAACGAAGAATGGATTCGATGCATTGTGTGTCAAAAGTGGGCACATATTGCTTGTGGAAAAGACGATTATTTTTTATATATGTATTCACTGCTCGTCCGATAGTGACTAGTTTAACATTATTGTAAACAGGTTTGTTCAGATTTTCATTTTTTATTTTATTTCATTTTGGGTTATATTTATAATATTTTTTGTAGCTAAGCAAGGGTTCTCTCTGTGACCACTAAATAATGTTGTGGGAAGTTTTTAGAATTTTTTTTCCATTGTAACATCTTACCCCATGGACTGTAACAATTTGCCTCATAGTGGGGTATGTTGTTACAATTTACAAGTTGAGTTAAATTGATAATAACAAAATGTTAAATATGATTTTTTAAATAAATTAAAATTAACATTATTTGTGAAAATGTATCAACTACCTTAATCCGATTTTAGTTTTCATATAAAAGATCTACTATTGCCCAAATAAATAATAGAATCAATTATATAACACCTTCCCCCTCTCTCCCCTAATATATTTTTTACAAAATTTATTATTATTTTTATATTATACGGTGTAGGTAAAAGTTTATGGACATAGTATAGTAGAAGTTAACAGGATGTCTAACACAGATATAAAATCATATTTTCAGCAAATAGACAAAGAAAACAATCATATTCCCCCTTTGTCTCCCCTCCACATTCCTTAGGCATGCTCATTAGTGTACGCCAAACGATTATTTCCTATCCAGCATATACGTTAGAAACAGCGGCAGGGTTGTCTTATTATATATTTGAATTAAAACATTGAATTTATTTAAAAAATTGGCGATCAGGATCGCGGTTATATTTCCATTTAAAAGTGGATGATGATATTAAGAATGAAATACTAATTGACACAAATATTGGTACAAAAGTTCTTAAATTCATTTCAAAATTTACAGATTCGCATTTTTATTTTACGAAATTGTAACCCAACTTTGAATAAAACAAGATAATTTTGGCAACATCGCAATTCGTCCATTCTCTTGAATAGTAAAATGCATACGTCATGCTATGTATTTTTTTTTGGAGGTAACTGCGTAAGTGTAAAGATAAAAATTAAATATGCCGACTGTTTATACAACAGAAGAACGGGTATAAATAAAAAATAGTACTTTGGGGCCAATTCAGTGCAAGAAACTATCAGTTCATTTATTATGGCTTTTGAAAATAGGCCAATACCTATAGAAAAACTGCATTGGCAATTATTCATCAATTTGAAAAGTTTGACTGTACTAATGGCAGATGTAAAAAATGCTGTCCATCAGATCAACCTCGCGAAAAGAAAATTTCTCAAGAACGAGAAATTAAAGAAATTCAAGTTTTTGCATTGGCTGAAGCGACGCCGTGTTCAAGTAAACAAATTTCTGATGAAGTTGATTTGAATGCAAAAACAGTGAGGAATATTTTAAATAGAAACAACTACCATTGTTAAAAAGTGCAGACAACTCAACAAATATTTCCTGATGATCAATACAAACGGATGCAATTTTGTGAAATTATGATGGAGAGATGCCATGCAAATAATAATTCTTTAAAAATTGTTTTGTTTACAGATGAGTCCTCCTTCATATATATATATATATATATATATATATATATATATATATATATATATATATATATGTTTTGTTTACAGATGAGTCCTCCTTCATATATATATATATATATATAATATATATATATATATATATATATATATATATATATATATATATATATATATATATATATAGGTTCTTGAATTCCTAACTGGAGCATAGAGCTTCAGTGAAAACGCGCCATCGGGTTCTATTTTGCGCTAAGGCCTTCACCTCATTCCAAGACTTTCCTTGTTTTCTTATCTCGTCCATGATGGATCTTCTCCAAGTTTGTACTGGGCGACCTTTTTTTCGTTTTCCTTGGGGATTCCACTCTAGGGCAGTCTTTGCAATACTGGAGTTATTTTTTTGGAGCGTGTGACCGATCCAACCCCACTTTCTGGACTTTATTTCATTTACTACCCTCTTTTGTTTGGTCAGGTGTAGTAAATCTTCGTTTCTGATGATGTTAGGCCAGCAAATACGAACAATTCTTCGTAGACATTTATTAACAAAGACCTGCAGTTTGTCTGTAAGGGTTTTTGTCGCTTTCCAGGTTTCACATTCGTAAAGTAGTACAGACATGACATTTGACTGGAATATGCGGATTTTTGTCCTCGTAGTGTATTCTCCAGACCTCCAAACAGGGTTGAGCATGCTGAAAGCTTGTTGCGCTTTTCGTATCCTCATACGAATATCGTCTTCTGTACCTCCGCTTTCTGTTATGACACTTCCAAGATACGTAAAGTGTTCCACATTTTCAATCTGCATGTTATTAATGGTGAATAGCGTGTTGTTTCTTGCATTTATTCTCATGGATTTGGTTTTACCAATATTGATTTTCAAACCTATTTTATTGGCTTCAGTGGAGAGTGTTTTCAATTGGTCAGCCACATCTTGGTACCTTTGTCCTAACAGGCAGTTATCGTCGGCGTATTCTAGATCGCTTAGGCGTGTGGTTAACGTCCATTGTATCCCTCTTGTGTCAGAGTCTCGTTTGGAGAGAACATAGTCTAGAGCTATGTTAAAAAGAAACGGAGAAAGCACGCATCCCTGTCTGACTCCAGTAAGTACGTCAAATTCGTCACTGTTGATCCCATTGTGTGTTACGCTGCATCTCGCTTCAGTGTACAGTAACTTTATGATGGAAATTATTTTATGCGGGATGTTTCTTAGCTCTAAAATTTTCCATATCGCATCATGAGATAAGCTGTCAAAAGCACGCTCGAAATCAACAAAAACCATGTATAGGGGTGTGTTCCATTCAACCGATTGTTCCATTATTAGCCTCACAGTATTAATGTGGTCTATGCAGGAGGATTCTGGTCTAAAGCCTACTTGATTAGCTCGAAATTCAACCTTGTTTGTTAATCTGTTAAGTATGATGGTCGTGAAGATTTTATTTATGGCGGTAAGCAAGGTTATTCCTTTCCAATTTTTGCATAGTGTGAGGTTGCCTTTTTTTGGAAGCCTAATAATGATGCCTTTTTTCCAGCCCGCTGGAATGCGGTTTGTTTCCCACACCTCTCGGATTATGGGGAGCAAAAGTTCAGCAGTTAGATGCAGATCAGTTTTAAGCATTTCGGCAGCAATGTTATCGATTCCCGAAGACTTGTTATTTTTCAGAGATTTGATAGCTGTTATTATCTCTGTTTTGGAAGGGGCGTCGCAAGATATACGCAAGTCTGTATTCTGTGGATTTTCGACAATTTTATCTGCGTTATCCCTGGGCGTGCCTAGCATCTCCTGAAAGTGCTCTTTCCATCTCTCTATTTAGTCATTTGTTGTAGTAAGTAATTCTCCTGTCTTGGATCTTACGACGTTTGTACAGTTGGGCCCACTTTTTGTTAGACGTCTAGTAATTTGGTATAGCTCTCTAGTTCTATTGTGTTGTGCAGCTATTTCGGCTTGTTTTGTCAGTTCTTCAGCCCATCTTCTTTTGTCTCTTCTTGCATTTCTTTTAACTGCTTTATTTATTGTTTCATATTCTTGTTGTCGGTTCGCTCTTTCTTCTACAGTTCTTGCTTGCAAAATATCTTTTTTTGCTATTTTCTTTCTTCGATAAGATTCCAAGTTTCATCTGATATCCATTCTTTTCTATGTTTCTCTTTTTTACCCAGTTTATCTTCAGCTATTTCTGTCAAAACATTTGCCAGATCTTCCCAGCTATCTACTTCACGTTCTCTTCTTTTGAGTTGAAGTTCCATCCTAAACATGTGTCTTCCTGTAGCCGTTTTTAATTTGCCTAGATTGTATGTTGGTCGTTTGGTGTTTCGTGTGATTGTGTTTTTTGCCATTTTGATTTTAATGGTACCGATTACAAGATGATGGTCACTTGCGATGTCTGCTCCTCTTTTGTTACGTACATCAAGAAGAGATGATCTTTATCTTTTTGATATGGCGATGTGGTCTATTTGATTTTCTCTTATATGACCTGGTGCAGTCCATGTAACCTTGTGAATATTTTTATGTGGGAAGATGGTTCCACCAATAACTAAGCTATGATTGGAGCAAAAATTTGTAAAGCGCTCTCCGTTTTCATTCATCACTCCCAGGCCATGTTTGCCCATTACGGTTTCTAAGTTAATATTGTCTTCTCCAACTTTAGCGTTCATATCGCCCATCACTATTAGTATATCGCCTTGGTTTACTTGTTGGGTCGTTTGTTCTAGTTGTTCGTAGAATATGTCTTTATCTTCGTGGAGAGATGTGTTCGTGGGAGCATAGCACTGAATCACTGTTATCTTGCGGTATCTGGTATAAAATCTGGCAATCATAATTCTATCATTGATTGGTTTCCATGAAATGAGGCTTTTTTTGGCTTGTTTGCTGAGTACAAGACCCACTCCGCTCTCGTGATTTCCATTTTCTTTACCACTGTATAATAGGAGTTCTCCTGTTTGGGTATGGTGTTCACCATTTCCCAACCATCTTACTTCCGATAGACCAACAAAGCTTAATTTAACTCTTTTACTGCTTGAGCTAGTTTAGAAATCTCATACAGAGTTTTAACATTCCAGCAACCAAATCGTGTCCGTGTTTTCGGTGATGCCAAGGTCGTCAACATTTGATCCATCCGGTTAGTTTCTACCAAAGTTTCAGTAATATGATAAAATTTAAGATGGATAGGTTATTGGCCTTCCGCACCCGAGTCTGGTGCCGGGGCTGCTGACTGTAGCGTCCAGACAAGCCTCAGGGGGTAGTGGTCCTGGAGGTGGCAACGACATTTCCTTCGTGCGACATGTTAAGGTTATACCGCCTATAATCGGTCAGAGTCCTCCTTCATAATTCACAAGAAACATAATTCATTTGTTGTACGTTATTGGTCTCAGGAGAATTCAGCTCAAAAGCCATTTTAATCAAAAATAAATAGAGAAAGTCCATAAAGTCTTGGGAACCCATCAATGAAAGAATTATAAAAATGGAGTTGAAACTACGGGGAAGAAGGATAATAGTCTGAGGAGTTTACGGACCAACAGATGATAGACCTAAAACAGAAAAAGAACAGTTCATGGAAGCCCTATAGGATCAAATAGAAAAGGTCAAACAAGACCAAGAACTTATTCTGACAGGGGATCTGAACGGTACAACAGGAAAACAACAAAAAAGTCAAAGAGTAGGAACATATGGAGAAGAAACGACAAATGGAAATGGAGAAAAAATAATCGAAATATGTGAAATAAACAGACTGAAAATAACGAACGGATTCTACCACCACAAGGATATCCACAAGTTTACCTGGACTACTACTGACTACTTCATAATGAAAATCGAAACATCGATCAGAGTTACAGATGTCAGAGTTAAAAGGGGAGCGAAATGTGGTTCTGACCACAAATTATAATAGCAAACATGCGATTCCCTTGGAAAACTACAAATCAATCAATAAGAACAGTGGTAAATGAAACTCAAACGCAGGCCAAAACGAAGTACAAACTACACTTGCTAAGGGGAGAATCCGTAAAAGACTTTTACAGACGAAGGTTAGATAAAAACTAGAGGAGTTTAAAATTCCACGAGGAAACTAAGTTCCTGTAGCTGGCTGTATACCATATATCACAAAAAAATTTGTTAAAATCCTTTATAAAAGGTATATAAAATTGTCTCAAACGGGCTATCACAAACACATTGCAAAACGTTTTCGGATTAAACAATCCATCATCAGTGCAAACGGTTGTACATGCTAGTAGCCACCAAAATATGTGGGTAAAAACCCCTTAAAAGTTATAAATTTGAAATTGTTTTACATTATTAGTGTTTCTAATTTATGATGGTTAAGTTACCGTTGGATAGGTAACATGGTGGCGTATGACTCTACATGAGTAAAATGGTCCTGAGACGAAGTGCCTACGAGGACCTGTTGATAACAACTCTCAACTCTCTGTTGTTATCAACAGGTCCTCGTAGGCACTTCGTCTCAGGACCATTTTACTCATGTAGAGTCATACGCCACCATGTTACCTATCCAACGGTAACTTAACCATCATAAATTAGAAACACTAATAATGTAAAATAATTTCAAATTTATAACTTTTAAGGGGTTTTTACCCACATATTTTGGTGGCTACTAGCATGTACAACCGTTTGCACTGATGATGGATTGTTTAATCCGAAAACGTTTTGCAATGTGTTTGTGATAGCCCGTTTGAGGCAATTTTATATACCTTTTATAAAGGATTTTAACAAATTTTTTTTAGAGGAGTTTAGTTTTGAGAACATAGACAAAACATACGAACATATAAAATCCTACATAAAGGAAGCAGCAGCGGAAGCCTTAGGTTGCGAAGAGAGAATAAAAAATAGATATCGACAACGTCTATCAGAAAGCACGGAAGAATGTATTAAGCAGAAGAAACAGTTATATCATAAATGGTTAAGCTCAAAAGAACAAGTGGAAATACAAAGATACAGAGAGAAGAACAGGGAGGTAAGAAGATTAATAACAAAAGATAAAAATAATAACTGGGAATCAACATGTATAAACATCGAACAATACATAGGAGGTACAAAGAACTCAGAATCCTGGAAAGTGATAAAGAGTCTGAAAGAAAACACATAAGAAAAAACACATTTTACTTTCATAAGCGAAAAACAATGGAATGATTACTACCAAGAACTCCTGACAGAAAAGCGAACAAAATTCATGGAAAAACAGCAACAAACAACAAATACAAAGGAACAACTAAATTTATCATTCGAAGAAGTAAAAAAGAACATAAAACAAATAAAAATAATAAGTCTGCAGGCCCCGGAGGGCTACCACCCGAGCTAATTAAATACGGCTCTGAAAAATTGTTCCATATGATACATACCATGTTTCAGAGAGCATTGGATACCAAACTACAACCTGAAGAAGGGTCGAAGCCCATATTATCTCTATTTTCAAGAAAGGGGATAGAAGAAAATGTGAAAATTACAGAGGATTAAGCATTTTACCATCTATATGAAAATTATATGGAAAAATAATAAAGGAAAAAATAGAAAAACAAATTCAAAATAAAATATGGACGACTAGGCAGGTTTTGCAGATGGGAAATCATATGTTGACCACATCTATACTATACAACAGGTAATAGGGAAGAAAATGACAAAGAATAGATTAGTCAATCTAGCCTTTATTGACCTAAAAAGGTATACGACTCTGTGTCCAGACAACGACTGTGGGAAGCCATGTAACAAATAGGAGTAGAAGATAAGCTGATCCATGTAGTGAAGTCCATGTACACACATAATAATGTTACAGTCAAGGTAGGTAACAAGTTTGAAAAACCATTTAAAACTACTAGCTCTAAGGCCATGAAAAAGGAAATGTGAGGGAATGGGAGTACCTATAAGGAACGACCATCTGTATACCCTCAGTTTCGCCGACGATCAGGTCATAATAGCACAAGATGAGGAAGATCTAAGTTATATGGTTCGAAAACTAGAAGAAGAATATAATATAGATAGCCTGGAAATTAACATTAACAAAACAGAATATCTGAATACAACACAAGAACCAACAAGAAACCTGGAAGAGGATGACGGGCGTGAAATACAGGGGACCGATAAATTTAAATACTTGGGGTTCATTATATCAAATAAAGTGGGTCAAACCAGAAACTCTATAAGACAACTGAATGCAATCTTATAGGAACGACACATAACAAAAAAAGAATTTATAACACGTTCGCAGCATTCTAACATATGGAGCAGAAAATTGGGTCTTAAACAAAAGCAGCAGAAATAAAATAAACGCCACAGAAATGGACAACTGGGGAAGAAGCTGCAGAGTTTCCAGAATGGACAAAATAACCAACGACGAAATCAAAAGACGAATGGAGATAAAGAAAGACACCTTAAACTACATTGAAGAAAAAAATTAACGTGGTACGGAGATGTCAGACGAACAGACCCAAACCGATGGATAGCAAAAATAACAGAGTGGAGTCCCATAGGAAAACGCAAAAGAGGTACACCAAGAAGATTCAGAGATGAGGTAGATGAAGCCATGGAAAGAAGAGGATTGGAAGACGGAGAGTGGGAGCACAAAGAAGAATGGAAAAAATGGTTGAGAACTGAAACTGAAAACTGAACTCTCACACTATGACACTGTATATATAAAAAAAACTTTAAAACGCTCAACGATATATTAACCACATCCCAATTCTTGCAACGAGTACATATGTCATCAATCTAACCTAACCTAACCTTACATAATTATTCTAATGTAAAAGTTTTAATATGATTCATATCAACTAAATAAAGATGTATTTGAAGAGAACCAATGAACCGATATTATGTGTTCCATGCTTATAATCCCTAGCATAAAATAAATCTAGTTTTTTGTTTATTTCGCTAAAGCGAGAAATACTAGACCTGAGTTATAATAAATCCTATTTCAAATAGTATTTTATCTCGGCACGTATATTGTAACAAAGTTAAATATAACCTGCAGATTTATGACACAGTCTTAAAATGGTTCACGACGGAAGGATATATCATGGCATTTATAAACTTCAACAGGTTTACTGTAGCTTATTTTAAAAGTTCTATCGTAAAATATATAAAGTTTAGATGTGCATTTGGTAGCATACTGTAAACTATAAATTTGAAACAACAAAATGTAACGTTTATACAAAAGTCTTATTCAAAATATATACTAAGAGAATAGTCGTCAATTAGAGTAAGCTTAATAGGAATTTTATTTTAATGTTAGATTATTTTGATTCCATAAATGTAATAGCAATAAAAAAAGAATAATCTTCCAATATTGTTTATGAGCCCTTAATAAATCTAAAAAAAACCGGAATTTAATTATAGTACACAGTGTAACGAAACTATTTTGCCTACCACATGTGGTATTACTATTAGGGGTAGAAAACGGTACTCAGAGTTTGTTAGGAGAGCTGGGGTCGTGGATAAGTAAATGACAAGGGGGTTGGATTGAGGCAACTACAAAAAAATGAAACAAAAGGGCCATGAATCTCTTGGGACAAACAAAACAAAAAGAAACAGAAAACGCCTCTAGTAATTTAAAAAGGACGCCACTTTAAGGTGCCTAATTATAACTATTACAACTAGTTGTAACTAGGGAAATAATTAGATTAATAAGACAAAACATATCTTTTTCAAATGAAACTCAAAAAAGGTTAGTTAAAAAAATAAACAAAATGTTAAGAAAAAAATTTAACATTGATTGTGTCTTACCACAAACAGTTATAAAAATAATGATACAATTTACTATATATATATATATATATATATATATATATATATATATATATATATATATATATATATATTAATAGTTACAGAGTTACAAGAATAGTTACAAGAATAACAAAAAAAAAAAAACTTACATGTGTCCTAGCCGTTTACAAACTCTGTTGCTACAAAACTTACAAAATTGCATGGAGGTTAACCTTTTTTTAAAACAAAACAAAATAATAAAACGAGCTGTGATAAGTTAATATTAATTTAAAAAAAACTGAACAAACAAAATAACTGCAGAATCAGAATTACTGCAGGCGACACAAATCTCTTAAATACTTTTTTAACCTCCTCTGTAACTACACATACTTCACAATTTACTTTACACTGCTACAATTTTAAATGAAAAGTGACAAAAACAGAAAACTTTATAAATTCGACGAATAAATTTGGATCCACACCTACAGCGACCCAAGTGAGAATGAGCAATTATATTGCCGGTAAAAAACGTGGCATAAACAAGACACTTAATAAGAATTGAAACGCGATTATGAATTTGAAAAGGCAGTATCGGGCAATTTAACGATCAAAGAAATATCGAGGAAAAAACGCAGCTGCGAAATAAATAAACAACTAGATGGTTTATATTACTTGAGCCGACCTAAGAAGGAATTGAAATATATTTCGGGTATTTTAACTTTTACGATAGGAACAGAGATACATTAAAAATATTCTTCGATTTTTCGAACATACAGATTGAACTAAATAAATTCGGAACATACGAAATATTATTTATTTCGGCTCAATTCTGCTGTAAGTGGTTGACCAACAAAAAGTTGTCAAATAATTATATTATAAAAATCCAATAATTCAGCGGGCTGCTGGATTCTGAAATCATAAAAATTGAAAGCTACACATAAATCTACGATTTTATTATGCTGTCAAACCACTTATAGTCCAGGAAATGAAGCATCACCTCGCAATTTTTTCGTCCTACGTGGATTGACTTGAAATTTTAACAAAAGGTAGGTAATATCCTAAGGATCAAAATCTATATCAAACCAAAGTGCGCCAAAGCCTTGTGGGTGGTTGCCACCCCATCTCGGGGGTGAAATTTTTTTTTACGTTTTAAATACAGGTTTCGATTAAAAAACTGATTCTAAACAAAAAATGTTCTATACATTTTTTTTTGTAAAACTGATATTTTTCAAGTTATTCGCGATTGAAAGTAACAACTTTTAGACGAAAAAATCGACGTTTTAAATCGATTTTTCGCGAATAACTCGAAAATGGTGCATTTTATCAAAAAAATTGTAGAGAACAAATTTGTAGCTTTTAAAAAGACAAATACAATTCATTTTTTAAAAGGCACCATCGTTTTCGAGCCCTTTAAACCCACCCCATTTAAAAACCAAGGGTTCCAAAAAGATTTAATTCACAGATCCTTGTAGCTCTTAAAAACCTTTACAAAATCGTTTTAAAAGAAACACTCTATTGTTAAAAATGAAGGAAATACGTTAAAATAACCAATTAATTTTTTTCCGGAAAATTCCATTAGTGTAGTACAGTACATTTCGGAGCATAATAATCTACAAAACCGGTATATTAGGTAGTGGGGCGTTATACATTCGAAATTTTAAGCGTTCTTATTTTGAAATCCCATACAACAGAATAAAAAATCTGCTCATACGTCTATGGCTTGGCAATGAAAATATCAGAGCAACAGATTGGGGATGGTATTCCAAAGATGGTTTGTTATTACCCGTATGCATGAACAAACAACCTGCACCCGATGAACTTTTAAAAATTATTTTTTGCCAATGGAAAAAAGGATGCGGTGTTTGATGTGGGTGCAGAAAAGTTGGTTCATACTGTAACTCTACTTGTTCTGGGTGCTCAGGTGAAGGGTACAATAATAGTCCACCAATAATCGAAGAAGACGAGGATGACATAGATCACGATGAAGATGTAATTAACGACGAATAAAATTAATATTATAATTGTTTTACCTATAAATGTAAATATTTCAACTATTTATGTAAATGTATAAGAATATATGGTGCCTTTTTATGTTGATAATTTTTTTTGTATTTAATTCTACTTTTTTCAATTTATATCTATTAAATTAGTTTATAAAAACTGCAATGTTGTAAAGGGGGATTTTCAAAAGTTGAAAATTTGCAAAATTTTGGCAAAAAATTGTTTTCACCTATAGCACTCATAACAACTGATTTTTAAGGGTTGAAAATGTATAAAATTGTATTTTAAAGTATAAAAAAATTACTATTTAACTAATCCAAACCAAATTTCACTCATCTTAAGATTTGTAATGTTATTTTACAATTTTTGAAAATTAGATTTCACCGCTAAGAACAATCAGGGTTCATCGGCATGGCATAAACTACAAAGTAGAGGGTGAGTTGAGCTTAATTCTAAATTTTTATGCAAATCGTTCCAAGGCGAAATCATTTTCTTCGCATTACTAATTTTTTACATTAATCTCTAACTAGGGTCGCTTTTTAAGGGTTGAAATATGATGGAATTTTATTCAAAAGCACAAAACTATCATTATTTAATTAATTCAAACCAAATTTTACCCATATTCAGGTTTAATATGTTATTTTATAATTTTTGACAATTAGGGGTAGTTTTCACCCCTAAGAACAATCAGGGTTCGTCGACAGGACATAAACTATAAAGCAGCAGGTGAATTGAGCTTAAATCAAAATTTTTATCCAAATCGATCCAAGGCGAAATCATTTTTTTAGAATTAGTATTTTTTTTACATTAATCTCTAACAAGGGTTGCTTTTTAAGGGTTGAAATATGATGGAACTCTATTCAAAAGTATAAAATAATCATTATTTAACTAATTCAAACCAAATCTTACCCATATTCAGGTTTAATGTGTTATTTTATAATTTTTGACAATTAGGGGGAGTTTTCACCCCTAAAACCCTTCAGCGCACTTTGGTTCGATATAGATTTTGATTCTTGGGCTATCACCTACCTTCTGTTAAAATTGCAACTTAATTCATGCAGGGCGAAAAAATTGCGAAGTTTTAACTTTTTTCGAGCTTCATTTCCTGAACTATTATCGCTTCCTTTACGCAAACAACTTGTTGCGAGACAGATAGTTGAACGATATTTTATACAATGTCTATACCCAGGTATGGATTTAATTTTGTCCAAGTTTCATATTGGTTCACTATTTCAAATGCAGTTCAAACAGACATATATTAAATTATATGATCCGTTTTAAATTCGTTCAATCTGTATATGAGGGAATTTCAATTTATTATCACATTCCTCGATAACTACCGGTAGAAGAGGGACGATACGTACATAGTATGTGTATTTTTGAACCTTTTTTTTAGTGCATATTAAAAGTGAACTTACTATAATGTTATTATAAAATGGGATTACAAAAAAAAATGAACTCTGGGGTACATCATTTAAATAACTTTTAAATTATTTAATGGATTAAGCTGGAATTTTAAGGGTTTGTTAAGCACTACAAATTCTCTCTTTGAGAGTAATCACAAAAGTGTCAGTTAATTTTTGCAAATTCTATTTCTTAATAAATAAAATAATTATAAGTACAATTAATACAATTTTTAAACAACAGCACAACTAGTACAACGATTAGTGGAACTATGCTGGGCCGTCGATGAAGACCAAAGAAGAGATGGATAGGCGAAGTGAGAACCGATGCTTGGGAAGATGTGCTTGGAGACGGATGCTGTGGAAGGCTATGGCCCAAATTGTCCGAATAGGAAATAGATAGATATATTTTTAATAGTAAGTGATAATTCGAAATAATTTGTAGTACTAATTTGTTAAAAATTAAAAAAACCCACCGAAATTTCTGCACAAAAAGTTTAGGTTTGCTTACTATATGAATATATATTATGTAAAAACCACGCCAAATTTCTGGCTATTAAGATGTCCTGAATACGGTTAAATTTTGCTTATTTTCCTGCGATAAAAAGCGGTTCTTCGTATGATTTCTACATTAAACACAACTTCTATGCACCCCCTTAGCTGCAAAATATAGACACTTCATTGGGATTGTTACCAACCTTCAGTGAAGATAGTACCAAACGAAGAAGACATATATCATAACCGCTATACTTCATCCACAAACTACCACGTATGGCTGACAATACGAAACACATATAAGAAAATTTCTTTAATTTTCAAGACTTACATCTAAATTCGAAAGTTCTTTGAATTAAAATTTATCAACACAAATATATGTTGTTCTTCTAAAAATCTTCGCAGTCTTCTTGTTCTTCCGCTTCTATCTCACTGCATTCTTCTTCCCAATTAACTACATCTTTTTTCTCTCCATTTACAAATAAGTCATAAATTTTTCCACCATATTTTCCTACGTAATTACCCAACACAATTCCTAGTACCAGAGCTCCAACATCATACAGAAATTTGGCCATTATTTAGTTTTATGGAATTAGATATTTCTGTCATAATAAGGATGTCAGGTAACAGTAAATATCAAAACTGTCATTGTCAAATTATATTTTTTGGTTATTTTGGTATTCAATTGAAGATTAACCATTAACTGTCAAAGCATTTTACCAAAGAATATAGACACATATAGAAGGACAGTTCAAATGGGCGACTTGGTTACGGTTTATACTTCAAAACACTCCTTAAGAGGGTGACTGAATAAACTAAAACCGTGGCCGTCGGTTTAAAACCATAATGAAAGATGTAAATAGGAGGAAGTGGGAAAGGAGTACGAACAGAGCTATTTATTTAATTTATGCATCTACGCCTAATCAAATTTCGATGACATTCATTTGTAAACTGTCTTTTTTTTTGTTTTTTTTTACAATAAATATTTATTTTTAAAGTACAGTATACAAGTAATTACTATTTAACCGGAAATAAGCTACAATTAAAGATAAAAATTATTTAAAATAAAAGTTATTATTTTCCAAAAGTTGTTGGACACATTCCTAAATGATATAAACGATAAAGAAGAGACAAGAACATTTACCATGGAAAAGGAATATAATATCACGCTACCTTTCCTGGATGTTTTAATCTCTAAGAACGATACTGGATATGAGACTCAGGTGTATAGAAAACCAACACACAATAATAGATATTTAAATTTCAAATCAAATCACAATATTAATGTAAAAAAAGGAATAATTAAATCCTTATACGATAGAGCCAAAATTACTTGTTCTAACGAAAATTCGTTCTTGGAGGAGAAACATTTGTTAACATCTGTTTTAATAAAAAATGATTATCCTTTATCGATTATCGAGATCCTACAGCATACACAAGGAATAATATGAGGAAAATAACAATACCGTACATAAAAGTATTATCAGAAAAACTTAAAAGGATAGGAAATAAATTAAACATTTCAACAACATTCAAAACAACAAACACGTTGAGATCTATTTTGTCCAAAACCAAATCTAACAATGAACAAGAAAGGACAAAGAATTGCATTTATAAAATACCTTGTGAATGCGATCAGTTTTATTTAGGTGAATCATCAAGGCCATTAAATGTTAGAATAAGTGAATATCAATCTTATATTAAAAATAAAGAATTTGATAGATCTCAAATATGTAAACACGCATGGGATAATGAACATAGGGTTCAATGGAATAATTTAAATGTAGTCCTAAAAGAAACGAATGGTAAAAAAAGAGAAATCATAAAAGCGGCTCTAATTATGCTAAAAGAGGCCAATTGTGTCGGAAATTCCTCGGCAGAATGTAGTAGGATCTGGTTACCAATATTGAAAGAGGAAGTTATTAATAAGAAAATACCAGTATTAGTAAGTCAGTAACATATAGAGGATACATCATTTATGTTTTTTAAATAACGTAACATATAAAATCAGAATTTTGATGTTTGTTGAAGGTAAACTAAATTCACGAACAAATACTTACAATGTCGGGATAGTATTATGAGGTTTTTTTTCCTGGTTTTCCCTCATAATTTACTATGGAATCACTAACAGGAGAATTTTACTGTTATCTTGTCATGTGTTTGTCTTTTTAAAGACGAATTACATGCTATGATTTTTTCTGACGGATATTCTCAAGTTAAAGTTGATTTCATGTAGGTAATCGAATGAACTATCTTATAAGTAAAGTCGTTCCAGGAGTGCAACTCAACAATATTGGCAATATCATTTTAAAGTCGTCTACTTTAAAATGTTTAATGTATGTCTGAATTGTCAATATAAATGAGTCAGATAAAATTAAATTATTAGAAGAATTTTTCACTATGTAACAAAAAACAAAATTTGTTTAATTTACTGTTTGTATTTTGAGAACGATTTCCGAAGTGGAAATTGAAACGTTAATAAACGTATTTTTATATTTAATTGTGGCTTATTTCCGGTTAAATAGTAATTAATTTAAAATGCCACAAGAAAATAGCTTCAGAACAGTATACAAGTAAGGTATATTTTTAGGTACGATATTTACAATATTCAAAATATTTATTTGTTTATTACATGTAAATAAAATTTTAAAAATTTTAATTAAAAATAGGTTTGTTCTAACACTACGAAAAACCGTCACATAGTTATGATACTGTTTTCCTGCCCAAAAATTTACGAAACATTTAAAAAAATTTCAAAATTTTTCAATCAAAAATTTTATTTTCTCAGGACTTTTTAGACAATTTTCCAAATTATTTCAGTAAACAATTGTCCTGTTTAAAAAAGTATTCAATAAAAATTTTTACTTATTTTTGAAATTTTCCATTTCGTCGAAACTTCCAATTTTTACCACTTGTTTTGCATCACGCCAGTTTTCTCTAGAACCATAAGCTATGATATCCATTCCAGTTGCTATCACGTGTCTAGTGATATCAGTTTTGTTTGAGATCCAGGAAAGTGCACTCTAAAAAGAAATTTCAGAGTCTCTTCACAATTTAGAGTGTATTCACGTGACTAATTTTGGAGCGAGGGAATACCTATCTAGGGATCTTTTGAGAAAACTTTATGGAACCTTGACATTTCTGCAGTCTGTTTTATGTCCCAGCAATATCCTCCATGATTCTCTTTTTGCCCTTCTAAGTTGTTTTATATTCAGTCCATGCTTTGCAATAATCGCCCTACTCACCAGATCTTTTGGGGCAATTAAATTTTCGTTTCACTTCTGTCCTTTAATTTGCAAGATTATCATTTCACAAGGGTACTTTCCCGTTGAAATTCCTCACTATATAAGACAGTTATCTTTAAGCGCTGATATGACAATAAAATGGTACGACAGCCATTTCTACGTTCAATCTATGCCTTATCGTCCCTTTAATCTTACCTTAACAATATTTCAGTCCTGCTTGATATGCTTCCCAATTTGTTTTAGAGGATTACGATAAGTTTCCTTGATATGCTCATTGCCTGTCTTGATGGTCTGAATAAAACACCTCATCTAAAGCATGTCATTTTTTAATAGTTTGGTATTTGTACTGCTCCAGGTCAGGTGGTAGGCACTCATATCACAGCCAACGATTAATTGCAGTTCATTTGTCATGCAATCTCTAACTACCTGTTCCAACTCCTTTGATGATTGTTCGGGATGATCATATGGGAGGTATGCTGATCTGAAAACTATCTCCTTTATAACTGCTCCTCTGTAACTTTTATCTTTACTGTCGTTCAGTCTGTGAAACAGGGATCACAACCATTTCCTTGTTAAGGTCTTGATTTTGCCTCTTTAGACGGGTCCTGATAGTTTCTTCATCAAGTTTTTTTCTTGGGGACGTGGGTGAGGACCATCGAACGCTTGGACATATTATATTTAAGTTTATTCCCTTTCACGGGCCCTCAATGGTCTTCACCAGTTCAGTCGTCCATTTTTGTGTATACTCGTTAACACAGTTCACCCACGGGGTCCCTTCGCTAAACGATGTTTTATGGAACTGCAGAAGTTCATTTTGACCTTAGATATATATAAGGTTCTTGAACTCCTAAGTGGAGCATAGTGCTTCATTGAAAACGCGCCATCGGGTTCTATTATGCGCTAAGGCCTTCACCTCATTTCAAGACTTTCCTTGGCGACCTCAGACAGGAGCCTCATTAAGTGCTTGCTTGAGTGTGTTAATGATCAAATTTGCTTGAGCCCGATCTAGTTGAGAATCAAGGTGGTGTCTGTGTGCTACTACCATTCTGAATACTTTTGTCAGAGTGCTTTAACACCTAGTCTGCTCGTTAGAGCACCTTGGTTTGAAGGCCAAGAACTTTGGCCAAGGGGAGAGAAACGATAGAGGTGATAGACTTATATGCTTCTGCCAGGAATATAACCTGCTGTTAAGTAATGCACTCTTCAAGCTCCCCAAACGTCGACTTTACACATGGAAATCCACCGCTGACTCACCTGACAACATCATAAGGAATCAGATAGATTATATAGCAGTACCAACAAGATAAAAAAACATGGTAAAATTATCAAAAACGTACCCTGGTGCCGATGTTCCTACAGATCACAATCTGTTGGTGTGCAGAATGGTCATGAGAGTAAAACGGCTCGAAAAACGATCTTATTTAAACACAATTGATATTAAGAAACTCACAAACCTAGAAACCAAAATAAAAGTACGAGAACAACTAGGAAAGAAAATAAACGACATTAACGAGAACACGTTGGACATAATAGAGAGATGGAATAAATCGAGGGAAGTAATCCCAACAACATGCGCGGCTCTCTCTAAAGCGTGACAAACAGAAGAAGAAAGAATTGATGTCTGATGAGATAATGGATATGATGGACATAAGACGTAAATTTAAGAATAAAAATGCAGAAAAATACCAGCAGATCCACAAAATCATAAGAAGGAAAATTCGAGAAGCCAAAGAAAAATGGTTTTCCAACGAATGCAGGGAAATAGAACAATACTAACGGAAATACGACAGCTACAATATGCACAAAAATAAATAAACTCAATAACAAATAACAGGAAATTCAATAAGTCACAAAACAGCATAAAATATAGCGATGGAAATCTTATCTCGGAGCCATCAACGATCTTAGACAGGCTTCCCTGTCCTTTGTAATGTAACACTGAATTCTCCCTAATTTGGATGCAATAATAATGAAAGTTATTAATTTAATTGATGGATTCGACCGTTACTTGATGGAAATTCATTTTATTTAACAATAAAACACTGAAAACTTTGTTTTCAAACTTCCACAAAATTTATTTTAAATATTATCACTACAGCTGTTTCGGCTGATTGCCTTTCCCAAGCCAAAATAGATCACTTGAGAAAGGCAATCAGCCGAAACAGCTGTAGTGATAATATTTAAAATAAATTTTGTGGAAGTTTGAAAACAAAGTTTTCAGTTTATTAAACTGTTTATTCGGGCTGTTGGGCCGTTTTATCTGAAAGATTGACCACTGTTCTTTCTGTGTTTTGTTTTGATTCTACCTCCTTATGTTTGGTTAAGCGTTCGTATTTGTTTTTCTGGCGTTCAGTGTTCCTTTCTAGTTCATTTTCCATTTTTCTGTAACAAATGGATTCAATTTTATTCCAATCTTCATATTTCAACCTGCTGCTCAAAACGTAAAACAAATCTAGAAGCTCCTTGTCAACCTTCGCCAAATTTCGTCTGGTGTCATGTATTCGTTCTCGTAATAGTGCTTTTTCCATGCGTGTATATATTCTATTGGCTTGACTTGTTCTGATGGATCGATTTGTTCGTAAGAAGCTCGGTAGTACCCCGTTGTCTCGACATCGAGATAGAAAAGCTAACGACGCAAGAAGTTGAGCTTTCTTCTTCCGTAGACAATCTAGTCTTCTGTAGTATGTAGTTACCTCCTCCCCGTAGAGGCGACTGATAAATTGCGTTAGGCTATTGTGAGCTCCATAGGATCTCCGTCTTACAGCCTTGCAAAACATCTGGCCGATATTTTACAACCACATATAGGAAAAAACGATGCCTTTGTAAAAGACTCCGCCCATTTTATTGAGAAGATCAAAGGAATAACTTTGCAGGAATCTGACATTCTTGTTAGTTTTGATGTGGTTTCCCTATTTACAAGAGTCCCCCTAGAAGACGTTCTGAATTTAATTGAGGGACTAGTTTCCAAGGATATGGTGGAATTATACCGTATTTGCCTAACTACCACATACTTTTCATGGGAAGACCAAATTTATGAACAGATGGATGGAGTAGCAATGGGAAGCCCACTAAGCCCGGTCGTAGCCAACCTTTTCATGGAGCATTTAGAGAAGAAGATAATGGACTCAGCATACAAGCCTAGGGTATGGTTCAGATACGTTGATGACACCTTTGTGATTTGGGGTCACGGGGCAGAAAAACTAAACGATTTCCTGGCTTATATAAATACACTACATCCAAATATTCAATTTACGATGGAAACAGAAAAAGCTCAACAACTAGCGTTCCTGGATGTATTAGTAAATCGAAAGGAAGGTCACTTAGGACATAAAGTGTATCGAAAACCTACACACACAGACAGATACCTAAACAGGAACTCAAATCATCATCCTAGCCAAAAACAAGGTATCATCAAAACTTTGGCAGAGAGGGCGAAGAGAATTTGTGAACCACAACATCTCCAAAGTGAACTTCTTTATATTGAAAAAGCGCTCACCTCTAATGGGTACACCAGAAGGGAAATACACAAGGCGATGAACAACGTATCTAGAAGAAGGGACGAAGAAACAGAATGTAAAGGGAAAGCGTTCTTGCCCTATATATCGGGGGTAACGGACAGAATTGGGCGAATACTCAAGAAAGCCAACATAAAGACCATCTTCAGACCTACAAAGAAGATCAAGGATTGTTTAAGATCGGTAAAAGATAAACGCGACCCATTAGCAACGGCCGGAGTATACCGAATACCATGCACATGTGGAATGGTATATGTGGGAACCACAAAAAGACACACCAACACCAGGATAAATGAACATAAAAGCCATTGTCGTTTAGGACATATCGACAAATCTGCCGTTGCCGAACACGCTTTGGGAAGCGGAGAACATCGAATACTATTTGAAGAAACACAGATGCTGGACAAAACTTCACAGTACTACCCACGGTTATATCGGGAAGCGGTGGAAATATACAAGCACCCAAACAATTTCAATAGGATAGAAGAAGGACTAAAAATCAACAAAACATGGATACCAGTATAAAAATCCACAAACGCCCTTCCCGCCAAACACGGAGATAGAAAAGCTACTATAAACAACGACACGCCCCCTCAAGCCGAAACCAGTGGAGGGGAGGCGAGTGGGAATTATAAATATTGCCTCCGTAGTACAACGCGTCGTCAGTTTCTGCTTACAAGCGAAGCATCAACATCTCCAGAAGATGCCAACCCCTAGTGTTGGCGAAACGTCGAGAACTAATCTCAACAGAAGACAACGGCCCAACAGCCCGAATAAACAGTTTAATAAGTTAGACGATGGCCGTGAAAGCCTAACGCAAAGTTTTCAGTGTTTTATTGTTACAGTTATTAATTTCTTAGTGCCGCACTAGTTGAGATTTAAAATGTATTTAAAATTATAAATTTTTGTGTGATCTTTCATAATATTGCGGATTAAACGTATCTCATTTTTTTCATTTTAGAAATCCATTTAACTAGTGTATTTAATCTATGTTTAAATAGTTGACATTTTAAAAGTTCCTCACTTATTAACTATTCTGATGTTTTGGCAACGCTGTAGGGTTCTGACGTCATATATTTTGAATGACGTGCACTCACTTTCATATGAAAGAATTTTTCATATGAAAAATTCTATAGGAGCAATTGCAAATAAAATGTAGGGTGAACTTGTAGAAAAGACAAACGGAAGACAGATAACATAGAGACGACTAGGAGTGACCTATATTCATAAGATGACTAGATAATGAATTATAGGTACCTTGACTACTATAGGTACTATGACGAATAGAAAAAATTGTATTTTAACTACACAACTGAATGATAGAGGATTAAATTAAACGTTAAAATTTATATACAGTTTTCAACAAAATATTCAAATCTATATAAATACTATGTAAATAAAAAGTCAAATAAATTAGATATGTGAAAACTTCCATTATAAAAAAGTATATTTACGGTAAACAAATAAAAAGTCACATTATTTCTAAATCATTTGATTGCGTCCTACGAGCTGAAATGGCACGTAGAGTCTTTTAAAACAACTCTATCCCGGCAACAAAATACAGCAAATGTTGCCTAAACAAATTTATTGTCCTCCTGACCCACATATTCGTTGTTTTGCTGTTTTCATTTCCTTTTCTACACAAAAACAAAAACAGACCCGTCGTCGTTTCGGAGAGCGCGCAGTGTTCTACATTGCAAAAGAATGGTGGGAGTTTACTACGTTTATTCTAGTTACTTAATTACCAATGATAAGGAGGATTATATGACCGTGTAAAGAACAAAAGGTCTTTAGGTACATAGAAGTCGATTGGCAGAACAAGTGGGGAGTGAATGTATACAAATATTTTAAAATATATCAGTGTAAGTTGAGCAGATCCAAAGATGAATAAACTCCAAAGTGAATATAGAAACTAATAACAATAAAATTACTTTTTCATCTTAATCGCATTCAAAGATTAACCTTAAACAAAATTTATACATAGTTCGGTCATGAACTGTTTTTGGGTGTAATTTTGTAACAACAAATCAATTTTCTTGAAAATTTAGATATAGGTAGTATTTACAGTCGATCCGCCGGATCTTTGCACATCGTCATTATGCTTATTATAGGAAATAAATCAAAACATGTGTGTCAAACGTATGTCGGCTATAAGAATTATTATAAAAATTAGAAAATGGCTAATATTACAATTGATGTTTTATACTTCTTTTTTATTTCATTTATTGCATTTGGAAAACTGGGTACGTATACATTTATGAATGTGATTTTCCAATTTTTGGAGTCCTATAGGTTGTCCAATAACATCTACAGTAAATAAATATTTAAACCATAGTTATCAGAAATTAAAGTATTTTTATTGAATATAAGCAAATATATGGTGCTGACATATGGTCAGATGATGTTCCTGTTGTTGGTAAATATCGGTTTAGATTTAAGAAGGTTAAAAAAAGAATAGTAACAAAAATGCGATATGAGAAGACTAAAATGTAAGTGAACAAAAGAGACGTTTTTAAAGATCAGAGAAGAATATCTAATAAAATTAAAGAGAAAAAGAACAGTCAGATGAATGACAAGATACTGCAACTCATGGAAAAAAGAAAAAATCAAAGAACAACAAAAGAGTGTACAACAATATTCACAGACAAATAAGAACAAAAATTCGAAAGGCCAAAGAAAATTGGTTAAAATCACAGTGTGAAGAAATATATTTATTGGAAGAAAAACACGATACGTTTAAAATGCATAAACAAGCAGCTGATCTTTAGAAATTAAATACAGCTAACAAACTGCGAGATCAACAGAGAGAAACATCGTCACAGACAAAAATCAAGAAATTTGCATATGGACCAAGTGTCGTCTTCGGAATTAGTTAGCATAGGAATAAATGATACGATGATTGCAACTTGGTGCATTTCCTATAGTTACTAATATGCTATGATCTAACATTGCACAATATTGCGATGTTAGCTTTAAAAATATTTCATATTGTCCGTTGACGTAGTTTTAGCTATATTTAAATGATTAATGTCAATTTAGAGGTTAAAAAAATATATTATTCGTTATTGCTAATACATGAATTCTTACCTTAATAAATTGAACACGAAGGTAAGGGTTAGTCGTTATAACAACTGTTTGTTCAAAAATATGTATATTTAAAGTATGAAAAAGGATTGATTATTTAAATCAAACGAAAATAATTTATAAAAATATTACAAACTCTGTCAAAACAAAATTTCCAATTCTCATGTCAATTGTCAGTAGACGAATCAATCAGAGATCATTGTTCTATGCCTGTCTTTGTTCAATGCATGGTGTTGTGTATGGACAGGCAGTTTAAGTTAATAGCTTTAGTTTCTGTAAGTAGGAAAGAGACGTAGCATAAAAAATATATCGTGAATAATGTCATGCGTGTGCAAAGATCCGGCGGACCGACTGTATATAGGTAGGCCTTGTCCAATGGCCCGACTCAGGAAAGATAAAAATCAACAATAAAACAATATATTATTCAGAAAGTCAAAACGGTTCTCACAGATATGGTGTCGGGATAATATTAAACAAAAATATTGATGAAGCTGTAATAAATTTCACTACATACTCCAACAGAATTATAATCTTACAATTAAACCAGAACAAACCTAAAATAAACATCCTACAAGTTTATGCTCCAACTGCCAACAAATCAGAGAGCAATATTGAAACTTTCTACGAATACGTGGACAACATTTTAAAATCCATTAAAACGCAACGATCCGGTCACTACTAGATCACAACCTAGTAGTGACCAAAATTAGGCTCAAAATGAAAATAATAAAGCAAAGAACAACAAATGCAAAAATCGATACAAGTAAATTAAGGAACCCACTCATAAGGCAATGCCTGGCAGATGAAATCAACAACGGATTAATGAATGTTAAAGAACAAATTCTGCAAAATACTGAAACGGAGAAAAAATGGTTATTAATAAACACAGAAATAAATAAAAGTTAAAAAGAAATTCTAATACACACCAGATATAAAAAGAAGCAATGGATGACGGAAGACATTTTAGATTTAATGGAAGAAGGCGTCAATATAAGAACAAAGATAATCAGATGTACAAAAAAGTAGATAAACAAATAAAATACAAAATTAAAAAAGCGAAAGAACAATGGATATGGTTTTAAAGATATTTAAAGCATTAGGTACAGACGAAATACCTATAGAAATGTTAAAATGGATGAATGATGAAACCTTAGTAGACTTATTTAACTCAGTATACAAAACAGGACATATACCGAAACACTAATTACTCTCAACCTTTTGTGCTATCCCTAAAAATACAAACGCTAAATATTGCAGTGAATACAAAACAATATCACTAATAAGTCACATTCTCAAATTATTTCTGAAAATAATACATGGTCGTATAAATAGAAAACTGGAAGAAGGAGTAGATGATAGTCAGTTTGGGTTCAGAAACAGACTAGGAACCAGAGAAGCGTTATTTGCTTTTAATGTATTAGCTCAAAAAATGCATGGATATGATTGTTGATATGCACGTTTATTACGTTGATTTTGAAAAAGCATTTAACAAAGTAGGACATGAAAAATTAGTCCAAATTCTAAAGACATAAACCATAGACCATAGGGACTTACGAATAATAACAAACCTCTACTGGAATCAAAGAACACAAATCGTAATAGATAAAGAAATCAGTCCAGCAATTGAAATCAGGAGAGGAGTTAGGCAGGGATGTAATATATCCCCATTACTATTTAATGTATATTGTGAAGCCAGTTTTAAAGAAGCATTACTATCTCATAGTGAAGGGATAATAATTAACGGAAGATCTATTAACAATATAAGATATGCAGATGACACCGTGATTATGGCAAGCTCTGCTGAACAACTCCAATTACTCCTAAAAAAAAACAAACAGTTTCTATAAAAAATGAACTTAAAATGAATATAAAAAAGACTAAATACATGATAATAACAAAGAAAACTAATATACAAACAAACATACATTTGGGAAATGTACCGATAAAAAGGGTTGATAAATACAAATACCTAGGAACCTGGATTTCAGACAATAAGGATCAAACAATCGAAATAAGAACTAGGATCTGATCCTAAGGTTAATCTAATGTTTTATAGAGCATATACCAGGTCAGTTCTTGACTATGGTTGCTTTTTATATGGGTCTGCTACGAACACTAGACTTAAAAAATTAGACCGAATCCAGTACAAAGCTCTACGTTTGGTTTTAGGTGCACTTAAATCTACATCTACTGAAAATCTATTAGCGGAATGTATGGAACCTCCATTACATTTAAGACGTCTTTTTTTAACTGAAAAGTTTATCCTTAAATGTCAAAGTAATAACCAATCCTACCTATTGCAAAAAATATCTGACATATCTGTGCCTAACTTAGTTGACAAATGGTGGCATAACAAAAATTCTCCAACTTTAGCTATAGCATTTCCTAATGTTTCTTTCTATTTAGAAATCCCAGCTGAAACCAATTTTTTCCAATCTAATTTTAATATTCTTTATTCCCAAACCAAAGTTTATTTTCCTACTTTTGATGATAACAACGCCATTCAACTTCAGAAACAACTTGCCAAATTTGATAAGCCATATAGGATTTTCACAGATGGGTCAAAATCCATTTTGGGAGTTGGTTGTGCGGTATATATCCAAAACAATCAAGAACACATTAAGTTTAAATTAAACCAACAATGTTCCATTTATTCCGCAGAACTGTTTGCAATATATCAAGCTCTAGAATGGACTATTGAGAAAAGAATGTCTGATCAACAAATAGTAATCATGTCAGATTCAAAATCTGCGCTGTCTGCTTTAGATAATTCGCATAAGCATTTATACAAAAACAGTATTATCGTCAAAATATTAGAAAATCAACTAAAGCTACTCGAAAGAAATAATTCAGTCTCTTTCATTTGGGTAAAAGGACATGCTGGTATCTCGGGTAACACCAAAGCAGATTATTTTGGTAACGAAGCGGCTTCAAACGGATTAGAAATTAGCTGGCTCAATAGAAGTGATTTAGTCTCGCTGCGTAAACAAGAATTACAAGAAAACTGGGAAATTGAATGGAATGCTTTTTGTAACAGAAGTAACAACCTTTACACAAAAATTCACTCTGTTTTACCTAATGCGCCTTTTGCTGCAAGAAGTCATCCCAATAGAAGAGTATATTCAATGTTTGTTAGATGCCTTGTTAATCATGCTACTGTGAAAGCCTATCTTCACAGATTTAATTTAAGTGAAACCGAACTTTGTGATTGTAATGGTAACACTGATGATACCAATCATTGGATGTTCGGGTGCATATATAATGAAGCTGCTATTAAGTATCTATTGGAAAAACTGATAAAAGAACAAATACCTGTCCCTCAGTGTCAATCTTCCATTTTATATATCTGTCGTCATAATATTAGGTTTAACCAAATTTTGTAGAAATATTTAAAAAGGACTAAAAGAAAAATTTAGGATTGAATGTGTAATGTGAATGTGTAAATCTAGCTTTGTTCCCTCTTGTCTATCCTTATGTTATAGAGTTGTCTGTCTTGTGTTGTAATAAAGTCGCTATGAAAGGCACCTTAGCGTGAAAAGTATCCCTATATTATGTAATCCCTTGTGGGTCCTAAATATTGTTGGCTAGGGCATTGAATGGAACGAATGAATCTATGGTTTTTTATCAAGCTACTGATTCTTGTGATACTGATGTTTACATTATATTTTTAATTTACCTCTATGCGAAGTACTATTTTGTTAACAAATGCAATAGGTCAATACATCATTAACAAATTCAAGTAGTCAAATAAATTATCGTGGCTGAATGGATCAAGTATTCAAAGCCATTAATTAAAAAAAAGAGCTAGGATAGAAATAGCAAGAAATGCGTTTGTAAAAATAAAAACAATTCTCTGCAACAAAGATCTTAGAATAGAACTAAGAGTAGAAGAAGCTGGACATTAAAGCAAGAACACATAAATAAGTTACAGTCCTTTGAAATGTGGTGTTACAGGAGGATACTTAGAATAGCATGGACACAGAAGAAAACTAACACGGAAGTATTGCGAGATATGGGCAAAGAATAAGAAATAATAAACACGATAGTTACAATATGTGGGACACGTAATGAGGGGACAGCGAAATGAACTGCTAAGGCTGATAATACAGGGAAAGATAAGAGGAGGAAGGAGTATAGGAAGAAGGAGAGTGTCATGGTTGAAGAATTTTAGGGGACTGGTTTAAATACAGTTCTATAGAACTCTTCAGAGCAGCAGTAGATAAAGTAAAGATAGTGATGATGATATCCAAGCTCCTATTGGGAGACGGCAATTAAAGAAGAAGATATGGGATACCCCTGTCGCTTGAACAATTTGGGGTTCATTTGTACTCACTTGGTTTACAATATAGACAAAATATACACCTGTCATTATTTATCAATCAGGGTGCAGTTACACTCCAAGAAACAAAACTAACTATAGCTTGTTATAAAAACTAAACTAAAAGTTGTAACTTTACTTAAGAAATAAACCTGAAAGGAAATTATATAAAAAAGTATCCACTGTACCCCACTCGTGTTTAGGTTCGAAGGTTAAAAGTTATTTTTTTTTAATTATAAAAATGTACTTAGATAAAGATGTTCAAAACCTGCATTTGCCTGTTCTTCGCAGCGTATCAGAGTCCTTTGAACTTAACTTTTTTTTAAATTAAGGTTAAAAAAGGGTTTTAACTTATATAACATTGTAGTGCTTGAAATTTTATATAAAATGTGTTTTTTTAGTTTGTGGCTTGAAAAGTAGAAAAATATCGTTGAAAAACCAATTACACTATATTTTTTATTTTGGAGCGAGCATTTTGTAGCATTGGAAGTATGGATGGATTGTATAACTTCATAGAGAACAACTGTACCCGAGAAACATATTATAGTGTAGTATAAGTATAGTCGTATTTAAACATACAAGGTGGTCCAGAATTATGTACATAAATTTCTAGAGCTCACAGTACGTCCAAAAATTAGTGTACTTCTTTATGTACACTTTTTTCTTAAACTGAATAATAAGGGAGATACAACCCTTTAAAGGGGTGAATTGAGATTCTTATTTTTTTAAATATCTTCCAAAAGGTTTTGAATACGCAGTTCATATTTTGGGAGTGATTATAAGACATTAGGATAATTAATTTCATGTCACCACCTACTATATCCTATATTAATACAGGGTAGTTTTGGAGGGTAAGTGGGGGTTATTGCGTCACATTTTTTTTATTTTTACGTATTTTAAAAAAATATTTTAAAAATTGTTTCCTTAGACTTTTCTACGCAAAAAAGGTGCTCTTGTAATATTTCGATAGATATCACCGTTTTCGATTTATTTAAACTCGAAGGTATACATGTATTTTATTGTAAAAGTTACATTTCTTAATATTCATCAAGTATGCTTTGAAATTGACACTTGTGTTAGCAACAACACTTTAATCTCAAGTAGTCTATGAATTGTAAGTGACGTTTAATAACAAATAAATTATTTTATCTACACTTTTATTGTACTCGACAGTGAAATTTGTTTAACACGTCTCTTTTGCTATATTTTTAAATTTGTTTGTCCGCAATGTGGCACACTATTCAAATTCTGAGATGACAGACATACTTTTAGTATAAGGGGAATGTTAGGGAAATGCTGCTGCCGCTGTAAGACGCTACAGAGAAAAGTATCCGAACAGAAATATTCCCAATGCCAGGACTTTTGTAAGTACTGAACGACGACTGAGAGAAACCGGTTGTCTTCAAAGAAGGAATACAGATGCTGATCGTCGTAGAGAAGCAAGAAATGTTCGCGTTAAATAGCAAATATTGGGTGCTGTAATAAATGACCCCACAATAAGTACACGCAGGTTAGGATTAAGAACGAATATTTCCCATCAAAGTGTTTTAAGAGTTCTGCATGAAGAGCAATTGCATCCTTACTACTATCGACAGATGCAGGAATTGTTACCTGACGATATGCCACATAGAGTTGATTTTTGTGAAGTATTGCAAAATAAAGTTCAAACTGCACCAAATTTTTTAAGCAACATTCTGTTTACAGACGAAGCCACATATACAAGATAAGGTATGTTCAATTTTAGAAATATGCACTTCTGGGCTGAAGAAACTCCAAGGCTACAATGGAAACTCATTTCCAACACACGTTCAAGATAAACGTTTGGGCAGTTATTTTAGGAAATAGTTTCATATGATACCACATCTTTCCCGGAAATTTAAATGGTAACATGTATTACAATTTTCTAGACAATATTTTACATGATATTTCAGAAGATGCGGATGCACCGATTCATTGGCCTGCTCGTAGTTGTGATCTTAATCCAATGGACTTTACAGTATGGAGTTATTTGAAATCAAAAGTGTATAACGCTCCAATTAATACAGTAAATGAGTTAAGAGACAAAATTGAACAAGTATTTACCGATTTACAAAACGATCCAGTAACATTAAATGGATTAATGCGTTCGCTAAATAAAAGAATTATATTATGTATTCAACAAAATAGAGGACATTTTGAACAGTTGTTGTGAAATATTATGTTCGCCATTAATTAAATGTTAAGTATTAATTAAGTTTTCCATTAATTTGTAATATTATTGCTAAGACAAGTGTCAATTCCAAAGCATACTTGATGAATATTAAGAAATGTAACGATTACAATCAAATACATGTATACCTTCAAGTTTAAATAAATCGAAAACGGTGATATCTATCGAAATATTACACGAACACCTTTTGTGCGTAGAAAAGTCTAAAGTAACAATTTTTAAAATATTTTTTTAAAATATGTAAAAATTAAAAAACATGTGACGCAATAACACCCACTTATCCTCCAAAACTACCCTGTATTATTATAGGATGTGGTAGGTGGTGACATGAAATTAATTATCCTAATGTCTTATAATTACTCCCAAAATATGAACTCCGTATTCAAAACCGTTTGGAAGATATCTGAAAAAATAAGAATTTCAATTCACCCCTTTAAAGGGTTGTATCTCCCTTATTATTCAGTTTTATAAAAAAGTGTACAAAAAGAAGTACTCTTATTTTTGAAAGTACTATGAGCTCTAGAAATTAATGTACATAATTATGGACCACCTTGTATAATATACACTAAACCACAATCCCGGCGAAGATCTAAAAACAGCCGAACATTTTAAACACCTGAGTGATGATGCTGTCGGGAAATTAACCTACCTCTTTAACATTATATATGAACATGGCACTCTACCGCATGACTGGCTAACATCCACATATGTAGCTCTTCCTAAAAAACAAAAAGCAAGGAAATGTGAAGACCATCGAACTGTATCCCTAATGAGTCATGCTGCTAAGATTTTTATGCGAGTAATTTATAATCGCATTCACAATAAGTGTGAAGAATACCTGAGTCGTTCTTAATATGGTTTTAGGAAAGGTACAGGCACCAGAGAAGCAATAATGGGATTGACACTAATGGCAGAAAGGTATCTCGAGGTTTAAAAACAGCTGTATGTGTGCTTTGTCGATTATAGAAAGGCCTTCGACCGCATTAGACACGAAAAATTGATTGTTGTGCTAAAAGAGGTAGGGCTGAACGGACACAACATAGCTATAATAAGCAATGCATACTGGAATCACACAGGATGTGTTCGAACAGACAACGGAAATACCAATTATGTAAACATAGAACGAGGAGTGCGTCAAGGGTGCATTCTGTGCCCTCTTCTATTTAATGTCTATGCCGAAAATATCATCAGAGCTTCTCTTGCAGATCGACCTGAAGGTGCCAGAGTCAATGGAATCATCATTAACAATGTAAGATATGCCGATGACACCGTAGTATTAGCAGAAACAGAAGACCAACTAAGAATATTGATGAACATACTATCAGAAGAAAGTCACAGACTAGGTTTGGATATTAATCTTTTCAAAACCAAAATCAAGGTATTCCACAAGAACCCCCATGAACAAATTACACCCAACATACAAATCAATGGTATCACCCTTCAGAGCACCTAAAGCTTCATATACCTGGGCAGAGAGCTAAACAGTCAGCTAGACCACTCAAAAGAAATTAGAAGACGTATTGAAATAGCAAGATCTGGCTTCATGAACATGCGTAAAATGCTCTGTAACCCCAAGCTATCAATCACAATAAGGTTAAGAACACTAAAGTGTTATATGTGGTCTCTACTACTATCTGGCTGTGAGACCTGGATATTAAAACAGTATGAAGTCAACAAACTGAATTCATTCGAAATGTGGATGTACCGCCGAATGTTAAGAATAAGCTGGACCAGCAAAACTACAAATGAAGAGGTACTGGAAATAATGAACACACGACCTCATCTGGTTAATACAATCAAAATTAGAAAGACGTCATATCTAGGACACATAATGCGCTATAAGGAATTTGAGCAGCTCCAGGTAATATTAGAAGGCAAAATCGAGGGTAGAAGGGGTATAGGAAGAAAGAAGAAATCCTGGCTCCGAAACATCAGAGATTTAACTCACACAACAGGAAATGACTTAATCCATCAAGCCCAGAACAGAGAGAAATTTGCCATATTGATCACCAACCTCAATAGAGAAGGCAGTTAGGAGGAACCACAATAAAAACAATGATTTCTTAATATATAAATAAAATCGAAATCTAACATTTATTTTTAAACAAATGGTATATTTAGCAAAGCAGTATATTATCACAGTATTTCAGATGCATAACATGAACGTTATCACTACGTACAGTGTATTATAACACCGATTACCTGTCTAATTTAATTTGAACTAAATCTTAAATCAGAAGCTAAACCCATTCCCATCTGACAGGTAATTATCGGATACATGTCATTAAGTCACAAGCGTATAATGTAAGCGATGCATCCATTACGTTCCTACATACGCTCATTATGAAATTTTTCATGATCTGAAAATCCATTTTAGCAGAATTTAAATGGATGATTTTAAAGCAGAATGAAATATCGTATATAACAGTTTATGTTTCACTGTCATAGAATTTTCTCGCTTAAGGGTTTTCACGAGAATATTTTTGCATACAAATGTGGCTTTAAAAGGGTTGCGCAAGTGATAATGTATCTTTAGTTTATAGAAGTATTATATACTTAAATTAAAGGATCGTGGACGAATGAGAATAATGTAATTTTGTTTCCCTTAACATATTTTTAACCCTTCGTTCATAGGGTGACTATTCTGAAACACTTTCGTTCGGATGTGGTATGTGAGGACCAAAATGAAATACGGCCTCCCGAGCAACAGCATACATTTTATTGCGAATTTCACATCGACGTGTTTTAAACAAATCATTTACTATATAATGTTTATTACAGAAAAAATTCCAAATTTTTTTTAAGTTGTATTAGGTAACTTTTAAAAATGTTTATAATTTCAACGCATATTTTTTTCAAATTTGTGAACATCGACTAAATAATGAAAAAAAAACATTTAAAATTTTAATTAGAAACAAACTAAGTTAAGGGAGCCTTGTAACTGGCTACCTAGATCGCGAGAGTTGGGAATCTTTTGATTCCAAGCCTTACTTCAAAGGACTCGTGAATGGATGCATCTCCATAGGTTTGGTTCTTCAGTGACCGTTCAAGGATAAGGATTCTTAATGTGAGCAAATATAGCTCCAGAGAAATAAAATCACTTTTGAGTTTATCGATTTATAATTAAATCTTTTGAGAGTAGAGAGGCCCAACACGGCCGTAACTTACTATACAATATCAAATGTACTCTTTTTTTATAACACGTAAAATAAACACCGTTATGAGAAAATGCCCGATTTCGGCGGAGAGAAATATTTAATACGTGAATTGCGAGTTCTTAACTACTCGCTGTGATGGCTCCATGGCCATGTGTGAACTTGAACTGAGCTGATAAAACACTACATAATGCGTAAACGGGAAGATTACCCTTATTTTATTTAGGTGTGAAAAATATTTAACAGGGTCCGACGTCAGACGCCAGGGTGTCGCGTTCAAACGATAAAGTAACTGTTCTAGTTATTCTACACTAAGAAAAGTCAAAGAATTACATTTTTATATTATATTTTAAAAACAGTATATTCATTTCTAGAATATAAGTACTACAAAAACATATATAAAATAAAAAAATAAAATGGGGACACAAACTACAGTGGTGATCAAAGTTTCTAAGTAATCTTTAAAGCATGCCATTATGTGGTTCATATATAGCCAGGATTTGCAAATTTTGCAAAAAAAGCGAGTTTTGCGTCTTTTACAATACTTACAATTTCCTCTCTTACCTGGCTGGGGCTCTGGTACAACGTCGACCTCAATCGCTGAGAGTCTCAAGGCCGAAGCCCGCACAGCTTTTGTCAAATGCGTGTCAACTGCTCTCCGTCGTATACTCTCCTGTACCAATTCCATACCTAGGTGTTTTTGGAATAATCTTCGCGTTTTGGAAAATTCTCCACCTGGGTTGTTGCCTTTGTAAATTACAAATGCATTAATTGCTGCGAGGTTAAGGAGATTATACACTACCTACCATTGGCCAACGTTTCGTATTTCTGGAAACATTATATGATGTGATCATTCTGTCTACAACATCTACTCCACTCTTTGTGGAATTACAAACAATAATTATTTATGGTTTTTTCTGATCGCCAGTATCTTTATCAATCCGATCATCTCAGTGCACAGTGGAAATAGCAATCACATTTTTTCCTTTCTTCGATATATACAGAGTGGCAGAAAAGTTTGGAAACTGCTAATTATCTCGTAAATTACTAGATATAATTATACAAAATTTGAGATACGCCTATTTTGGGATACGGAGATTCCATATTTGGTATTTGCAATGTTGCCAGATTTTCAGTTTCTCTTATATTACTAGTAACTTTGGTTTTTCAAATGCATCACCCTGTATATTCAGTCATTATTGGAATCTCCTATTGAGTTTAACCATATGTAACACTTATGCTTTTATGTAGTCTGGAAGGTCTTAAATACATAAAACAGAAGTCTGGCAACGCCTAAATTGTTTCAATCCATTTTTTAATACTAACTATTTTCAAATACATTAAAACGTAACCATTGATAGTTTAGAATATTTTTTAATGTAATAGTTACGTTATTAAGTGTTCAAAATGTGCTCCATTTGTGAGTTGACAGCACTCTAATCGATGATAGAATGCGTCTACCACATTTCTCCATGATTGTCTAGAAATTATTCGAGATTCATCGATAATTCATTGCCTTAGCTATGCAAGACTTGCTGGGTAAGTTTTGTAAACTGAATTTTTCAAGTATCTCTAATAAAAATAATCTTTAGGATTGAGATCGGGTGAACGTGGAGGCCATTCAATTCTACGTTGTCTACCGATTTATCGTCCGGGAAATATCTCATCTAAATAACGCCGAACATTTACACTAACTATCTGACGTTAAATTTCGTTCGATAAAAAATGGCCCAATTAAATAAGTACATACTATAACCACAGAATAATAAACAAACAGAATACCCACTCTCCACGGAAAATTAAGTACGCGCATCTCCTCCGCGCAGACGTTCCGCCATGTTTTAGGAGGATTTTAAAGAAATTAGTGTTGTTTATGTGGTGTGTATGGAAAAATTAACCAGGTTTATTTGACTTACGGCAATCATAGACATACTATACAATTATATGAACATTGTTAAATATAATAACATAAATATATTATAATTAAACATAAATATAAACAATTACATAACCACACAAATCATATGTCTGTGTCCTCCTAAAACATGGCGCGCGTGCTGAAAAACTTCAAAGGCGGCATCTGAGAGTGGCCCTTCTGATTGCTTATTATTCTGTGCTATAACTGACCGTACATTTAATTTTTGTGGTCTTTGAGTATGGTTTTCTCGCATTCAGTGTGAATTTCACACGAGTTCAGCTATTCAATACGAGTTCAACCATTTGTTCACTTGATTTTATGTAGTCTGAAAGATTTTAAATACATAAAATATTGCAAAATATGTAGATTTTAATAAATTTAAATATTTAAATGGAGAATGCCGTGATTTTGACATTTGTTCACCGTTTAATTATGAACTAAAATTGACAGTAGTTGTGGTTCAAAAAGTTCTGCAATTTCAATTGCTGCTCTAAAACGCTGTTCTCTAAACCGTTCTCCTATTCATAAGATGACGGTACAAAAAACTGTAAGGCGATTTGAGGAATCTGGAGAAGTAAAAGATAGATACCGATCAGGTTGACCGAAACGAGTTATCAATGACAACAAAACTTTAGATATAAACAAAGTTTTGTTGAAGATCCAATACATCCCCAGGCAGGGTTGCACAAGTACATGATGTAAGTCATTCTTTAGTCTTACGTTTATTACGTAAAAATAAATTTAAATCATACAAAATTAACTTATTGCAAGAATTAAGTGAAGATGACTTTGGTCGTAGATTAGAGTTTACTGAGTTCATGATGGATAAAATTAAAAATTATTAAAATTTCGTTAACAGAATATGTTTTTCCGATGAAGCAACTTTTATACTGTGTGGAAGTGTAAATCGATACAATTTAAGGTACTGGTGTGACGTAAGTTCACACTGAAGACTGAATGCGTGAAAACCATACTCAAAGACCACAAAAATTAAATGTATGGTGAGATATAGTAGTTACTTATTCAATTGGGTCATTTTTGTCGAAAGAAATTTAACGTCAGATAGTTGGTGTAAATGTTCGGCGATATTTAGATGAGATATTTCCTGGACGATAAATTGGTAGACAAGGTAGAATTGAATGGCCTCCACGTTCACCTGATTTCAATCCTAAAGATTATTTTTATTAGGGATACTTGAACAATTCAGTTTACAAAACTTAACCAGCAAGTCTTGCAGAGCTAAAGCAACGAATTATCAATGAATCTCGAATAATTTCTAGACAATCATGGAGAAATGTGGTAGACGCCTTCTACCATCGATTAGGGTGCTGTCAACTCACAAATTGAGCACATTTTAAACACTTAATAACGTAACTACTCTGGTAAAAAATGTTCTAAACTATCAATTGTTACGTTTTAATGTATTTGAAAATAGTTAGTATTAAAAATTTCATTGAAACAATTTAGGCGTTGCCAGACTTCGGTTTTATGTATTTATGACCTTCCAGATTACATAAAATCATAAGTGTTACATATGGTTGAACTCGTATTGAATAGGAGATCCCAATAATGACTGAATATACAGGGTGATGTATTTGAAAAACCAAAGTTATTAATAATATAAGAAAAACGGCAAATCTGGCAACATTGTAAATATCAAATATGAAATCTTCGTATCCCAAGATAGGTGTACCTCAAATTTTGTAAAATTATAATTAGCATTTTACAAGATAATTAGCCGTTTCCATACTTTTGGGCCACTCTGTATGATACGACAGTCATATCGTTGCTTAATGCAAAAACTGAAGAATATGCCTGCCTATTTTTAACCTGCGTTATTTTTGAAGGTAATTCTCGTCTGTTGGCTCTAATTGTACCAATTACGATGAGTCGGTGTACTCTTGACAATTGCATATCCTGTGAACCAACGTCTATGGTTATGTTTCTTTCTGAACCCGATAAAATGTAAGCACATTCTTTCAGTTACTGCAGCAGTGGAATTGTCAATCAACTGTAATATCCTGTATCTGCTCCCTCTCATTATATGCCCAGTTATTCGAGTTTTGTCTTTTTTATTGTCTTTATTAAGTCACCTTCACCTTGATCTACTCTGTTCAAAATTTCTCTGTTTAAAATGTGTTGAACACATGCTATTGTGAAGTTTATATAGTTCTAATTTATATGTCTTTATTCTAATTTATTGTCTATAATCTAATTTATTAAAACTCACGATAGCTAATTACTAATTTATTAAATAACTTTACAAATGTATTTATTTCACGTTTCGTTACATTTAAATATCGCGGTTCCCGAGCTTCTTATGACTGACTGCCAAATAAAAATCTTTCATTTATATACACAACTGTTGTCATCTAGAGAATTCGGCGGACTTCTTGAATAATCTCGTATTTTGGTGAAGGCGCTCGACTGGTTTTTCAACCTCGAGACGTGGATGACTCACTAAAATTAGTGTCTAGAGATTTCTGTAAACAACTGGTAGCGAAGCTCAGGTATATTTTGACCTACAAATTACGAGAATCAATAAAAAAGAATTAGTCATAAAATATTTACAGTTCTATATGCCATAACATTTAAAATCGTAACATTGCCCCCCTCTTAAAAGATGGTTCCTCCTGGAACCTTGTCGGGACTGGAACTGGAACGACATGCTGATATCGGCAACTGGACCCTCTTTTACAACTTCCAGTTGTATAGAAATGACAAGGGACGGTTTTTTCTCCGCACCAGTAACTATGCGGATTGCAACAGACTAACACCTGGACTTCGGTGTCTTTAAAGATTTCCTCCACCATGTTTCGTATAACCCTCCAATCTAATTGGCGGCACTCCAACTTTGGCATGGCTAACTTGTGCACGTCGGACTCTAGTACGTGCTCTCTCAACTGAAGTAAGGCTTCCCATACATCTCGGTAGGTAGGTTGGTCACGGGCAGTGTCTTTTGTTACCAGGTAGAAAAGGTAACGTGATGCATCTTGAAGTTTCAAGGTTTTACCAGGAGCTGGCACTTGGCATTGAAGTTCTGCAACTCGACCAAACTTCCTTTGAAAGACGGATGCCAACCCTGGTGCATCTTTGATACTGGCCGGGATGGTAAGGGCCAGTGAGTAGTCATCGGGAAGCGCGAGTAGATCTTGCCTTTCTTCAGTGGTAACACCATGTCTTGCTTTACCGGTACCTCCATAGGCACCCATGAATTCCTCAAACGTGAGGTCAGACACATCTTGGACTTGGTTTACTTCCACTTCTTCATCTACGTCGTGGTCACCCTCGAAAGACGCCAACCGGTTATGGTGTACTATCATCGGCTTTCCTCTCGGGATCTTGCTTATTCGGTAAATAACATCATTGATCTTCTCCATAATGAGGTATGGACCTTCCCAAAACTGCTGCAATTTGGGAGAACAACCTTTTCGCTTTTTGGGGTTATAAAGCCAGACTTTATCGTTCTTCTTAAAACACCCCTTTTCGGCTTGTGTATCGTACCGTTTCTTCATTCGGTCACTAGCGATTTGGAGATGGGAACGGACCAACTCGTGTACATCGTCCATTCTTCTTCGTAATTCGATCACATAATCTTCACCTGCTACATCTTCTCCAGGTCGACACCCAAACTCTAGATCACAAGGTAGTCGCATCTCGCGTCCGAATAGGACTCTGGCTGGTGTCTGGCCTGTTGATTCATTAACAGCAGATCTGTAGGCCATTGTGAAGAACGGAAGATATTGGTCCCAGTCTCGCTGATGATCGGACACCATCTTTGTCAAATACTTGCCAACTGTTCTATTCATTCGTTCTACCATACCATCCGATTGCGGATGATAAGCCGTAGTTCTTGTTTTCTTCATACCTAGTCTATCACATATTCCTTGGAATAAATCGCTTTCGAAGTTCCTGCCTTGGTCACTATGGATCTCCAAAGGCACTCCAAATCGGCTGATATATTCTTGGATCAACTTATCTGCAACGGTGGCGGCCTTCTGGTCTGGAAGTGCGTAAATCTCGACCCACTTAGTGAAGTAATCCATTACTACCAACATGTACTTGCCTCCATTATCACTTTCTGGAAATGGCCCAGCAATATCCAAAGCTATTCTTTCAAACGGGCTTCCAACATTATATTGTCTCATAGGAGCTCTCCTTTTTCGATAAGGCCCGTTACTCGTAGCACAAATAGTACATTTCTTACACCAGTCTTTTACATCGTCGGAACTGTTCATCCAATAAAACCGTTCCCGAATTCGCTGAAGGGTCTTTTTCACACCAAAATGCCCTCCTGATGGACTGTCGTGTAACTGACGAAGTACTTCGGCTATTCTGCTCTTTGGAATCACCAACTGTCTTCTCTTCTCTGAACCGTCATCATTTTCCAGGACTCGTTTGAGCAAGCCATCTTCCATGATAAATGAGTCCCACTGGGCCCAATATGTTTTAACTACTGAGCCTAGGTTCGATATTTCTTGCCAAGGTGGTCGACGGTTTTCCTCTTTCCATTTTCGGATTTTCTGTATAACTGGATCTCTCTCTTGTTCTTCCCTGATCTTGGTAGGCGTCCAGTCGTCGTTGATCACCGTCGTTCTTAGCACTGCTGCTTCCTTGGATTCCGTTTTGTTGCAGTGGGAACACTCTGCTGGGCATGGCCTTCTGGAAAGAGAATCAGCGTTTCGGTGGCTAACTCCGGCCCGGTGCTCAATCTTAAAATCATATTCTTGAAGTCGTTCGATCCACCTGGCTATCTGACCCTCTGGATTCTTAAACTGCATCAACCACTTAAGGGCGGCATGGTCGGTTCGGATTAAAAACTTTCTTCCATAGAGGTATTGATAGAAGTGCTCTACTGATTTCACTACTGCCAGAAGTTCTCTTCTCGTGACGCAATAATTTCGCTCAGGTTTTGAAAAAACTTTACTAAAATATCCAAGGACTCTTTTCTGTCCTCCTTGAATCTGAGACAGCACTCCTCCAATTCCCACATTACTTGCATCTGTATCTAAGATGAACTCTCCTTCTGGCAGTGGATACCCTAAAATTGGTGCTGTGATTAAATGCCTTTTTAAGGTTTCAAAGGCATTCTGGCAGTCTACATCCCAGCGGTATTCTCTTGCTTCCTCTGTAAGTCGCGTTAATGGTTTAGCGATATCTGCAAACTTCTTAATAAACCTCCGGTAGTAAGTACACAGTCCCAGAAAACTTCTCACTTGATGTTTGTCAGTTGGTTTTGGCCATTCCTTAATAGAATCGATTTTTCCCTTATCCACGGCCACTCCTTCTTTACTGACTATATGACCCAGATAATTGACTTTACCTTGAAATAGCTGGCACTTCTTGGGGTTTAACATCAATTGGGCAGCTTTAAGTCGATTAAAAACGTTTTCTAAATTCTTCAGATGGTCTTCAAATGTCTTCCCCAAGACGATTATTTCGTCTAGATAAACTAGGCATGTTTTCCAAGATAACCCTCTCAACACATTTTCCATAAGTCTCTCAAATGTCGCAGGAGCGTTACAAAGTCCAAATGGCATAACGTTGAATTGCCATAATCCAGATCCTGTGGTGAAGGCTGTCTTTTCTTTATCTACCGGGTCCATTTCTACCTGCCAGTATCCAGACTTCAAGTCCAAAGTAGAAAATAATTTACTTCCAGCCAATGTGTCTAATGTGTCATCGATCCGAGGCAGAGGATAACTATCTTTCTTGGTAACGTTGTTCAGCAAACGGTAATCCACACAGAACCTCGTTGTTCCGTCTTTCTTCTTAACCAGGACCACCGGAGAGACCCATGGGCTCGTAGAAGGTTCTATCACCCCGTCTTTCTTCATTTCCTGAACAATCGTTTCAGCTTCCTCTCTTTTCGCCTGTGGTAATCGTCGAGCTGTTTGACGAATTGGCTTAGCATTACCAGTATCGATTTTATGCTTAACAACGGTAGTTCTTCCCGTCTTTCCTCCTTTCGGTACGAAAATATCACGATACTGCCGAAGAAATTCCCTTAATTTCCTTTTCTCGATCTGATTCAGAGACTGTCCAGCAACCGCAACCATTTGATCAAATTTATCGTTGGAATTATCAGACGTTGTCGTCTGACGGATTATGGATGTGACAGGTACACAAGTTCCTACTTTTGTCTCTTTCTTGATGGTCACTGGGTAGTCATTGACATTAATAAGTCTCACAGGAATTTCTTTAGCCGAAGTCACTAATTCTTTTCCAATTATGATTCCACGGCCAACTTCGTCGTCATGATTCCAAGGCTCCATCATAACAGGTGTTCCTTCGTCCACAATTCCCTGTAGCCGCGCTACTATTATCGTTTCACTTCTCGCAGGCACGACTGTATCTTCTTTAACGGCTGCTTGCATAGTGTTGTCATCATGTGGATGGAGAAATACCTCCTCGTTACCAACTTTGATTACCTTATTCTTAAAATCCAATTGGAATCCATGCGTATTCATTACGTCCATTCCTAATATAACATCCTCTTCGATGTCAGCAACTATAACAGTATGGACGAACTTTTCTGCTCCAATTCCTAATTGTACCTGGATTTCTCCATGAATGTTGGCATTTTCACCTGTGGCGGTCCGAAGTCGCAACCTCGTTGGTAACAGTTTTTTTTTTGGCTGTTTATAACTGTCGGGCGAATAATGGTTCTTGTCGCTCCGGTATCCACCAACAACGTATGCTTTTTACCATTTATTTCTCCATCTACATATACACTATCTTCACGACATTTCAAAGAAGCTATTAGTATGAGAGGGTCTTTGGAAAAGTTCTAGGTCGAAGCTGCCCCCCTAAGGTCGACCCGTTCTAGTTTTCCTGATGGTGAGTTTCTTGATTTGTGTCGTACCTAGGATGCTTACATGAACTTCGTACGTGTCCTATTTCGCCACAATTCCAGCATCTTATGGTCTTCGTCTTCTTGTATGTCATGCTTTTCATCATATTAACGAGCTGGTTTAGTTTATCTTCATCTTCTTCCTCTTTTACAGTCCTAACTTTACTGTAACCGCCAGAGGCCTGCGTAGCTGACTCGTATTCGAGGGCGGCGGATAAGACATCAACCAGCGTCTTGTGACGAGCTAATCGTAGTGTTATTTGCATCTCATGATCACGAAGACCATCAATAAACGTTTGAACGGCCAACTTTTCCATCATGTCTTCGGGAGCTGTTGGATAAGCATATCGCACTAATCTGGCGATATCTACTTCATATTCTTGAAGAGCCTCATCTTTCTTTTGTCTTCGATTTTTGAGCTGCGACTGATATACATGCTCCAAGTGTTCGTGGCCATATCGCATATTTAACCTCTTCTTCAGTTGTTCGAAATCATCCGTCTCCTCTACGGCTATGGTCTGGAGCACATCTAAGGCATCTCCTCGAAGAGCGATAGTCAGGTTTACAGCCTTTTCTTTTTCAGACCATCCATTCGCTCTTGCAGCTGATTCGAACTGTTTCATGTAGTTGTTCCATGATGATTTTCCGTAGAAAGTTGGGACTTTGACATGAACGGAACTTCCACTTCCTTCAAATTTCGGCCGTGTTTCCAACTTACATTTTGTCTCGTCTTCTTTTATCTCTACCGGATCTAAAGCTACCGTATTAATTGGTGGTAGCACTCTCGTGTTAGTTATCATGGTCTCTAACTGTTTGATTTTCTCTTCAACTTTATCAAATGTTTTAGAGACTTCTTCAAATTTCTCATTATTCTTTTTAGAAGTTTCTTCCATCATTTGAGAAACATTTTCAAATTTCTCGTCGAATCTTCTACACACATTTTCGAGTTTCTCGTCGTTTTGTCTACCTACTTCTTTAATAATTTGAGACGTTTCATCCAATCTTTTGGAAACGTTCTCGAATTTTCCATCAATTATTTTCGTTAAAACGGCTTCTTCTGCTGACTGGAACTGGAATGTCTCTGGGTCGTCTCCATTCTTGTTGAGAACAGTCTTCAGTCGTTCTTGGAGGATCTTCTTGGACCCGCTGCAGTCTTCATCGCGTTCTTCTAGTTGCTCACGCAACTGTTTCACTGAAAGTTCTACTAGCAGCATCTTTGGTCAGGCACACACGTACTTTTTAAATGTTCTTTCGTACAACGATCACTACTGGACTACGCGGATGTTCCCGACGAACAATACCTTTCAAAAGTTCAAAAGTCTTTTTCAAAAATCAAATTAAATTTATCTACAATCCCACTTCTGCACCACTGTGAAGTTTATATAGTTCTAATTTATATGTCTTTATTCTAATTTATTGTCTATAATCTAATTTATTAAAACTCACGATAGCTAATTACTAATTTATTAAATAACTTTACAAATGTATTTATTTCACGTTTCGTTACATTTAAATATCGCGGTTCCCGAGCTTCTTATGACTGACTGCCAAATAAAAATCTTTCATTTATATACACAACTGTTGTCATCTAGAGAATTCGGCGGACTTCTTGAATAATCTCGTATTTTGGTGAAGGCGCTCGACTGGTTTTTCAACCTCGAGACGTGGATGACTCACTAAAATTAGTGTCTAGAGATTTCTGTAAACAACTGGTAGCGAAGCTCAGGTATATTTTGACCTACAAATTACGAGAATCAATAAAAAAGAATTAGTCATAAAATATTTACAGTTCTATATGCCATAACATTTAAAATCGTAACACTATTTTAAGCATTCTACGATATAACCACACCTCGAAGGCTTCTAATTTGTTCATCATGTTAACCTTCATATTCCAGGTTTCACATCCGTACAGTAATACAGGATATCCATAACATTTTAGGAACTTAATTCTCAGCTGTAAGTTCAGCTTCACTCATGTGAAATTATCTTATGTATATGTATATATGTCACTAATAACCTCAGAGGTTAATGCGACAATATTTTTAAATAAGAATTGACTATTTTTCATAGAATAACATAAAACAGCGAAGAAAAACTCAAAATAAATGCTTAGACTTTCTTATTTAATCCAAAAGCTTTGCGAGTTTTATACACTACATTTTCTATTTCGTATAATTATTTGCCAAACGTGTTTTAACAATTTTAAAAAGATTTAGTGATATTTTTAATCTGTTTACCTCTGATAATATATGTCGTAATTAAAAATCCTCTGCAGACACTTGAAAAAAACCTTTCAAATTTAAATTTTCATTAAAACTGACGAGTTTCAATTTGCATGCAAGTAGTGTTTTATTTGTTCCCGCGATGTGGAGCATATATTACGCTACAGCCATTTTTGACATGGGCATTAATGTCAAATTGTTAAATAGATACGCGGTATTTAGGATAATAAACAGTCTAATATCTTTCAATTGCGACTACTAGATAAAATGAACCTAAATATATTAGTCAAAAAAAAGATGCAAAGTTTTTTGGAGTTTATACGATTATATATAAAAGTTTAGGGGAGAGTGGTACACATTATACATAGTACACAATAAAACACTGTTATTAACTTAATCAAATTTGCCACCACATTGTCACTAATACTGCAACGAATACTCCACAATGCGATGCATCCGCCGACAGTAGTTTGTTTTCTTCTTCTTTTTTCTCTATTTGTTGGCTCGCATCCTTGTGCATCTAGGAGATCTATTGGTTAATTATCTAGAAAACAACAAATTATTTGCCATGAACTCTTCAATAAAAAGCCACATAGGAAAGGGACCTGGATGTCGCCAGATAAAACACTAAAAATAAAATTGACTACATACTAACAAACAAAAAGAACATTTTCGAAGGCGTCACAGTAATAAACTCAATCTCTACTTGTAGTAACAACAGAATGATACGGGCTAAAATAAGTATTAAACACAAAAAAGATCGAAGACAATATGTGCACTCTAAGAAAAAAGTCCACCCAGAAAAATTAAAGGAGAATAAAGAACAATACCAAAACAAATTAAGAATAGCTGAAGAACTAATACTAACAGACCTAAATTTAGATCAACTAAACAAAGCCATCACTGAAGAACATCTAAAGACTAGCTTAGAAGTAGCACCAGCAAAATCAGACAAAAAATCAAAACTAAGTACCATATCTTTAGACATGCTATAACAACGGAGAAGCCTACTACAAGAAAATAAAAGAAATAAAAATAAACACAAAACCCTTAATACAGAAATTCTTCTTAGTCGTTAACCTGATGCAGGTATCGTGATATCATGAAGCTGTTAGGTAATTTTTCCAATGTTCCTCCACGTTTTTCTATCTTCTGCCAATCTAGCACATTCTGACAATGGAGCGCCAATGGTAGCAACAATATGGTCCGTGTATCGTGTAGGAGATCTACCTCTACTTCTTTTGCCTTCTACTTTTCCCTGGATGGTAAGTTTTTCAAGACCATTTCTTTGAAGCACATGTCCAAAATAGCTTATTATCTGTTCTGTTATTTGTGTTCTTAGTCTTTTCTTTATGTTTAGCTGGACCAGTATGGATTCATTTGTTCTTCGGGCCACCCATGGTATTCTCAGCATTCGTCTCCAGCAGTACATCTCAAATACATCTATGTTCTTTTTGTCTTTCTCAGTAAGGGACCAGCATTCCGATGCATAAGTAAAGACTGGAAAAACTAGACTTCTTACTAGTCTCATTTTTTTATCGGTAGTAATTTCATGGCTTTTCCAAATTTTTGTTAATTTTGCCATAGCGCTTTTTGCGATTGCTGACCGCCGCTTTATTTCTTCAGTACAGCCTCCTTTGTTGGTTATTAATGAGCCCAGATACACAAATTTATTTTCAACAGCGATATTGTTTATCCTAACCAGATGATTTTGATTGTTGTTAGCTCTGTCAATTATCATGATTCTCGTTTTATCCCTGTTTATTTTAAGGCCCATCGTTAAGCTTACGTCTTCTATCCGTTGTAACAGGTGAATCAATTTAGTTTCAGAACTAGCGAGGATAGTAGTATCATTTGCATATCTCAAGTTGCAAATCTTCTTCCCGCCAATTTTGATGCCACCGTTCCAGTCCTCAGTAGCTTTCCGCATTATCCATTCACCATAGATGTTAAATAAAATTGGGCTTAGTATGCAGCCTTGTCTCACGCCCTTTGTGACAATGAAACTGTCAGTTAGTTCCCTATTTATTCTATCTCTGGCATAATTGTTATTGTACAGGCTTATAATTAGCAGTATCAGATCATTAGGGACTCCCATTTCAGACAAAACCTGCCACATTTTACTCCAGTTGACCAGAAATAAGAAGACATATAAAACAAGATCTCAAACGGCATCAAGAAGAACTAATGGAGAAGATTATAGAAGAAAACAGAAACTTAAGATCTATCAAGTCACACCTAGGAAGAAATAAAATCATAAAGATCGAAAATAAACAAGGCATAATAGAAAAAAGCAGAACCCAAATATCTAAGATAACAAGGGAATATTATAGTGACCTCTACAGCTCTAAAAACAGTCCAGCTGATCATCATCAGTGGTGCTACAGCTCTAGTTAAGCCTTGACCTTCCCCAGTCTATTTCGCCAGTCGTTTCTGTTCATCGCCAACCGTTGCCAATTTGCCGCGCCGATTTTCCTTGCGTCCTCGTCCACACCGTCCCTCCATCTCAGTCGTGGTCTGCCTCTACTCCTATTTCCCACTGGGACCGATAATAGAGTTCGTCTGGGTGGGTAATTTTCATTTGCTCTTGACACATGTCCAGCCCATCTAAGCCTGCCTATTTTTATGAAGGATATTACATCTCTACCATTTACAATTTTTTTTTTTATATTTCTCGTACAATTCGAAATTATATCGCCTTCTCCAAATACCATTCTCACAGAATGCGCCCATTATTCTTCTTAGTATCTTCCTTTCGAAGACGAGCAGAAGATTTGCGTCTGTTTTGGAGATGGTCCATGTTTCTGACCCATATGTCAGCACTGGTAGGATGAGTGTTCGATATATTATTAGTTTGGTTTTCTGGCTTAAGTTTCTGTTTTTTAGCTGCTTGCTTAGTCCAAAATAACATTTGTTTGCTAGCAGTACCCTCCGTTTAACTTCTTCAGATGTGTCATTATCGTTTGTTATGAGAGAACCCAAATATGTAAACTTATTTACTACCTCAAAATTATATTGGTCTATACTGAAGTTTTGTTCGGCGTTTCTAGCTCTATCTCTGTTATTTGGAATAGATGCTAGCATTTTGGTTTTTTCCTCGTTTATTTTAAGGCCCATGTTTTGTGCGGCTGTCAAGAAGGTGGAAGTCATCTCTTTAAGTCCTCGTGTAGTACGTGCAATCAAATCCAAATCGTCAGCGTACGCCATAATCTGCGTTGATTTATTAAAGATTGTTCCCCTATTGTGTAACTTGGCATCTCTTATAGTCTTTTCTAACGCTATATTAAAGAGAAGGCACGCCAGCGCGTCTCCCTGCCGTAACCCTGCATATGTTTCAAACGCTTGTGACATATCGCCTTGTATTTGCACTCTGCAGATCACTTTACTCATAGTTGTTTTTACGAGCCTTATTAATTTATGGGGAATGTTAAGTTCATTCATGGCTTCGTATAATTTACCTCTTAGGACGCTATCATACGCTGACTTAAAGTCCACAAAGAGATGGAACGTGTCAATATTAAATTCATTGGTTTTTTCTAAGATTTGACGTAGCACAAAAATCTGGTCAATTGTTGACCTACCTGGCCTAAAACCGCTTTGATACTCACCAAGGATTTCTTCCACGTACGTACTTAAACGGCTGTACAGGGTGTTGGAGAATATTTTGTACATTGTATTCAGAAGAGTTATACCCCTATAATTTTTACATTCCAACAAATCTCCCTTTTTGTGTAGTGGACATATGATTCCAGTGCACCATTCCTCTGGCATTTGTTCTTCTTCCCAGACTTTGACTATTATGTTGTGAATTTGGTGCATAATGCTGTTACCTCCATGTTTGATGAGCTCTGCGGGGATACAATCCACTCCTGGGGACTTGCTATTTTTGAGTCGTGTGATTGCGTCTTTCACTTCAAATATTGAAGGAGGTTCTACGTGAGTGTTATTTCTTGGTCTTTGGGGTGACGCATCATTTTCCACTTCGGTACCAAGTAGTTCTTTGAAGTGCTCAACCCATCTGCTTTGTACTGCGTCAGCGGTACTGACTATATGTCCATTTTTGTCTCTACACATCGTCAGCCGTGGTTTAAATTCTTTTCTTGTCTTATTTAGGATATTATAGAACAGTCCAGCTGATACAACTCAACAAAACCTGACAAAGAAAATAATGAATGTAAACTCTTAAACATTACCCCCATAACCGGAGAAGAAATAGAAAAATACATTAGAGATATGAAAAGAAATAAGGCTCCGGGTAATGATGACATGCTAATTGAAATGTTAAAAGAAGGAGGGGAAAAGATAAAAGACTACCTAAAGATACTTTTCAATAAATGCTTGTTTGAAGGACAAATACCGCAAGAGTGGAACAAGGCAAATACAATTCTGATATATAAGAAAGTAAATAGATCAAAATTAGCGAACTATACACCAATATCTCTCTTGTCACAAATCTATAAAACTTTCACTAAGGTAATCACAACTAGACTAAACAACAAATTTGATGCATACCAACCAGTTGAGCAAGCAGGATTTAAAAAGGGATAAAGCACAACCGACCACCTTCACACTCTTAAAATATATATAAGTTAAAATATTGAAAGAAAAGAAAAACGAATACAACCTTCCAATATACCAGCGTTTGTTGACTATGAAAAAGCGTTCGACAGCATAGAACTATGGGCAGTGGAAAAAATGCTAGTTAATTGCCGAATAGATTCACCGTACAGAATGTTAATCCACAATATATATATATATATATATATATATATATATATATATATATATTATATATATATATATATATATATATAATATATATATATATATATATATATATATATATATATATATATATATATATATATATATATATATTGTTATGGATCAGTTTATCGATCAGAAATACAATAAAGAGTTTTTTATTATTTTAATATACCGCGGGCATATAAGTTAAAATACAACCCTGTACTTATTTGTAATAGTTAGAATAAGAGAAAACATTGTTCCGTGACGGGACCCTAACGAGTTTTTCCGTGAAAGACTGAGTGAATAGTGAAAGGACAATGGAATCAGTATAATTATAGATTTAGGAATAAACTTGTAATTGTATTTTGCGGTGGGCATTTTTCGAAAGTAAATAAGAATTAGATCTAGATAGGAGATAACAAGAATTTGGAAACTTATTTCTGTTGAAAAAGGCAAAATTGTTAATGGTTTCTGAAAAGTAATTTGAGTGAAAGTAGTTTATTTGTTTTAAATATCATGTTGGAAATTTTCTAAATCGAAAATAAGTGGGAAAGATGAATGCTTATGATTGGTTAAAAAAGAATGGTGGAAGACGTGTTTTCGTGTAGTCAATCTGAGTACCAGTGTTTTCGTTTGTTAGTGAAAAAGGTGGAAGCTGAGAGCAGATCAAAATCGAGAAGATTAATACCTCTTTTGAATCTGCATAGTCCACGAGATATAATTGAGAAAGAAAGGAGAATTTGTGAATAAATAGTACCGGTCAAAAGAGGCTTGGGCTTATGTTTTCGGAGGAGTAGTTTGCTGGTATGCGGTTTGGATCGATGCTGAGAACGGGAAAGATTTGATGGTAGCCGGACATAATCAATCAAGGAAGGAACTGTGGTTTGATCGAGAGGAGACATCATTGGTGTAAAAATACAGGTCAGTCAAATAATTTGAATGAAAGAAAATTTTAAGATATTCTAAAGATAAAATCAAATATAAGCATACGAACTAAGATTCCAAGTTTCAAAGAGTTATTTTTTTTTGTGAATAAATTATATTTTTATATGGTCATTTTTTTTAGTAGATATTATTATAAAACAGATCAATAGATAGTTTGTAATTAAAATAAATTTAGAGTATAGGAGTTTGTTGGGAAAGAAAATTGCCCACAGAAGTTATTTATTAATATTAATCGTATTGTTCATTGAAAATAAATAATAATTTGTGTGCATATTTATGTTGTTTTAATGTTAGTTCCGTTTCCTGTTCTATCCCGATTATGAGCAACTAGGAGATACTGAACCCACTAGAAGAGATATATAAAGTAAACTGATTAAAGTAATAATTTTTAATAAAAAGGCACCCTGAGAATTTTTAATAGTAATTGAATTATATGACTCTGCATAAATTAGTGAATTAATTAATTAAATAATTGGATTAATTAAATTAGCGTTAATTAATAATAAAACATCATAAAGCAGATCACAACAATATATATATATATATATATATATATATATATATATAATATATATATATATATATATATATATACGGATATCTTGGGTTTAATAGTCAATATTGGCCTTTAAGTAAAACTCTTTTAGGTTTGTTAAGCTTTCGAGTTTATTGTACTCTTTTTCAAAACGTACTAAAAATTAACATAAAAAATTACATTAGAAAAATGAAGTTATTATATCTTCAATAGGCTTACCCTTGTGAGGATTGTGTTTTAAAATTAGCAAAATTAATTAACATAATGACATTATTAAATTTGATTTACTTTTTCGTTCTGTCAAAACTTATTACTAAGGTTTCCATGTCTCTTCTATTTTTTATATTTATTTTAGGTGAGATTGACAGAGGAAGTGTCTATGTTTATGCAAACCTTCATTGCAAATTTTGATATAATATTACAGTTATTAAACAAGCAACATAGTTTATGTTACTAAGTAATTAAGAAAGAAAAAACACAAATAAAAATAAATTTTATCTCATTTGAACTTGAAATAATCCCTTTAATATGCGTAACTTTTAAGAACTTTTATATTGTTATTCTTTTATTTAAAAGAAGATTACTGTATATAGCACTAAGATTGTCAATGTCTTCTCTTTTGTTTAAGGTGTTTTGTGTAGTTTTAATTAAACACATTTCTAGAAACAGTCTTTTGTTGTAATTTCTTTCCCTTCTCAATATTTCTGTTTGATCATAGTTAGGCGTATGGCCCATTGTAATACAATGTTCACTTAATGCACAGGCTTGTACTTTATTCAGATTAATATCACTCTTGTGAGATGTTAATCTTCCGGACAAATTTCTGGACCTTTCTCCAATATATACTCTATTACAATTATTACAGGGTATAATTGTAATAACAATTATACCCTGTATAATACAAAATGTCAACAATGTCATACAATAAAAAATTAAAATACTTAACCATCACCCATTATATTATTTATATCTTGTTACATACAATTGTTGTTTTATCTTTAATACCATCACCCAGAGTATCTCGTGTCCTTTTAAAGCAGCCAGCTCCTAAAAACGAATAATTTTTATTAATGGCTATAATAAATGTTTACCACGAAACGCCATGTAAAAATTAATAACATTCTTCACTACGAGACATTCCTATCATTCCTGCTTAGCACATCAACGTTCAGTCATCTTCTTTCAGCGTTCGATACACCCATCCCTGCCCCCATTACCGAATTCCAACGAATCTCTAAATGACTAACCCTGTATGCAAACACAGGGTAAGTAGCGCACTAACTCTGAGATTACCTCATCATTTTTCCCATTGAAAAGGGCCTGGAAAATCCACGGGATAAAAGGAAATTACGAAAATGCCTGCTCGGATTTATATTCATGAGTTCTTTTCTCCTATTGTGCAGATATGCCTAGAAATGGCGTTCTCTTGGGGGATGGATGAAGGTACGGAATAAAATTTAAATAGATATGTAGTGGATTTAGACTCTGTAGTTTTAATAGAAATTATGATAATTCTTACATCTATCTGTGTAGAGAATGTGCTATCATGTGGATCTTTGTCAAATACTATTTATATCAAATATATATTACAATGAAAACCATTAATATAGAAATAGAGCAGTATTTAGAAGAGAGAGTTTAGAAAAAAAATATTATCGGTTTTTTGTTGAAATTTATTTAGAATTAGGACCCTACTAAAAAATTTATCATGTAATCCACTGTTTCCTTCTACAATCCTATCTTAAGGGTGTAGAGGGGTAGATATCACGCTTTTCAGAACATTTTCTTATTTATTTTAAAACTATTGATTTTAGAGAAATCGAGAAAATAGAGAAAAATAGAAAATTACAGGAAGCTACAGCTTACTACTTCCTCCGTGGTTATTGTTAGTTGTTGCCATGGAAACCATCAGGGTCTTCTACTGTGTTACTTTTCCTTTTTCCTTTTTCCTTTTTCCTTTTTCCTTTTTCCTTTTTCCTTTTTCCTTTTTCCTTTTTTCCTTTTTCCTTTTTCCTTTTTCCTTTTTCCTTTTTCCTTTTTCCTTTTTCCTTTTTCCTTTTTCCTTTTTCCTTTTTCCTTTTTCCTTTTTCCTTTTTCCTTTTTCCTTTTTCCTTTTTCCATTTTCCTTTTTCCTTTTTCGTTTTTCTTTTTCCTTTTTCCTTTTTCCATTTTCCTTTTTTTTGCTTTTTCCTTTTTCCTTTTTCCTTTTTCCTTTTTCCTTTTTCCTTTTTCCTTTTTCCTTTTTCCTTTTTCCTTTTTCCTTTTTCCTTTTTCCTTTTTCTTTTCTTTTTCCTTTTTCTTTTTTCCTTTTTCTTTTTTCGTTTTCCTTTTTCCTTTTTCTTTTTTCCTTTTTCCTTTTTCCCTTTTTCTTTTTCTTTTTTTCTTTTCCTTTTTCCTTTTTCCTTTTTTTTTTCTTTTTCTTTTCCTTTTTCCTTTTTCTTTTCCTTGGTTTTCCAACCATGTTCCCCAACGTGTTAAAAAGGAGTTGCGGTGGCAGTGAAACAGCAGGAAGCATATCTCTGTAAAATTGTATTCTTACCTTTTTGACGCTCATTATTAAAATGTTAACTAGTCGAAATTTTTTTCTTACTTCCTTCGCAACTCTGTTTATTCCATGCGCTAACAAGTGACACGTATTAACTTTAGATCAAATATTTTTAAATTTTGTCCTACTTTCACCATATATGGTGCGGCATCAGATAAAATAAACAATAATTTAGCATTAGGCACAGCAGCAGGAAGAAAAAAGTTTGCTAATGCTTCTTGTAGAAACCGTGATATTGTTAGAGCGTTGGTTTTTTCCACTTGCTTACAGGAAATTAGATACGATTTTGGAAAGGTTTCATCGCTAAGTACACTAATCAATAAGTGCACAATGTATCTTCCCGACGAGTCAGTGGTCTCGTCCACACATATGTTAAAGTAATTATTACCTATTTCAGCTTTTATGTTGTGGAAAACTGAGAAGTATAACAAATTGACATTATTTCTCTTTAGAGTTCGTTCACTGGGAATTTTTTGTTTGCAATATTTTTTTAAAAAAGAACCAAAGTTTTCATTAGATAATTTTGAAAGCGGTATATTAGAAGATACTAATGTACGACACAAGTCTTCGTTAAAAGTTTCTTGTTCGGTTTGTTTTTGGAACTTGACTGAAAGCACTTGTACATTGAAAGTTGATATTTTTCACCGGATGTGGTTTTTACTTTTTTAGCTAAATGTTTCGCGGTTCTGACATGCTGATCTATTTGAATTTTTTTACAGATGAAATCAAAAAAAGAATATAAATATTCTATACTTGCAGTAAGTTTTAAAATCTAAGATGGTAGAAATAAACTAAAAATGAACCGTTTTTGCATACCAATTAAAATATTTATGTAACAATAAAACACTGAAAACTTTGTTTTCAAACTTCCACAAAATTTATTTTATATCTTATCACTACAGCAGTTTCGGCTGATAGCCTTTCTCAAGTGATCTATTTTTGGCTTGCGTTTACACTTTATAGTCTCTAATGAAATAGGTCGAGGAGGGGAGAACTGTTTGTCTCAAGTTGGTCATTCAGAATTATATCTGTGTTTTTTAATTTGTTGATTTCCATAGATTCTAACAAAGATAGCTTAAGGCCTTTAGTTTGAATGTGAAGAATTTTAAATTTGTCATTAAAAGAATGATTATGATCTAGAAGGTGAAGTGCGTATGTAGAATCTGTTTTTCTATTATTGAAAGCCCTATTATGTTCTGCTATTCGTTTATTAAAGTTTCTACAAGTTTGACCGATGTAAGTTTTTGGGCAGTCGCCACATTTAAGTTTGTACACACCACTGTGTAAGTGTTTTTTATTTTGTCTCTTGTTGTTTTTAATATATTTGCGTAGGTTGTTATTTGTTCGGAAAGCTGGTGTTATTCCTTTCTTTTTTATGCGTTTGGCTATTTTTGTTGATATTTTGCCTGTATATGTAATCGAGCAGAAGGTACTAAGTTTTTTCTCTGGTGGTGGAAATACTAATTTCAGGGCTTTCTTGTGTAGTTTTTGATTTAACACTTATTAATTGTTTGTTCGTTATATCCGTTGTTTACTGCTATTTGCTTAATTATATTTAATTCTGTCTCAAAATTGTATTTTAACATCGGAATTTCTATTAATCTATGTAACATACTATGATATGCTGCGAGTTTATGTTGTGTTGGATGGGATGATGAATTGTGTATAGTCGTGTCAGTATGGGTAGGTTTGTGAAATATGGAGAAGTCATGTTTGTTTTTAAGTCTGATAATTTTTAAATCTAAAAAATTTATGGATTGATTTTGTTCTGTTTCTATTGTAAATTCAATATGACTATTAAGTGAATTAATGTACGATAAAAATTGGTCGAGTTGCCTGTTAGTTCCTGTGAAACATACTAGTACGTCGTCTACGTATCTTCACCATTTAAATACGGATGTTTTGAAATCTTTGCCTCTATCTGATGATCCATAAAAATATCTGATAGCAGTGGGCTTAGAGGATTGCCCATTATAAGTCCTGCACTGTTATTTGTATATATTTGATTATTAAATTCAAAGTAGTCCTGGTTTATGCAAACTTCAAGAAGATGTAAAATTTCAGATGTAATTTTTGGATTTGTACTATTTTGGCCTAAAAGGTTTTTTACTAGAATAAAAGTTTCTGTAGGAGAGATACTAGGAAAAAGATTTTTTACGTCAAATGAAATTAATCTGGAGTAGTTAGGTAATTGAAAATGTTGTATTTTATTAACTAGTTCTATTGCATTTTTTATGATAAATTTAGGTGAAAATTTAGTGTGTTCTAAAATAATCTACAACAGTTTTTTTTAAGTCTATATGGCGAAGCTGTATAAAATGAAACTACAGGTCTTATTGGGTGATCCGGTTTGTGTAGTTTAATGAAAGAGTCTAATTTAGGAGGCTGTGAGGTGATGATATTAAGGTGTTTCTGTTCTATTGGATTTACTATTGATTTTGAATTTTCTAACGCTAGCTTAATTTGTTTTTGATATTTTTCTGTCGGATCTTTGTGTAAAGTTTCAATATTTTGATTATTTAAGAATTAAATTGTTTTGTTATATGTTTTTGTTTGCTTTTAATGACAAATTTAAAATTCTTCACATTCAAAATAACGGCCTTAAGCTATCTTTGTTAGAATCTATGGAAATCAACAAATTACTAAACACAGATATAATTCTGAATGACCAACTTGAGACAAACAGTTCTTCCCTCCTCAACCTTTTTCATTAGTGACAATAAAGTGTAAACGCAAGCCAAAAATAGATCACTTGAGAAAGGCAATCAGCCGAAACAGCTGTAGTGATAAGATTTAAAATAAATTTAGTGGAAGTTTGATAACAAAGTTTTCAGTGTTTTATTGTTACATAAAATGAATTTCCATCAAGTAACGGTCGAATCCATCAATTATTTAAAATATTTATAAGAAACTCTTGGTGTTTTCTGTTTACATTTAAAGAAAAAATACTGGAGCATAAATTAAAAGCACTTAATTAATTAACCCCAATATATGACATATTTTTGTTTTTAGCAAAATTAAAGCAAACTATGCTATTGTTAGAAAAAAAATGTTAGCGACCTTTCAGTAGGCTATTGAATGATTTGAATTTTAGGTATCCTATTTTTTATCGCGAATAGTTTAAAAATGGTTGAAAAAAAAAATACATGAATTAATTGCGAACTAGCCTCGGTTCAGTACTTTTCTTAAACATAATCTCCAATTTTAAAATCTTTGTTTGTACAACTTGTGTAAATTTTTAAAATAAAATAAAAAATCAAACTTACGGTTTTGCCATAACATGAGCAATAAACTTTATCCATCTCCATCTCTTTGTAAGGTTTTATCCAAGTCGAAACATTGCTTATTTTCGGCATTTTAAAAGCACAATAATTATTCACAATTAGAAATACACGTTGTTTACTCCTTCAATTTTACAACAAAAGTGAAACCCAGTTAAACTGACTGTCAAAATAAAAATTTTCACCTAGAGACATAAACTAGTTTACACAAGCCCTTAATTCCAGGACAAAACGTGACAAAACTATAAGCTGCTATCTTTTAGTCAAAATTAAATATTGGCATTTTCATGCTATCTTTAAGTTTGAATATAAAAATATATAGTTAACACCAAATTTTTAAATTATATGCACTTTATACTCACTTTTAAAAAAATATACAAAATTTGACATTTTTGCATTTTTATGTAACATATGAGGCCATTATTTGCAAAACTCGCTAATCGACAAAAGTTTCGAAAATTATTTTTTTGTTAAGTTTATTTCAATTTTAAATAGAAATCGAATGATATAATCAGAATTTCCCAAAACTCGTTCTTTAGCATACAAATGCTGTCGAGAAACTTACAGTTATTTGCAGAACTCTCTCTTTGCTTTGAACGTTTATCTGCAAAACTTGCTGTTTGCTCTACCTCCAATGAAATTAGCCGGTTGGTGACGAACACGCTATTACAACAGCCGTGTTGACGAATTTTCAGTAGTTTGTAATTATTCAAGTGAATAAATAGTTGTATTTTGGCGAATTAGAAACAGTTTTTATTGTTATGGAGTTATTAAGTGAAAATGGTTGTTCTGTTAAACCTAGTCCACAGGAAAAGGATGCAAAAATTTCTTCAGCCAGAAACACATAAAAGGAATGTAGATAAACTTGCTAGGTAAGTACTTCATATTAAAATTTATAATTTTAGACTTGTGCGACAATCGTTTGATTTTTATGGAGTTTTGCTTTTTTTCGCGATTTAACGTTGAGTAGGGCTACACACAAAGTTTATTAAAAGAGTTGTATTGTTACAGAAATACACCAAAAGCACTGCCGACCTTTCCAACTTGTGGTCATAATGGACGACCCGGATTGCCGTATTATTGTAACACACTCACGATGAAGCAAGTGATAGATTTCCATGCCTACCTTTATCAGTCAAAAGATAAAAGTAAACAAGACCTTCTGATATTGACTTGTTGTAAGGGACAGAAACTGAAAAGAGGAAAATCTAATCATGCTCCAGTGTCGATAAAATACCATGTACATATGAGTGAGGGTAAGATGATTAGAGTATGTGTTAAGTCATTTCTAGGAATCACAAATTTAAGCAAGGACCGCATACAAAGAGTTGTAAGAAATTTTGTTATAACTGGGGAGCTACCAAGAGAACGTAGAGGTGGCAATAGAGTGGGTCCAAAAAATGATGAAAAAAGAAACTGCGTCAAAAAATTTATGGAATCCATAACATGTACAGAATCTTATTACTGTAAAAACAAGACAAGCGTGAGGGTCTACTTGCCATGTGACTTGAATTTTAAGAAACTTTTCGGTCATTATCTTCAGAGAGCACGTCAGTCCATGCATGTGAAGCTTAGTTATTTTCGAAAGTATGTGAATGTTAACTACAACATCGCTTTTGGAACTCCGCTGACTGACTGTTGCTCCACTTGCTTGAGAACAAAGAAGCAGTTAAAAGTAGCAACTTCTTTAGCTGTTCGGCAAAAGTTAGCCACTGAGTATCGTATTCATATCGTAAAAGCAAAGGCTTTTATCAAACTTTTTAAAAATCCAAAACCCAACACAACTTACTTTTCGTTCGACTGCCAAAAAAACTTAGCACTGCCTAGACCGCCTGATCAAGCAGCATATTTCAGCCAGCAAATAAACTACAATAATTTTAGCAATTGTTCCTGGAACTTCTACGATAAATTAAGACCAACAAATGTGTTTTCTTACGTGTGGACAGAAATTGACTCTAGAAAAGATTCTAATACAATAGCGTCAGCTTTGCAACATGCTCTAAAGAATTTTGATTTTGATGTCGGCATAGAAACAGTACGTTTGTTCGCTGAGGGTTCTGGCGGACAAAACAAAAATTCCAATATGATGGCAATGTTGTCTTGTAACATTTTTTTTTATTATTAATATATCAAATTATTTTTAATTCCTTTTACCCCCGTGCGATACGCCGATGATTAGGAATCCCCGTGTTTACGATAGAAAAATATTATTGTAGACACCAAGCTGAAATGGAATTCCCTAATTAAGAAAGGTTTTTAATCCTTCCGTCTTAATACTCTGTATGAAAAGAACAAATGCTTTCCTGTGTGCAGTTTCTTTTTCATAAATTGGTAATTTTCGCCGAAGGCCCGTACTTTTTGACAATAATATAATCCTAAGGATTTTAATATTCTCAGGTCCAATTGTTAATACCGATTATTTTACCTCAAACTTTCCAATAGTCGTTAAGGCCTTACCTTCTGAGAGACACATACAACTGTCCTATATAGAATTCTTGATTGGGGAAATATTTTCTTCTTCCTTTTTCAGGGACAGTTGGGGAAATTTTTAGTGGAACCAATTTACTTGTTGGTGGGCAGTTGTTGAGTGAGGTAATATCTCGTGAGACTTTTTGGTGGGCCGTTGTTGAGTTAAGGCCAATATCTCGTGTTACGCTTTGCTCACTTTATTTCTTATCGTATCGTCTTTGTGAATTATTTTCTAAGTGTGTATACACTTTATATTTGAGTTTTCTTTTCTTAGACTATATTAAATTATATATAGTTCTACACTACCTTTAATGGTACCTAATTAAATTCAGTGTTGAATACCAGTACAGTATCTTAAATTCAGTGAATTAAGCTGCCTTCGTCAATATCTACTGTAAGTAATCTTTATCTACAATTATCTGGGCGAGTAATATGGTATGGTATCATATCACCTGCCATTATCTGGACGTATCATCCATATCTTCACCTGTAGATTGCCGATTTTTGAATGTAATTTAAAGAACCATTCAATAAATTTCTATAAATAATACCTATGAACATACAAGTCTCAAGTTTTTATTAAATAATAGTGCGAGATAGTTAATTGACTTAACCAAGTGCGGTTTGGTTTATGTTTTTATTTCTGTAACCTTTTTGTATTTTTGTACATTTAGAGTTAAGTAATTTTTGCTATCTTTTGTATTTCCTATAATTTTTGTTCATTATCTTTCCTATGATATCTCGAGATACGCCAAACTATATTTGTATATGATTGCCTTATATATCTTGGTAAAGGTATTTTTTTATTACATTATTGCTTAATTTTATACATATATAACATCATTTCATAGTTGTGTATTTTTATTACATGTGTTGCATTTAGCAGCATCATAATTTTGTGTTTACTATATTGTTATTGTTTTATGCATGTATTTTATTTGTCGGCTCCTAACAAGTTCCCTGATAAAATAATAGCTCTAAACAATTACTATCTTTAAATATTACTATGCTTTTGAACTGTAGAAAGATCAGGGTGATTAAGTTTCGTAGGTAAGTAAGTGTAATACTTAATATATTTATTATTTGTTTTGCGTGACGATTTATTTGATAATTTACTGTTGGTATCTTTCCTTGGGTTTGATCTCTGAACCTAAATATCTTTTCTTATCTCTTTTCTTTTCTAAGGTTTTCTTAATTTTCTCCTTAACCCCAAAAAAGTGAGTGGCGCCCTGTTTCTATCTTCTCTTATCTTTGGTAATTTTACCCATCTATCTTTTTGTTTATTTCTGTATCTTTTCTAATATCTCTTATCCTATCTTTACCTATTTCTTCCGTTGGATCCATTCCCGGTTCCAAAAGCTAGTTTCGAACCCACGACTCGCTCTCCACCAACCATCTGGCTGCCGTCCGCAGTGTCTCCATTGGTTATCTTTCTATCACCACCCAAAAAAAGATTTCCGAGGTTACAGTCTTATTGGCTTCTAGAAGAATCGCCGAATCATATTAAACAAATTGAATTAATTTTTTCGATCGTCGGTCATTCCTTTATTCCGCCTGATCGTATTTTCGGCCTTATAGAAAAAGACATTAAAAAAAGTTCTGTTATCGTGGAAATTAGTGACTACGACGACTTAATCAGAAAGCATTCCACTGTACAAAAAATTGGTATCGATTGGAATGTGTTTGATTGGAGGACACAAACAAAACGAATTATTAAGCTGCGTAGTTCATGGCACTTTAAACTTAATAAGGCAAAGCGGTTTATTTTTTACAAAAGAGGCAACAATGTTCTTGTCCAAGGTGAACCCAATTACCAAAATGACGTTGGAAAACCTAAAAGCATCTGTAAGAAAAATTTTCCTCTTTCGTCAATGGCTCCTAAGAAGTTACCACTGGCAAAAGAGTTAAAGGGGGATAAAGTTACTGTTAATAGTCTCCTTTCAAAACACTATGGAGAAAATTGAAGAAGCCTTCCTGAACTCGATTTTTACAATAAACACTTAAAAACAGATTCTACCTCACCAGAAGAAACCGTTGATGGTTTGGAAAATTGCCAACATGAAAAAAATGACTGTTTTTTGATTTGATTACCTAGATTTTTTTTATTTAAAACATTTTCTTTGTATGACTAAAAATGGTAAAGTTTTATTTTCATGAATAAATCCCTTATGTTTTTTATTGAAGTAAATACGGTTTGTTATTGGTTTATATATTTATTGGTAAAATTGGTTGTTTGCAATATACATTATTTTTTTGTTCTCTGTAAACATTTTAGGCTAGAAACTTCTAATTTCTTTCGAGCACAGAGCAAGTTTTGCAAATAATGGCCTCATATGCAAAATATGCAATTTTCATATTTGCCTAAGTTTACATCGTCGGTGCAATGCCACACCCACGAATGTGCAAAATTTTCAATTTTCACCTAAGTACACCACTAATAATGTCCCATTCATTCCTGCACTCCGCTGCAACCACGAATTTAATTGAAGACTAGGAGGTGGTGGGAATGAAATGCGTACTTTCACGAAAGTCAGTCTGTATTGATCATTTGCAATGCGTGCATCGCGTATGTACCACTTCGTGTTTGTGGCAGAGTAGTGATTAAGTTAAACTACGACGTGCGAATCGCGAAAGTGACACTTACGTGTTTGTGGCAGTGTGGATTTTGGATTTAGTTTACATTCGTTGTATTGTTTCTACTAGACACTACTTGATAAACAAAAGAAAAAGAGAATCACTAGAAACATTGAAAATTCAAGAAGAACGTATACCATGAATTACTCGTTTACTGTTAATGGGGAAAAAAGGCAAGTATGTCGGGCCCTTTTTATGGCTACACTGAATGTAACAGATGCATTTATGCGCGGAGCTGTGGCAAAGCTTTCTTCTAGCGGCATAGTTGAAAAAGAAAATCGCGGAAAGCATGTCCCACATAATAAATTGAAAGATGATGACGAACTGCTGATTCGTGAGCACATTCTATCGTTTCCAGCGTTGGAGTCGCATTACTGTAGGGCCTCTAGTACCAAAAGGTATTTGGATTCTGCACTAAACGTCTGTATTATGTACAAATTGTACAAATTAAAGTGCTCCGAATTAAATGTCCATCCAGTTTCTTTCGAAAAATATCAACGAGTGTTAAGAACTTATAACTTGGGGTTCCATAAACCCAAAAAAGACCACTGTAAAAAGTGCTTAAAATATACGAATTTGACAGAGGAGGAAAAAATAACACACGAACAGGCTCATCACGAACACATGCTAAGGAAGCAATTAGCTCGTGAGGCTAGAGACGAAGACAAAGAAATTTCAAAGAATAATCCAGAGGTAATATCGTTTAACTTTGACCTCGAAGCAGTGCTTACGAGTCCAAAGGGTCTAACAGGACAAATATTTTACCTACGAAAATTGGCTATTTACAACCTGACTCTCTACAACTTAGGGAATCAGGATGGAATCTGCTACCTTTGGGACGAAACCCAAGGAAAAAGGGGGCCAAACAAGATATCCTCGTGTATTTAAAATTACATTATTAATCAACCAACCATTACTGGTTGGTTGATTAATAATGTCAATAATAATTAATTGACAACCACTCCACTCGAAAATCGAACAAAAATCAAAATATGTCCCTGTTTATTCACCAGAAGGTTGGGCTCAGATAATAAAAAATGCTCGAACACATCCACGTCCATTTGAAGTCAGATTCATAATGTTTGATGGCGTCTTTGATTTCAAATCCTTTGGAATACAGAACTATACATTGAACCAAATTCCTTGGCAACAAGTTTGCTGGTTACGATACATTAAAACCGACGTCATGGTGACAATGTCCTATAAAAAAATTTTGGAGATGAATTTCAACTAGTAAACTGCATGAAAAGTCGTGGTCGACCCAAAAACGTTTACTTGAAGAAAGCTTATGATAAGCAGTTGCCAATTGCGATTGCTAAATATAAAGATCTGCAGAAAATGTGTAATGATTTAACAATTACAAAGAACTATCATAACTTTTATAATTCTATAAATGCCGATAAAAATACAGAGCAAAAAAAAGGACAATTTACCGGAGTCAAATGAAAGCGAGGATTCAGACGAGAATTAAATTATTCTAAAATATGAAGTATTTTACTAAGTATGTTATTACTTCTATCTTTTTATATTGTTATTATTTTTTATTATTAGAAGGTACTTTTTGTTCCACTTTTACCATAATAAAGGTTGATATAATTTCACGTATATGCATTTTAATAAAAAAACTACAATGCCGCAATCACGAATGTAACTTTTTCCGAAAAATAATGGATATTTTCGAAAATCTCTGATAATATCTCTAAAATATAACCATAACATCTGATATTAAAAGTACAAAAAAATGTCGCATTAAATCCTGAATTTTGTCAACTAATTGAAAGTTTAAAAGTTGAATATCTCCTAACGCTCATTTTGCACATTCGTGGGTGTGACATTGCACCGACGACATATAAGTAGTTGTAACTTGGTCAAACTACAAGATGTAGCCTTAATATTAGTAATGTTCTATAAGGTTTTGCTAAGAATTACATTTTTATTTTATTTACACTGCCTCCTCAACTTTATTTTTATTTATTTGCTGTCTCTAAAATATAACTCCCCTATCCACAGCATAAACTTCCTTTGTTATATAAATCCAACTCATTACAAACTCTTTGTAAAACTTAATCCTAATCTTAGAGTCGTATATACTGAGATAACTGTATTTTCTAACTGTACTATAATTTAGCGAGAAGATATATCAGTAGAATTATGAGGTAAATACATGTTACAAAGGAAATTGCAATGTTAAACTTTCCAAAATCGGCCATCTTCGAAAACAATCAGCTTATGCATGACTGAATAAACAAGTTCGGGAAAGTTCGGCGAAACTACCATAACTTTATCCACCTAAAGGTCACAGAAATTTTGAAATAGTTTGTAACATAGATCAGTTGTAATTATACGAGGAAATCATTACCGAAATCAGAAATTATCTCAACAAATATTCCGTTTGAAAATTATTGAAAGTAGGCGAAGGAGGAGAAAACCGAATACAGCTAAAATCTGGTAATCTACTATATTATAAAGGAAATGAAATGAATAGTAAATTTGGAGTAGGATTTATAATAAATAAAGCTATAAGCAAGCACGTCCAAATTATCAAAGGTATATCAGATCGTGTCGCCTATGTCATACTTAAAATAAGAAGAACATCAATTAAAATTATCCAGGTATATGCCCCCACGATAGCTTATGATGAAGAAAATATCGAACTATTTTATGAAGATATATCAAATGCTATGGAAGAACATAAAAATCATCTTACACTAGTAATTGGAGATTTCAATGCCAAACTGGGTAAAAAACTAAACAAAGAAGAAACTAAAATAGGAGATTTCGGGTATGGCCAGAAAAATGATAGAGGTGATACTTTGATGAACTACCTAGAAGAAAAGCATCTATACGCAATGAACTCCTTTTACAAAAAGAAGCCCCAACGAAAGTGGACACGGATCAGCCCTAATGGATCCACAAAAAATGAGATCGACTACATACTGTCCACGGAACGATATATCATTAAAGATGTAACAGTTCTTAACAGATTCACAACAGGTAGCGATCACAGGATGGTCAGAGCAAAAATTAGTATTGACGGTAACTATGAGATGAAAAGAAAAATAAGTAGAAACTGGAATCTAGTAGATAGAAACAAACTAGGTCAATATAAAGAGATATACAAAGACCTATTAAAAGAACAACTTACCCAAAGATTAGACAGTGACGATAAAGATATAGACGAAATAGACAACCTACTTACAGCAACAATGATTACATCAGGAAAAGAAATAGCAAAGAAAGATCTAAAAAAGAACAACTATATATCAACAGAAACAAAGAAGCTTATGGATAAAAGAAGGAAGCTGAACGAAGAAGGCAAAAGAAAATCTATAGAATATGTAGAAGTTAATAAAACAATAGGCAGAATGATAAAAGAAAATAAGAGAAAAGAACAAGAACTAAAAATAGAAGAAGTAATACAATACAACAAAAATATGAAATGCTTAAGGCCGAAATTCGGTAAGTTTGAAATAAACAAAATAGAAGATGTAAATGGAATAGAAACAAACGTTAAAGATGACATCATAAATATAATCCACCATTTCTACTCAGAATTATATAAAACAAAAAAGAAACCACCAAAAGAAATTAAAAACCAACTTAAGGTCAAAATAAAAAATGTCAACTCAGAGCTGCAGCCCGAAATAAGCAAATCAGAAATAAAGAAGGCATTGAAAGAAATGAAAAACAACAAATCGCCTGGAAAAGATGGAGTAACTACAGAGATGCTGAAATATGGTGGAAAAGTGATAATTAATACTCTACATTCCCTTTTTAACAGGATATTAAAAGAAAAAAGAATCCCAAACAACTGGAAGGAATCAGTAACCATTATCCTACACAAGAAAGGAGATAAAGCAGATATAAAAAACTACCATCCTATAACACTCCTCAATGTAATGTATAAACTCCTAACAAAAATTTTAACCAATAGATTGACGACAAAATTCGATGGATACCAGTCGAAAGAACAAGCTAGTTTTAGAAAGGGATTCAGCACAAGTGACCATTTACTAAGTATGAAAATACTTATAGAACGAGCAAATGAATACCACATTCCTCTATATATGGCGTTCATAGATTTCGAAAAGGCTTTCGACAGTGTCGAACATTGGGCAGTGAAAAGTTCTTTGATTAACAGCCGAATTGACCACAGATATACGGAACTAATAACCAATATATATAAGGAAGCCAAAACAACAATTAAAGTATATGAAGGAACAAAATCATTACAAATAAGTAGAGGCGTGAGAAAGGGTGATACAATATGACCGAAACTTTTCAATCGGGCTCTTGAAGATACTTTTAAAAGATTAGAATGGGAAAAAAAAGGTATAAAAATTTGTGGACAACGCTTGAACCATCTAAGGTACGCTGATGACATCGTATTGATAACCGATAAAAAAGAAGAATTATTTGAAATGATGAAAGAACTGGACGTAGAAGCTGGAAAGATAGGCCTTAATATGAATTACAGCAAGACCAAAACTATAACAAATACAGATGAAGACATCACAATGAGAATCGGAAAAGATGAAATAGAACAAGTTAAGGATTATATATATCTTGGTCAAACTATAAAACTTAACAAAGATAACCAAACAGCAGAGATCAAGAGACGAGTTAGACTGGCATGGGCGGCATTTGGCAAACTAAGCTACATTCTTAAAAACAAAAGATATCCACAGCATCTTAAGACCAAAGTATATAATCAATGCGTACTCCCTGTTCTTACATATGGCTCCCAAACGTGGACATTTACAAAAGCAAACATGGACAAAATCATAAAAACCCAAAGAGCAATGGAAAGACAAATGTTGCACATAAGACTAATGGATAAGAAGAGAAACGAGTGGATAATAGAGAAAACAAAAGTGAGGGATGTTAGACAAGAAGTTGCAAAATTGAAATGGAGATTTGCCGGACACAATATAAGACAAAAAGAAGATCGATGGAACAAAATTCTTATAAGTTGGAGACCGTGGGAATATAAACGAAACAGAGGAAGGCCCCAAATGAGATGGGCAGATGATATCAAGAAGCACGTGGGCTCTAGATGGATGACTGTAGCGACAGACAGAGAAGAATGGAAAAGGATTGGGGAGGCCTATGTCCAAAGATGGACCGAAGAAGTCTAATTAGATAGATAGATAGGGGAAGGAGGGGAGCTTTCGACCACAAAATGGTTTTTTGTATATAAAAATTTGTTAAATGCATATTTTTAAAATAAAAGAGCATTGATAGGTAGATCAAAGTTTTGTTCAAATAATTAACCTGAAATTAAAGATAATACAAATAAAAACATTTAACAGCAAAAAAATTTTTTTTAAACTTTACAAATGGTCGAATGCTCCCCACCGCTAGGGAGCATTTGACCTGGTGGAGGGGAGCATTCGACTATGTTAAAAAAGGATATTTAAAGGAATAAAAAAAGAAAAAGTTTTGAAAAAGTACTTTATTTTAGAAAAAATATCAAGAGTAAAACACAATGTAGTGAAAAAATAACATTAATGACCCACCTAAACAAAATCAGTTAACAATTAAGGTGCTAAAATTGTAACTAAACATAAAATATAAAGTTGTCTCGTTGTTCAGTTTTTGTTAGAGTTTTCAATTTGCTGATAATGTCTCCATTGTCCACTTCGCTTAAGTCTTCAATTTGTGGGAAATAAAAAGTAGTTGAGTTACCCTTTCTTCTCAAAAATTTAATTTTTGTTGCCTCTTTGAAATTTCCAAAATTTGCCCCAAAAAATAAATCAGTTTGGATTTAGTCATAAATCTTACTAAAACAAAATCTTCTTTTTTAAGATCTTGTTGATCAACTCCCTCAATTTCATCAAATTCGTCACTCAAATCTTCACCTAAATCGTCATGAAGAGATAACGCGTCATTTTCGGTTGATGATGAATCAGAAACGTTTTCCATCTTTAGTTTCTTTTTGAGGAGTTTGTTTTCTTTTGCCTGCATGTTATTCTTAAACACATTTTTCTTAACACCTCTTTTTTTACTTTCCTTTTCTTGTGCAATATTTTCCAATCTTTCTTTTTCAGGAGTGTCAGTATAAATTCTTGAAATTCCTGGCGTTCGCTTACTTTTATTTTCTTTTCTTATGGCTTTTGGAAATGGTCTAATTGACTCTGGTGTGATTTTTACTTGATTCTTTTGCTTACTGCAGGATGGTGTCGGCAGGATATTACACATGATATACTTCTTATATCATGTGTAATATTAATCGTGTTCTTTACTTTTTTTGATTCAGTTGCAAGAGCTTCGTGATCTTCTTCTATTTTGTCATTTTCGATCTTAGCTCTTTCAACACGATCTTCTGTTTCTCTATGAATGACTTCATGTTCTATTTCATTATATTCGAGATTCACCTCACCTTCCACCATATTGTTTTGATTGTGTGGATTTACTGCGGGATGGAAAGGTTTGTCTATTATATAACTAGGGGCAAAATCGTCATCGCTAAAAGCTAGTCTGTTAAATGGCCAAATCCCAGGCTTTTTAAAACTAATCACAATATTTTCATTTGTAAAAGCTCTTGCATATGCACGGTGTGTCAATTCTGGTATATTTTTTATTGTTATGGTTTTTCCTGGATTTGATACCATCCAATATCTAGGGGTTGCATTCTGTGAGTCGTATGGGGTGCAAAAGTTAATAGAACAATCCCACTCTGCAAAATTTTACGCTTTGAAGACTGACATGGGACTCGTGATTATCAACCAGCAATAATATGAGATTTTCAAGGAAGCAGCTAGTATGCTTTACTATACATTGTAGTACCGAAGAAAATAACTCTGCAGCCATCCAACCGGATTTGTTTCCCAATGCCAAACTTGATACTGGCGCGTTAACTATAAGGTCTTCCACATTTCAAATCCTTGGGAATACATAAACGGGAGACAGGCTTTGTCCAGAAGCACTTACAATTCCCACAAATGTCACCAATTCACCCCTTTCAGCTGAAGCAGCTTGAGAGACTTATTTTTTGCCTTCGAGGGAGACAATTTTCACTTGCTTTATGACAGTGGTAACTCCGGTCTCATCAAGATTATAAATTCTTTCTGGACGAAATTTGTAGCTCTCCAACACTTTTTGAAGATTTGCAAAAAATTGGTCAAACTTATGTTTATTAAAAGCGGTGCTTGGGGCTTTCTGGTTGCCCCAAGGAAATCGTTGGGTGGCGTTTCATAAATCCTCGTCGCCATCCATCTTTTGCCTTTTTTTCCTGGTGCCACTCTTGCGGAATTTTGCAACTAGGCATTTCGGAGGCGTAATCATAACCTAATTTTTGGATGTGAGTATAAGTTAGTCCGTAGTTAAGGTCAGAGCATATCTTAATATATGCTTCCAATTAAGCTTCGTGCTCTACCGTAAATATTTGCCGATTTGCATATTTGCTTGAAAATTCTGGTGAATTTCTGTCAGCGTCACTTTCATTCCCAGAGTCATCTGGATTTTGCATGTTCTGCCGCAAATACTTTTCTCTAGTTTTCTTCCGTAATATCTTTTTCACCCTACTTTTAAGTGTTGACCTCTTTATTCCATGAATTCGGGCAACCTCCCTTTCTGAAGAAGTTCCGGTAAAACAGTCTATAATTGCTTGTTTAATAGCATTTTCGTCTATTTGTTTTCTGTTGGTATTTAGTACTCGTTTTCGAGGCATATCTAAAAAAATACAGCAAGTAAAAATATGAAAAGTTTTTTAAAATGTATTACACAATAAACAGTGATTTATTAAAAAGACCATATTTTGAATAAAATTCCAAAAAATTCGTTTTGTTAGCTAATTTAGTTCTCGAGTTAAAGTTAATTTAATTGTTGTTTGCCCAAATTTATTAATGCTTGTCTCACTCCCTTCAGTCTTTGTTTACCTTCCACATAAATAAAAAGCATAATAACAAAGGAAATAATATTTTAAAATGGCTGGGGAGCATCGACAGTGGTGAATGATCCCAGTTTTGGTGCGGAATGCTACCAGGGTACAGAAACAGATTAATTAGTTCCACAAAAAATATTTATAGTTTTAAGTTAGAAGTGTATTTGTCAATCAAAACTAAAATATCTAAAGATTCCTTATACAAAATAATGAATTCAAAAACAATATTTTATAAACATGAGAAATGTTACTTGATGTTTGAGGCAAAAAATTCTTACCAAAAGGTGCGTTTTTCAACTTTTCTCCTTAAAAAATCAGAAAAGTTGTATGCACATGTTAAATTATGATCAAACGATGCGCAACTAATAACATAACCTAAAGTCAATTGATTTCTGCGGGAATTTTAAACTACTTGGAAAATAAATGTGATGGTTGAATGCTCCCCCTGGTCCAATGGTCCCCTCCTTCCCATACAGTTTGTAACACACTTCTGAAATCGTTGTGGTAATAAAAACTTTAAAATAAACTTATTTTAGAGTAAAATTGTAGCTTATTCCTGGTATAGATAGTAAATTATATCAAATATATCATCTAGCTTTCTATATCATTATGAATTTAAACTAAGTTTGGGTGTATAGTTTATTGATTTTATTAATGTACCTATCGATGTGTTTGAAACACGAACTGGCTCTATATCATACCTCAATTATTATCGAGTTTACAAAAATGCACTCGCACGCATTCCCGAACTAGCTTATCAACCATAAAAATCATTAATCTAAAAATAGTTGACGGATATAGATGTGTTATGAATGACTACAAAAAAGTAAATGATGCGGGCATTCCAACTCTCTACACACATTGTTGGGGCATGCATTTATCACTACACACATACGCTCTGGATACATGTCGACATGGAGGTCAGTAGGCCATCTAATATCGATTAACCATTTTCTGCACCTATTGTAAAATATGATTCTTTAAAGAAGATGGGTTAGAGCAGGTTTTAGATATTAAAGAAGGATGCTGCAGCAAGCGTTTACATAAATGAGTTGATTAAAACAATCAATCTAATTCTGAAAATATTTACGAATCGGTAAAATATTCTAAAGGTAATATACTAGATACAATTATGTACAACTTTGGTGCGAAACATCTACTGCGGCTGCTGATGTTACAAAAAATCGCTACGCAATAACGATCTGAGATCAAAGATTGTGACTATTATCCGTTCACAAATTGTTGATAGCACGAAATGTGCCTCGAAGTCATAAAACGGTCGTAAAATTTGTATCATCATAGGCGTTCCGAGGTGTTTATTCATTAAAATTAATGCGTTTTTTATTTATTTTCATTTCCAAAATGTTTATCAATATTAATAATGTTTTAATACTAATATCTTTAGCAAAAAAACAATTAAAACTTATCCGGTCAATGTTGGTCCATTATATTATATTAGTTAAAATAAGAATTTAACCATTAACAATTTTGTAAATAAGAATACTCAACACTACAATTATCTCTTTGGATATTTCAATACTAATCTTCGCGTTTAATAACTTTACTAGAAAACCTGGAATTCATATCCGAAGGTACTATTCATTGCAAGATAATTAGGATGGAATTCCCCAGATTTTTAATAATATAATGGGTATAAAGATGCCGGCTTTATCCACGTGCCTCGTCTGTTCAGTTTATATTCGAAACTTAACTTGAAAGGGTGAAGTTATTACGAACGAAAACAATTTTTTGTTTAGTACGTTTTTGACCGCATGTAATTTAAGACTCGTCGGTTTTTCCACATCTACAGCAGTAATTTGCGTCTCAAATATTTCTTTTACGAATTATAAGTAGTGCATGAGTAACTTTTTGTTCCATATACCTACGAACATATACGTACCTTTCGCTCGTGCTCGTTTTGTTGGATTGTTTGTGATGGCTTCATCATCAATATCATCAAGTTTTACACCAGTACTGTTGCGTACAGTCAGTAAGTCTGTCTAGTTACCAACAGAGAAGACTATTGTCCTGAATGTTCACGATGCTCTGGTTCTCAGAATCTCACAAACACTGTTCGCAACATAGTCGAAAATTGTGCCAACATCACTGGCGTAGGGGAGTCAACTATATAAAGGTTCCTATCAGAAAGCAAAAAACACGGTATAGCTAACTCAATTACAAAAGGACACTTAAAGAGAGGGAAAAAGCCTATTGAAATTGATGAATTTGCCAAAAATGGTATTCGAAGGAAAATTCATGGATTAGAAAAAAATACCAAACCTAAACAAAATTTTACAAGAAGTTAGAGACGACCCGGATTTGCCTTATATCGGACGAACTAAATTGTGGCAAGCTTTAAAAGAATAATATTTCCGGTAGAAGAAATCAGTCCGAAAATCACTTTTGATTGACCAGAAGGAGATAATAAGTTAGAAAAGAAATTATTTAGAATCCATACGAAAATTCCGGGCTGAAGGAAGGCCAATCTTCTACCAGGATGAAACGTGGGTACTTCCAATGACTGCGAGGAAGAAACAGAATATTCTTGACTGGTTGCGGAATAAGTATCTGCCTTACGAATGGTAAAAGCAGAACTTTTAAAAATTGCCCGGCAACACAAATCTAAGTTCAAGAAATACGTAGTTGGCGAAAAGGCAAAACATCACAGTCCTTAGACTTCCACCCTACAGCGAAATAAATCCAATTGAACTCATTTGGGCACAAATGAAAAGTTATGTGGCTAGAAAAAATAGGTCATATCAAATAAAAGCTGTTCGTGAATTGTTATACGAGTCTTTACAACAGATTACAGAACAAAACTGGAAGGATGCAGTAAGACATATAAAAGAAGAAGCACAAAAAAATGTGGGATAATATAAACCGCTAATTATTAACCCTCAAGACGACTCGGATCCCGAAGTGGATCCTATTTATTTTGAATTTGAATAGTTTTCTAATCGTAATTATATAAGATAATTATGCCTTATGGGATAAGAAAAGCCTTATGGGAAAGAAAAGAGGGAATAAGAATTGGTGGAGAAATCATAAACACCCTGAAATTTGCAGATGACACGGTAATTATGGCTGAGAGTATAGAAGATCTACAAACTTTACTAGATGCAATAAATAGTGAATGCATTCAAATGGGACTTGACATCAACACAGATAAGACCAAATTTATGATAGTATCAAGGAGTCCAATAAATAATGAACAACTAACTCTTGGTGGACAGCAAATAGAGAGAGTGACAAAATATAAATATCTGGGAGCTTACATCAACACAGAATTAGATCCAGACCAAGAGATCCGGGTACGAATAGAAATGGTAAGGGCAGCGTTCTTAAAATTCAAACAATTGTTCTGTGACAAAAATCTGAATATTGCGCTGAGACTGAGGTTTGTTGAATGTTACGTCTGGTCGCAACTATTGTACGGGGTAGAAACATGGACACTAAAAGCGCAAATAGTTAAAAAGATTTAAGCCTTTGAACTTCGGATATACCGGAGAATGTTGAGAATCCCATGGACTGCCAGGGTCACCAATGAGGAAGTGCTGAGAAGAATGGGTCGAGTCAAAAAATTGTTGAGAACGATAAAAGTACCCAAGACTGCATACCTTGGACACATACTTAGAAATAATAAATATGGTCTTCTGCAGGTCATCATGCAAGGTAGAGTCGATGGCAAAAAGGGAATAGGTAGAAAGAGGAAGTCATGGCTGCGAAATATTCGAGACTGGACAAACATGACTGTAGACGAATTATTCCACGTTGCAAAAGACAGAGAAGCTTTTAAAAATGTGGTCGCCAACCTCCGTTAATGGGGACGGCATAGGAAGAAGAAGAATCGTAAGGTATTAAAGGGGAAAGGCGCAAAATGTCGCCTGTCAAAATGTTCAATGTGTTTTAAATGTATCCATTTTTTTTTTCAAATCCTAAGAAAACTAAAAAGCATTTTTGAAAAATTTAACGGTAGAATGAAATATTTAGTAGAATAGATAAAAAGTTTCTTTTGCATTCAATTAAAAATTATAGTATATTTTCTCTTTTGTTTTCACCTAGATTACAAAACATATTAAAATAAACATTGTAGAAGTTTTTAGGGACTTTCTGCCCTATAACAGTAATAATGTAATCTTTCATTCTGTGTTTAAATTTTTAAAAAATATTTATAAGTTTTCTTCGGATTCGGAAATAATGGATACATTTAAAACACATTGAAAATTTTGCTAGGCGACATTTGGCTCCTTTCCCATTAATTAAATAAATGTATATTTTACAAATGGAAAGGAACTTTTTATTTTTGAATAAAATAAAGTATTTTTATTAAAACAAAAATACAATTTACATAAGTACAATTTAAAAAATATATTTATTTCAAATAAATATTTCAATCATATACTCTACGACACTGGTCGGTCATCTGTAAGCAAAATACCTTCCTAATCGGATTATAAGGTCGATTGCTGTATTGTATTCCTTCAGATACAAGGTGAGTTAGTCGAAAACATCTTAAACCGTCAGTTACAGGTTGGTTTTTACTATTATATCTTATTACCTATCCTCTCTGTATTTCAGGTATCTAATTAGGGTTAAACTTGTAGTGAGCTATCGACAAATTGTGAACCGATTATAGATAGTGTCAATAAAATTGATATCCCTAAAATTCAAAGTGTGAATAAATCATGATGCAGGAAAAACAGGTAAAAGAGACAGTTGTAAATGTCATTCTTGAACACGCAATACTTAGTGACATGAAGCCAATATAAACCAGCAAAACAAATATTGAAAGTACACAACATTAAAAAATTTTGTGTAGAAAATTGCCGGTTTGTATCAGGGGTATGGGATGTAAGGGCTAGGGATCGCAACTTATAGCCTCGTATTCAAATGTCAACCTCACCTGCCCGTGTAATGATCTTGATTCTAATCATCTGTTGCATCCTGTTAGATAACAAACGAGGCTCTGACGTCCGAGTGATTGCCGGTATAAGGAATCACACACTTAGTGACCAACAGTTTCGGACGAATAAGTTAGTAAGTGGCAGGGCACTATTCTGTCCTGGGGTTGAGAAATCGGCCGCTAAGGCGGATGAATCAACAAACGGTCCATGGTATAAGAAGGCAGAAGGCAAAGAGGAACCACTGCATTAAAGATTCATAGCTTACCCTTAGGGAACTAACTATAAATTGACATATCAATTGCAAAATGTTACTAATCATATGGTTAGTTCTGGTGTCCCTATATCTATGCTGTTTCTGATTTGATTTGGGGTGATTTAGAAAATTGCATATTTTAATAGTTTCGAGCAAATTATTCTTGTATTGAAGACCTTTCACATAGTGGGCTACGACCTATATGTGGCTGGGAACATTGTAGAATCTAACTAAGCTAAGTACAACATCAATGTATTTAAATTAAAAATTTCGTTTGTTGAATAATATCACTGGAGTTCGGTATCGAACGCATGGTACCTTTTTTTAGTTGAGTTGAGTTTTTGAGTGATCAGGCCAAAAATTATCTGATAATTTTTTATCTGATTCATTGATAATAAAATTCGTAATTTATTTATTTAAAGCATGAAAATAAACATATTTCATATTTTATAAGTATATTTCAAATATTCTAAAATATAAACTAAATTGGCAGAATCTCCTTTTTTGTAGACAGGTTTTCTTTGATTCACCTGTTTTATTCTGTTTGAGAAGCACTCTTTTGGTAAATTTGCTGTTATTAAAGATAAATAGTTTTTTCACGAAACATAAAAAGAATTGTTTGTATGCCAGGAACACCCCAACAAATTAATGACGCTTTTGCTGGATGCTATTAGTCTACATTTCGTCGACTATTCATGGAAACTTTTTGAAATTACCTACGGATATTCTTGGCGCGGGCAAAGAACAATAAAATCCTCCCGAGTCGTTTACTCATTCCCGAAAGGGGTTAAATAAATGAAAGGTGACCAGAAAATCCATTTCGGTAATCAATGCCATTAATCGCATTGAGTTAATGACATTATCCTCCGCCAGTTAGGCTAAAAGGGGCTCAACTTTAACACACAAGCATAATCTCGCAAAAGGAAGTCAATTCTAATTAAAAAGTTATCCCTTTTCTTTTAGAAAGAAGCTAGAACGACCGTAAGACGAAAGAATTAGGGGATTTCTACTTGTTTTACCTTTTTGATGAAATATTATTTGTTCCAAATATACTACAAATAGGGAGATTAAATAGAAAAGTTGGAAATCGTTCAGTATTGGAAGAAATAAAATATTATCTAATAATAAAACACTAAAAACTTTTATTTTCAACACTTCCACCAAATTTATTTTAAATTATTATCACTACAGCTGTTTCGGCCCGAGTGCCTTTCTCAAGTGATCTATTTTTGGTATGTGTTTACATTTTATAGTCTTTAACTGAATACGTTGAGGAGGGGAGAATTGTTTGTCTCATGTTGGTCATTTAGAATTATGTCTCTATTTTTTAATTTGATGATAGATTTTAATAAAGATAGCTTAAGGCCTGTATATTAAATATGAAGAATTTGAAATTAGTCATTAAAAAATGATTATGGTCTAGAAGGTGAAGTGCGTACGTAGAGTCTGTTTTCCTAGGATTAAAAGCCTTTTTATGTTCTACTATGCGTGTGATAAAAGTTCTACCAGTTTGAGCGAGGTAAGTTTTTGGGCGGTTGCCACATTTAAGTTTGTATACACCGCTGTGTATATGCTTTTTCTTTTGGCTCTTGTTGTTCTTAATATATTTGCCCAAGTTGTTCTTTGTTCTAAAAGCTGGTAATATTCCTTTCTTTTTTATGTGTTTTTCTATTTTCGTTGATATCTTGCCTCTATATTGTAATGGAGCAAAAGGTACTGGGTTTTTTCTCTGGTGGTGGTGGCGCTTATATGATTTCCAAGAAGACTGCAGAACAATAGCACCTATATTTCAAATCCTGGTTTATGATATTAACAACTCTGTGCGCTTGGTCACCTGCAGTGCGTGTAGAAACTAAATTGGTAGTCAGAAACTAAGCAGTTTTCTTTTAGAAAAGAACTTATTTTCTTTATTATTGGTTTTTCAAGAATTTTAGCAAGAATTGGTAATGTACTAATATGAAGTTATAGATTCTCCAGTTTTGCCTATTTTATGAATTAAAATAACTTGAGCCACTTTCCATTGTGAACAATATTCTAATCTTAATACCGCATTATAGATTTGTGTTGATAAGAGGATCGTATTTCGTGGTAATTGGCATAAGATGAATCCAGTAATCAGCTCATAACTAGGAGCTTTCTTTATTATTATTATTAAACAGTGCGTAAATAATTTCGGTTTTTCTAAAAAATTTAATAGGCAGACAAATGTGGTAAGGGCAGTACAAATATCTATAAATATATTCTTCTTCCTCTGGTTGTTGTAACTCACAGGGAAAAGAAGTAAAGGTAGTCTTCAAATATACGAGAAATATATTTGTCGTCCCCTCATTAGTGCGTGACAATGTCCGTTACTCGTTTTGAAAGGTCGTATATGTATATGTTTTTGTGGTCGTAACAATTTTCTGGTAGCCTTTATAAGGGTATAATTTGTATCTTCTAGTGGCAATAAATCTCTCAGATATTTTGCAGTTAATGTATATTTTTTAGATTACTTAGCATGTTTTCAGGTCTTTTGCTGGTTTGTTAAATACAGCTTTATTAGTCGGTGTTTGATTGTCTTGCCTTTCTAAGTTTTTTTTACCTCCAATTGCTTGTGTAATGGTCTCAGAATAGCCCTCCTTGTTAGGTTTATTATTGGTGGGTGGGGTAGATTCTTATCACGCTTTCTGTATACATGTAGTGAGATGATCGACAGCAGTCTAGGTCATTTTCTGTCTTTAGACACAAGTTTATGTTTAAGTTATTAGTAATGGTTTCTTTTAATAAAGTCCAATTAGTTTTTGCTGAATAAAGCGTAGAAGTTCTAGTTAAACAAATTCTTTCAGAAGACGAAATACTGACGAGTGATCGGATATTAAGTAGGAGCATGATTTAATTGATAGGTGATTATCTGTTATACTTTGATTGAATATAAACTGGATATAAACACCAGCAAAACCAAGCTAATGATCATCAGCAAGCAAAACATAACTGGAGCAAATCTGTATGTGAACCAAATGAGAATTGAACGTGTCTCACAATACAATTACTTGGGAACTATAATCAATGAGTGGTGGGACTATACCCAAGAGATTAAATGTCGCATCGGAAAGGCCAAAAGTGCATTATTTACTATGAGCTCTGTGTTCAAAAGCCATGACCTCACCCTAAAAACAAAAATAAGGCTCCCTAAATGTTACGTGTACTCAGTGCTTCTGTATGGAGTAGAAACGTGGACATTGAAGGCAGAAACTATATAAAAATTTCAGGCTTTTGAATTATGGTTATACAGAACAATCCTGAAGATACCATGGACAGACAAAGTCACCAATGACGAAGTTTTGCGGAGGATGAACACAACCGCGGATTTGGTCAACATTGTGAAGAGCCGTAAGCTGAAGTACTTGGAACATATAATGAAAAATCAATCAGATACGAGCTACTCCAATACATTTTGCAAGGTAAAATTAAAGGAAAAAGAGCCCCAGGACGAAGAAGAATATTCTGGCTTGCTAACCTGGTATAGAAAGACCTCAACACTGCTATTTCGTATAGCAACGAATAAAATCATTATAGCCAGAATGATCGCCAACGTTCGGAACGGACAGGCACCCTAAGAAGAAGAAGAACCTTTGATTATACAAAAATCAAGGAGATCTGAAAGTTTTCTTCTGTCTGTGAAGTTATTATTATTAATTGCTTGAAGTAGTTGTCTACCACGTGGGTTCATCAATATAGAGCCCCAAAAAGGATATTTCGCTTGTAATCTCTACTGGATAGGAACCTTGATCCAAGTGATTTAAAACATGTAGTGAATTGATTTCTTTTTAATGTGTACTTCGGAGAGCAGGACGATAATGAATATAGTGATTGGTCCACTACAGTCTTCAATTCCTATTTTTGTGGTCTGCAGGTGTGGTATTTTAGTTGTCTGTAGTTCGTAATATTTTATACTGCTTTTGATAATTATGGCGGAACCTCCGTGTGCAGTATCATAAGGATGATTTTTGTGGTATATAATTTATAGTTTGGCATTTTTCAGTAACTTTTTCATTTTTTAAAATACGATGAGCAGTCACAAAATCGATGAAGCTAAGACTCCATGGATGACAGATGAGATCCGGGAACTAATGGACAAAAGAAGATCATACAAAAACAAAAATGTAAACGAATACAAAGCCACACATAAGGAGATCAGGATAAAAATACGGGTAGCTAAAGTAGTACAACGACAAATGTTTAGAGATAGAAGAACTCCAGAGAAATCATGATAGTTTTGAAGTGCACAAAAAAATTAAAGAATTAGCAGGTATACGACGGTCCAACAATAGTAACACCATGGTTGATACGAGTGGTAAAATAATATCTGATGTAAAAGGCAAACTAAACAGGTGGAGAGAATACGTCCAAGAATTGTTTGAGGATTACAGAACACAACAAGATAGCATGAACGACTGCGAGGAACATGATATAGGTCCAAATATAACTAAGGATGAAATAATACATGTAATAAATCTGGCAAAATCTAATAAAACTGCGGGACCTGATACAATTCTAACTGAAATAATTAAATTAATATCAGATTATCAGATCAATGTATTAGTAAACTTATATAATACTATATATAATACGGGTATTATTCCGAAAGATTGGCTCAAATCAACATTTATTACATTACCAAAAAAACCCAATACAAGGGAATGTAATGATCACCGTATAATTAGTCTAATGAGTCACACACTAAAAATATTTTTAAAAATTATCCATTTAAGAATTTTCAGAAAAGTGGAAAATACATCACTGAAACCCAATTTGGATTTAGGAATGCCATGAGTACACGAGAGGCATTATTTGGTTTTAACGTCCTCATGCAAAGATGTATGGATGTAAACCAACCACTCTATGTTTGTTTTATTGATTATAATAAGGCGTTCGATAAGGTCCGACACAATCGTCTTATACAGTTACTTAAAGAGAAACACATTGACAAAAAAGACTTAAGAATAATAACTTATCTTTACTTTAACCAAACAGCAAAAGTCAGAGTCAACAGAGAACTTTCGGAGGAAGTAGAGATAAAAAAAGGCGTAAGACAAGGTTGCATACTCTCCCCCTTATTGTTCAATCTATATTCGGAAGAAATAATTGAAAAATCACTCGAAAATGTAACAATTGGAATAAAAGTCAACAGCAGACCCATCAACAATATCAGATATGCCGATAATACTATACTAATTGCAGAAAATATACAAGATCTACAGACACTTTTAGATAATGTAGTCAATGCTAGTGAGGAAAGCGGACTAAAGCTTAATGTTAATAAAACAAAATTTATGACAATTTCCAAAACACAACAACAAGACAGTTTAAACATAAGAGGAGTTCCAATAGAAAAAGTAAAAAAATACAGATATCTTGGTACAATTATTAATGAAAATAACGAGTATACAGAAGAAATAAAAATGAGAATTGGACAAGCTAGAGCAACATTTAATAAGATGAGAAAAGTATTATGCAGTAGAGACCTTAGCAGTAGAGACCTTAGTTTACAACTCAAGATATGAATATTACGTTCTTATGTGTTTTCGGTGCTGCTGTATGGGGTGGAGGCCTGGACCTTAAAGAAAGAGGTGAGCGATCGACTTGAAGCATTCGAGATGTAGACCTACCGAAGAATATTAAAAATAAGTTGGGTAGACCAAATAACAAATATTGAGGTCCTCAGAAAGATGACAAAGGAAATGGAAATCATGAATACGATTAAGATAAGAAAGTTACAGTATCTCGGCCACGTTATGAGAGGGAATAAATATGTATTGCTACAAACCATAATGCAGGGAAAAATACAGGGAAAACGAAGTATTGGAAGAAGACGCATCTCCTGGCTCAACAATCTGAGAAAGTGGTATAATTGCAGTTCCGTCGACTTGTTCAGAGCTGCAATCTCAAAAGTGAAAATAGCTGTGATAATTACCAACCTCCTTAGAGGAGATGGTACCTAAAGAAGAAAGAAGAAGAATTAACTTTTACCTGTAAAGTGTGTTTCGTAAATAAACAATGTATCACTTTTATTTGCAATTAAAAATATTTTTAACTCTTGGCTGTTTTGAGCCATACCGAGTTCCATATTGCTAGTTTCAGTATAATAGCCATTTATATGATTCTGGATTTGAGAGTCACATACTATTCAGATACTTTTACGAATTATACAAAAGCGAGTATTCCTTACAAATAAAGAAATACTGTAGAGGGTTAGTAAAGAAACAGAACTAATCGCCACCAGTTTTTTTTTCTATTTTTTATTTTCTATTTAATTTTTATATTTTCCTATTTAACGTAAAGTTATTTGACAACATTTTTGCCCAGCTGCAGTTGTTATTGTTAATTACTTAATTACTATTCATACTGGACATATGCCTCCCGTAAATAATTTCAATGCATTCTATCTTGAGCACCCTGAATACAGTTGTGCTGACTGCACTTGATATTATCTGACCACCTTGTTGGAGGATGTTCTCGATTACGATAAACATCGTGTCTAGGTCTCCATTTCAGGATTTTCTTCGTTCACCTTTCATCTTTTAATCTGGCAACATGCCCCGCCCAGTTCCATTTTAATGTTGTAATCCCTTGGACAGCATCAGTTACACCAGTTTTTCTCCTAACTATTGTATTTGATACTCTGTCTCTGAGGGATATACTCAGCATTAACCTCTCCATCGCTCTCTGTGCCACTTGTGTATTTTATTGATTACTTTTCTGGTAAGGGCCACTGTTTCTGCTCCATACGTTAGAAGTGGGAGTACACATTGATCAAAGACCTTAATTTTCAAGCACATGGGAATATCTGATCTAAAGACTTCTCTCAGTTTTTCGTCCAGGCCAGTACTATTCTCCTGTTTAGCTCCGTTGTTTGATTATCTCTTCCTAATTTAATCTAGTGGCCCAGATATATTTATAGTTATACACCTGTTTAATTTGCGTGCCAATTAAAACATTAGTCATCATCATCATCATTCAGCCCATACTCGTCCACTGCTGAACATAGGCCTCCCGTAGTTCACCCCACAAATTTCTGTCCTGAGCCGCCTGCATCCAATTTTGAGGTCATCCGTTCATCTTGTTGGTGGTCGTCCTATTCCTATTCCTAAAGGCATCTTGTCTGGGTCTCCACTCAAGAATGCGTTTTGTCCATGTGCCGTCCTTCGTTCTCGCGACGTGCCCTGCCCAGTTCCATTTTAAGGTTGATATTCTTTTGATTGCGTCGGTTACTCCCGATCTACGGCGCAATTCTGTGTTGGATATTCGGTCTCTCAGGGTTAATCCCAACACGGACCGTTACATTGCCCTCTGTGTTGTTCGAATTTAGTTTGCGGACGTCTTAGTAAGTGTTAGCGTCTCCGCACCATAGGTTAGAACTGGCAGCACACATTGAAGGCTTTTCTCTTTAATCAGATGGGAAGAGCTGATTGGAAAACATCTCTTAGCTTTCCATAAGCGGCCCATGTCAACCCTATTCTACGTATTGGTTCATTGGTCTGGTTATCTCTACTTAAGCGAATTTCGTGTCCCAGATATTTGTATGCTGATGTTTGTTCTATACTTGTTCCAGCTATGTTTATGTTCTCACTCAGAACAAGGTTTGTCATCACTTGTGTTTTTGAGTTATTGATCTTTAAACCCACTTGTGTAGAGGCATGGTAGAGTCTTTCGCACATTTCGATGGCATGATCTATGCGGTCTGTTATCAGGACTATATCGTCCGCGAACCTGAGGTGACTAAGCTGCTCTCCATTTATGTTTATGCCCTTTTCGTCTAGGTTTGCACGCTTACACATGTATTCCAATAATGTTGTAAACAGTTTTGGTAAAACATTAATACGTTTTTGCAAATCTAAAAAATTATATATATATAATAATATTTACAACAAAAATAATGTACCAACCAAAATAGCAATTTTAAATTGTAACGATGTACAAAATTTGACTGATTTTACGGAAAATAACCGAAACTCTTTATGGAATCAGAATCTATAGGGAAACAATGCGAAGCGAGAAACTTCCGAAACGAAGTGAATTAGTTTGTATAAAACACAATTACTTCTCCAACAATTAACATTGGACGAAAACCAACAGCAGAGGGATTAGAAAACCAGACCCCAGAAAGTAAAACCAACTGTGTAACAATAACGTCTCTTCTACGCTACAAAAAATTTTCATTTTAATTAAAGAAGCTAAAGCTATTTTTTGCGGTTTCTCCTTTGAGCAGGTTATTATTTAGTACACCACAATTACATTTTGACCTAGAATCACTTTTATTCAAGAATATCGTCCAGTAAGTAAGATTCTGCTAGATGAAGTTCATATCGAGCTGATTAAACTTATAGACGAAGACAATTTAAGTGAAATAACTATACTCTTTAACAACATATACAAAATGGCTGCCATCGACCTTTGTTCCACTACCAAAAACCAAGAACCCTAAACACTGTAATGACTATAGATTAATCAACTTAATGTGATACTTATTAAAAAGATTTTTAAAGACTATACACGCAAGATTATTCAGAAAGTGCGAGGCGGGTAAGAGTTATTGACAGTTTGGCTTTCGTAACGGCTTCGGAACAGTGGAAGCTCTGTATGGTTTTACAACTCTTGCCCAAAAATGTCTTTCTTTCTTTCTTTCTTCCCTTCCTTTTACCGTATCAGGGTGTCGGATTTGGGCTAGCTATTTTAATTTCCATTTACCCACATCTTTCATTATTTTCTGTTTCCTGCCATTATTTTCAATTCCTCGAGTGATTTTTGTTTTCACGCCTCTACTACTTGCTGTATCCATTTTTTCTTGGTCTGCCTCTTTTTCTTTTTCCGATGTTTTTTGCTTCATAAACTTTTCTTGTGCAATCCTATTGGATTGCATCCTCATCAGATGCCCATACCAGTTCATTTGTCTCTTTGCTATTTTGTTCATTATCGGTTTTTGGTTGGCCATTGTTCTAATAGTCTCGTTGCTTAATCTATCCTATTTTGTCTTTCCAACTATCCTTCTTACATGTCTTATCTGCATTGCGTTTATCCTGCTCTTATATTTTTCCAAAATTGTCCAGTTTTCACTTACATAGAGCACAGTCGATATCACAATTGTGTTATATATTTTTATTATTGTTTCTCGTGCAAGTTCTCTTTTTCTGATTATTAGGGCTAACGCATAGTATAACTTGTTTGATTTCTTTGCTTTATTTGTTATTTCCCAGTCTATTTTTCGTCATTGTTACTATTTCCAATTCTGAGTTTCTACATTTTATCTTTATTTGTTTATCTTTATTATCTCCTTTGCCGCAGAAGTCATTATCCTACTTTTTTCCTCGTTTATCTTCATTTTTAGTTCTTCTATTTGTTCTACCCATATATCCATTAGTTTCTGCATTTTATTCTCGGAATCTACTATTAGTACTATGTCGTCTGCATACATTAAGGACTCTATTGTTACCGGTTGTAATTTGTGGTTACCTATTATTGTCTGTAGTTGATTGGTTCTGACTCTAGTGTTTCTTATCCATTCGTTCATTCTTCTTCTTCTTTAAGTGCCGTCTCCCTATCGGAGGTTGGATATCATGATCACTATCTTTACTTTATTTACTGCTGCTCTAAAGAGTTCCATAGAACTGCATTTAAACCAGTCCCTTAAATTCTTCAAGCATGACACTCTCCTTATTCCTATACTCCTTCTTCTTCTTATCTTTCTCTGTATTATCTGCCTTAGCAGTTCATATCGTTGTCCCCTCATTACGTGTCCCAAATATTGTAACTTTCTTATTTTTATTGTGTTTATTATTTCGCATTCCTTGCCCATTTCTCGCAATACTTTCGTGTTAGTTTTCTTTTGTGTCCATGCTATTCTAAGCATCCTCCTGTAACACCACATTTTAAAGGACTATAACTTATTTATGTTTTCTTGCTTCAATGTCCAGCTTTCAAGTCCATATTGCAGTATCGAAAACACGTAGCATCTCAGTGCTTTTACCCTCAGTTCTAATCTAAGATCTTTGTTGCAGAGAATTGTTTTAATTTTTACAAACGCATTTCTTGCTATTTCTATCCTAGCTCTTATTTTGGTTGTTTGATCATTATTCGATATCAACCCTTTCTATCGGTACATTTCCCAAATGTATGTTTGTTGATATATTTGTTTTCTTTGTTATTATCATGTATTTGGTCTTTTTTATATTCATTTTTAGTCCATATTTTTCAGAGAAACTGTTTATTTTGTTTAGCAGTAATTGGAGTTGTTCAGCAGAGCTTACCATAATCACGGTGTCATCTGCATATCTTATGTTTATAATAGATCTTCTGTTAATTATTATTCCTTCACTTTGACCTAGTAATGCTTCTTCAAAAATGGCTTCACTATATACATTAAATAGTAATGGGGACATAATACATCCCTGCCTAACTCCTCTACTGATTACAATTTCTGGACTGGGTTCGTTATCTATTACGATTTGTGCTCTTTGATTCTAATAGAGGTTTGATATTATTCGTAAGTCCCTGTGGTCTATGTGTTTTGTCTTTAGAATTTGGACTAATTTTTCATGTCTTACTTCGTCAAATGCTTTTTCAAAATCAACGTAACAAATATGCACATCAACATCCATATCCATGCATATTTAAGCTAACACATTAAAAGCAAATAACGCTTCTCTGGTTCCTAGTCCGTTTCTGAACCCAAACTGACTATAAACTATTCCTTCTTTCAGTTTTTTATTTATACGACCATGTATTATTTTCAGGAATAATTTGAGAATGTGACTTATTAGTGATATTGTTCTGTATTTACTGCAATATTTAGCGTTTGTATTTTTAGGGATAGTAACAAAAGGTGGATAGTAACCATTGTTACTCTCCACCTTACATATCGGTATGTGTCCTGTTTTGTATACTGAGTTAAATAAGTCTACTAAAATGTCTAAGGTTTCATCATTCATGCATTTTAAGATTTCTATAGGGATTGTGTCTGGACATAATTGCTGTTTTTTGATGCCATTTTAATTTTCTCTTTTAATATCGTCAAAACCATATCCTGTTCTACTTCTATCTCCATCTGTTCTGTTCTATTGTCTTTGAATAGTTTATTGATGTATTCTGTCCATCTCTTTAATTTGTCGTTAGCATTCAACACAAGTTTACCATTTGCATCCTTCAGTATTCCCGGTTTTCTTGTTCTATTGTTGTGAGTTAATTCTTTAATTTTTTTATGTGTGTTAAAACTATCATGTCTTTTCTGGTAATCTTCTATTTCTGCGCATTGTTCTTTTAGCTATTGTTCTTTCGCTTTCTAAATTCTGTATTTTATTTGTTTATCCACTATTTTGTACATCTGATTATCTTTGTTCTTATATTGATGTCTTTCTTCCATTAAATCTAAAATTTCTTCCGTCATCCATTGGATCTTTTTATATCTGGTTTGTATTAGAATTTCTTTTTGACTTTTATCTATTTCTGTCTTTATTAATAACCATTTTTTCTCCGTCTCAGTATTTTGCAGAATTTTTTCTTTAACATTTATTAATCCGTTGTTGATTTCATCTGCCAGGCGTTGCCTTATGAGTGGGTTCCTTAATTTACTTGTATCGATTTTTGCATTTATTGTTCTTCGCTTCATTATTTTCATTTTGAGCCTACTACTCGCTTTACCATACTTCTGAAGAAATGAGCTGAAGTTATGATTAGATAGCTTCCAAAGGAGTACATTAGAGCTACAATAAGAGATCTAGCATTCGAGAAATACACCTATAATACTATATAACAAAACGTCTATCTACTACTGTAACCTCGGAAATCTTTTTTGGGTGGTGCTAGAAAGATAACCAATGTAGACACTGCGGACGGCAGCCAGATGGTTGGTGGAGAGCGAGTCGTGGGTTCGAAACTAGCTTTTGGAACCGGGAATAGATCCAACGGAAGAAATAGGTAAAGATAGGATAAGAGATATTAGAAAAGATACAGAAATAAACAAAAAAATAGATGGGTGAAATTACCAAAGATAAGAGAAGATAGAAACAGGGCGCCACTCAATTTTTTGGGATTAGGGAGAAAATTAAGAAAACCTTAGAAAAGAAAAGAGATAAGAAAAGATATTTAGGTTCAGAGATCAAACTCAAGGAAAGATACCAACAGTAAATTATCAAATAAATCTGGTCAACGCAATATATAAACAAATAATAAATATATTAAGTATTACACTTACTTACCTACGAAACTTAATCAGCCTGATCTTTCTACAGTTCAAAAGCATAGTAATATTTAAAGATAGTAATTGTTCAGAGCTATTATTTTATCAGAGAACTTGTTACGAGCCGACAAATAAATTACATGCATAAAACAATAACAATATATTAAACACAAAATTATGATGCTGCTAAATGCAACACAGGTAATAAAAAATACACAACTATGAAATGGTGTTATATATGTATAAAATTAAGCAATAATGTAATAAAAAAATACCTTTACCAAGATATATAAGGCAATCATATACAAATATAGTTTGGCGTATCTCGAGATATCATAGGAAACATAATGAACAAAAATTATAGGAAATACAAAAGATAGCAAAAATTACTTAACTCTAAATTTACAAAAAAAAACAAAAAGGTTACAGGAATGCAAACATAAACCAAATCGTACTTGGTTAAGTCAATTAACTATCTCGCACTATTATTTAATAAAAAACTGAGACTTGTATGTTCATAGGTAATATTTATAGAAATTTCTTGAATGGTTCAATTACATTCAAAAATCGGCAATCTACAGGTGAAGATATCGATGATACGTCCAGATAATGGCAGGTGATATGGTACCGTACCATATTACTCGCCCAGATAATTGTAGATAAAGATTACTTACAGTAGATCTTGACGAAGGCAGCTTAATTCACTGAATTTAATACTTTTCTGGTACTAAACACTGCATTTAATAACCATTAAAAGTAGTGTAGAACTATATATAATTTAATATAGTCTAAGGAAAGAAAACTGAAATATAAAGTGTATAGACACTTAGAAAATAATTCACAAAGACGATACGATAAGAAATAAAGTGAGCAAAGCGTAACCCGAGATATTGGCCTTAACTCAACAACGGCCCACCAAAAAGTCTCACGAGATATTCCCTCACTCAACAACTGCCCACCAACAAGTAAATTGGTTCCACTAAAAATTTCACCAACTGTCCTGAAAAAGGAAGAAGAAAATATTCCCCCACTCAAGAATGATAGGACAGTTGTATGTGTTTCTCAGAAGGTAAGGCCTTGACGACTATTGAAAAGTTTGAGGTAAAATAATCGGTATTAACAATTGGACATAAGAAACAGGCAATACTTGGGATTAAGTTATTGTCAACAGATACGGGCCTTACTATACCGGAAAGCATTTGTTCTATTCATACAGAGTATTAAGAAGGAAGGATTAAAAACCTTTCTTAATTAGGGAATTCCATTTTAGCTTGGTATCTACAATATTATTTTCCTATCGTAAACACGGGGATTCCTAATCATCGGCGTATCGCACGGGGATAAAAGGAATTAAAAATAATTTAATATATGAATATTAAAAAAAATGTTACACTACCAACAATATAGAGATACTAAAGATAATAAATATACACAGTGCTTAGTGCACTCAACGTTTTATCTAACTCGCACTGATAATCAAGATGCATTTTACAACCATTAAATTGTGAATGTTTTCTTAAATTTATTACAAAGATTTTTGTTTTTTTTTTTTCAAATGCAACAGTTTTTGTAGTGTATCAAAATCCTTTTGAAATCCAACTTTCTCCCCATCTGACTACTAACCAGCTCCGGCCTATTATTCAGTGTCCAAATGAAGAAAGTGGCGCAGCATTCAGAAATATTTCACAAAACGAATCGTGGTTCGCCTGCCAACTTACTGCCAGTAGTATAACCATGAAACTCAAACAGAATTAAAAGAAATGGAAGTTTTCTCAGAGGCAATCTTTGTGAATAGAAGTCTGGGAATGAAGGAAAGTAATATTCCAGCGAAATCCGTATATTATTTTAAATTAGCGCCATTGTTTAAATAATTGTTAGGGAAATAATACAATTGCAGTGTGAATAGTGGAATGTAACTGTATAAAATTTAAGGAATATTGAAATATAAAGTAAACAGATCTAGTTGGTTTAGTAATAGTAAAATAACGAGGAATATTTATATCACTATTCACATTTTTATACCATTTAAATGACTTAATAAAAATTAGTTTAAGATATAGTATAAAGTTGTTAGATATTATTGACTAACACGTTATGTAAAATAAAGTTTTATCTTGAGGTTGCAGTCATTAATAGGTCAGGATAAGTAAAACTCTTTGTTATTATCTCTAGATTTCAAAAATTTTATTTGCTTCTTCAGGATAATTGATGGATTCGACCGTTACTTGATGGAAATTCATTTTATGTAACAATAAAACACCGACTTTGTTTTCAAACTTCGACAAAATTTATTTTAAATTCTTATCACTACAGCTGTTTCGGCTGATTGCCTTTCTCAAGTGATCTATGTTTGCCATTCGTTTACACTTTATAGTCTTTAATGAAATAGGTTGAGGAGAATAGAACTGTTTGTCTCAAGTTGGTCATTCAGAATTTTATATGTGTTTTTTAATTTGTTAATTTTCATAGATTCTAACAAAGATAGCTTAAGGCCTTTATTTTGAATGTGAAGAATTTTAAATTCGTTATTACAAGAATGATTATGATATATGTATAAGGTGAAGTGCGTATGTAAAATCTGTTTTTCTATTATTGAAAGCCCTTTTATGTTCCGCTATTCGTTTATTAAAATTTCTACCCATTTGACCGATGTAAGTTTTTGGGCAGTCGCCACTTTTAAGTTTATACACACCACTGTGTTAGTGTTTTTATTTTGACTCTTGTTATTTTTAATATATTTGCTTAAGTTGTTATTTGTTCTGAACGCTGGTGTTATTTCTTTCTTTTTTATGTGTTTGGCTATTTTTGTTGATATTTTGCCTGTATATGTAATCGAGCAGAAGATACTGAGTTTTTTCTCTGCTATTGGAAATAATAATTTCAAGACTTTGTTGTACAGTTTTTGATTCAACATTTGTTCGTTGTATCCATTGTTTACTGCTATTTGCTTAATGATATTTAATTCTGTCTCAAAGTTGTATTTTGACATCGGAATTTCTATTAATCTATGTAACATACTATGATATGCTGCCAGTTTATGTTGTGTTGGATGGGATAATGAATTGTGTATAGTCGTGTCAGTATGGGTAGGTTTATGAAATATGGAAAATTCATGTTTGTTTTTAAGTCTGATAATTTTTAGATCTAAGAAATTTATGGATTGATTTTGATCTGTTTCTATTGTAAGTTCAATATGACTATGAAGTGAATTAATATACGATGAAAATTAGTTGAGTTGCCTGTTAGTTCCTGTGAAATATACCAGTACGTCGTCTACGTATCTCCACCAATATAAAAACTGTTAGAATATGGGATGTTTTGAAATCTTTGTCTCTAGATGATCCATAAAAATATCTGATAGCAATGAGCTGAGAGGAATGCCCATTTTAAGTCCTGCACTGTTATTTGTGTATATTTAATTATTAAATTCAAAGTAGTCCTGGTTTATGCAAACTTCAAGAAGATGTAAAATTTCAGATGTAATGATTGGATTTGTCCTATTTTGGTCTAAAAGGTTTTTTACTAGAATAAAAGTTTCTGTAGGAGGAACACTAGGAAAAAGATCTTTTACGTCAAATGAAATTAATCTGAAGTTGATAGGTAATTCAAAATGTTTTTTTATGGTAAATTTAGCTGAAAATTTATTTTCAAAATAATTGTTAGAGGTTATTTTAAAACACACTAAATTTTCTCCTAAATTTACCATAAAAAATACAATAGAACTAGTTCATAAAATACAACATTTTTAATTACCTAAGAACTCTAGATTAATTTCATTTGACGTGAAAAATCTTTTTCCTAGTGTTCCTCTTACAGAAACTTTTATTCTAGTAAAAAACCTTTTAGACCAAAATAGTACAAATTCAATCATTACATCTGAAATTTTACATTTTTTGAAGTTTGCATAAACTAGGACTACTTTGAATTTAATAACTGCATAAACACAAATAACAGTGTAGGACTTATAATGGGCAATCCTCTAAGCCCATTGCTATCAGATATTTTTATGGATCATCGAGAGACAAAGTTTTCAAAACATCCCATATTCAAATGAGCTCTGGCTGATTTTCCAGCGCAGCACGTTCAGAGAGTGGAGCTTTTCTTATTGTTTAGCTCATTTGTTGCTTTTTTTGTTGGACTGTAGCTGATTGTATGACAGGAACTCATCTCCTTAACACCCTGCCACCGACGTCCCGCATGATGTCACGTCTAGCGCCGGCTCCAGACGTGCCCTGCTAGCGTATGCATTTTATACCTACTGCTAGGTGTCAGTTTTTGTTCCACGGCAGGTATCTCTGCTACCCTCTGGGTATTGGTGCTACGAATAACCAGGGAGGGGGTATTAGCAGAAGGCCGCAACTGATAGAAGAACTTTGTTTTTAATAAATTTGCAAATTTACAATCTGCTTGTACAAGCTATTAGTAAATGTGAGTATTGCAAATACATGAGAGAAGAAATTATCCATTGATAACACTCCCAATGCTAACACTAACAAGTTAAATTAATGTAGGATTATAACTTGAAACTAAAATTGAAATGAAAATTAAAATTAGTAAATAAAGTCTGTTGGCCACTGTCTTTTCAATTTTCGTCTGACTTCTGGTTGGAGATGTAGTTGTCTTGCTTTTTCGTTGGGGTTCCATTACTGAATTTATTTATTACTGTGGAAAGCATATTTAAGATAAGGCCATTTTGATTCATTAGTTGTGAAAACATAGCTGAATTCATTAAAGAAAATATTCATCATCTTTTCAATGTCACTGTTTGTATTATTTACATGTGTTCCACTTGTTATTTGAGCTTAAGCTGCATGATTTTGGTTTTATGATTTCGTATTATGATGGACATTATTTAAATTTGTTCCACCTGTTGCTTGTGTGTAAGTCGTGTGATTTTGATCGCCTAAGTTCGGATTATTCTGTACTGTATTTCTGTTATATTGCAGTTGATTGTTCACTGGAGTGTGCGATGATACTCATTTTACTCTGTTTCTACTGCTAATTAACTCTATATACTTATATATTATGCATCCTTTGTAATTAGCAATGTGTTCTTCATTGCAGAGAGCCCATATGGCAGGTGTGTCTCTAGGTTTTTTACAATCGGCTGACATATGGTTACCTCGATATTTTACACAGTAATAAGGTCTATTACAGTATGTCTTAAAGTGTCCGTACAATTGGCATCTGGTACACTGGACAATATTATCTATTTTTTACGGTGGCTCAATAACTATTTTCGCGTTGTTTATAAATTTAATTTCATGTATTTTTTTATTATTTTAATAAGGTTCTATATAGTATTACGTACTAAATGCCCATGTTTTTCTATTTCACTTTTTTTCATATTAATGGGCACTGTATGATGCAGATTCCGAATTACAACTCTGTATGCTCTATACTCTTTCATTTGGTACGTATGGTGCACAATTTTCTTTCTGTTTAAATATCTTACTAGTTTTCGGTATATTTCAGAATCTCTAGCATTTATTTTTATTGTGTTGTTTTTTAATGCTGTACGTCTCTGTGTGTCTCTGTTTTTGTTACTTCCGATAGGTTATTAACCATTTTATTGTATTCAGTAACACCATATATAAAAATTGGTGGAGGGTTTAGAGGTTGCTGGAGTTTCGTTGGTATTTTCTGTACTGTTAGAATAGAAGAACTGACAAAAAACTCACACATGATTATTACGTTATGATAATTAATATTATATGATTCTAAGGTAAACCAATGGGAATACCTAAGACAGTAAAGCAGTGGATTAGGGTAAATATAAAATGCAGGTAATCATATGGTTGGGTGCAATTTGCTTCTAATAAATAAAAAGAAATATATAATAATGAATTTTGTTGCTGTCTACTGCACATCAGAGGTGGAATCTAATATTGAACAGAAAAAGTCTCAAGCTATATTTGACGTTAAGTACTATATGGATCATGGATAGAATCTAAGATAACAGGAAAATGATATTTAAATAGAATTTAAGGTTCATTAAGAGCTATAAAGTTATAAAAAGAAAAAATAAGAAGAAACCGAAGAATAAATAAAATAATACACTTATAAAAGTTACATTAATACATTTTATTTACAACAACCTCTTATACAAAGTCTTTATTTAAAAATTTATTCTGTCAACTTACAGTAAAAGTTTTTGCATCATTTATTACCAATAAAAATAATCTTTTAATTCAAACTGCACTTAAGGTAACTTAATGCCGACATAAAATATATAGCTCCTAAAAGGAATAATGGCTTACCGTCACGAAGTTTTCTCTAATATGAAAATTTCACCACCGACTAGTTGTTACAGTTCCGCATGAAACGTGCCCTACTTGTAATAAAAGCATCAAATGTATTTATCAGAAGTGGAATCGATTTTGGATGCTCCGCTTCAGTAGTTATGTGGAACTGAAGAGAGCTTTATCTCTTGACTTCTATATTTCTTTGTGATTCTTTTTAATACGTTGGAACGACATATCCAATTTGGAGTTTTACATGTTTTCTTATTGTGTTTTCAACAAAATAAATAAGTTATAAACTTGGTGTATAATATACTAAAAGGGGAAGTAGTGATATTTTGTTAGTAAACAATTTTCATTCAATTAAAAACAATGATAAACATGACTTATATTATAATAAACGTGTTAATAAAATATATTTGATAGGGAAATTAACAAAAATTAAAATAAATCTCAGACGAATACGTACATTTGAAACATATTCTTCTTCTTCTACCTTTATAGTTGCTACTATGGAAAATTGTCACTTCATGTTTCTAGCGGTTAGCCAATACTTCTTCTAGCACTTCTGATTTGTCCCTTGCTATTTTTAAACCTTTTTGTCCGCCGTTTTACTGACGTGGTTGTTTCATCATTTTTTTATGTGCAAGTCAACTTGTTTATACATTGTACATTACATTTTATTTTAATCTAATCACTACGTATTTGATCTTTCCTATAATTATTCTGATTATTCTCAGTTCTGCTGTTTACAGCATCCTCTGTGCTTTGGCTGTATCGAGCCTTGCTTCTGATACGTACATCATTATTGGTCTTATACTAGCCATACCTTAATTTTATCTCTTACTTTTTTTCAAGGAGTACATAGCAGGACACTCTGATCCCTACATAATTTATTTTTATTATTTATTCAATGCTAACTCCATAGACTTCTATGTTCAGTTTTCTGCCTGTTTTGAAACAGGCAGAAGTATACAGTGATGAGTGCTTTACCATCCGGCTTTTTAACGTAAGAGATAGAAAACACAGTTACCTTGTGAAATAAAAAGAGATGAATCTCGTAGAGGTGTGAAATAATCGATAGAAACCCATAATTTACATTACATTGCATTACCACCATCGACAGTCTCACACCTTTAGACGTGAGACGTGGCTATTTGACTTCAGTCATAATTATACGGATAACCTCAAAAATATTTTATTTTAATAATTTCTGATGTTAGAATAAATACTTGAATAAATTAAGATATATTATAGTAAAAAACCTTTATTAGTAGCGATTTTAAATTATAAATCTTTAAATTTATTTAATAGTAAAAATAACTCAACTGAAATATTTGACTAAAATAAAGGTAGGTATGTTTTGTCAGAAAACAATTAACGTATGTAAAATTGGTGTAGTGGTTAGGGACGTTGTCTATTGACGAGAAAATTGGGGTTCAATTCACACCAAAGATAAAATTTTTGTTTTATCAATAAAAAATAATAGAAAATACGATACATATTAGGTAACAAATTTTCGAAAAACTCATTATTTACAATTTATTTTTATTCCAATGTTATAAAACGGAAATACAAAATAATTCAAATTCAATTCATACAGTCTTCAGTTGTGAATGCAAAATAATCCGGTGAAGACTGTTTATATTAAATCCATCACTAAATTCTCAATGTTAATATCAATTCCTCTGTACAGGTAATCATTTTCAAAATAATTGACAACATTGGAATGGATGCGCGCGAAGCGAAGCCTTTAAGCCATCAAATAATAACATATCGAGAAGTGTTTTTGCACGGTAAACAGAAACTTTTTATTGAAAAAACAATTCGTGAAAATGGTTTTAACGGTCGAGGAAAAAGTGCAAATTGTTGTCTGGCATGTGAATGGATTCTCAGACAATATGATTAGACAACAATTTGTAAATATGTTTCCAAATAGGCCGGCTCCATCACGATCAACAATTCAATCTATTATACGTAATTTTTTTACTTATGGATCTGTGTTCGCTCCAAGAGGAGTTCGTAGACGAAGGGAGGTAAATCCAGATTTGGAACTAAGGGACACTTTGATTTCTGCAAGTATTGAGCAAAATCCTACCCAATCAACATCTCGTCTCGGAGAACAATATGGAATTTCAAGATTAAGAGTTGGTAAAATTTTTAAAAGACATGGATACCGACCCTATAAACTTCATAAATCCAACGAACAATTCCCTGGGGATCAATATAGACGTTTAGAATTTTGTCAAACTGCAATGGAAATGTCACATCAAGATGAACATTTTTTAGAGAACGTCTTGTTCACCGATGAATGTACGTTTTCATTGCATAGCCGTCACAATTCAATGAATGCTCGGTATTGGTCCCGAGGAAATCCTCGTCGTATTTATGTCGCTCGTACCCAGCGTCCTCAAAAAGTAAATGTTTGAGGAGGCATAATAGGGAATCATGTCATTGGTCCATTTTTTATAGACGGTATGTTGACTGGGCGGAAATACTTGGAACTTCTGCGAAATCAAATTGTCCCAGCCCTTCGTAATTTACCAATTCCTTTCGATTCCATATGGTTTCAACACGATGGTTGTCCTGCACATAATTCTCGCATCGTCAGTGAATATCTCAGTGCGACTTTTCCTAATCGATTGATTAGTGGACACGGAGATATTTTTTGGCCTGCAAGATCACCTGATCTTGCACCTTGTGATTTTTTTATGTGGGGATATATCAAGTCCAAGCTATATGGAATTGAAGACGATAGGCCTAATTCTCTCCAAGAATTAACAGAAAAGATCTCTGATTCAATGAGAGGTATTAGTCCAGAAATATTAACTAATGTTAGACGAAACTTTTATAATAGATTGGGTTATTGTTCTGCTGCTAATGGAGGCTTATTTGAGCATTTTTTGTGAATACATTTCATTAGAATAAAATACGTTTATTTAGAATATTTTTATAGAATTTCTGCTTATTTAAATATTTTTTGAAAGTACATTTATTTAGAACGTTCTTTTATGTTTGAAGAATTTTTACTTTATTTTCGAAAGTACGACATTGTTTTTTTAATAAGATTTTCATGTTTTACTATAAACACTTCTAATAAAGACTGAAATAAATGTTTTATGATTCAAATTTTTAAAAAAGTAAAAACTTTGTGTAGGATTTGAACCCTAACCGCCTGCATGAGTACATCGTGCCTTAAACCCTGATCCATCAGACTTTTATAATTCTTTAGTGACAGTTTGGGTTATTATTCTGCTGCTAATGAAGGCTTATTTGAAAGCTTATTGTAGATACGTTTATTTACAATATTTATTTATTTTTATAAAATTTTTACTTATTTAAAAATTCTTTTACTTTTGAAGAACTTTTATTTTATTTTCGAAAGTACGACGACACTATTTTTTCAATAAGATATTTATGTTTAACTTTAAACACTTCAAATACTAGTAACGACTGACATAAATGTTTAGTGATTCAAAGCAAAACGATCTCTGCATAATTTCAAATTATTAAAAAAAAAAGAAAAAAGAAAACCTCATGTAGGTTTTGAACTCATCATGTGCGTCGAAGAGTCGAATTCTTACCACTAATCCACGAAGGATTGCTAATTATTCTGTGACAAGAGTGTATGAAACTCCTCAAATCATAGTAGAAATTATTCTTGGTTAAGAATTTAAAACTTTAGAACCAGTAATCACTATTAATTAAATTATTTTATTCACATTTTTGCTTTATTGTGGTCAATCATTTTTTACTTTATCTAAATTAAAAAATGGAAATACGTCACACATACGATGTCAAACAGTCAAACATAATAATTATGACCGAGGTGATTTAGATCGAAGGTAACGTCTAAAGGTGTGAGACTATTGATAGTCGTAATGTAATGTAATGTAAATTATAGGTTTCTATCGATTATTTCCCACCTCTACGAGTTTCATCTCCTTTTATTTCACAAGGTAACTGTGTTTTCTATCTCTTACGTTAAAAAGCCGGGTGATGCGGCACTCACCACTGTAGACTTCTGCCTGTTTCATTTTCATTTTCCTACGGATTCTATCACAGCTTTCTAAAAACAATACAAACAATAAAATCACAGTTAATTTATGGCTGTATTCTCCAACATCTTTTCAAAAAGACAATTCAAACTTAAAGTCAAAAAAAGAGACAGAGCAAAAAAGTCAAATATACGGACTTTTGCACAGCGGCGATATTATATCTGTTTTAAAATATTCTTTGTCAGTTTTTGTAAGTTTGCCTAATAAAATCTAGCATTATGCATTTTATTAAATTGTTCCAGCTTCTTAAAGAACTTCTAAATTATTCTTTTGGCTTAGCTTTTGTCTTTAAACTATCAGTTGTATAATTCACAAACTCATTTAGAACGTTTATCTCCAAACCGAATTGCATTTTCTGGTTAACTGGCTTTTCAGTTACAAAAACCGCGAGTTTCCTTTTATCATTTTATGCAGGGAGCGTGGTAAACGATGGAAGTTTTTGAGAGTTTACAGCTTAAAGTTATAAATATTGCAAAACTTGGGATATAATTAGTTTTTAAAGGATTTAATAGAACTTGAGGAGTTACATGTAAAACATTTTAGTCTTCAGATTAAAAGTTATATGGTTAGTTTGAAATATTTATATAGCAACTGGAATTACCGCGGATAAAAATCCGGTGAAATAAATTTAAACTGACAATAAATTTGTTTATTTTTCTACATCATACTGTTTCAATTTTAAAATAATGCTATGTAATGAAACTAAAAAAAAAAGTAAATTTGATTTTAATTGACTTCAACTCGAAGGTAGGAAAAGGAAGAGATAGAGAAGTAGTAGGAGAACACGGACTGGGAACAAGTAATGAAAGAAGTGAAAAACTAGTTTAGTTTTGCAAAGATAATAAACTTATTATCTTGATTATCAAAAACACGTGGTATAAACTTCCAAATCGTAGAATATATACATGGAAAGCAGCTAGAGATGATGGTTTATAATGGAAATTATAATAAGAAAATAAATAGATCACATAATAATAAATCAAAGATTCCGAAATGCCATAATATCAGGTAAACCGTACCCAGGAGCAGATATAACAAGTGACCATAATCTAGTTCTAGAAAACATAAAACTCATGTTAAAAAAGTTAAAAACAACTGCCAAAACACCGAGAATAAATCTGAGAAAACTAAAAGAAACTGATATATACCAACAAATGAAAAAATAGGTGCACAAAGAAGTTCAGGAAATAGAAAGGTAAAAGTAATTGACAGCAACAGATAAACGGAGGAAAGTACAGGAGATCTTGAGCAATATCACAAAAAAAACTTCAAAAAGACACATCATCTAAAAATAAACAATATGTCACACAAGAGATAAATTAACTGATGACGGAAAGAAGGGCACACAAGAATAAAAATGAACAAGAGTACAAAAAAATGAATAAAACAATCAAACAAAGAAGGTAAGGAACATACAAGAAAAAGGGTATCGGAAATATCATGGATAAAAATAACAAGAGAATAACGGAATGTAGAGATAAAATAAACAGATGGGGAGAATACATAACAGAGCTATTCGAAGATCGAAGACCACGAAAAAATTGAGGTCATTGAACTAAAAGGAAGAAATCACCATCATTGGGCCACCAATCACCAGATACGAAATTAAGAAAGCGCCAAAACGTATAAAAAATTAGGAGGCCATGAGACCAGATGAAATACCTACAGAAATCTTAAGAGTATTACCAAAAAATTATATGGGGACCCTAATAGAATTATTTAATGTTATTTATTATACAGGAGAGATTCCGAAAGAATGGTTAATATCAATATTCATTCCAATATCCAAAAAATCAAACGCAACCATATTCTAAAAGTGTTCTTACGAGTGATACACGAACCTATCTATAAAAAGCTAGATGATAGAATAGCTGAAAACCAATTGGGATTTAGAAAAGGCTTTGGTACCACAGAACCATTATTTACTATACAAACACTAATCAAACGATGTCGAGATGTCAATTGCGACGTATTTATATGTTTAGTCGACTTTGAAAAAGCTTTCGACAAACTACAATACCAAAGAAGGGCAAAAATACTGCTGAACACATAATTAGATGACAAAGACGTAGAAATCATTACCAATCTATACCGATATTAGAAAGCCATAATACAAATAGGCCAACAAAAATTGAAGGAAATACTTATTATTCGTGGAGTAAGACAAGGATGTGTGCTTTCCCCTTTACTTGTTAATATGTATTTAGAAGAATAATATATAGAGGCATTAGAAGACGTAAGTAAAGGCATATTTCTTAACGGAGCACTTCTGAATAGTCTTAGATACGCAGATGACACAATATTCCTTGCGGGCAGCAGAGAAGAACTGCAGATCTTGATTTATCGCATTACCCAATACTGCGAAAGGTATGAAATGGCACTGAATACAAATAAAATAAAAATTATGATGGTAAGCAAGAACAAGATTGAGAAATACAGTGTTTATGCTAAAGGAAAACTTTTAGGTAGGGTGCACATATATCAGTAGGTTGCGAACTAAATGAAGAATAAGGTAGAAGTATGAAAATAGATAGATAGATAAATAGATGGTTTATTGATAATAAATAAATACAAAAGTATTTTTTAAATGTCAAAAAAAATTAAACATATGTCAATATAGTTAATAAAAACTACACATAAATATAAATATAAAACATAAACATAGATACAGTGTTTTAACTTATTTAACAATTACAACAGATTAAAATCGCAAGTAAAATACTCCTCATATGTAAAAAAGGCATTCACTATAAGGTAACTCTCAATGTTTGCCTTAAACTGATGAAAATTAAGAGCTTTTTTAAGATTTTTTAAGATTTCTCCAGTCGGCCAAATTCTGGTATAAGATTATTGTTAAATCTGGTGGGATAATAATTGTGAAAATTTACATGCGCATTGTATTGGCTAAGATTTTGTTTAATGTGCAGCAGTCACTGCATAATGTATACACGAGGTAAACATAAGTCTTTTAAAGCTCTAAAGGAGTTTCTACAGTTTCTCTATAACAGAACCCAGAGATAATACTAACACACTTTCTTTGTTGCGCAAACACTTTGTAATGGCCTTTTATATGGTTTAAAACCAACTATTTAATTTAATTTAAAACCAACGCTTACTTCACAAAAAAAAATGACTGACCTTTTTATCTTCTTTCTGCGATGTCTCACAATGGATACTGACTTCTCCGGATTTTATTCTCGAAATGCTGTCCAATTTTCCAAAACAAGTGTGGCACTGCTTACTCATTCCAAAAACTGTTACCCAAAAAACAGCACTCGTTCAGTTTCTCTTCAAAGTAAAAAAAACACCTCCATCTCGTTTCACAATAATAATAATGGGATTCTTTTGGCAAATTGCGTCTCCGTCTCTAATGGTTATCTTGTACAACCTTTATATAACTGTTTTCCTTTTCTTACAGATTTAGGAGTTTCTTTAGACACAAGGAGTTTAAGATTCTCGACCTTTGTCTCGGTTAATCTACAACTATTCTGCTCACAAACTTAAACTGACACACAAAAACTGGTTCAATTTTCAAGCCGACTGTCCTATCTCCTTTTCTAGTACTTTCTAGCCAATCAACATTCATTTATACAAATTCATCCCACTACCAAACTTCAAATTTTTATAATTTTAAATTTCAAGAAATCAAGCGTGTTTACTGTAATTGGTTCTACCCCTAATTAACAGGATTTTATATCGACTAAGCTTTCTTTTGTTTTGCTACAGGCAAATGCCTCTTTGTAAAGATAACATCTATTCATAGCATTACCTTCGAATTGTTTTTCTATACAAATGTTCTTAGAAACTATTCACTAATTTAAATCCACTGTTCTCCGAAAACTTATTACAAATAAAACAATGTATTCATAAATTTTTAACCTATACAGGGTCTTGAATATTTTTATCAGCTCATGGTATTTTTAAAATAAAATTTAGTTAAAATAAAAAATATTTTTTAAAATTTAAACCCAAGGTTAATAAAGATCATCAATCAAATATTACGTATATTTAAAAATAAATTGTAAAGACTTGCCTTTAATATTGCTTTGAAACGTTTCTTGTGGCATTTTAAAGTAATTACTATTTTAATGGGAATAAGCTACAATTAAAGGTTAAAGTAAATTTATTGACGTTTCAATTTCCACTTCGGAAATCGTTCTCAAAATACAATAATTAGTAAATTAAACAAATTTAGTTTTTTTGTTGAGTTGCGTTCCTGGGACGACTTTGTAAATGTAATTCGTCTTTAAAAAGATAAACATATGACATGATGACAGTAAAATTCTCCTGTTAGTGATTCCATAGTAAATTATAAGGGAAAAAACCAGGAAAAACTTTATAATACTATCCCGACATAGTAAGTATTTGGTCGTAGATTTAGTTTGTAACGAAAATATTTTGCCTACCACATGGAGTATTACTATGGGGGCTAAAAGTTGGGGGCAGAAACTATTGGGGTGGAGATAGGGCAAGCAAAATAATCGAAACATATGCGAACGGCACTCAGGGTTTGTTAGGAGAGCTAGGGTCGTGGATAAGTAAACGGCAAGGGGGTTTGATTGAGACAACTACAGAAAAATGAAACAAAGGATCATGAATCTCTTAGGACAATTAAAACAAAACGAAACGAAACAAGAAACACCTCTAGTAATTTCAAAAGGGCGCCACTTCGAGGTGCCTAATTATAACTATTACAACAGCTAGTTGTAACTATCGAAATAATTATTAAAAATGAAAAACATATCTTTTTCAAATGAAACTCAAAAAGTGGGTAGTTTAAAAAATAAACAAAATGTTAAGCAAAAAATTAAACATTTATTGTTGAGTCACCACAAACAGTTACAAAAATAAGACAATGCAAAATTATTACATCAGTAGTCGCAAAATACAAAAATATAAAACAAACTTACATGTCATCCGTTTACAAACTCTAGGAGTTGAGATACTACATAAACTTACAAAAAAATTGTTACTGCAATAGAGGTTAACCTTTTTTTTAAACCGAAACAAACTAATAAAAAAATAATAAAGCTAGCTACCATACGTTAACATTAAATTTAAAAGAGAAAAATTAAAATGACAGCTAAAGTCAAACCTTAAAATTTACAATATTAATTATTAAAAATTCTTAAATTAAAAAGCAAAATATTAATTTAAAAAAAAATGTTTGTCTTTACTTTAAATTTAAATGCAAAAAAGTTACCTTATTTCACTAGATCACACTTTGAATTTTCTTGAACTATTACTGGAACTATAACTGGGGTTAAACTCTCTGGATACGAACACATTTATCTCCATACTGCCAAAAAGCCTGGGATGACAACCAGGGAGAAACAAAACGAGGATGGAAACGACTATTCTTCCAATCCTCACTTAAAAATTTAACTGAACCGTTACCTTCACACTGCTACACATTTTCTATGAAAAGGGGCAAAAACAGAAAACTTTACAAATTCGAGGTTAATTTGGCCTTAACACTGAAGACCAACGCTTTTGAATGCAGCTTCAACGAGAGTAATGAAATTATCTTTAAAATCAATTCATTCAATTCAAAGAAATATCGAGGAACATACGCAGCTTCGAAATAAATAAACAACTCTAAAATGGTTTATATTACTTGGCGACGCTAGGAGGAGCTGAAAATCCTTTTTCCGTATTTTAACTTACAAGATAGGAACTTAGAAACATAGAAAACATTCTTCGGTATTTTAATTCAGATATGAAGAGATTTCAATTTAAAACATATATGAGGAGATTTATACATATATATATATATATATATATATATATATATATATATATATATATATATATATATCAAGGAATTTGTAAATACTACAAGTTTACCTTCAATAACTAACAGGAGAATTTTACTGTCATCATGACATGCTATGATTTTTTCTGGCGGATTTTCTCAAGTTCTATGTAATCTAATGAACTATCTTATAAGTAAAGTCGTCCCAGGAATGCAACTCAACCAGGAAGAAGAATTTGTCACCAAGTAACAAAAAAACAAAATTTCAATAACAAAAAAAAAAAGGTCGTGAGATAATAGACCGTTTTCACACTTTATGAATGCACTGTATACCGTTAACAAATTAATATAATACTTTGTAAAACCATTTGCATTTTATTATTAAATATATTGCAAAAGTAAGGACTTAACAACGATAGTTGTTAACAACGATAGCCAACATGGCAGCACTAATGAAAACACAAATTGTTTTAAAATTAACTCTGCTATTCTGCTTTATTTAATACAAGCGCATTCTAATATCAATTTCATTCTTATCCTTCGATAATACCTACAATAAAACAGCTGCCGTTTGGTAAATTAGGCAAGCGGTATGCGTATGGAATAATTACGCCAGAAGCGGCTCCGATCTTTTAAAACTATGCCTGACGTTTCATTTCCTTCTCGAAATCTATTTCAGATCCAAACGTGATGCTCCCACAGTCGAATGAACGTTTCTGCAATTCAGACTACCGTCAATAGAGCATAGAGCTCGGAGAGCCCGCTACGACGTCATTAGCGTAGATGTAAAGTGCTCTAGAATTTGCCGTGGGTGTTAGATAAGATTATTGGATCCGGAAATTTTATGTCAATCTCGCTCTAACAAGTATTTTAATTGATTTAGTATATCCCTCTTATTTACATTGCTGATCTAAGAAATTATAGATGGTTAAAATATATTTTTTTGTTATGGGAAAAACATCTGGCATGTTTACATGTAACAAAATTTTGATTTCTGGATTATAATATATACACAATGTTCCTTGAACTATTTAGTACAGACGAAATGAAGGACCTATATATAAGATAACATTTTCAAGTTAAAGAAAATTAGTCTGTGTTTCAGATACCTTATAGTACCTAACTACCATGTTAGGACAACATCTAATTTACGTCAAATCGACGAAAAATGAGTTCCAGATTTAATAGTTTTTTTTTGTGAAGAGAGATTGTACAACAAAGCTTGTAAGTTACGAGTAGGTAACTCTATACGTTACTTTTCAGATATTAATAATAGTAGAAAAATATTAAAATCCTTTATAAAGGGTATATTTTTAAAAACCCAATCGGGCTATGTTAAACAAAACGTTTTCGGAATCCATATTTCATCATCAGTGTCCTAAAAAGTATATAACCACTTAATTAAGAACATGAAATTTAAATTTTGACCAAGGTTAATGCAAAATGTGGTTAATACTAGGTATACATAAATGTAGCCACTAAATATGTAAGTATTCATGTATAACCCGATTGGGTTTTTAAATATATACCTTTTATAAAGGATTTTAATAAATTTTTTAATATATGGTATACAGGCAAGGATTACAGAACAATGTGTAGAAATGAAAAACTATGAAAGAAAGTATGACACGTTCAATATACATAAAAAAGTAAGAGAAATTACAGGAACCCAAAGAAGACGTCAAATAAGTTTGCTTAAGAACAAAGATGGAAAGATTATTATAGATTTAACAGAGAAAATTAATAGATGGAGTGAATACATAAGAGAATTATTTGAGGACAACAGAAATAACATTGTTCTGATATATGGCGAAACGGGACCTGAAATTCTAAAATGTGAAGTAGAAATGGCACTTAAAAATTAAAAAACTGGAAAGGCAAATGGGCCGGATGAGGTTCCTACCGAATTGCTAAAGCTCTTGAATGATGAATCAATAGGTACAATATTGCACTTATTTAATACAATATACAATACTGGCATTATACCTCAAGAGTGGCTGTTGTCTACATTCGTTACACTGCCAAAGAAATCTAATGCTAAAGAATGTTCAGAACATCGAACAATATCTTTAATGAGCCACCTATTAAAGATATTTCTAAAAATCATCCACAACCGAGTTTATCAAAAGTTGGAGTCAGATATTAGTAATACACAGATGGGGTTCAGAAAAGGGCTTGGTGCTCGAGAAGCTCTCTTCGGTTTGAATGTTCTCACACAAAGATGCCTAGATGTTAATCAGGAGGTACATACGTGTTTTATCGATTTTGAAAAAGCGTTTGACAGAGTACGCCATGATAAGCTTAGAGAGATTCTTGAAAGGAAGGACATAGATAATAAAGATCTGCGAATAATTCTAAATCTATATTGGAATCAGAAAGCTAACATCAAAATAGAAACTGAAACATCACAAGCAGTAGAAATACGTAGAGGAGTACGACAGGGTTGCATTTTGTCACCTCTGTTATTTAATGTATATAGTGAAAGCATCTGTCAGGAAGCCCTTTTACAAGCAAACGGAGGAATCGTAATTAATGGAGAGATTGTAAGGAATATTCGATACGTGGACGACACTGTACTAGTTGCAAGAACAGTAGAAGAATTACAGACATAAATATTGCTTGCAACAATTATGGTATAAATATCAATATTAAAAAAACCAAGTATATGGTCTTCAGTAAAAACATGACACAACCAGCGTATATTAGTATAAACGGCACTCAAGTTGAAAAAGTATCAAGTTACAAATTCTTGGGAACTTTAATAAACGAAACTGGAGACCAAAACAGTGAAACAAAAAGATGTATCAAAATTGCCAGGGCCACCTTCATAAAGATGAAAAAATTCTTCTGCGACAGAAACATAAGCATCCCTCTACGATTAAGAATGCTGAGAGGCTATGTATTTAACACGCTATTATACGGTGTAGAGGCCTGGACTCTCAAACAGAACAACATTAAAAATATTGAAAGTTTCGAGATGTGGTGCTACCGTCGAATGCTGAAGATTAGTTGGGTTGAAAGAGTAACAAACTGTGAAGTAATACGAAGAATAGGAAAAGACCCAGAGATTTTGTTAACGCTAAAGCGAAGAAAACTCGAATATTTTGGTCACCTGATGAGAGGACATAAATACGCATTACTTCAAAATATAATGCAGGGAAAAATAGAAGGAAAACGGAATCCAGGCCGTAGAAGAATGTCATGGTTGCGGAATTTGAGAGAGTGGTTTGGCTGCACCACTAATGAACTCTTTAGGTCAGCCGTAAACAAGGTCAGAATAGCCTTGATGATTTCCAATCTCCGATAGGAGTGGCACAAAAAGAAGAAGATACAGCCAACTACAGGAACGTAGATTCATTGTGGATACTAATAATAGTCTTACTTCCTACCGCAGGTGAAATTTATCAGTTTAAATAGGAGGCTAGTCTGCTGTTGGACCTACGATATACAAAAAGAAACATCTTTTTCAACGTCTGTTTTGGCTTGCATTTCTTAGAACGCATAAATTAAAGCAAAAATCTGAATTTGGTTTCAAAAATTAGTTTACGGATTCTAATATCAGATGTCGCTATTTGCGTCTCTACGAAGCCATGTTAGAGTTGCTTCGTAAGACAGAAAAGATTTATTTTCACGTTCAGAACGCCTGTGAATAGCTGTTCTGATGAGCCCTATTATGGCGAAATACGTATAAGTAGATATACAGACGCATTATACGTGAAATCAAATCTTGACTGTCTTTTTCTTTTTATTCGGATATACTCTGTATGAGTACAAGAAACCAATTCGCTAAGGATTTTTGCTTAGTTGAGGAGATATGTCGTAGAATGCAAATTTTAGATTCCCCATGTCTCTATTAACATCTTTATCAACCTCTGTTTTGTCTTGGAATTCTTATAAGACACAGATTAAAGCAAAAATCCGAATTTGGTTTCGAAAATTAGTTTATGATTTCCAAATTTTTAGTCTTTAGTCGTGACCCACATCCCAAAGCAAAGCTTCAATTAAATGGAGTCCAAGTTGACAAAGTTCACAAAATGACATATTTGAGAACTGTGATAACGGGCCAACTGTAAGTATAGAAATAAAACGTAGAATAGCAATGACTAAAACTACATTTTTTTATAAAAATAAAGTCATTTCTTTGCAATAATCATCTCAGTTTAGAACTAAGACAAAGAATCGTTAAGTGCTATGTTTGGTCTGTACTTTTGTATAGTACAAAAGTGTGGACGCTAGAAGTATTGATCATGAACAAAATTAAAGCATTGAAAATGTGGATTCATAGAAGAATGCTAAAGATACCTTGTACAGCAAGGAAAACTAATGAAGAAGTAGTAAGGAGCGTCAACAAAGCTAGGGAACTGCTAAAGACTATTAAACATCAAAAAATATCTTAACTGAGACATATACTAAGAGAAAGTCGATATAAAATATTATAACTGATCCTTAAAGGCAAAATAGAGGGCTATAGAAGTGTAGGAAGGAAAATAAAAAATTATTCCATATTGCAGAAGATCGAGAAGCCTTCGTAATGATGATCGCCAACGTCGGATAATTCTGATATGGCACGCGACGAAGAAGATAACAATTCTATACATGCATAAGAAATTGATTATATCGGCCCAAATTAGCAGTCAAGAGTATGAAACAATCCAAACTTTAATATCTGCATGTCTTTGTCATATCGCCATTCCTACTTTCGTTCCAGATAAAACACCGGAACAAACAACTTTTTGCGGCCAGGAACGCCTATGCCGCCGATGGATTTGGATAAAATCGATTCTCTGTACCTCATTATATAATCGTCTACAATGGCACTCCGATTTCCTAATGCCCTTTGTGCGAACGACTGTCGGGGCCACTTTTGTAGGGCGAACGGTTCAAAGATGTCTCAAACGCCAAGGGTCCATTTAGCTCTAAGAGACTTATTGCTCGAGATGGATAAGACGGCCCGGTACAAAAACGTCACTCGCAAATGTAAAAGTTGACAAAAAGGGGCCGAATATTTAAGAACGATAAGAAGGCCAAATATAATATTTTGCTTTGATCTTGAACGCTGCCAGAGTACTCATGGATTCTATTAGAAATATACAGTAGACAAAAAGTATGATCACAAACTTAAGTTTTAAAAAGGTTTGTGGTTCAATACAAAAAATTGAAAATATTTCTAAATATAGCAATATTGGATTTAATTATGTGTTATCTGAAATTATAAACCTGGTGGGTACAATAAAATTAAGAGGATCTAATATAATGTTTTGTTGGATAAAAGCTTATTGTGAAATATTAAATAATTAAATAGTAGACAAAATTGCTAAATATAATGAACCATCTAAAGAATCAGAATATAAATGTGTAATTGAAGATCTAAATTCTCATCTAAGGAAAAAAATGATAAATTCATGGCAAACAATGTACAATTTATCCAACAAGGGATTATATTATAAATATATAAAACCAAAACTACAGTCCTCAACGTGGTTCAAAAACTCAAATTTCAATAAAGATATGATTAGAATACTATGTAGAATAAGATTTAACCATGCTCTGTCTTCGTTACTTAAATTTAGAATCAGTTTAGCTGAAACTCCAGTTTACGAATGTAGCGAAGAAGGCTCAATTGAGCATTTACTTTTAAATTTCTTATTAAATACACGATGTATCAACCAATTTATAATAAAATTATTCGAGTATATCAATAACGAAAAAATTCCTATTAAAAGACATTTTAATTTAGCAGATTTGATAAAAACCAATAACTTGCATATATATACAGTAATTTTTCGCCACATAAGTGAAATGAAATTGAATTTCTAAATGTATTACGCAAACAGTGTATATATTTCAAACATAACAAGTTAGTTATACAATTCCTTTGTTTTAACCCAGTTGTTAACCTTTATATCCGTGGTCTAATTTTGTGTTGTTCAAATCGCCTTGATAGACGGCGTATGTAATAAATCAGCAAAATCATATATTTTCCTTTTCCTTCCAGAAGAAAAAAAGGTACTTATATGTAAGTCAGTACAATATAAGATTTTATCTATTTTATCGATTTTATTTATTTTATAGCAATGTTAAAAAAAATCATAATTAATAATTCAAAACATAATAGGCTAATAGATTCTGTCTCTAGTCAAAAAATGCAACTACACACACACACACACACATACAAAAAGGTTTGTCTTGTTCTTGCAAAAGCTATTGTTCGCATCTTATTTTATTGTTTTTTATATTGTACCATACAAAGTGAACTAAAATATTAAAAAGTAAACTTAGAATACTGATACACTATATGATGCGAATGATCAGTTGCTCAGTTCTGGTAGATTATGGGAGGAGTAGTTCTTAAACGTTTGAAACACAACAAAAATAGATACAAAACTCCAAACAAATCAGGAAAGAAAAGAACTTTTAAAAAATGCGCTGTTTTTAAAAATTTGTATACAAAAAAATAGGAACGGGATATTCATAAAATGAAGAGAATAAAAAATAGTAAAATTCATTATGTCAAAAATAGATTTAACAGGTTAATTGGATATTGTTTTAAGTATTATTATTACTCGTAATTAGTAAATCTTCATCATTATTGTTTTACATTATACCGATAATATTAATATTAAGTATTTAGTATTTCTGACAACTCTATTTCTTCATCATTTGCGCCAGCTAAACTAGCTATATTTAATGGTTCTTCCATATTATAAGATGAGTTTTATGGATTATATTATTTATTTATAATATTATTTAAATAACAATTTAATCAAATTTAATGTTTTACTTTTTTCAATGATCTTAGATAGACAGTATAGATATTTATAGGTGCCTATAGGTACGGCCGAAGTATACCGAATACCATGCATATATGGAACGGTATACGTGGGAACCATGAATACCACATTCTTCTATATATGGCGTTCATAGATTTCGAAAAGGCTTTCGACAGTGTCGAACATTGGGCAGTGAAAAGTTCTTTGATTAACAGCCGAATTGACCACAGGTATAGGGAACTAATAACCAATATATATAAGGAAGCCAAAACAACAATTAAAGTATATGAAGGAACAAAATCATTACAAATAAGTAGAGGCGTGAGACAGGATGATACAATATCACCGAAACTTTTCAATCAGGCTCTTGAAGATACTTTTAAAAGATTAGAATGGGAAAAAAAGGTATAAAAATTTGTGGACAACGCTTGAACCATCTAAGGTACGCTGATGACATCGTATTGATAACCGATAAAAAAGAAGAATTATTTGAAATAATAAAAGAACTGGACGTAGAAGCTGGAAAGATAGACCTTAATATGAATTACAGCAAGACCAAAACTATAACAAATACAGATGATGACATCACAATGAGAATCGGACAAGATGAAATAGAACAAGTTAAGGATTATATATATATATATATATATATATATATATATATATATATATATATATATCTTGGTCAAACTATAAAACTTAACAAAGAGAACCAAACAGCAGAGATCAATAGACGAGTTAGACTGGCATGGGCGGCATTTGGCAAACTAAGCTACATTCTTAAAAACAAAAGATATCCACAGCATCTTAAGACCAAAGTATATAATCAATGCGTACTCCCTGTTCTTACTTATGGTTCCCAAACGTGGACATTTACAAAAGCAAACATGGACAAAATCATAAAAACCCAAAGAGCAATGGAAAGACAAATGTTGCACATAAGACTAATGGATAAGAAGAGAAATGAGTGGATAAGAGAGAAAACAAAAGTGAGGGATGTTAGACACGAAGTTGCAAAATTGAAATGGAGATTTGCCGGACACAATATAAGACAAAAAGAAGACCGATGGAACAAAATTCTTATAAGTTGGAGACCGTGGGAATATAAACGAAGCAGAGGAAGGCCCCAAATGAGATGGGCAGATGATATCAAGAAGCACGTGGGCTCTAGATGGATGACTGTAGCGACAGACAGAGAAGAATGGAAAAGGATTGGGGAGGCCTATGTCCAAAGATGGACCGAAGAAGGCTAATTAGATAGATAGATAGATACGTGGGAACCATGAAAAGACACACAAAAACAAGGATAAACGAACATAAAAGCCATTGTCATTTAGGAGATATCGACAAATCTGTTGTTGCCGAACACGCTTGGGGAGTGGAGAACATCGGATAAGAACCGCAGATGCTGGATAAAACATCACAGTACACAGTACTACCCATGGTTATATCGGGAAGCTGTAGAAATATAAAAGTATCCAAATAATTTTAATCTTATAGAAGAAAGACGAAAAATTATATAATGTAAATTGATAAACATTGAGTATGAAATATACAGGGTCATTCACGCAACATGTTGGTTAACAGTTTTCAAAGTTCTGGTCGTCACTAGTTTCTGCAAACTTGGAATAATGAGTTATGCAAAGCATTCTTCATTTTTTAAATATTTGCATTCTTCTAGCACATTCGGTTGTACCGGAAGTCGCCATTAAGTTTCTTATTTTAAATAGAAACTGTGCTTTTTGTTATTTTTTTTAGAATCTACGTAAAATTCTAGATTGATTTTTATTGGGATACCATTTTCGAAAAAATAGCCGTTTTTTAAATATTTAAAGTTTTTGAAAAATTTTTCATATTACACATGCAACTTCAAAAATTAATATTGTGATTAATATTTATGCTGAAAAAACAAAAATTCTTTTTCAGCGTGTACTAAACTCTATTTTTATTTAAGCATAAAAAAATTTGCCAATGTTAATACTGGGTGTTCAAACTTTTGTATTATATTTTTATTTTTATATATTTTATAAATATATCTATAAAAATATATATCTATATAAAACAAAGACTTATTCCTACTTCCCATACACACCTTCAAAAACTCACCGAGGTAGGTTGTCCTCCTGCCGTACAACCAGCTCCGGCTTTCCTCCGCCTCCTGGTCTTTGGAGCCAGGTCTCGACTATTTCGCGGTATAAGTGGTAAGTTAGCCCATTTGGCTTTATCACTTCCGGTCAAAGCAATTGTTCGGCGATCTAATAATGGTTGTTTGTGAAGATACTTGCTTTATCTTTTCTGCACCAAGTGCAGTCGAGAGCGAGCAATCATCGAATCCTTTCATCCGTCGTCTAATACCCAGTCATTCGTCCAGTCATGTCCTTAATCTACCTTACTTGCTAATCTAATTTTTTTGGTTCTTGAATTCAAGAGCGTCGTGCGGCTTGCCTCCGGCTCTCTCCTGCATGCGGTTTTTGTTTTACTTTTTTTTTGTTTGTTTTTTGGTGGTTAGTACCCTTTTGTGTTAATTCTTCTATCTACGTCTTAATCTATGGACAGGTATCATCACTATCTGACTCGCTATCCGATTCATCTGAATCTTCATCTGTACGAATAATTAAAGGTCTTACTTCATCAATAACTTGTTCTATTTCATATAACTCTAAATTTTTTTTTTTCAGTATGCTCAATACATTTTCGCCATCGTTCCTCATTGCCTTGGTTTAGTGCATCTTGCCAGAGTTGTGAAACGCTGGCTTCGTCGGTGATCTTACATGCATATTTATCATAGTAGTTTTTAGTGATGCCCCACACCAATTCAATTGGATTGTACTGGCAGTGATATGGTGGTAGTCTTAGGACCTGATGACTATATTTTAGTGCCATTTGGTCGACGACAAATTTTTTCTCAGTAATGTGTTCTTTACACTTATTTAATAAGTCAGCTTTTAAAACTAGATGTTCGTATTTTATATTTTTCTCCGACAGCCACTTTCTTAAGTCTTCTTTTTTCCAGCTGCTTGTGGGAAACTTTTCCTCCTCTCTTGTGTGATACGAAGCATTGTATAAGACTATTAATGACGTATTTTCCAGATTTTTTAATACCATTTTAATACCTTGGTATTAAAGGTTATTACCTTTATTATTAGATATACTATATTATTATAGTATTACCTAGGCATTATTTCCTTTCGCAAAAATCCATGTTTCGTCAAGAAACACAAATTGTCTGGAAAATTTGGAATTCTTGTGTTTTTTTTTTTTAAAGTTTATTATAAATTTCCACCTTTTTCCAACAACATTGGACAGCTTGCACAACACTTTACGATTATTAATTTTTTTGTATCTAAAACCAATAGCTTTTAATAATTTTGATAAACTGGTCAAACCTATATCACAAAGTTCTCTGTCCTTTATTTTTTAAATAAGTGTTTTTCTTGTAACATGTTCTTTTGCTTTGTACATGTCATAAATGATATTTCTGATTGAGATTTGAATACCTTGTGGCAAGTCAAGGGTTTTCGGATGCAAACGAATCCTTTTATTTTACTTACTTAATTCCTACTTACTCATTTTGCGAACTCTTTGCAAGGTCCGTGATGAAACTACATTTCACTTGAGATTAAATTTTCCCATGCCGATATTGCTAAGCCTTCTTAGAACAAATAAAGAAAGATATCTAACGGTATTTTTAAGGGTAGGAGCTACCTGCATACATAATTGGAATATTAGTCAGTTCAGAACAAGCTATTACTACAGTCGGTAACAAACTCTCGTAAGCTAACAGTCGCTAGCTCGCAAATTCGCTTATTAATATATTATAATATATTTGTAACTAAATCGTTCGCATCGCAATATTATTCATAAAGATTATAAGTCAATCATTTATAGTAATCAGTGTTTCTTCAAACCGCCGTACAGTTTTTATTTAAACAGTTCATATATTCAAACCACCATTGTTGCCAGCAGTTCGTTAACATAAAACCGACTTAGCGATTCCGCTAAGCAATTCTACTTGTAATTAGTTATACAGATTGAACCAAATTAAAACGGAACATACAATTTAATACATGTCTGTTTGAACTGCATTTGAAATAGTGGACCAATATAAAACTTGAACAAAAATAAATCCATACCTGGGTATAGACATTGTATAAAATATCGTTCAACTATCTGCCTCACAACAATGTTGTTTGCGTAAGACGGGTTTGTTTAAGGTAGCGTTAATAGTTCAGGAAATGAAACTCGAAAAAAGTTAAAACCTCACAATTTTTTCGTCCGCCATGTATCCAGTTGAAATTTTAACAGAAGGTAGGTGATAGCCCAAGGATCAAAATCTAAATCGAACCGAAGTGCGCTGAAGGGTTTTAGAGCTGAAAACTACCCCTAATTGTCAAAAATTATAAAATAACATATTAAACCTGAATATGGGTAAGATTTGGTTTGAATTAGTTAAATAATGATTATTTTATACTTTTGAATAGAGTTCCATCATATATCAACCCTTAAAAAGCAACCCTTGTTAGAGGTTAATGTAAAAAAATTACTAATTCTACAAAAATGACTTCGCCTTGGATCGATTTGGATAAAAATTTGGATTTAAGCTCAATTCACCCGCTGCTTTATAGTTTATGTCATGTCGACGAACCCTGATTGTTCTTAGGGGTAAAAACTACCTCTAATTGTCAAAAATTATAAAATAACGTATTAAACCTGAATATGGGTAAAATTTGGTTTTAATTAATTAAATAATGATAGTTTCGTGCTTTTGAATAAAGTTTCATCATATTTCAACTCTTAAAAAGCGACCCTTATTAGAGATTAATATAAAAAAATTAGTAATGCGAAGAAAATGATTTCACCTTGGAACGCTTTGCATAAAAATTTGGAATTAAGCTCAACTCACCCTCTGCTTTATAGTTTACGTCATGCCGATAAACCCTGATTGTTCTTAGGGGTGAAAACTACCCCTACTTTTCAAAAATTGTAAAATAATATTATAAATCTTAAGATGAGTGAAATTTGGTTTGGATTAGTTAAATAGTGATTTTTTTATACCTTGAAATACAAATTCATACATTTTCAACCCCTAAAAATCAATTGTTATGAGTGCTATAGGTGAAAACAATTTTTTGCCAAAATTTTGCAATTTTTCAACTTTTGAAAATCACCCTTTACAACATTGCAGTTTTTATAAACTAATTTATAAGATATAAATTGAAAAAAGTAGAATTAAATACAAAAAAATTTATCAACATAAAAAGGCACCATATATTCTTATACATTTACATAAATAATGGAATTGGATTACTAATGGAATTTTCCGGAAAAAAATTCACTGGTTTTTTAACGTATTTCCTTTAATTTTTAACAATAGAGTGTTTCTTCAAAAACGATTTGTAGAGGTTTTTAAGAGGTACAAGGATCTGTGAATTAAATATTTTTGGAACCCTTTCTTTTTAAATGGGGTGAGTTTAAAGGGCTCGAAAAAGATGGTGCTTGATCGTAAATCGATGCTTTAAACGGCTATATCTCGCCAAATATTCATTGTACAACAAATCTAAGTGAAGGATAATTTTAGTCATTAAAAAAGCTACAATTTGGTAATTTGTATTTTTCTCATTTATTCAGTATTTTCGGGCATATTTAAAAAAAGAAGGGTAAAAAATATGAAATTGTAAATCGTTTCTCGCTTTAAGCTGTAGCTTAAGCTGTGTTAAGCAAACTTCTTGGACGTATTAACAATACATGTACAAAGGAAATTTCAGAAGGGTGAAGATTGATTTTAATTATGCGGGTGGTTAGGGGGTTGTTTTCATCGATTTTTTCGTAAAAAATGAGGTATTGACCTTATTTTCATCATAACTCACTCAATTTTTGAGCTAGAGTCTTTTTTATGATAGGTCTATTTATGCTCTTTAAAAAAGGTTTTGTGAGTTTTCTTCCAAAAATGCATCATTTTCCCGATATTTGATTTTGAATCTTTCAAATTTGGCATTTGAAGAAAACCGCTGAACATTGATAGGCCGTATTTCGGTTCCTATTATATCGCAAAAACATTTTAAAAAATGAATTGTATTTGTCTTTTTAAAAGCTACAAATTTTTTCTCTACAATTTTTTTGATAAAATGTAAGATTTTCGAATTATTCGCGAAAAATCGATTAAAAACGTGGATTTCTTCGTCTAAAAGTTATTACTTTCAATCGCGAATAACTTGAAAAATATCATTTTATAAAAAAAATGTATAGCACATTTTTTGTTTAGAATCACTTTTTTAATCGAAACCTGTAGTTAAAACGTAAAAAAAATTTTCACCCCGGAGATGGGGTGGCAACCACCCCCTAGGCTTTGGCGTACTTTGGTTCGATATAGATTTTGATCCTTAGGCTATTACCTACCTTCTGTTAAATTTCAAGTTAATCTACGGAGCACGAAAAAATTGCGAGGTGAAATGCTTCATTTCCTGGACTATAACTGGCTTGACAGCATAAATCGTAGATTTATGTGTAGCTTTCAATTTTTATGAGTTCAGAATCCAGCAGCCCGCTGAAGTATTGGATTTTTATAATATAATTATTTGACAATCTTTTGTTGGCCAACTACTTACAGCAGAATTGAGCCGAAATATATTATATTCCTATGTTCCGAATTTATTTCGTTCAATCTGTATATAATAGTGAAAATAGAGCCAGTGAAAAGTTTAGTTGAAATACCCCATATTACAGTGCTTTCGGACAGATTTCAGAAATTGCTATTTATTCTTAGTATTAAATATAAGTTAGTGTTTGAATCTGTTTTTCATTCAAGCCCTAGGCTGGTGGTCCTTCGTCCTTTAATTCTCTAAATACGCTAATATCCAACCAGTCCATTCTGAAATTCCATTTGTCCTTTTTTGAACTGCCAGTACTGATGTAATTGGTCCCAAGTTGATTTTTTCTAAAGTAATATAATTTTCCACTTTTAACACAATTCGACGCTCACTCAGAGATAAAAACTTATATTTAGGTGTTCTATCGTTTTCTTGTACGTTATCCATGGTCACTATTAAAAACCGGCGATCGTTGAATACTAGCGAGTTTTTCGGAGCTCTCTGAATATATACACGAGGGGGCGGGGCCTCGATGGCAGGGCGCGTCGGTCATTGGCCGATGAATTGTTTTGGTAGCGCTGATTTATCCTCAAGTACTACAGCCCACCAGTAGTAGGTTCGGTACCACAAAGCAAGTAGAAAAGGGAAAGCATAACAGAGTGGCTGTAACTCTTTTAGAGTCATAAATTATTTTTCGGGCGTGAATCCGAAATACGACAGGGTAAAACGACTCCACTATAACAACCCGAACAAACACTTTAAAAAGTTAAATCAAAATAATCCATAAAAAAGACTGGAAAAATGTTTCAAAATTTTAAAGCCGACCTCTCCATTTGTCAATACATACGAGCCGCAGCTGATATATTCTAAAACTTTATAGACGTAGCAAATTATGAAATATGACACAAAGCTCAAACAAATTAAACACTAGACAATAAGTTATGCCTCCTTTTGATACGAAATATATTTTTATATTTCTAGATAAACTACCCATTGATATTCAGCTGAAGCAATTTTAATTTGAAAGTTTACAAAGTATTTCAAATAAACTGACTTTAAAACTAAAAAATTAAATTTTTTCTCTAAAAGTGTTTGAAGCCGGCGTCGTCTGTCGCTAAACCAACTTCGTTTAAAGAAAAAGGATGAAACTTACTTTTTGATGAAAGTTGAATGTAAAAGAACTATTTTCTTTTAAGTACATTCCGGTATACAAGTTTCTTGAAAGGTGATAAGGGTGAATAAGATTATAGTTTTATTTTTAAGTTTAGTTACATTTAGTTTTCTCTTCGTTTATTTCGTCTTCCCAACGATCCCTACTCTGCGTTTATTTTTATGTTTGCTTGTTATTATAAACATTTGAATTTGTGAAATGAGGTTGAATGCCCGAATAAATGAACTTTGAAAATAAGGCTATTATCGAGCACAAGTTAATTAAATCTAGCCCAAGTACTTTCGCTTAAAATAGCATCTTCAGGGGCATTTTGACGAAATTCTAATTTAATTCTCTTATTTTATAGAGATTCTGCTTTATAATAATTTCAATTTTTGGTTATTGTGAGTCGATAATTTTGCTGATTTTGCGTGCAGTGTGTAATACAAGAATAAAAGTGTTAAGGGTAATTATATCAAAGACATTGAACGAGAGGTAAATGCATAACCTCGATAAATTTAGGAAGGCGAAGGAAATTTTATTTACTCTCAACACAAAAAAAACTAAAAACAAAACCGGCCCAGGTAATTAACACTATATATCAGTTTTAAAAGCTAGAGGTGACCGTTCCAAAGTAACTGACAATTATTTTAATAGAAAATTAATTTATCCAGGAAGAAAACGAGAAAATAAATACCTACAAGCTACTATTTAAGAGAACCATCTTCCTTCGACGCGTTGAGTGGGGAGGTTGGCTCTATCGCGAGTAGTAGCAGCAGAAATATGGATTCAGATGATAATACATCCGATGACAATCGGAAAAGAAATAGAGAAGAAGAGGAACTGTTATTTGGTCCCAGTAAAAAAGTACAAAGAAGCCCAGTTAGAAGTCACAAAGATGAAAACAAAATAGATCAAATACTAAATATGACAAAAAATTCAACAATAGAGTTACAAGAATTAAAAACTGATATAAAGGGAGTAAAAACGGAACAAAAACAATACAGAGAAGAAATGAGGGAACTCAAAACTGAACTAGCAGAACTAAAACAAGAGAATAGTGAAATCTGGAAAGAAAATGAACAAATCAAAAAGGATCTGAATGAGACAAAAGGACGCCTTGAAAGGCTGGATAGAATAAGAAAAGAAAATAATGTGATAATACAGGGAATGACAATAGAAACTGGAGATAGAAGAATACCAAAAGAAGTGATAGAAAATTTTATGACAAAAGAGGTAAATATTACCGTAAATATAGATGAAGCATTGAAACTAGGAGATAAAACATGTTAAGTCAGATTGCCAAACAAAGAAGAAAAAACAAAAATTATGGAAAACAAAAGTAAACTTAGAGAAGTGAAAAAAGTAAAAAATATATATAAACAATGATCTAACGACAGAGGAATTACAAATACAGAAGGAAATACGAAGAATAGTAAAAGATGAAATAAAGAAAGGTAAACTTGTCCAAATTAAAGCCAACAAACTTATAATAGATGGTCTAGAAAGGAGATGAAATAGAAACTCCAACCAGCTGGAGGACCATCATGGAGGTGGTTCAAAAAACTAGCAAGGGATGAGAGGATGCATTATGCGTTGACGGACGAGGCAAAGAAACAGGAAATGACTGCAGATAAACCCGGGCACAACAAAAGTGAAATAAAGAAAAATGGACAAGAAAACAAAAATAAAGGACGAAGATAACAGAACAAAAAAAATAAAGAGTTGAAAATAAGCACATGGAACATACGAACTATGCTAGCTCCAGGAAAAATGCTAGAAATAGGAAAAGAACTCAAAAAGTATAAAATAGATTGCAGCACTGCAAGAATTGCGCTGGGAGGGACAGGGACAGATTGATAAACAAGACTTTACAATGTTATATTCAGGAGGAAAGAAGCAAGGGCAAAAAGGCGTGGGATTCATGATACTAAGTCACCTAAGAGGGAAAATTATAAATTTCAAGCCAATATGCGAAAGGATGGCCTATGTTAGATTCAACAGCAAACCATTTAATATATCAGTCTTGAATTTATACGCCCCCACAGAAACAAGCAATGCAGACAAGAAAGAAATCTTTTATGATAAGGTCGAAGAGGAGATAGAAAAAATACCCAAAGAAGATGTCATATTTGTACTGGGAGACCTCAACGCCCAGATTGGAAAAGAGGACTTTTTACAGCAAATTGCAGGAAAGCATACAATACACGAAAACACGAATGACAATGAGCAAAAACTATGAAACCTAGCAACAAGAACAAATTTGTTAATAAGCTCGACAAAATTTGAACACCCTAAAATACATAAGGTAACATGGAGGTTACCGGATCAGAAAAGATATAGTCAAATTGATCACACGATGATTAATAAACGAAAACAATCGTCAATAAAAGATGTAAGAACGTTCAGAGGTGCGTGTGCAGATTCAGACCACTACATGGTCACAGCCACTATAAGACTAAAAGTTACAATTGAAACAAAACAAAAAAACCAACATAAAAAGTGGAATGTCAATAAATTGAGTAATGAAGAAGTATGAAAAAAATATGAAGAGGCTGTAACAGTTCAAATAAAAGAGAAATATAAAGCAGAAGATATAAGCACAAAATTAAAGACGATCAAAAAATCAATAGAAGAAGGTGCAAATATGCAGATAGATAAAAGTCAGGCTAAACCAAAAAACGAATGGTATAACCAAGAATGTAGAGAAATAACAGGAAAAAAAGTGCAAGCCAAAAATAAATGGCTAAGAACAGATAAAGAAGAAGACAGAGAAGAATATGAAAAATTAAGAAGGAATGCTAAGCAAGTAATAAGGCAAAATAAAAGAAGATGGGTAGACAAAAAAATGCAGGAAATAGAGCAGGAAAGAACAAACAGAAATACGAAAAGTTTTTACAAAAAGATTAAAGAACAAAACAAAAAATACAAGGGCAAAACAAACGGAATAAAAAATAGAAAGGGAATAGTGATAATAGAGGACCAAGAATACAAGCAAGTGTGGAAGGATTGCTACAGAGAGCTTTTGACAGAGGAAACAACAGAAGAAGAAATGCATAACGAAGGGGAAACAGTACACGAAGAAGAAGCAAATGAAGTAGACATCAAAATTTCAAAAGAACCAACATTAGAGGAATTGGATGAAGTAATACAGAGAAGCAAAAATGGAAAAGCCCCTGGTAAAGATGGAATTAATATGGAACTAATAAAATACGGGGAAAGGGAACTAGGAGGAAAAATACTGGTACTATTGAAAAATATATGGAAAGAAGAGAAAATGCCAGGGGACTGGGAGGTAGGACAGATCATAGCAGTACATAAAAAGGGAGACCAACAAATCTGTGAAAATTATAGAGGAATAACATCACTAAATACAACATATAAAATATTGACATCAATAATAAAAAAGAGGTTATCAAAGATCACAAAGAAGGCAGTAGGACAGTATCAATGTAGATTCACAGAAGGAAGATTTACAATAAATGCAATACACACAATAAAACAAATAATGGATAAAGCAAACGAGTATAAATTAGAATTGGAAATGTTATTCATAGACTTCAAACAGGCATTTGATTCAATTAAAAGGAACGTATTAATGACAGCACTTAAAACATTAAAAATTCCACATAAACTCAGAAAATTAACAGAAATAACAATGAGAACTACAAAAATAAGCATAAAGACACAAAGAGGAGAGACAGAGGAATTCAGTATAAATAAAGGGATGAAAAAAGGAGATGTCTTATCAACAACGCTATTTAATCTAGCATTAGAATATGTACTGCGAAATATAAATAAAGGAAATCTCAGAACAAGAGGTGGTCAAATAATTGCATATGCAGACAATATTGCTATTATTGCAAAGAACAGAAAAATAATGAAAGAAATGCTTGAAGAAATAAAAGAGAAAGGGGAGGTAATGGGGCTAAGATTAAATCAAGAAAAGACAAAAATATTAAGATTAGGGAAAAAACCAATGAAGGAAAAAATCAAAATAGGAAGTTCTGAGTTTGAAGAAGTAGAATACTTCAAATACCTAGGAGTTACAATAAGTAAATCCGGAGAAAGAAAATCCGAAATAAAAGAAAAAATATTAGCAGCGAATAAAGCTTATTTTGCCAACCAAAGGTTACTTAAAGATTACTTAAAGGCAAAACACTGACTAAAAGAAGTACGATGAGCATTTATAACACCATAATTAGACCAAAATTATTATATGCAGGGGAAACAATGACGATGGTTAAAAAAGATGAACAAGACTTAAGAATAGCAGAGAGAAAGATTATGAGAACCATGCTAGGACCAATCAGAACAGAGCAAAATAAATATAGAAGCAGAACAAATGCAGAAATTAAGGAAGAACTTAAGGAAGACATCGTAACTAAAATAAAGCAATGCAGAGTTAGATGGTTAGGTCACATTTGGCGAGCAGGCCATGAGGCAGTGACATACGCAATGATAGAATGGAATCCAGGAGGAAGAAAGAGAAGGGGAAGACCGAGATCAAAGTGGCAGCAAGAAGTTGAAGAAGACCTTCAAAGGGCAGGAGTCAGTGAATGGAGAGGAAGAACTAGAGACAGGAAAAAATGGAGAGATATTGTCAAGAAGATAAGATAACCAAAAAACAACTGATCCACTTAAGAAATAGGATCTAGAAAGCATTTGCGGTTTAACCCCACGCTGGGGTGTATATCCATTATATATATATATATATATATATATATATATATATATATATATATATATATATATATATATATATATTTAATATAAAGAAAATAATAAGTGTGGTTAAAAAGATATGAACCAAATAAGAAGTTTACAAAATATATAACACCCATTTTCTTTTTTGTTATTGATAAAGGAAGACCCATTAAGATTGAGATTTTTAAGATAGCCTAAGTGTCTCCGTTCTTTGTTAAAATGTGTTACCTTTCCAAAAAAACACCCTATATAATTATTAGAAAGTGATCATTATTAAAATGGTATAATTATTAACGTGTTGAGATGTCACAATGTGGTGAAATATGTTATGAATAAGTAAATAGAATAAAAACACTTAAAAATAGTTTTTTAATGTATTAATTATTTTATATAATTGGTTTTGATCAAGTAAGGGTTTCCGTAGTTTCCAAAGTTCAGAAGTGTCGATGATATTATCCAATACACCCCTGATCTGTTGCGACGTGGGACCGATTAAAACACTGACGTACTGTATTAATTTTACCCACGAGTGCTCTACTTTCCTCAAAGTGAATTACATTGTGGAAAATCAGGCGAGATGAAGCAAGTTTTCCGTACAACATCCATTCATATACGTGTCAAGACTTGATAACTACATGCGCTAAGATTAGCCTTGAGTGATGTTACCTCTCCAGGACATTCAAGATTCCCTTAAGATCATCAGGGAATTGGATACGTGATAAGATAGAGTTGAGAGTAAAGAAGGTAGCTCAATGTTGTATCAAATAAGAAGACAAATTGACTAAACATCTGAAATGCGGGCTAAAGGAATGTTTAGAAGTGTAATATGATCACAGTTTTTAAAAAAATTAAATTATCTCCATTAATATCAAAGAAGAGTAAAAATTTATTTAAAAATAGATAAGACTTATGTAGTGTAAATGTTTATTTTAGTAAAAGGATATTATGTTAGAACTAACAGAAACAAACAAAATTGTTAAAAATCAATCAACCTCGAAAGTTGTCATTAGCAATTGTTCCCAAAAAACTGTTGAAAGGTATATGAATATTATCATTCTTTTTTGAAAAAACAATTTGTTTGTTTTTAAATTGCAATAACTGCAATGAAAGGTTTATAGCTTTAGTTTTTATCTTTCAAACAAAAACTGTAAGCAACTAGGACACATTTATAGTGATAGATAAGTACTTATCATCCATCAGTGACGTAACTTACTATCTTTATTAAAGGATTTACGGTTTACATTCTGATAAATATTCAAACATGGGCAACTGCTCGATATTATGCAAGAAAGATGCGGCAGAATATAAGACGTTTTTCACGTGTGATGGATGTAAGAGGGCTTTACACAGAAGTAAGATGTCGTTAATTAGCAGCAATATGTAAGATGATGAGGCTCAATATACCAGTTTTTTTGATAAGCGAAATGCAGTGGCAGAGGACTGCTTAATGTAGCATAGACGGCCACGATGTATTCTACTCCCGAGAAGAAGGCCCTAACCACCGGAATTGCGTCGCATACATTGTATATAAGTCTCTTGCTGTATTAAATCTATAAGTTACTTTTCGGACAGAGTCATCGTGATGCAATTAAACTCAAAACCAGTTGATATAAATCTGGTCCAAGTTTATGCGCCCACAGTCAGTTTTTATGATAATATAAAGAAGGTAATGAGTCAGCTGAAAATCAAAGACATTACAATAATAATGGGGGACTTTAATGCCAAAGTAGAAAAAGGTAGACAAGAAAATATTGTAGCGAATTTTGGACTTGGACAACGTAATGACAGGGGAGACCGTTTTGTAGAATTCTGCGTAGAGAACAATCTATGTGCGACAAATATATTCTTCAAACTAACCAAGCGTCGTTTATATACTTGGAAGTCACCCGCAAAAACTAAAGAGAAGATTATAAGAAATCAGATCGATTTAACAACAATTACCGAATGGTAACAAAATTCAAACAAAATAATTAAACTACGTGATCAAGTAGATCATAACATCCTATTAGAAAAATTAAGTCTTTGGCTTCAGTCATCAATCCTTACAATGGCTTAGCAGCTTTTTAAGAGACCGCATACAACAAGTGAGAATAGGTTGTTTTAATTTAAATATAATTCATGTGACATCACGAGTACGCCAATGAGCTCTCTGGTCAACCTTGTCATTTAATATGTTTGTTAAATATATATCAGAATGTTTTAGAAACTGCGATTTCCTGATGTTTGAAAATGATTTGAAATTATTTAAATCCTTAGATTTAAATGATGACATAACTTTAATTCCAGAGGATGTAGATCGGTTGAGTATTTTTTTTATTTATTTATTTAATTTCGTCCGAACCACTGAAGTTATAGACGACAACAATGGAAAATACATATTAGAACAATGAAAGTAAATTGCTATTTAACAGGGAATAAGCCACAATTAAAGATAAAAAAACATTTATTGACGTTTCAATTTCCACTTCGGAAATTGTTCTTAAAATACAAACAGTAAATTAAACAAATTTTGTTTTTTGTTACATAGTGAAAAATTCTTCTAATAATTTAATTTTATCTGACTCATTTATATTGACAATTCAGACATACATTATGCATTTTAAAGTAGACGACTTTAAAATGATATTGCCAATAATATTGTTGAGTTACGCTCCTGGGACGACTTTACTTATAAGATAGTTCATTCGATTACATGAAATCAACTTTAACTTGAAAATATCCGTAAAAAAAATCATAGCATATAATTCGTCTTTAAAAAGACAAACACATGACATGATGACAGTAAAATTCTCCTGTTAGTGATTCCATAGTAAATTATGAGGGAAAAACCGGGAAAAAAACCTCATAATACTATCCTGAGATGGTAAGTATTTGTTCTTGCAATTAGTTTACCTTCAAGAGACACCAAAATTCTGATTTTATATGTTTCGTTATTTAAAAAAACATAAAAAATGTATCCTCTATATATTACTGACTTACTAATACCGGTATTTTCTTATTAATAACTTCCTCTTTCAGTATTGGTAACCAGATCCTACTACATTCTGCCGAGGAATTTGCGACACAATTGGCCTCATTTAGCATAATTAAAGCCGCTTCTTTGATTTTTCTTTTTTTACCATCCGTCTTTTTTAGGACTACATTTGAATTATTCCATTGAACCCTATGTTCATTATCCCATACGTTTTTACATATTTGAGATCTATCAAATTCTCTGTTTTTCATATAAGATTGATGTTCACTTATTCTAACATTTAATGGCCTTGATGTTTCACCTAAATAAAACTGATCACATTCACAAATTAATGGCTTTAATTATGCTAAATGAGGCCAATTGTGTCGCAAATTTCTCGGCAGAATGTAGTAGGATCTGGTTACTAATATTGAAAGAGAAAGTTAATAATAAGAAAATACCAGTATTAGTAAGTCAGTAATATATAGAGGATACATCATTTATGTTTTTTAAATAACGAAACATATAAAATCAGAATTTTGGTGTTTATTGAAGGTAAACTAATTGCACGAACAAATACTTATCATGTCGGGATAGTATTATGAGGTTTTTTTCCTGGTTTTTCCCTCATAATTTACTATGGAATCACTAACAGGAGAATTTTACTGTCATCATGTCATGTGTTTGTCTTTTTAAAGACGAATTATATGCTATGATTTTTTTCTGACGGATATTCCCAAGTTAAAGTTGATTTCATATAATAGAATGAACTATCTTAATAAGTAAAGTCGTCCCAGGAGCGCAACTCAACAATATTGGCAATATCATTTTAAAGTCATCTACTTTAAAATGCATAATGTATGTCTAAATTGTCAATATAAATAAGTCAGATAAAATTAAATTATTAGAAGAATTTTTCACTATGTAACAAAAAAAAATTTGTTTAATTTACTGTTTGTATTTTGAGAAGGATTTATGAATTGGAAATTGAAACGTCAATAAACGTATTTTTATCTTTAATTGTGGCTTATTCCCAGTTATATAGCAATTAATTTAAAATGCCACAAGAAAATAGCTTCAGAACAATATTAAGAACAATAAAAGGTTATAATATAAATTACATACTAACATGAAAGAAGATTAATAATATGTAATTTGTATTGTTTATACTTTTTAAAGTAATTACTGTTTAAATGGGAATAAGCCATAATTAAAGGTTAAAATACGTTTATTGACGTTTCAATTTCCACTTCGGAAATCGTTATAAAAATACAAACATTAGCAAATTAAACAAATTTTGTTTAGGCTTGCGTTCGTAGGCAATCATAGGTATTGTTATATCGCAGAAAATAACTAGAGACAGTGTAGTCACTTCGTAAACTTCGGAGTCAAGATCAACTAGGTTATCCGTCATTGATTTTTATCTTCCAGAAACCATGTAAAATGACGGTTTATAATCTTTTCAAATATCTGTTTTCGGTTTTTGGAGTTTAGGGATTGGGATAATATGATTCTGACCAAGACTTTGGAAAGTAGTGCTAAATCCACGTTTGGTTCAAAACATTAGGGAGGTATGTTCTACCATGTGTGCTTAGTTTTTGGAGAAAAATTATTAGTATATCATCTTAACCCGGAGAAGAGTTTTTATGCCAAACAATGCATCGTCCATTTCTTCTAGTAAAATTGGAGAGTTCATGTAGTCTTCCGTGTTCCCTGTGATCATTATCTCCTTCTTTTTATTTTTAAATTTAAAGTAAAGAACATTTGGTAGTAGTTAGTGCTGAAATTTTGTTCGTAAAGGTCTGCAAAAGTTTCTTTTTTTTTATTGAGTTTAATGCGTCGACAACTAATGGTCATTGTCATGGTACAGTGAATTTTTACAGTCAGGTACCTAGTGTAGTGTCTGTGTAAGTGTAGAGTAATTGTCTTGATACTTAGCAAAGTCGACATCATTGTCTTTGCTAAGAGACGCTAATTGTATCCGAACGTCTGCGGTCCCTTCGGTGAGTACCGATCGCACAAGGATAGAAATTATTTTCATTTATTAATTTTTAATAAACAAAAATTTCTCTACCCAGGTGAGATTCGGACTTACGACCTTTAAGTTTAAAGGTAGGCGCTCTTACCACTGAGCCACAGAAGGGGTCGCAAAAGTTTCTGTAATTTCTTCTGTTGAAGTAAATAATTGATCATTATGTTTTAAGAAACTAATTTAAGCGTTTTGCTGTTTTTTAGATAGTTGACGCATTTTCCCCCGTAATTCAGACAAGAGAAAGGAGTTGTTGATGGATGCCACGAAAGAGTTACATTTGATAAACAGTTGCGTTTCGTATAACATATCGATGGCTTGGTTCCAACAGTAGCTAACTACAAAATCGTCGTTTTCGGTTAAACGAAATTTTAAGTTTAACCCTGTCGATCAAATCAGGTCTTTCAAATAAAGGTATTGTTTCCTTATAAAATATTAGATAATCATACTGACAAACACTTTAGATACAATAATAATAAGTAGTTCTTTAAATTATTCGTCGGGGGAGGGTTTTTCCACCAAAAATTCACGTAGCTGCATTTGGAACTTAACTTTATTTTAAATTTAAAAATGAATACTGGTTTTCTACAATATTGAAACGACTCTAAACTTTATAGAAATATCTAATAAATAAACAACGGCGTAAACTTCTTGTAAAATAAATATTTAAAAAAAAATCTTCCTGGTCATTTATATCGGGTAATACCGTCTCTTCCTTAATATTCGGATCTCCAATTAGCTCTCTATAAAAGGCTCTGCGATCGTCGGGAAAATTTGCGGCACTACTAATTTCTTTTAAGTTTTTTAGTTTTGCAGCCGATATTTTTCTTTTTTCTTGATACAAAGGTTTTAAACATTTTTCCATGGTGGACACTGTAACTCTTCGACCTTTACGGAGAACAATCAATATTTTGTGAAATATTTCTTTATCTAAATGGGTTTTAACCTGCATTACAAAAGGATTAGCTTTTTCATAACGAATCCATTTAATGTTACGCCAATTAATCACAGTTCCATCTTCAGCTTTGTTTCGATTAACCATTATAAGTTTTGCAAGGGGTTTCCAATCAATAAAGGTAAGTTCAGGTGTTGTATAAACTTCATATTTTGCAGCATTTCGTTTTGCGTTCTTTGCAATAGTTACCCATTCATGCGGCAAGTATACGGGGACATTTTTGGCCCCGGTTTCTATTCTAGCATGAATTGAGTCGCATTCCATTTGACTGTGACCAGAGACAAGAAATTTTTGATTGATTATTTCAATAGGTAAAGCCTGAACAGCATACAGAAACATGGCAGCAACAAATTGATTTTTGTTCCGACCCCCACATGTGTCACTGAATAGTCTAACACTTTTAATTATTTGGGGGAGGCTCCTAAGATGGTGAAACAAGCAAGACGCTACTTCTGAGGGCCCAAGTCCACCCTGAACCTTAGTCCAGATGAAACATTTACCAGTATTATTTCCAGTATTGAAAATCGTAAAATTATAAGTAGCAAGTTTGGTTTTATAAAATAGAACCGGATTTGTCGGATCTGTTGGAATCACGATCAGAGTAGTCAGAGTCAGAATCAGTTACCTTCTTCCTAGGTTGTTCTTTACGTTGGTCTAGAACAACAAAAGTATTAACAGTTAATGCTGAATCCCCATTTTCACCATAGACAATCAAAAAATTATTCAAAATAATTTGAAAACCATTTACGACAATTTTTATTTTCTTTGAATTGGAATTTTTTATTGTAGCATGGTAAATTATTTTAAATTTGGGTGTTCATATTCAGTTCATTGTTCTCTATATTTCCCTTATGCGTTTCTTTAATTAAATTTGCTAAAGCAACATAAAAATAGGAACCATAAAAGCTACGTCGGTGTAGAAATTTATCGTAAAAATAAAACGGTTTCAACTTATTTTGAAAAATTATTCAGTCTAAATACGTGTGCTATTACTCATAAAAATGTTAAAGGATAATATTCTTAATATCAATTTACCTTCAGCATGATGGACAATTGCATCGACGTAAATTGACCGATTCGGAACAGATGTTTCATTATTACTTAAATCCGCTTTTAGTCCTAAATTTAATATTTTTTCCGCTCTGGAACTCATTTTACAACAACACTAACAAACACTAAAATATACCTGAAATAAGTAGATACTCTATAAACTCGGTATGCTTGTAATTACAACAAACACTGATAATAATAATTAAATTTAATTTTAGGTTATAATAAAACAAATGGCGCTAACTTCACATACATCGAAAGATGTCATTTCCAAAGGTGGCTATGTGTTATTAGCTACTTATGGAATTGCGAACTACGTTCATTGTGTACATACATATTAATGGTTTTATTAATTCTGGCGCCAATTTTAAAATTAATGCAATTCGCCACATTTGAAACAAAACTTAAAGTAATTATGCGGTGTACTGTGTAAATAGCCCAAAAATGGAAAAATTGTAGTTAGCCACATTTGGAACCAAGCCATCGATATAAAGCCGGATTTATAAACGGACATAAACATAATTTTAGTCTTTAACCATAATCTTATTATATAAGCATAATGTTGAAAGTTAATAAATAAATGTACCCATTTAAAAGCATTCATAATACATAAAACATAAATTTAGTCCTTAAAATGTGACCTTCAAAGTTGGTAACTTTCAACATTTATGAATTAAGTATTAAACATTATGGAATTGTTGGAATATGCGCATGTGTAATCCAACGTAAAAAATTAAAGAACTGTTCCTCATCCCATTCCTTATCACGCTTTCTATTTATGGGTCTTACACTATACCTTTTTACTCTTCTTTGCTTGTTAAGAACTCTGGCATATATAGTCGCTACAATTGTTAAATAAAGTGGGACTGCTGCCATGGCCAAAGCAACTTTTCTAATAATCTTCATATTTATTTAAAATTATTTCACTTTTCTATGAATCTAAAGACCAGAAAAAATTCTTCAAGATCTATAAAAATTTGGTTAGGTTTTTATTTTCTGAAGTAGTTTTTAAATATTATGGTTAGGTATTATGTCTAGTTATAAACCAATCTTAAATCTTGTGAATTATGATTGTGGTTAAAGCTACGTTTATGACTTATGATTATGTACTATGTCCGTTTATAAACCTGGCTTAAGTGGTGTAACAGTTAATTTATTCGCAAGTGTCTGAGACTATCTGTTTGGGATTTAAGAACGGTTTATTATGTGTATATATATTTAACGTTTAATATCTATTGTATGGTATCCACAATACAAAGTTTATTTTACTACATTGGAGAGATTACAGAACAAATGTTTGTGTAAAATATTGTGCATATAAATTAAACATATGCGTCATTAGTCATAATTATACATATATTTTTAAAACATCGAACACAAATTTATTAAAAACTTGACGAAATAACTATGATTTAGTATTGGTCTTTAAATTAATAAATGGTTTAATTTGTTTTCCAGAAGTTAAACTAATAAGCCCGTTTGCCTCTGGAGACTTATATTTTAAGCTTCGGACAATAAGTTCAGTTGAAGACAACCCAATTTAATGCATTAAAATACGAAAGACAGTTTCCAAGAAAACTTTATCCGCTGTATAATTCTTTAGTTGTTGGGATTACTCTTAACCTTACACCGAGGACAGATTTCAGAAAAGAAACTCGTCAGAGCGTTGAAAAACTCCTACTGCGCGTCCAATTCTAAATAACTCTAAATGTCCTAATCACTTGAGTGTCTCCCGACTTCATGCCTCATTAGAGAACAAACAAGGACTGCAGAGTAAAAAATAATTTTTAAAACATGCTCAAAGGGTGAAGCTGGAGCACACAAAAGAAAAAAGGAGCTAAAGATCTCGTTAGGTCGAGGCTTTATCGTGTTTTAAATTTAAAAATAGGATTCGAATTGAAAGGGCTATTGGATTCTACAGGTTAACCTTCGGAGATTTGTTTTAAAGAAGTTTAAAACTTATGAATATAAATACAGGACAATACAAGGAAAACGATGAATATTTACAAGTTGAGTGCAAATCTATTTGAGATAAGTTTTTGCTGGAATCATTACGTTTTTTAGTAAACCAATACTTGATTTTTTGTTTATTTAGGTTCAATACTTTTCAATTTTTTGGACATGGATTTATAAATTTGTTAGTCCAAGAAATCTTTGACCCTAGTAATATTCGTAGGGAATTTTTTAACTATTTACTCATTCTATAATGAGAATCTTTAATTCTTAATGGTATATTGTTATTGTTATTAATACCGATTTAACTAATAATTGTTATAAAAGTTGATCTTAGCCACTGTTGGGGTATTTTTCCACTTTGGTATATATTGTTAAAGATCAAGGTAAGTTTTCAAAAATTCTGTTATAGAACTCGTCTGGTCCTGCGGCTTTTCCCTCCTTATTGTTGTTTATAGCAGCTTCTACTTCCGCTTCGAGAATAGGTCATTTTTATTTTGTGTGATGGTGACATTCCTATCGTTTTCAAATGTTATTGTCACATAGTTCATCCATGTTGTTTTTGATTCTTCAATATCAGCTATTATATTTCCTTGAGCGTCTGTTAAGTGTCCCGGCCTTTTTGATTTATAGGTGCCTGCTGCTTCTTTGATCTTTTTGTGTAGGTTAAAGGAATCGTGTTTACATTCCAATATCTCGATTTCTTCACACTGTTCTTCCAGATTTCTATTTTTATCTTCTCTGGCAGCTTTCTTTTTATCTCTTTGTCTAGAAATTAATATGCAACGTAGTCTTTCCGCTTGGATTCCCTTCTTTTTCCATCATTTATAATATACCGTCGGTCATCCATGGTTTTTTCTTTTCTATCTTTTTCGGTCGCAGGTGTTGGTCAAATATTTCCTTCCCAATGTTTTCTAAGTGGTTTATTTCTGTGTCAACATCATTAACTACTTCTGACTTAAATATTCTTCAGATATTCCAGTACTTCTTGCTTTATTTCATTATCTCTTAGTTGTTTGAGATCGTATCTTATAGGATTAGGTTTGTGGATTTTTTTTAATTTTAGACGAAACTTAGCGACAAGTGGGTTGTGGTCTGACTTAATATCTGCACCAGAGTAGGTTTTTCCTGATGTTATTGAGTTTTTGAATCTTTTATTTATTAAAATATAGTCAATCCGGTTTCTTATGAGATTTTCTGGCGTGTCACCGGATAAGCGCCAAGTGTACAACCTTGTATATAGTAATTTCAAGAGTGTATTGGTGATTACCAACTCTTCTTCCGTAGGCAATGTGAGTAGGCGTTCTCCTCTCTCATATTGCTTACCCAGACCCCATGAACCTACTAGTTTACCATAACTACCCTTACCGATTTTGGTATTAAAGTCACCCATAACTAGCGTTACTTCATTTTTTTAACTTACTTAGGTATTTCCTTTCCTTAGGACTTTCAAAAGAAATAGAAGTCAATAATCAAATAAACATACGAAACCTACAATACTCCTACTCTCTGTCATAGCCACCCCCACACTTTCGCACATATTCTCTAAATGTGATCCTCGATTGTTGGTCGTCTTCACACTTTTGTCGTCACCTGAGATCTAAGTAAAAACTGTCCACTTTTGTAGCAATTTTCTATTGGACCACTTGACAAAACGCGGTTATAGTATCGACAAAGTTAGTCCTATTATCACAGACGACAGTCTTTGTTTGACCTCGTCTGGCAATAAAGCTAAATAGATAAATCCACGCGCACATTCGCAACGTCTTAGATACTGTAAAAAATAATTAAGGTGGTAATGATCCAAGGTCATAACATCCTGCTCACTATTGCACAGTTCTGCTCCTCGTCACAGTTATGATCATCTCGATCATCATCATCATCACTGGCTCGACAACCTTTTTTGGGTCTTGGCCTGTTCAAGGATTCTTCTCCATTCTGACCTGTTTCGTGCTTTTTTTTTCCAGTTTTTAATTTTTAATGTTATTATATCATTTTCTATTTGTTCTACGTATCTCAGCTTCGGTCTTCCTCTTGTTCTTTTTCCTACTGGCACTTGTTTGAATATTTTGTTTGGTATTTCGCCTTCTTCCATTCTTTCCACATGTCCAATCCAACGTAGCCTTCCTATTTTGCATGATCATCTCGATGCCAAGATGATAAATCGTAGGGCCACTAAGGACCCTCCCATCATTTGGACTAGAGCAACTACTGAAGAGAACAACCACTAGAAGGAAGATCAGTAGGATTAAGTACACCTGGAATATGGTGCCATCTTTCAATGTACGATACTTTTCAAATTTGTGCCACACGATTCCACATGAATGTAGTCCATTCTTCAGCTCTTCTTATCCAAGCAAGACAGTACTTTTGTTGAAGCGCTCCAAAAATTCTCTTCCAAATTTAAAATTGTCTCTAACCGTAACATATAATCTAAAAGCGATAACTACAAGGATTAAGTCAAGTCGGGGTATGGACAATGTCTTTAAGGGTGCAACTTTGGATTTAGCTGCCAAAATATGTAAAAATACTTGTCCTTTCTGGACACCTCTTAAAAAAATTATTGCTAGCATCACAAAATTAATGCAAGTTATATTCTTTAGCTTCCTTGAAACCTGTATGTATCCACTTAGGATGTTTACTCACAGCTAAATATGAAAACTCTTTGATACAATTCACAAAATATGTTTCTATTACATAACCAACTGGCGAATCCCATGGCAATTGCTCGTTCCATGTTTTCTGCAATAACATCTTTGGAATTAACTTGTCTGGACAAGAATACCCAATACGATTTAAAGCACGCTGCACTTGTAAGAGTAAAACGCTTTTAGTTGTAGGTTTATTAAAAAGTTGATCCGTATTTTTATGACGTATTTACAGGATTGCAATTCCTAGAATTCGGCGAGGAAACACTGGAAGCATTACGCTAGAAGAAAAGACCACTATCGAGGTTGTCAAGCGTTGTCAAAACGATAGGATTGTATAGGGTGATTTTAATGACATAATGGAACGACCTGTAACAGGCCGTTTGCCATCCTGATTTGTAGTGTAATCTGCCCTGTCCAATCAAAAACTGTGCTTCTTAAGGAAAGAGGCAAAGTGGATTTGGGTAGCGTGTATAATAATACACCTTTTTTTATTTAGCCTACAGCAATAATACCTTGTATTGTTTATTACAAACATTTGCTACGAAACTGTACCTCAATTTTAATAAAAATATTTATTATTCATAAGTCTATTCTTTTATCGATAAAGACATAATATAAATATAAATATCTTTCACGTAAAAATGTGATATTGAGTTCAATCGTTTAATGCTACCTTAAGTAATCGTTTACTAAGTGCATTTATTTTTCATTGAAAAAAAGCAAGCATTATATCAAAATAGCTTCTAGATCCATTTATATTAAAATGGTAATTGTAACTGTAACAACGAAATAAAACTAAGAAACATTTCGAGAAAATTGAAAAATCTATAAAAATGTAATTTTAGTTATAAATGGATGAACTTCGATTTACTAGATCCAGATAATAAGAATGGAATCCTGCCAAAAGGTAATTTTTCATTTCTTCGTGACATTGAGATTTTAGAGTAGTGCATGACATTTATTGCACCATGCATCATGTATATATGTGCAGGCATTCTCCTGTATGTAAAATTTATTGATACTATATATTACTATTAATGAATTTTATGAAATCATCTTTCTTCTTCTTCTTTTGGTGCCTATTCGTTTCGAATATTGGCGATCATTCTGGGTATAATAATTATTTGTTAGCTCTTTGTTATTTTTTCTCTATATATGGCGTTTATAGATTTCGAAAAGGCTTTCGACAGTGTCAAACATTGGGCAGTGAAAAGTTCTTTGATTAACAGCCGAATTGACCACAAATATACGGAACTAATAACCAATATATATATAAGGAAGCCAAAACAACAATTAAGGTATATAAAGGAACAAAATCATTACAAATAAGTAGAGGCGTGACACAAGGTGTTACAATATCACCGAAACTTTTCAATCGGGCTCTTTAAGATACTTTTAAAAGATTAGAATGGGAAAAAAAATAGTATTAAAATTTTTGGACAACGCTTGAACCATCTAAGTGACGCTGATGACATCGTATTGATAACCGATAAAAAAGGAGAATTATTTGAAATGATGAAAGAACTGGACGTAGAAGCTGGAAAGATAGGCCTTAATATGAATTACAGCAAGACCAAAACTATAACAAATACAGATGAAGACATCACAATGAGAATCAGACAAGATGAAATAGAACAAGTTAAGGATTATATATATATATATATATATATATATATATATATATATCTTGGTCAAACTATAAAACTTAACAAAGAGAACCAAACAGCAGAGATCAAGAGACGAGTTAGACTGGCATGGGCGGCATTTGGCAAACTAAGCTACATTCTTAAAAACAAAAGATATCCGCAGCATCTTAAGACCAAAGTATATAATCAATGCGTACTCCCTGTTCTTACTTATGGTTCCTAAACGTGGACATTTACAAAATCAAACATGGACAAAATCATAAAAACCCAAAGAGCAATGGAAAGACAAATGTTGCACATAAGACTAATGGATAGGAAGAGAAACGAGTGGATAAGAGAGAAAACAAAAGTGAGGGATGTTAGACAAGAAGTTGCAAAATTGAAATGGAGATTTGCCGGACATAATATAAGACAAAAAGAAGATCGATGGAACAAAATTCTTATAAGTTGGAGACCGTGGGAATATAAACGAAGCAGAGGAAGGCCCCAAATGAGATGGGCAGATGATATCAAGAAGCACCTGGGCTCTAGATGGATGACTGTAGCAACAGACAGAGAAGAATGGAAAAGGATTGGGGAGGCCTATGTCCAAAGATGGACCGAAGAAGGCTAATTAGATATAGATTAGATTGTTATTTTTCAGATCTCTTATGATATTTTTATGACGTATATAGTTTATTTTAATGTTGGTTCCTCAACTACTTTTTTTGCTGTGTGATAAATTATTTCTTCTTCTTGATTTTGTTCTCTATTTAGGTGTAATACCTCTTGAAAATGTTGCTTCCACTTTTCCATTATTTCTTCTTTCTCGCTGATAATTGGTCGATTTTTGTTCTTGCACACTGTTGTGCTTGAGTGTATTGCTTGGTTTCTTTGTAAATGCCTAGTCTTTCTTATGTTATTCTAGTCTATAATTCGTAGTATTTTTCTATTAAACATTTTTTTCTTTTTTTTACACATTCTTCTTGCATTCCTTCTTATTTCTTCATATGCCCTTCTTTTGAATCAGACATGCCTTTCTAGACATTTCTGCCAAGCTGTATTTTTGCTGTTTATCATTTGTTGGCAATCTTTGTCGAACCCTTCTTCATTTCTTTTGCATGAGGTTTCGCCTAATGTTTCCCTTACTATATTGGTAATCTGCTTAAATTTGCCATCCATCAAACCAAGTCATTAAGGTGCCGCCTGAGTCTACTGTGGCCGCTAAGCATATTGACTACCAGAGAGCATTTTCTACGGTCTAGAAGATGTTAAGCTGTAAGACTTTTGGATCTTCCCACTATATGCACCCTAGTCAGTCTCATATCTCCACAGCTGGCTCAGGAGTCCTGGACGCAAAAGAAGTTTTTTGAGACTACCTCGACCAATTATGAAGAGTACTCCAATCACAGATTCGAGTCTCTCGAGTGGATAAGCCCTGTCTCTCCAGGGTGTCAGATCGTTTGTTTTCAGTGTTTACAGACCGTAACGCCTGTGTGTTACGGTACCTGTATCAAGTTAACCCTATTGGTTAGTGCAATATTGGTAAGTTGCACTCCAGAAATAGCTTAGAGCTGACTTTGGGCGCTCCTTAAGCCCTTAGTGCTGCTTGACCATCAGAGCAGATAGAGAAGATCCTGCCTGAGCCAGCCCTATCTTTTATCTCATAAGCAATTACCAAGATTGCAAAGATCTCGTCTTGAAAGACTTATACATGGGAGCCGGGAGCCTAGTCACATTGTATTGGTAATTATCGTTGGATAATAATAATAATAATAATAATAGCTTTATTACCCAACAGTTTCCCATTTCTAGTGTAAAAATTTAAGATACATTTTTAATTAGTATACAATCATCAGTAGGTGATACAAAAATATCAAGTAAAAAAATAAGTGTAGAAACTAAGTAGGTAAAAAACAAAATAAAGAGTGAGAACCATATAATTAAACAAATCACTATGTAAATAAGAAAAAAAATACACACAAAAAAAATTAACAATCTAAGTTATTCCATAAACCAGTGCGCTATCAACCAGATGATTAATTGAGCATGAAAAAATATCACAACGGTTGCATATTTTGTTATAATTATCGCACATAATATAAATGGGTGACTTCAGTAACATATTTGTTCTCGCACGTGGACAAGTAAACACGATAGTCGACCTGGAAGTAATTCTTGGCACATTAAATCTAATTTGACCTAATATATCACTGCAGTCAATACAGTTGTGTAACAACTTATATAAAAATGAAACCGAAAATATAATTTTTTTTAACTCTAAACTTACAATAATAAACCTGTGACATAACAAATCGTAATCATAACCATGTACGGGATATACTCCATCAACCTTAAATGCTAAATATTTTAAAAGTTTCCGTTGTACCTTTTCAATATGTTGCGTATAACATTTATAAATGGGATACCAAATTAAACTACAATATTCTAGTTTTGTTCGCACTAACGATATATACAGCAGTTTAATCGGTCTTATATCGCTAAAATTTCTACAGTTTGTGATGATAAAACCGTACATTTTCATAGCATCGGATACTTTCTGCTCAATATGGTTATTAAAGGTTAATTTTGAATCAAATATAACTCCTAAATCTTTAATGCTATTACATTTTTCAAGATCTGACCCCTGAATTACATAATTAAAATGAACATTTTTTTCCTTTCTAGAATAACTTACTACTTTACACTTATTAACATTAAGAAAAAGTTTGTTTTTATACACCACGTATGTATATAATTTAGATCGTTCCGTAAATCTATACAGTTAGCAACTGTTTTAATTTCACAGTATATTTTAAGATCATCCGCAAAACATAATTTTCTTTTATTGATACCTGAAAATAAATCATTGATATATAATAGGAACAACAATGGACCTAAATTTGATCCCTGTGGAACACCGGATGTAGTGAAGATTAATTCTGATATGACACCATTATAGGATACAAATTGGTTTCAACCTATTAAATAGCTTTCAAGTAACTTTAAGATATTTCCAGCAAATCCCAAATTCGATAATTTAAAGAGAAGGTATTTGTGATCAACCTTATTAAACGCTTTAGAAAAATCAGTATATATCACATCTACTTGACCTTATAAATCCAAAACATCTGAAATATATTGAGTTATTACAGCTAAGTTTGATACACTAGAGCGTTTGTCTATAAAGCCATGTTGATAAGGTGATATCCATCCCCTAACAGAAGGGTAAATACGATTATATAGAGTTATTTCGAAAACCTTTGAAAAAGTGGATAACAAAATTACCGGTCTGTAATTGGATACATCAGATTTCGTTCCGTTTTTGAATACAGAGCATATTTTTGCATTTTTCCACAATTTGGGATAAGTTCCGGTTTTTAATGATAAGTTAAAATTTTTTTGAAGTGGCTTTACAAATACCCGAGAACAATCTTTCACTAAAAATGCTGGAATATTATCCGGTCCTGACGTCATTTTATTTTTAATTCTTTTAAATGCTACTAAAATTTCGTTTTCTTGAAATTCGTTAAAATTAATAGTGGATAAGTAGATATCCCTACATTCTTGATTATCAAATACATTGTTGTCGACAGGTAAATAAACTTTTTCAAAAAACATCTTAAAAGCATGGATTACATCGCGAGGATTATTAAATGTATCGCCGTTGTAACACATTTCACCTGGGATTCTAGAAGTTTTATTCTTTGCATGAACATATACCCAGAAATTATTAGATTCGTTAGAAATACTACTCTGAAATTTTTCAAGTTAAACGTTATATTCAGTTTTAATCATTTGTTTAAAAGTTTTTCGCAACCTTTTAAATTCGTGCATATAAAGTATATTACCTGTTTTCCTATAATTTGTGATATTTTTTGATTTCAACTTTATCATTCTAATTATTTCCGCATTGTACCATGTAGGATAATGATGTTTATAATTTTTGTATATTGGTACACACATATCAAATAATTCATATATCTTAGCATAAAATAATTCCAGGACTGTATTTACATCATAAGACGTATCTAAAAAATTCCAGTCGCAATTAAGAAATTCTGAGTACAATAAAGGAAAATTTGATTTTTTAAAATTATATCTTTTAGTTTTAGAAAGAGCCACAAAACTGGTTTCCTTTTTCTAAATAACATTAATATTTATCATTATGCTGGATGATGTAAATCTTCTTGAACAAGTGGTGCATTATCGCGACTTACATGACACAGATCTGATGATATAACTAAGTCTAACAATCGATTTAAATTATTTCTCTCCTGATTATACTGATTTATATTAAACAAACACATAAAGTCTAACACTGCCGATGTTTTCACATCAGACCTATTTTGATCAATATACTTTGGAATGTTAAAGTCACCCAGGAGAATAACAGTGTCATAAAATAGTTCAAGTTGCTCTAATATTTCAAAAAAATATTCAAAATCATTTAACTTTAATTTCTCAGGAATATATAATACTGCAACATAAAACTTTTTATTTCCTGAGCGACATTTCAACAATCAACAAATCAACTAGTGGAAAATGTAAATCAAATGTTGAGACATCAACAACAACACATTCAAAATTTGACTTAAGAGCCAACAGTACACCTCCACCAGTCGATCTATTAACTACATCGAACTTTCGGTCTTTTCTGAAAACCTGATAGTCATCATTAAACAATTCTGAACTAATAACATCAGAGTTGATCCAAGTCTCAGTTAGAGCAATGACATCAAATTCACATTCACTAACACTAGAGTAAAAATCAATTACTTTGGAATTTAAACCACGCACATTCTTATAGTAAACCTGAAGATCTTGACTTGTGGAACTGTTGGGTCCTATCTATTTAAAGGAACAATTTTTGGGATGTCATCCAAGTATTTAATTCTAAATTGTCCTGTATTATTAGCGTTTTTAGCTTCTAATTCTTCCTTTAATTGTTTGTAGTACGCAATTTCTTTTTTCGTACGGTCATATGAAATGGACACATGGCTGTAAATACCAGTTGTTAGAAACTTGGATTGTCTGATTAATGCTGAGACGTCATTTTCATCTTTAAGTATAATCTTGATCGGACGATTTTTTCCTGGTGCTGGTTGTCTAAGCCTAAATATTTTGAGTTCATTGACATTTACGCCAGTATTCATACTTTGAATTATTGTTTGGACTTCTTGTGTATCATTATCATTGCGACTATTGGGAGTGAGCCGAGTATTTTGCCCAGGTACACCAAATAAAATAGCATCGCGTTTGCGTTTTCTACGCTCATTTATTTCCTGAATAACTTCTTCCATAACCAACATGGTTGAAGAATTCTTCATTGATTGGTTTGGATGGATGATATTCCATTCCTCTTTGATTCTATTTTTTCCTCATGTTTCATTTAATATTAGCTTTATTTTCTGCTGGTACTGATTTTTCTTCCTATGATTGCCATTAGTGTAAGTGTTTTATTTTCTTTGTTTTTTACCTTTCTCTTTTCTTGTCATTGATACTATTTGTTTTATCTTCGATGTAACCAAAAAATGATCCGAATCGCAATTTGTGCCTCTATAAAATCCAAATTCTATTACGGATGTTGTCCATCGCTTAGATATTAATATATGAACAATTTAATTAAATTTAATATTCCCAGGTATGATCCAAGTTCCTTTAGGAATATTTTTGTGAGAGAAACACGTACAAACACACATATACAGGGTGATTCAAGAGGAACTTTACATACTTCTACCATATGTAGAGTCCCTCAGGGAGCATATCATGTGGCCACTAAAAAATGTCAACTCCTCTTCTTTATTAATTAACAGGGTGATTTGTGTAATTGACCATTTATTTCATTTTACTGTAGTGTTTATACGACTCATTTGATTTTTTTTTTATTTTTGCATGATACAGTACACTACTATCAAGCATTCGACTGGTATTAGCTAAACTAAAAAATTCCGGGACTGGCTTTGGAAAAATTAATTTAGGGATTCGTATTAAATATTAGACCCTGTATATATTTTTTTTAAATGCAATAAGTGATTTTCAAACTACATAAATAGCCAATGAAAACGACATATGCCACAATGTTGTCGCACTTTTATTAAATTTTTAGTGAACGATCAAATCTTACCAAAAATTGAACAACCATAATGAAGTATCAAATTATAAGGTATTAATTTAAACAAATGTTATAAATTTCAAACATTTTAATTAAAATGAGTTCCTACAACATAATCTAATACGTAGAAAATAAACATCTTTACTGTCACTTTGTACTATCTCTACGATAGAATCAATTGTTTTTCAATTTAAAATTTTTACTCATAGATCGTATTGGGGCATTATTTTCGATAAATAATAAATTAAATTGATTAAAAAGTCAAACTTCCTGTATGTGTTAGTTTTTGTTGATTGTAAATGATTAAAATTGTATGTCAAATAATAATACATTGCATCTACTGTACTAAATAAAAATAAATTTAAAAAAGTTTAAAATGAAGGTTGTCGTTGACCGTTTGACGTTTCTTGATATTTTATACCCATTGTCATTATTGTCATTATCAATTGTTATTTATGTGTACAAGAATACATATTTCTTCTATCATATCTACGTTAAGTACATTGTGTTAGTTTTGATACAGCTTTTGTTACTTTCGTTCAAAATGCCACATCAGTTTTCGACCACAAAATATATATATATATATATATATATATATATATATATATATATATATATATATATATATATATATATAGTCCCAAGATTCCTAAGAGGAACATAGGGCTTCCACAAAGTGTCTCCAGCGAACTCTATTTCTGGCTAGTGCTTTGATTTCAAGCCAGGATTTTCCCATTGTTCTCCCTTCGTCCAGTACTGTCCTTCTCCAAGTTCCCTTAGGTCTGCCTACTTTCCGTCGGCCTTGGGGATTCCAATCCAGTGCTGTCCTGGCAATGTCATTTGGCGGTCTACGGAGTGTGTGGCCCAGCCATCTCCATTTTCTTCGCCTTATTTGCTTTATGACATTTTCTTGGTTGCTTTGGTTCCATAAATTTTCATTGGAGATTCGGTTAGGCCAAAATATACGAAGGATTTTTCGTAACGCTCTATTAATGAAAACTTGTAATTGGTGTACTATGGGTGCTGATATCTTCCACGTTTCGCAGCCATACAGTAATACAGCTTTTACATTTGTGTTGAAGATTTTTAGTTTCGTTTTAGTTGGGTAAATCCTGGATTTCCATATGTTGTTAAGCATGTTGTAGGCGTTGCGAGCCTTATTTATTCTTTCATGTACATCACGCTCTGTACCCCCATTACAGTCAATTATGCTGCCCAGATATACAAATTCCGCTACTCTCTCAATTTTCTGGTCGTTGATCATAATAGGTTGGTTGTTTCTGGTACCAAATCGCATTTCTTTGGTTTTGTTGGTGTTTATTTCTAGACCAACCTTCTTTGATTCTTCTTGTACTTTGTTTACTTGGAGTTGCATGTCCTGTTTTGTATGTGCTAGGAGGCATATATCATCAGCGTAATTTACCACAAAATATGCAGACATAATATTTGTTTATGGATTCTGTAATGGGAATGGTAGGGCTGCTAGTAGAGAATATCGCAGGAGATTTCCTAATCGTCGAACTCAACATCCAGTCATCCAACATTTGGGTCAGTTTTTAATTATTTGCGAGAAAATAGCACTTTTCCTAGTGGAACAACAGAGCGACATGTAGATGAAGCGCAGGAAGATGACATTATGGACGCCGTTACTATAAACCTTACAATAAGCACTAGACAAGTAAGTCGAGAACTCAATGTTACTCAATCAAAAGTAAGTAGGGTCTTACAAAAAAGTAATCTATACCCATATCACATTCAAATGGTTCAGCGACTACATGCTGGAGATGACATTTTTTACCAGAGACGGGATGAATAATTCACGAAATTCACATGTGTGGGCAGAAGAAAATCACCATATTATTCGAGAACGTCGTTCTCAGTTAAGGTTTTCGGTTAACGTGTGGATTGGTGTCATAAATAACCAATTAGTAGGTCCTCACTTTTTTGATGGTCCTTTAACAGGGCAGGTCTATTTAAACTTTCTACAAAATATTTTGCCGAATTTTCTTCCCAACGCGAACATTGCTATCCGAGGGATGTATTTTCAGCATGATGGGGCACCCCCACACTTTTTACTGGCAATGAGACAACATCTCAATAATGTTTATGGCAACAGGTGGATAGGACGTGCAGGTCCTATTTCGTGGCCTTCAAGATCCCCTGATTTCAGTCCCGTTGATTACCATATTTGGGGACGATTCAAGCAACTAGTTTACGCAGTGAATATTAATAACCGACAACAAATAATTGATAGAATTATACATTGTTGTAATACTATTAGAAACGATCCCCAGAGTATCCGTAATTCAATAAGTCAATTAACAATTCGGCAACAAAAATGTGTACAGGCTGCAGGGTTCCATTCCGAAAATCTATTTTAAATTATTTTTATTTTGTTACCATTATTGTATCTTTTCCAGTTCTAATTTATGGGTTTATCATAACTATGTACCTATTTTTAGTTTTTTTTTAATTGTTCTTCGTTATTGTTAGTAGTTACTGTTTTTTGTTGTGCAGTAACTCAGTTTATCATTTCAATTAAAATGTTTGAAATTTATAACATTTGTTTAAATTAATTACCTTATAATTTGATACTTCATTATGGTTGTTCTATTTTTGGTAAGATTTGATCGTTCACTAAAAATTTAATAAAAGTGCGACAACATTGTCGCATATGTCGTTTTCATTGGCTATTTATGTAGTTTAAAAATCACTTATTGCATCTTAAAAAATATATATATACAGGGTGTAATATTTAATACGAATCTCTAAATTAATTTTTCCAAAGCCGGTCCTGGAATTTTTTAGTTTAGCTAATACCAGTCGAATGCTTGATAGTCGTGTACTGTATCATGCAAAAATTAAAAAAATCAAATGTGCCGTATAAACACTACAGTAAAATGAAATAAATGGTCAGTTACACAAATTACCCTGTTAATTAATAAAGAAGAGGAGTTGACATTTTTTTGTGGCCACATGATATGCTCCCTGAGGGACTCTACATATGGTAGAAGTATGTAAAGTTCCTCATGACTCACCCTGTATAACCTTCTTAATTATTTAACCACTGTTAATTCTATGTTTATTTTCTTAATTAATAAAACGTTTTAATTGTAGTGATTACAGTAACCCCAAATATTATACACCATATACCCGTAAAAAGTAAATTTTGCATTTTCTTCAGTTCCAATTTATGTAGATAATAGAAAAAATGAAAATCATTCAGATCCATTAGGAAAATAAATACTTTATCACTAATAAATAATTCCAATGACATAACTATTGATTTTTAACAATAATAAAATTTTCATTAATAATCATTTTTTACACCTCAATTTGCTGTATCGCTCTATTAAACATAACTTCATAAAACATCATCAGTATCTAAACAAAGCGAGGAATCGCTTCGTTCAGTAAACTCTCTATTTACATTTTGAATCGATAAAGACAACAAAGAAAAAACGAAATATCAAATATTCTATAAGCGTAAATGATCTTGATAAATTCTACCATCATTCATTTTTCTTTAAGTCAATACTTCAAAAAAATGTAAGACTAAAAGAGAAATTGATAAATAAATATCAGTTAAGGTTTATTTTTCAATAAATAAGATATTTTCGAATAAACGATCCGAGCTGCTGAATCTCAATGATGAATACATATGTTAAGATGTTAATGACTATGTTGATGAAGATATTTTCATTTTGTATCATTCGTTAAAAGAATAATTTAATGGTCTGGCCTTAGCAGTTCTAGAACTGTCCAATTTTAACAGTACGATTTATAAAACTCTTCTTTTTTCTTCTTTTTTCATTATGAATTTATTTATCGATTTTTTGATAATTTAATTATCTTAGTTTTCTAATGGCATAAAATATGTCAATTTTCACCTTTTAGGAATCATTTAAAATGCTGGTAATCGATTTTCCTTATTATAACTGCTGCTTCAACTCCATCACATGTTAACGGTTAATTCTTCTTCTTCAAGTGCCCTGTCCGTTGCGAACGTTGGCTATTAACATGGCAATTTTGATCTTGTTTGCGACGCTTCTGAATGGTTCGACCGATGTGAGCCCGAACCACTTCCGCAGATTTTGGAGCCAGTGTCTTCTCCTGCCTGGCCCTCGCTTACTGTCTATTTTTCCCTGGACAATCAATTGTAGCAGACGGTACTTATCGTGTCTCAATATGTGGCCTAGATATTCAAGCTTTCTTTGTTTAATTGTATTCACGATTTCTTTCTCCTTTGCGATTCTTTGGAGTACCTCTATGTTGGTGACATGTTCGGTCCAAGATATACGAAGAATGCGTCGGTACAATCACATTTCGAATGCTTCTAGTTTTCTCGTTAGCGTCTCCGTCAGCGTCCAGGCCTCCACGCCATACAGCAAGATCGGAAAAATGTAGAATTTAACTATACGTAGTTTTAGGGGAAGAGACAAATCCTTGCTTATGAGGAGCTTTTTCATATTGCTAAATGCTGCTCTAGCTCGTTCTATTCTCGCCTTAATTTCTATGGTCTGTTCCCATTTTGCATTTACGTTGGTGCCAAGGTACACATAAGATTCTACATGGTCAATTAATATGTTACTTATCTGTAATTGTCGAGCAGGTTGTTGCTTTTTGCTTATCAGCATACACTTTGTCTTCTTGAAGTTGAGGCTCAGGCCGTATTCCTCACTAACTGAATAAAGTCTTTCCATTACTTGTTGTAATTCGTGTATGGTACTGGCAAGGATCACCGTGTCGTCGGCGTATCTTATATTGTTCGTTAACTCGCCGTTTATTTTAATGCCCTCATTTGCATTTTCCATACATTTGTTAAATATTTCCTCGGAATACATATTGAATAGGAGTGGGGATAATATACACCCCTGACGGACACCTCTTTTGATCTGCACGCTTTTAGTGAGTTCGTTGCCAATTTTTGCTCTTGCTGTTTGACCCCAGTATAGGTTTACCACAATTCGAATGTCCTTGTCGTCAATACCTGTCTCTTGCAGAATACCTATCAATTGTTCATGATTGACATTGTCAAATGCTTTTCTAAAATCTACAAAGCACATATACACGTCTTTATCAACGTCTCTACACCGTTGTATAAGCACCTGGAGAGCGAAAATTGCTTCTCTAGTTCCAAGTGCTTTCCGAAAACCAAACTGCGATCTATCAATATTTGACTTACATTTATCATATATTCTTCTGTGAATGATCTTAGTGAACGCTTTAGTGACATGATTGATCAAGCTTATAAGCCGGTAGTCATCACAAATCTGGGCATTTGATTTCTTCGGGATTGTAATAAATGTTGACTGTAGCCAGTTCTCCAGGATTTTACCGCTTTAACGTTTAATAGTCGTCTAAATATGACATCTGCACCATAAACAAATTTTTTGAATGCATTTTTGTAGAATCCGGTATTCAGTATTTTTGTATTATTTCAATGAAATATTCTAACATAGAACCGGCGAAAAAAGAAAATTTGTATAATTTTTTTTTACCAAATGAGATCTCTTCTAGTAGTAATACTTTAACAACTTGACGTAAGTGACACATTGTAAACTTTAAATTAGTGATTTATATCAGTGTTATATCTAGACGACAACTTGGCGAGAGAAAGGACAAAGAGTTACAATTAAGTACGTGGAATTTGAGATCCTTATATAGAACTAGAGCATTGCGGGAACTCCTTGACCTCCTGAATAAATATAACATAGACATCATAGTGCTTCAGGAAGTTAGGTGGTTGTGGAAAATATTCGAGACAAAGAAGTATAGGATGTACTATAGCTGCCACCCAATAGAGCATAAACTTGGAACAGTATTCATAGTCAGCAGCAGAGTGAAGCACCTAGTAAAAGACTTCGAAGCCATAAGTGACAGAATATGCAACATAAGAATTAGGAAAAAATTTTCAAATATTCAGTAGTAAATGTCCATGCACATAAGATAAGTTAGACAAAGAAAAGGATGAATTTTACGACAAACTGGAAGAAGTAATACGAAACTGCTCTATAAATGATATAAAAATGGTTCTTGGAGATTTCAACGCCAAAATAGGACAAGAAAATGATTACCTACCCACCATTGGAAAATATAGCCTCCATAATGAATCGAACAATAATGGAACACGCCTAATACACTTTGCGTCCTCAATGAATATGATGGTAGCCAGCACATGCTTTGAGCGTAAAAATATACACAAAAGCACTTGGGTTAACCCAGACGGTAACACAATCAATCAAATTGACCATGTTGTTGTGGACGCAAGACGTTACAGCAATGTTATATATGTACGTACCAGACGTAGAGAAAACATTGACTCCGATCACGACCTAGTCCAGGCTAAACTAAGGGCATGAATCTCTAACGTAAAAAAAGGTAAAGGAAGCAAAGAAGATAAATTCGAGTTGGACAGACTACAAAACCCTGAGATAGTTAAAAAAAAAATTTAAACACAAACTTAAAGAAAAACTAGAAGACCAAATGAGTAGTACTGTAGAAAACATAGATAATTACTAGAATGAGTGCGAAAATATCCTGAAAGAAGTAGCGACAACAGTTTTAGGAAAGAAGAAACAAGAAAGGAAGGGGACAGAACTGTATGATACGGAATGCGCACAGGCAACTCAAAAAAACAAAATCAATAGGAGTACAAACAGATAAAACAAACAGAGGAAAAAATACTAAAGCAAAAGAAAAAACGACACTTAGAAAACCAGCTACAAGAACTAGAAAGGCTTAATTCACAAAGCGACGCGCGAAAATTTTATAAAAATGTGAACCACAACAGAAAAGATTTTAAACCTAGAATAACCATAATAAAAAGTTAGAAAGCCGAAATTAACAATGAGCCGGATTAAATAGTGGAGAGATGGGCGGAGAATTTTGCTGTGAAATTAAATTAAGGCAACCAAGAAGTGACTGATATAAATGACCACAGGGGAGACGTAGACGATGGGAGGGAGAAAAATAATATACCAACAGAAGAAAAAGTTGCCAAGGCAATAAAAAGGTTAAAAAACAAAAAAACCCTTGGAGAGAATGGTATACCCCCTGGGCTATTTTATTATGGAGCAAAAGCGCTAAAAAATACATAATAAAACTTGTTGCATCCATTTGAAGAGAAGGAAAACTTCCAGACAGTTGGAATGTAGGTATTATAATACCTATTCACAAGAAAGGGAATCCACTAATATGTGATAACTATTGAGGCATTACCCTCTTAAATACTGCTTACAAATTACTGGCTTATATACTGTATGATCGTTTACTAGTATATACTGAGAAAAAATAGGCAAATGCCAATGTGGATTCCAAAAAGTAAGGTCAAAAATTGATCAAATTTTTCTTCTTAGACAAACCTAAGAAAAGACATATGAATATGGAATTGATATTCATCACCTCTTCATAAAATTTAAAAGCGCCTATGATAGATAGATAGATGGTTTATTGGTAATAAATTAATACAAAAGTATTTTTTACAAGTCAAATAAAATAAAGTAAATGTCAATATAGTTAATATGCACACATAAATATAAACACAAAACATAGATACATTGTTTTAATTTATACTGTTAACAATTACAACAAATTAAAATTGGAAGTAAAATACTCCTCATATGTAAAAAAAGCATTCACTATAAGGTGAAAAATTTTTAAAACTCTAAAGGAGTTTCTACAGTCTGCTCTATAAGAGAGCCCAGAGATAATACGGACACACTTTTTTTGTTGTGCAAACACTTTATCGATATGATAAGAGTGACCCCAGGAGAGAATACCATATGTCAGATGAGAATAAAAATTACTATGATAAGCTGATAAAATAGTTTCCCTGGAAGTCACTTGTACAAGGTTCCTGAAGAGAAAAAGTTGTCGGGAAAGCTTTTTCGATAGATTAACTATATTTTGTTTCCAGGTTAATCCTGCATTCAAATATATCCCCAGAAACTTCGCTCCGGTTACACATTGTGGTAGAGCAACGTTTTCAACACAAGTGTTATTTCTTAGAGTAAAATTAACACTTTGTGATTTAGAGTTGTTCAAAGAGAGGCAGTTCGTTATAACCAATTGAATAAGTTTTTTTTAGATGTTTGGTAATCAAGGGTGTCGAATTCAGAAGGATGATAGCTTGCATAGAAAGTAGTGTCATCAGCAAATAAGACAGTGTTAATTGTTTCATTTTGAGAGTACACTAGATGATTAATATAGATAAGAAATAATACTGGACCCAAAACCAGGCCTTGAGGGACACCAAACAACAAAGATTGTTTTTGAGAATCACACTGGTTGAAGTGAACATATTGATCACGATTTGATAGATATGAATCAATTAGTTGAATAGCATCACTATGAAAATTATAATAAGGAAGTTTTCTAAGCAGAATACTATGTGTGACACAATCGAAAGCCTTAGTAAGATCTAAAAACGATGCAAGAGTATCAAAATATTGCTCAAACCCTTCCAAAACATTGCTAGTGAAATTATCAATAGCTAAAGTTGTTGTTTTATTTTTTCGGAATCCGTACTAGTTTACGGCACACAGTTTGTAAGATTCAAAATGTAGATTAATTTTATTTTTTTAAATTCGTTCATAAACTTTTGATAAGATGGGCAACAAAGAAATGGGTCGATAATTGTTATAATCATCAATAGAGCCTTTATTCTTAGTATGTAAGATATGTAAGATAGTGTAAGATGTAAGATAGTGTATTGATAGTGTAGACAGAAGCGCACTTTATAATGCCAGGGCAGCACTAGATATTCCGTCGCATGTAATAACATTGGTAAAGGCAACTCTTTTGAAAGTTGAGTGCAAAAAAGATACAAAATAGAGTTTCAAGGTCTTTTAAAACACATACTGTATTACGCGAGGGATACAGTCTATCGTGCCTATTGTTTAACATCGCTCTAGAAAGAGCCACAGAGAAATCGGACATAACAACCAGAGGTGCGATCATCAATAGAAGTGTACATATATTGGCCTATGCACATGGCATTAACATAGTAACACGGACAAAAAGAGATCTGATACAGGCTTTTGAAAAATTAAAAAAAGCCGCTAAGACATTGGGACTGCAGGTCAACATATCCAAAACAAAATACATGAAGGTCACGAACAGCACACAAATAGCGGCATCACAAGATCTGGTGACAAAAGCACACACATTCGAAGGGGTCTCGGAGTTTATATATCTTGGAACACAACTAAATAACACCAAGCGTAGAAATTAAAAGAAGAATATACCTGGGGAACAGAATTTACTTTGGACTAAAGCAGTTCTTTTCATTATACATATTATAGCAGAAAAACAAAGATAATAATATATGAAACTCTTATTAAACCTGTCCTGACGTACGCGTCAGAGATATGGACCATGGTAAATACTTAGGCACATACATAGAGGAATACAAGAAAGCGGGATATGGCGCAGGAGTTACAATTTTTAGTTTTATCAATGCTATGAAAAATGCAACATCGTCCAGTCTATTAAAATTAACAGACTAAGGTGGCTAGGAAACCTTGAAAGAATGGACACTGGAGACCGCAAATGATAATAATACCTATGCCATTCGAAAGAACGGGAAAAATCCATAAAAAACATTGTTTTAAAGTTGGCCAAAAATTTCCGACATAACCTAAAATATCACTGAAAATTTCAAATATTTTTTCTGGGCTCAATTTTCAAATTAAAAATCTGAAAAAAATTAGGCAGTTTTGTATTATTAAAATACTCTTTCATGAATTTTTTCAGATTGTTTGCAGCAATACAGCGTCTAAAAATTTTTTTTTTAATATTTTTTCCCATAGCGAACCCCCAGAGGCACCTAGGGACTTGAAAATTTAACTCAGTTAGTTTTTAATTATGTCATTTCGAATGGCGAGATTCAAAACTAAATCGAGCATGGTGCAATTTTGACCATCTTATCCCGCTATAGCCTTTATATATTTTAAGCAAAATTAATGAAACTTTCAATTTTAATAATGCGGTTATATAATCAAAAGACTTGTGCAATCGATTATTGTGTTAATGTAGATTTTAATTGTATGTTATTGAAATTAATATAACAAATTGTTTCAATATTTCTATTAACACACATAATTGATTTTAATAAATTATATTAGTCTAATCACGTAAATTGGGTATTATTCGCACGGCTGCTTTATGAGGTAAATTTCACCCTTATTGTGAATAATAGCTGTAATTATATGCTGGTTATATAATCTACAATTGGATTTTTAATTATTTAAATAATAATTATTGTTGGTTAATTTATAATATACTAAAACAAAAAATATTATGCACAAACCGAGTATGCACAAAGTAAAATATTCACAAGTTCTAAAAAATCTAACCTTTTTGTATATTCGTCATATTCTTCTTCTTTATGTGCCGTCTTCTACCGAAGGTTGGTGACCATCAAACGATAGGTTTCTGTGTTTTGTGCCGCATGTATTATGTTCGCAAATTCTGGTATTTAAAACCATTCTCTGAAGTTTCTCAGCCAGGATTTCTTCTTTCTGCCCAAACCTCTTCTGCCTTTAATCTTCCCTTCCATGATAAGCTGTAGCAGACTGTACTGATTATTATGGAAAACATGGCCCAGGTATGACACTTTCCTCCTTTTAACAGTTGTAACCAGTTCCATCTCTTTACCCATTCGTCTTAATACCTCTGTGTTGGTCATTCTGTTTGTCTAAGGTATTCTCAGTATGCGTCGATACAGCCCCATTTCTAGAGCCGCTAACTTCTTTATAGTTGCTGCTGTTAACGTCCACCCTTCTACTCCGTAAAGTAGCGTAGAGAGTACGTAGCATTTCGTGGCGCGCCATCGGAGGTTAACGCTTAGGTTGCGGTTGCTTAAAAGCTTTCTTATTTTGCTGTATTTGGATCTTGCTATTTCAATTCGGATCTTAATCTCTACGTCTGGGTCCCCCTAATAATTTACTGTATATCCTAGATATTTAAATTGGTTCACTCTTTCAATACGTTCGGCTTCAATGTTCAGGTCAATATGTTGAATGTTCTTTTTACTGATCACCATAAATTAGTTTTCTTTCTACTGATCTTCAGTCCAAATCGATTGCCAGTTGTATTTACTCTATTTATCATCATTTGTAAACCTTAGATGTTATCGGCCAGTATAACAGTATCACCTGAATATCGAAAATTACTAATTAGTACGCCATTAATCTTGATGCCCTCATTGTATTCTTCCAGTACCTTTAGAAATATTTGTTCCGTATACAGGTTACGGCATACACATTAAATTTTAGCGCCAAGTAGTTAGTACTTTTGAGAGGTGCATAAAGTTGACATGTTTAGACAAATGAGGCATATGGAGAAAACTAATTTTCTATCTGCCATTAAACATTGTTATTTAAGCACTCAAACGGAAAAGAAAATAAAATAAAAGTTAAATAAATATTATGGACTAAAGCTCCTTCAGAATACGCTGCCAAATTTTGGTTCCATGACTTTTGTAGTGACCACTTATTTACAATGATGCAGTTACACCGGAAAATGTGAAATAAGTCCATGAAATGGTTTTAGCTGATTGTAAAATAAAGTTGCGTAAATTAAAAAGTCCCCAAGCAATAATAAACAGCGTACTAATGTTTTGAACGATGTTTTGAATATAAAAAAAAATATCCTGTTAATGAGTGCCAAATTTACTAACAATTGTCCAAAAACATGATCTCTTCTGAGTAGTGTTGGCACTTTATGAAGCACCATCTGTCAGACCTTTGACAACGATTGCTAACTGCTGATGAAACCGGAACCCTCTACTATACATCAAGGAGCATAGTGAACGCATGATAGTGGACTGAAAGTAGCAAAAGCGCTCCGAAGCAGACAAGACTAGCTCAATCGTTTAGAAAGATTATGACCACTGTATTTTGGGAATGTAAAGATATGATTTTTTTGACTATCTTGAAAAAGATAAACCTATTAATAGTCAATATTACTGCATAATTAAACAAATAAAAACAGAAATACAAAGCGAAATTCCATATGGAAAACAATGTTGTTTTTCCATGACAGTTCAGCTGCTCACAAGAGTGTTATGACAATGGCAAAAATTCATAAATTTATTATGTGTTACCAAATCTAAGGAGATGACTCGTAAATTAATCATATCACCAGAATCACGTCGTGTCTGTATACTATCCGATTTAAACCAAATCAAAAATATACTTACGCTAGTCCAACCTGAATGTAATTAACTTGAAATTGAAATATCAACTTACCTGAAAAGAAAAAAAGAGTGTTAAAATTAAAAAGTAACTGCGAAATAAACTTTGTAATAATAAAATAGTTATCCAGTAAAGTTCGTTCACAATTATAGTAACTGACTTACTTCAGTATGTAGAAGAAAAGGCCGGTTTAAGCAATTTTATATAAATAAAAAAATGATGGAGTATTAAATTTAAATTTTACTATTATATTAAATATAGTAATATATCTATGAAGTATATGACTTTGATGCGAAACGAAATGCAGATGAAATTTTCACTTTTTACACATTTCACACATTTTGGCGGATGACTGCCAAATGTTCATCCACCAAAATGTGTAAAATGCAAAAGTGAAAAATAGGACTTACACAAAGCATAACATGATACAATACCTAGGAAATGAACTCTGGAATATTAAAAAAAATATATACACAAACACATTCATACACACAACTTAAATAAAATCAACAGTCAAAATAGGAATAGGTATATCGCGGAAAAAAACCCCAAAGAAAATGGACATGGATTAGTCCTAATGGTGAAACTAAAACCGAAATTGATTATATTCTTTCAACGCAAAAATCTATGGTTAAAGATGTAACAGCCCTAAATTGCTTCTCAACTGGTAGCGACCATAGACTAGTCCGAGACAAGCTGAGCATTGATAGTAGATTTGAAACAAGAAAGAAAATTGAAAATAATCAGAAAGTAGACATGGAAAAACTAAAACAAGAAAAACAGACGTACAAAGAGAGAATAAAGGAAATATTGCTGACCAAGGAAGATATAGAATACAAACATATCGATGAAATAAACATGATATTTACTGAAACTCTAATGAAAGTGGGTAAAGAAATAGCACAGACAACAACAAAAAAAGAAAGTTTTATATCCCAGGAAACAAAGATTCTTATGAACACAAGAAGAACATTACTAGAACAAGGGGATAAAAATAAAAAGGAATACAAAGAAATAAATAAAGCTATTGGAAAAAATATTAAAGAGTGTAAACGGAAAGTACAAGAAGAAAAGATAGAGAAAACAATTGAAAAAAAATTTAAACATAAACTGCTTAAAGCAGAACCTGGGAAACATACAAATGGCATATAGCAATATAGCATAAAGAACAAAAAAAGCAGTGAAAACCAACAATATAAAATAAATTTTACAAATAACGCACGAATATTATACAAATCTATATAAAACAGAACAAAAACCAACCCAAAAAATCCGTAATTAGTTATAACTGAAAATAAAGAACGTTAACTCTAACCTACAACCAAAAATCGGTAAAAATGAAATAAAAAAGGCACTTAGAGAAATAAATAATAACAAATCTCCTGGAAATAACTGTGGAAATGCTAAAAAATGTGAGGAAAACTACAGTGAAAGTTCTTTATATACTAATGAATAAAATATTTAACACAAAACAAATACCCACCACATGGAACGAGGCAATAACACTATTACTATTTAAGAAAGGCGATAGAAAAGATCTGAAAAACTATAAGCTCATTACGCTAGTTAATGTAATGTACAATCTGGTAACTAAACTACTAACAAACAGATTCACAACTAATATAGATAATTACCAGTCAAGGGAGCAAGGTGGTTTTAGAAAAGGATTCAGTACAAGCGACCATCTACTTACGATAAAAATAGTAATTGAAAACGCCAACGAATATCAAATCCCAATGTATATGGCATTTGCAGACTTTGAAAAAGCATTGATTAAGGTGGAACATTGGGCAGTAAGGAACTATGTACAAAATGGGAGAATAGACTATAGACATACGGACTTAATTTTTAATATATATGATCAAGTAACAACATCCATTAAAATGGTTAAGTAAACGGAGCCTATTAAGATACGGCGAGGAGTCAGACAGGGTGACACTATATCACCCAAACTTATAGTGGGAAAAACAAAATATTAACATAGATGGCCAATACGTGAATCATTTAAGATATGCAGACGATATTACATTAATATCAGATAAAAGGAAAAAGCTACAAAATATGATGGATGAATTAAATAGCGAATCAACAAATATATGTCTACAAATGAATTATAATAAAACGAAAATTATGAGTAACCAACCAGAAGAAATAATAATTACAATTACACACTATAAACTATAGAACAAGAAAAAGAATATTTATATTTGGGACAACTAGTTAAATTAATTAAAAAAAATCAGACCGGAGAAATAAAGAGAAGGATACGGTTGGCTTGGTTATTCTTTGGAAAATTTTTCCTATATACTCAAAAATAGAAAATAACCCTATTATTTAAAAACAAGAGTCTTCAACCAATGTAAACTTCATGTTCTCACCTACGGTTCTCAAACTTGCACGTTTACAAAGGAAAATATGGAAAAATTAGCAAAGACCCAAAGAGCCATGGAAAGGCAAATGCTATCGCTCAAGCGATGGCCAATAACACTAAACATAAACTTTAAAGCCTTTATCTCAATAATCCTTTAAAGCCTGTGAACTTTGGATATACCGGAAAATGTTGAAAATCCCATGGACTGCCAGGGTCACCAATGAGAAGGTGCTGAGAAGGATGTGTCGAGACAAAAAATTGTTGAGAACAATAAAAGTACGCAAGACTCCATACCTTGGACACATACTGAGGAATGATAAATATAGTCTTCTGCAGATCATCATGCAGGGTAGAATTGATGGCAAAAAGGGAATAGGTAGAAAGAGGAAGTCATGGCTGTGAAATATTGGGCGAGACTGGACAAACATGACTGTAGATGAATTACTGCACGTTGCAAAAGGCAGAGAAACTTTAAGAAATGTGGTCGCCAACTTCCGTTAATAGGGAAGGCATAGGAAGAAGAATAATCCCCATAAACTATCGTTAAATTCTAGTGATATATCTAAACATAAAAAGTAGAAGAGGTTTTATGAAGATCTCTACTTCATAAAGTCTTGATTTTAATTTCCCGTATATAAATGTGTAAATGAAAAGAGATGAGTATTTTAGAATGAAGGAAATTATATTTGATTCACTATCATTACCATCAGTTGTACAACTCTAGGTGAGTCTTGTCAGCGTTTGGTGGTCTGATGTGACCAATTCATTATAGTTGTATATATAGTAGTCATTACAGTTTTCCAAATTTTAAAATTTGGAAATCTATCTCCACTAATTTTGAATAAAATCTATCTTCTCAAGAACTTCCCTGTTTATTGTCAAACAATTACAATAACCAAACTGAAGTTCTCCATTCAACAATACAGGATAGTTTGAACCATGTTCTTTCTACCATTAATTAATAGAGCATGTAAGTAATGTTTTATTTATTTACTAATTTATTACAATTCAATAGACTATTTTATACCAATTTGTGGGTCTTACCTTGTCTGTTTAAACAGTTTATTCATTTTTAAAAAACACATACATGTAATAATGGCATAATTATTGTAATTTATATCATTTATCTTTGTTTATTTTTATAAGACAACACGCTAATATGGGTTTTATTATTTCAGCATTTAATTAACTTTGTATCGAGACCTGAAGATGCTTTGCATATTGTAGAAATCGAAACCGGTCGTCTAGATAGTTAAATTAAACTATAAGTCTTATTTATTATTTTTTTCACCTATTTGAAATGAACTCACACAAGCAACACATTCATGATTTGAATAAAATATTAGTGAAAAAGCTAAATAAACAATTGATATGATAGTAGTAGGCTGCTGTCATTTAGGTATTTAAAGTTTATTAAAAGACGTCAGTATATTATTTGTGTGCGTCTTAAATTTAATTATGGTTCATTTGTCCGAGACTTAAAGAACACTTTTTTAAATATGATTGGTTGTGGTAATAAAACAGGAACTCAAAAAAAGGTTTGCGAAAAATTTAAAAATAAATACCCTAGTCAACAAGTTTCGATATACTGGACATGTCAAAAATATTCAAAAACCAGGTAGAAATGTTCAATTAACTGATGAAAAAAAGGTAGATGTACTTCTAGAGATTAATGAAAATCCGCATAAGACAACTCGAGAACTTGCCGCCGTCAATAATGTAAGTAAATAATCTATTTTAAAATTTTTGCATTAAGAAAGATACCACCCTTACAAAGTTTACTTGGTTCAGGAGTTAAATGAAGATGATCCTGATAGAAGGCAAACATCCTGTAAAATGATGATGGACAGAATGAACACAGATTTGCAGTTCACAAAAAAAATAGTTTTTTCTGATGAAGCGACATTTCATTTAAACAGAACGGTTAACAAACAGAACTGTAGATATTGGAGCAAAAAAAATTCTCAATGGATGTGTGTGACTCACAGACAATATTTTAAAAACTTTAACATTTGGGCTGGTATCATAACAATAAAATTATTGGTCCTTACTTTTTTGAGGACACAGTTGATAGTTAGGTTTATCTAAATTTTTTGATTAACTTTTTAGTGCCTACATTACGAAGATTTTTTTCTGATGTTAATCATTCAAATAAGATAGATCAATCTATTTACTACCAACAAGATCGAGCTCCATCGCATTTTGCACGTATAGTTAGAAATTATTTCAACGAGGTTCTTCCCAATAGGTGGATTGGAAGACGTGAAACGATCGAATGGCCGCGTAGATCCCCGATTTAATTCCTCTTGATTACTTCTTATGGGGTTATTTGGAACTAAAGTATATTTTAATTGACCAAATAGTATTGCTAACTTAAAAGTTAAGATAACGGAAGAAATTAACAAAATAGCCCTCGAGATCGTACAAAATGTTTAACGAGAATGCTTAAATCGCCTCAGTTATTGTCAAAAAGTAAATGGTGGTCATTTTGAACATTTAATTTAAATGAAAAAAACACTGAAAAATACATTCTAAATATTATGTAATATAATTGTCTTCATTTCGCCTAAAGTTTTGTGATAGAGACATTATCAAAATTTTAAAAATCTTAAAAATCAATTTTCTTAGGTATGATTGGACCAAACTTAAAAAAATTATATTGCTAAAAAGAGGACTAAAATCCCTTTCTATCAGGGTACCAGCTTTTTAATTAACGCTAAAAATGAATTTATTCCATGCATGGTATACATAAACCCGTAATGGTACCTACAAGGCTTATATTTACTGAATGACAGAAAGATAAAATTTACAATTTTCATTTCATGTGTTAATCATTTTTCCAAAGTTGTAATAGTAATTTTAAATATGGCAAACTAAGAAGATTTATTATTCTTAGTTTTGATCTTATATTTCTCCTGCAGTTCTAAAATTGGTTATATTTTAGTTTTAAAACATCCAAGCTTGCCGGTGATTAATAACGTAGTTAACAGGCGATGATGGGCTATCACGGAAAGATTAAAGAAAGAAAATTAACTTTAGCAACTTTAACCCTTTGAACTTTCAGGACCGTTTTAAAAAGCGTTTATCTGATACGCTTTCTCAATTTTTCATCCTGGATTATTGAAAGTAATCTTGAAAACATTTAATTTGACGTAGGATTTTAAATGATTAATTACAATATAGTCTACAAAAAAGTATTAGCCATCAAAATGACAACAATTTCTCTCAAAACACTTAATATAAAGTTTACAAAAGTATCAGCTATCAAAATGACAACAATTTTTCTCAAAACAGTTAATATGAAGTTTAACAGTTAATATATAGAAGTTATACTACTAAAAGCTAAAGAAAATACATAAAAAAAGGACAGGAGACATCCTTTTGGTTTGTAAGTGACAATTACTTCAGTTTGCTCAGTTTTAACGACATTCTTCATAAGGTAAGTAATATTGTGACTCCCCATAAATTTATTAATTTGTCTCTTGAATCACAGATAGTCGTGTAAGCTTAAATATCGAATTAAAACAACCACCCTAAAAACGTTATAGGTGAAATAACTGGTTGGTGTTCACGGCAAAGCAGCGTGTATTTCGTGCGATTTGTTTATCAAAATTTGGGAAAACTGTAACGATTTTTATAAGCTAGCTAATACCGACTATAGAAGGGTGAGAACGTTATCAGGTAGGTACATTTAAGTACTTTATTAGTCCACATTGTGTGTAATTAAGACAAAAGGGAATAAAACATAAATCGCCATTTTTGTTCCGCAGTAGTAATGATCCGAATATTGTCATATGAGATAGTTCCTAATATTGCCATGACAATATTTGGAACCAAATATGAAAATTTACTTTTTAATAATAAAAACTTTCTTTTAAACACAATGCCGAACAGAAAGAGAGCCCTGTGGTCTGAGGCGAATCTCATTGCAGCGTTAGATGCAATAAGAGCTTTGAACAAGAAGGAAATCTAGTTCGCAGAATTCATAAACTAGCAGAGGTGGGCATGTCAATTACTAGTAAAATAGTAAGAAGAAATATATTTTCGTATGCGATGATAATGAGCATTCCTAATCCTTTTTCTGATACATATAAATTAGCAGGAAGGAAAGGCTGAAATTATTCTTTGCAAGACATCCCGATATATCTAGAAGGAAGGCTCAGCAAATGAATCCAGCAAGAGCACAAAAAATAAATCTATTTATTGTAAAGGATTATTTTAATAAATTGGAGAAAGTAGGTATTCATTAAATTGGAAATGTTACATTCTTTTTACGATAGATCTGCTTCAGGTGAAATAATTGCATCAAAGTTACATTTTGGTTGCTTAATTATGAGACTGTCCTTATTTGATGCATGTACTTTCTTCGGTATTTCCAGGATATTAGAAATAGACATTTGTTCACACTGGAAAAAGTTTGTGTCATTAGGTGAATGCAAGGATATATTTGTTGCGCTGGTTACCGATGCTTCATTGTTTTGGTTGAGGTTTAGTTGAGTTAGTGGTTCGGAGCACTGTAAAGCAATGTGACCTGGTTTCTTACATCTAAAGCAAACTAAACTGTCTTAAGAAATGAATAGTCTATATATCGTGTTGTCAAAAACAAGAGTATATGACTCTAGTAGTCTTAGACTGTGAGGACTAATATGGATTTGTCTTTGAAATTTAACGATGTGATTATACTCAGGCATAGAAGTACTAATTTTGAGGAATGTCATATAGAGACAGAAACTATGCCGATTTTGTGTAACTTATTGATTAGCAAGTCGTGCGATATTAAAGGACATACGCCGGAGAGCACAAGTCGTTCCGCTGGTGTAACCAACCTTTTTGCTCTGTAATACAATTTCACCTTGTATTCCTATTTAACTATGATTATTCATAAAATCATCCACTATTTGTTTATTGAACAAATACATAGGGGAAGGACGGGGAAGATGACGCAGCGTCTAAGATGACGCAACTCTGTATTTTATCAGGTACTTCACTAAATTCAGTTTTTATACCCGTGGCGCCCTCCTTTAGAAACTACTATTACTTTAAAACTTCATCGGTCAGCTTTCGTACTGTTTAGTATCTGTGAGGCAGAGTAACGCGATACACGTTGATTTCTTGTTATTTTTGACACTGCGAATATTAATGGTAAGTTGTTTAAAAATGGTTCCATTGGATTTTCTTCATATTCATGGGAGTAGGTGATATTTATTTTCAGTTAGCGAGGATTTATCTGTTAAATATTTGATGATGGATAATTTTGATAACCATTTTTTGTAGGTTATGCTGAACAGGCTAAGTTGACGCAGACTGCGTCATCTTTGCTGTTATAGTGCGTCATCTTTGCCTTTTCAGTACATTACTTTAAATAACAATGGAGTATAGAATATTTATTATTTAGTGTCTATTTTGCATTTTGAGGCATCTTTTTCTTTTTTAGAAATGGGAAAATATATACGAAAAACACAGAGAGGATCATCTTCTGCAGTAGCTCTTAATGCAGCATTGAATGCAATTTGCAGAGATGGTCGTAAAATTCGGAAAGTGGCAAGGGCATTTTCAATACCAGAAGCTACATTGAGGAGAAAAGTTAAGGTTAAAAATTTATTAAAGAAGTCAAATCAGAGTCTCTTGGTAGAGCCCCATTGTTTTCGGCACATCATGAAAAGGAGATACTAGATCATGTTCTCAAGCTGGCCAATTTATTTTTTGGTATCACTTGCATAGAACTGAGAACCATGGCATTTGCTTATGCAGAACGCAATGAAATTAAACACAATTTTAATAAGAATAAACAAATGGCTGGAAAAGACTGGTATCTAGGATTTATAAAACGAAATCCTCAAATTTCCTTGAGAAAGCCAGAAGCTACAAGCATTAATAGAATAACAGCCTTCAATAAAATAGAAGTAGACCGCTTTTTTAAAAATTTGGAAACAGTGAAAAATATAAATTTCTGCCAGATCGCATTTACAATGTTAATGAAACCGGTATGTCTACGGTTCCTAAAGAATCATGTAAAAGACTTGGACCCAAAGGAGTAAAGCAGTTTGGAATCATTTCTTCGTGGGAACGAGGGAAGAATATCACGGTAATAATGGCGTTCAGTGCCTCCGGTAACTACATACCTCCATTATTTATATTTCTCAGGAAGAGGATGAGCCCACAGCTTCAGAAAAATGGACCAAGCGGTGCGATTTACAACTGCACGGATAATGGATGGAGTAATACGTCTATGTTTTTATTATGGCTGAAGCATTTCCAAAAAAAAGTCCTGTCTAGTCCAGATAATCCCGTGCTGTTAGTAATAGATAATCACTCGAGCCATATTTCACTGGATATTTATAATTACTGCAAAGAGAATGGGATTATAATGGTTAGTATTCCACCCCACACATCTCACAAATTACAACCTCTTGATGTGTCATTTTTTTCTGCATTAAAATATGCGTATGGTCGCCATTGCAATTCCTTTCTAAAATCTAAGATCAGCAACTCAGAGTTTGAAGATAAAATTACTCCATAATATGATGTCGCCGAGATTTTTAAGTTAGCATATGATCAGGTGGCAAATATTGATAAGGCCGTTTCTGGTTTCGGAACGTGCGGAATTTTTCCGTTAAACTCTGATAAGTTCACAGAAGATGACTTTTTTCCTGCTGATAATTTAAACAATGATAGCTTGGATAAAGATGTTTCTCCTGAACCTGCACCTCAGGGAACATCTCCACTAATAACAACACCATCTATAAGAGAACCAGAATTACCACGTCCATCAACCAGCCGACAGTCTCCTAAAAGTCGTCACACAACCCCCACAAAACAAAATAAAATAACCAAACGTCCACATATTTCTCTTTCACTTATTTCTCCAGTTCCTTTGCCCAATAAAAAATATGGACGACAAAAGCAACATTCTGAAATTCTAACAAGCACCCCTTTAAAAGAATTCTTAGAAGAAAAAGAGAATAAAAAAAAGAAAAACTGGCGAAGTCGGAAGAAGGAAAGAAAAAAGTAACCAGACAAGTATTGGTTAATGATGCAGGAATAAAACTAAATAAAAATAAAGGGAAAGCCAAAGTACAAAAAATAATCAAACAAAAAATAAACAAAAAAATCTTGGAGGATAGCGATACTGAAGAAAGCGATTTTGATGAAGAAGGTCTTTGCAATGACGATGACTTGGATGACATAATCAACGAGGGAGGTGAAACTGATATCTGCATATTATGTGGAGACTTCGGCAAAAAGACGGAAACATGGTTCAGATGCACAAGTTGTGGACAATGGATGCATAAAGAATGCAGTGGGGCCAAAAGTCCCGAAAACTACATTTGTGACTTTTGTTAATATGTTAAAAAAGCTTTGTTTACATTTTCTTACTTTCAGTATTAAAAAATAAATTTTCTTTTCATATGACTTGCACTTTTAATATAGATACCTACATGCGCCATCTTCACCATCACTGTGCGTCATCTTTCGCTCGGTGAAAGGTAAGATGGCGCAAAAGCGTTTTTTAAAAAAGCCGCATAAAAAATACTTAATTTTATTGAATTTAAAAATAATCCTAGAAATTGGTTATAGAAATGTCCAAATTACAGGCTCGTAGCATCCAAAGTTAGCTTAAATATTTTTTACCCTTAAATAAAATGTATTTTGCTTAGGTGCGTCATCTTCGACGTCCTTCCCCTACATATGCGATTAATAGATAATCTAGAAGAGAAGATTATATTTTTCGTTTGAATTATATTTCTAAGTGGGAGAAGGTAGCCTTAAAGTTTGGTGTTTTCTAAGGCACCAAAGATAATTGCTTGAGATTTTAAATGAAATTGCACTCTCGACGCTGCCAAAGAGTATGACTGTGATGCATTTATTTGACTATATGGTCTTGTATTGTAGAACTGTTGTGTGATTCCATGTTTGAACTCATTTTGATAAATGGTAAAACTGGATTTGTTTATTAACAGCAATAACAAATAATTGCAATTTGCTGACTTTAAAGCTAATTTAAAGGATATTATGTAAAGAGTTTGTACACTTACAGTTTATTTCAATATATCACTAAGATACACAATTTATTACCTTATATTAGACTTTATTATTGTAAAAAATGTTCGGAGCCCACATTGAATAAGGATTCAATGCTGCATTTTAGTATATACGTATTTCTATATATTAATTTCCAAAAATGTGTTAGAACTCTCAAGTTAAAACTACTAAGATTAACATTCTTGAGATATACAACAAATATATAGGACGGAGGTTATTCCAAACCTATAATCATCAAAGAGGTGTTGTACGTATTTGGCCTGTATGCGAATTTCTTGGTTTTTAATTGTGATGATGTTCCCCTGTTGATCTTGCACTTTGCTGGCTATGTTTAATTTTTGAAGAACAGCTGCATGATTCACCTTTTATGCATATTAAATGAATCGCGTTTTTGTTTCAGCAACTCTATGTCTTCACACTGTATTTTTAACCAATTTTCTTTGGCCTTTCGTATTTCTGTTCTTATTTGTCTTTAAATATTTTTGTATATTCTTTTGTTATTTTTTTATTTTCATCTTTCTTTCATAAGTTGCAGTATATTGTCATTCATCCAACTTTTTCTCTTTTCTTTATTTTCTATTAGTCCGTGCGACTGTCTCCTTTGTTTCCAGATCATTTAGTCTTCTCATATCACATTTTTTATTACTATTTTTTTGTAACCTTTTTAAATCTAAACCTAAATTTACCAATAACACGAATATGATACGTCAGCATCGGGGTAAGTCTTTACCTACGCTTTGTCGATACCTTGGTTGGTCAAAGCCTCTATTACTGGCTTGGCTATATTTATTTAATGGGCTATATTCTTTTGCTCTTCTTATTAGTTCTCGAAGCGTATGGATATGATCCAGGGTACTGAATTCACTTCCGAAGCCAGCAGGCTTTCTTGTATATGATTGATATTAGACTTATAGGTATGTAGTTTTTGATATCGACTTGCTACCTTTCTTATTAATGAGAATTATTTTTGCTGTATTCCAAGGGTCTGATATAAATCTTAATCTTAGGCAGATCTTGGGAATTAAGTAATGTAGAAGACTTTTAATTATTATGTTAAAATTTAGTTACACAAAGTGTGAATAAAAAAAATGGAAAATATAGGAATAACCAGAGATAGAATCTTTTTAAATATAGACTTAAGTGACATTCATGAAAAAATAACAATATTAACATAAAAAGTGGATTACCATCTGGAGACCAAAACGTCAAATAAAAAGTTTATTTAATAATTAACGTTATAATGTTATTGAAAAACTCAATAAATATTTTACAATATTAAGACAGTTTATATCATTATCATAAGCAGAGCAGCCCCTGTATACTTTTTATTAGTAAAATGATTAATTATCTTAAGCCAGTTTCTAATTTAGTATTCTAAGTGGCTCTCTTTCTTCTTTTCTGAAGTATCGTGACAGTTTCTCTTGAACAGATGAATGGAAAAAAGGTTGGCAAGACAAACGAACGATTATTGAAATTTAAAAGGACCATGTTTTAGGTGCTCGCCACCATTACTGAATGTTTTGAATAAATTATCGGTTTGGGATTACGAATACACTTTTGAATTAACAAAGGTTTGTTATTGGAAATATAAAAGAGACAGAGAGGGTCTTGCCTTACTGTAATAGATATCTTAGATAGTTTGTATATGAAGAAACAATAAATAAAGGGGTCGCAAAAAATTGTAACGTGACAAAACAAGAATAAAGTGATATAAGGTTGAAAGCTCGAATAGCTTTAGGTTAACTGACCTAGTGCTAGAAGGCTCTGCAGTGGAGTTGGATACTCTGATAGAAGTTATGACAAACAATGCTGAAATTAAACAGTAATTGGGAAACTCTTGCATTAGCTTACTTTAATCACAACAATGTAAATACACACATAATTTTAATAGAAATCACCATTCTTTTAAAAAACAAAACAATTTGCTAAAATCAATTAAGCAAAAAATTGATAGAGATTCGTTAGTACTTAGTAAGGCTGATAAGGAAAGTTGTGTTGTAATCCTAGAACAAATTTAATATATAGAGAAAGTAGAATCTTTTCTTTCAGATAACAGTTGTGTAATTTTGGAAAAAAAAACACTAAACATCTTTATTATTAACACAAAAGCAATGGTTAAATTGTTTAATGATGCTGCATTATATTGTTGTTATTGTTGTTATATTACTAAATATAATAACAAAATATAACTGTATCTAATCCTATAAAACCTAGGTTATATAGACTTCGTAACATCCATAAACACAATTGTCCCATAAGGTCTGTTGCAAGTTTCTGTAACACTTCAGTTTCTATATTATCAGTGTTTATTTACAACAAAATTCAGTCTATCACTAATTTTAAAGTCTATCACTAAGTTCTCCATTACAAATGCTTTAGATATAATAGAACGTTTAAATATCAGCAAAATAGAGAAGACAGAGTTTTATTTAGTTTCTTTTAATGTTTTCAATTTATTCACTTCTGTGATAAGAGATGAAACTTTACCTTTAGTACACAACCTTTTAAACAATTGCAACATATCAGTAAAAGACAAAGATGCCATCTTAACTACGTTTAAATTTTGTCTGTATTAGGACTTCTTTCAATTGAATACACAGTCACGTACACAAAAAACCGGACAATGCCGTCCACCTCTTTTTGTTCGAACTGCTCGAAAACCATAGCGACAGCTGACCGCAAACTCCAGTGCGATGGATGTAAGCGTCAAATACATATGACATGCACCGACCTTTCATCGGAGGATCGCGTCACCCGACAGAAAATTCGAGGACTGAACATACTCTGTAACTCTTACAGCTCCAATATTTCTAATATTTCAGAAATAAAAGATCTTTTGCTAGATTTTAAAATGGAAATTTGTGCGAAAATTGATGATTTTGATAATAAAATAACTGAGTTAAACGATAAGCTCAGCCAGATTAATTTATTTAAGTCTACTGAATTCACGGATAATATCGCTAACGAAGCTGTAGATCGTAGGGGAGACCGGGGAGAGTTCGGACCATTTTTAAAAATTAATTTTTATTAGAAAAGTGTATTGATATATTTACCTTTTAAAGTAGTTAACTTAAGCTTCCAAGGTTCAGGCATAACCAATCAAGAGCAGAATATATCAAATCAATAAATTAACAACAAAAATAAAAAAATATTGCAGGGGGTCATTTGTCCGAAGTCTCCCCAGAAACGGGGAGACTTCGGACTAGGAACTGGGAGACTTCGGACAGTACTGGGAGACTTCGGACAGTACAACATATGTTACTTATAAAAATGTATTTAAAAAAAATAGACATGTTTAGATATTAAAAAATTAATGCAATGAATAATCTTCTAAATCTGTATTAAAATAGATCATATTTTCATATCTTTGACGTGTATCTTTCAAGGGCTTCGGTAAAATACATTTTATGTCTTCAAATATAACAAAAGCATCTTCTTCAGTGGAGATAAACCGATTAGAAGTGGCATGTTTTTTATAAAATTTTACGTCGTATCCTTTTATCTGTTTTTCCTGAATTTCTGCAACATAGTGCCGAAATGTAGCTGGTGTTTTTCCATAAACTCTGGCAATTATAAACTGACCATTTGCAATATTTGTTTCTTCTGTATCCACTTCGTCATCTTGCTCTATAAAGTCAGAGGATTCTTCATTGCTCATTATGATGAATTATTATTATTATCTTCAGAGGAAGAAGAAGAAGATGTTTCAACAATTTTTTTAGTGACTTTCTGTCTTTTTTTAGGATTTACTTTCCTTGTAACAGATCGTTTTAGTTTCCTGTTGGCAATTTCGTCTTTTTCTGGAGTATCCGTGGCAATGATACATTTGCCCTTAGGCCTGCCTCTATTTGATGTTTTACGTTCTGGCGCCTTGGGAAACGGTCTAACCATTTCTGGAGAAATGATGTTTGGAGAAGTTGAGTGACTCGGAGAAACTAAAACTTTGCTTGGCCCCGGTTTGGACAAGCTATCAAAATCTCTTTTTCCGAGTTCCGGTTCTGTAGTAGGCATTGGTCTATCTGTCACGTAAGAAGATAAGAACTCTTCTTCTCCGAATATATTCCTGTCAAAAGGCCAAATACCTGTACACTTGAAACCACTTTTAATATTAACTGGATTGGCAGCTCTGTCCCAAGCAGAAGAACAAATAGCAGGCAAGTCATATATAGAAAGTGTCTGACCAGGATTAGACAACATCCAGGAATTAGCACCATCATTAAAAAACTTTTTGAAAGGACCAAACACTGTTCGGTCCAAAGGTTGTAACTTATTAGAAGTATGAGGTGGTAGTGTCAAAACAGTAATTCCATTTTCTTTGCAGTAATCAAGTCCCTCCACTGAGAGATGGGACTCGTGGTTATCCATGATTAGTAAAATTTTATTAGTATCAGAGCAGAGTGTATTTTTGACAACATGTTTAAGTACTTTCAAAAAATTATCACTTGTCATCCATCCTGAAGGAGATACTAATCCTAAAGCAACTTGAGGAACCCCTTTCATCATGCGGTTTTCATCAAAACGTTGCCGTGGGAATACCCATATAGGAGGCAATGCTTTTCCATCAGCAGAAATTATGCCCACTTGTGTAACTAATTCTCCACGTTCACGTGAGGTCACCTGCCCTATTTGATGTTGACCTTTTCTTCCAATTATTTTAGGTACACGCTGAACTGTAGTAACCCCAGTCTAAAAAATAAGTGATATTAATTATCAAAATAACTAAACAAAATTGTTAATTGACTCACTTCATCTAAATTGAAAATCGCTGAAGATCCAAAAGAATGACGACGTAAAACTTCTTCTAATTTATTTTGAAACGTCTCAACAGTAACTTTGTTAAAACTCGTCATTCTAGCGAGACTAGTGGCTTCAGGTGTTCTAATAGATAGTACAGGATGACGTTTCATGAAACCTGAAAACCAGTCTGTTCCAGCTTCTTCATTTTCGCTCCATGTAGTAGGCATTTTAACATGGTTTTTCTTGGCAAATTCAAAAGCTAAACGTCTTGCAGCTTTAGGCGTTAGTCCATGAAACATGGAAGAACAATCTAATAAATATTTTTCAAGCATTTTTTCCATTATATCGGTAAACACTTGAGATTGCTTGAAATTTGGAGAGAATGTTACGTTGTCTATACCCACAGCTCTAGCTTTCTTTATGTAATCTAGAAGACTAGATTTAGGAACGCCGTAGGTTTTGGCGCTATTCCGAATGCTCAATTTGCCGTCAAGCACCTCTGATGTGGCATTTTTCATAGTGTCTGCAGAAAATTGTCGTTCTGTTACCCTTGTATATGTACGGGGCATTATGAGCTGTAAGAGAAAAATAGAATAACTACAGATCAGGGGAGACTTCGGACACACAGGGGAGAGTTCGGACACTGTGTCCGAACTCTCCCCTAATGCAAACATTGGTAATACAATGGGTTTATAAAAAAACTTACCTAAATATTGCAACAACATAAACGCAAATTAATGAAATAAGTATAGTAGATTACAGCACCAAAGTTTTATACGTGGTAAGTCTATGTATTTTAAAATATATCTTCTGGATTGCACCGATATTTTTAGAACAAAACTCGACAAAACACTTCACAATAGATAACTCTGTGACTACGACCGAAATCACAGCTGTCAATACATAACCTATAATTATGTACAAATAAGGTTGTGTTTACCAAATGACAACAGTGCATCTTCAAAAATGTGCGAAATTCAAATGTGTCCGATGTCTCCCTGTGTCCGAACTCTCCCCGGTCTCCCCTATAACATGCGCTAAAAATATTCTAATTAGAGTCGTAACAGAATCTTCCTCTGGGGATGTACAACGCAGAAAAGATGATGACGCGAATAAGGTGAAGCTTGTTTTGGATACTGTTGGCTGCCAGGAAAAGCAAATCACCTTCTACAGAGTCGGCAAAGCAAACCAACGATTTCCCCGAATGATAAAGGTGGTGATGGGTTCGGAATACCACGTTAAAGATATTCTGAGAAATAAAGCCAAACTTCTGGAAAACAAAGCCACGGAAAAATTCTCAATAATTGACGACAAGACGCCCATCCAACAAGTACGTTTAAAAGAACTCCGAAGTGAGCTAGAAACTCGCAAAAATAACGGTGAACATGATTTAACTATTAAATACATCAATGGCACGAATCCCAGAATCACGAAATTTCGTTCATAATTTTTCTACGAACAAATTTAATGACTGGCTATTTCTATATACTAATTAAGATTCACTTTCCGCTAAGTTTGACGAATTTGTATGCACAGTGCAACTTCTTAAACCAGACATTATCTATATTGCCGAATCCTGGCTCAAACCCACAATTCCTGACTCCTCTGTTAATATAAATGGATATACAATATATCGTAAAGACAGAGAAAATCGTGTGGGTGGCGGTGTATGCATTTATTTATCCAATATTATTACCACAACTTTCAAAATTAACCTTAAGAACTATCATCTCTTGATAATCTTATCATTACTGGAGATTTTAATTTCCCAGAGATCACCTGGCCAATAACTTCATTATCTGACGCCGAAAACGCTCATAATTTATTTAAAAGCTTTGTAGTAAATTCAAACCTGATACAACTCATTACAGAACCTACTAGATTTAGGAATAATAACCAACCTTATACTTTAGATCTAGTGCTTATTAATGACGAACAGCTGATTTCATCCCTCGAAGTCAGTTCTCCCATAGGAAAGTCAGATCATGCAGTTATAACGGCTCACATCCAGTTCAATCAAATATTACCCCGCAAAAATAACATTGTAACATATGCTACTACCGACTTTTCTGAAGTTGACACTGAACTCTCTCAAATCGACTGGCATTTACTTTTTGCAGACTTAAATGACCCCCCTCATTAATGTGGACTGCATTTCTAGATAAAGTCCACAATATAATTTCTACAAATACTATTTTCCGTAAGAGTTATAAAAACAACCTCAAACCCTGGATAAATCGAACAGCAATTAAACAAATTAATCACAAACGACATCTATGGCGAAAATTTATACACACCGGGCTTCTTAGTGATTTCCAAAGCCACCGCAGATTTTCAAATAACTTAAAAACATCTCTAAAAACCCTAAGACAAAATTTTGAAGCAAACGTTATTGAAAGTGGTAACATCAAAAAAGTCTATAAATACATACGTTCCTCCATGACATCTAAAGTTTCCATTCCGCTACTTCAAAAATCCAACCAGACTTTATGCTCTTCTGACAAAGAATCTTCCGAAACTCTCTCTTTAGCATTTTCACAGGTTTTTACTAAAGAATTAAATGATGGTTATCTACCTGCTGTTAACTGTAATCGTGTCGGCGCATCCTTACAGCAAGTTGAATTCACAGTGGATCATGTCAAACAACACTTAATTAAACTTCGCACGGCCGCTTGATCTGGTTTAGATGGTTTAACACCAAAACTGTTAAAAAGGTGCGCAGACACGCTTGCAATACCCTTAACGTTAATTATGCAAACCTCCTTCATCCAAAACTTCTTACCCCCTAGTTGGAAATTAGCTTCCGTTACCCCTATTTTTAAAAAAGGCAACAAACTCGACCCCAACAATTATCGTCCGATTAGCTTGCTGCCAGTAGTTGTCAAAGTTATGGAAGCCATTATTTCCGAGGAGATGACCAATTTCCTTCTCCAGGAACATGTTATTCCAACACAACAACATGGATTTGTCTCTGGTCGCTCTACTCTAACCAATCTCCTACACTGTGTTAACGACTGGACCTCATCCCTTAACAGTTCGCAGCCGGTCGACGTTGTTTATCTAGATTTTTCTAAAGCCTTTGACCGTGTACCTAAGCGTAGACTTCTACATAAGCTAGAACATTTCGGAGTTCGCGGTACTTTACTTCGTTGGATAGATGATTTCCTGACAGATCGATATTACAAAGTTAGAGTTGGCGAATCTTTCTCACAGGACAGGTTAGTGGAAAGTGGAGTGCCTCAGGGTTCTGTCCTTGGACCTCTGCTTTTTACGGTTTACACCAGCGATATTCCTTATTATGTCTCAAGTAAAATATCTTTTTACGCTGACGATACAAAAATATATGCCAATCCAAACACAAACCAGCTAACCCTCCAAATGGACTTGGACTCTATTTTAACTTGGTGTTCCCAGTGGTTACTACCCTTAAACGCGGAAAAATGTGTAGTGCTTCGAATTGGCAAAAATAACCCACTTGTTCCGTACTTTGTTAACGGGCAGCCATTAGAATCTGTGTTTTCGTATAACGATCTTGGTGTTATTGTGAACAGCAGCCTAACTTGGTCCGATCATATTACCTCTATTTGTAAACGTGCAAACTCCAGACTGTATCTTATTCGGAGGTGTTTTTCGGGAGTTTCAATGCAATTATTTTGCAAACTTTACACTTTGTACGTAAGACCCATACTTGAATACGCTGGACCAACGTGGTATCCCGATCTGGTTCGAGACAAGACTCTGTTGGAAAACGTTAAAAGAAAAGCCACTCGAATTTCTTTTGGACCGAGAAGACCGTCTTATGCAGAAAGACTTAGTATGGCTAATCTAACTACGTTTGAACTTCGCCGACAACGTGGAGACTTATATATATATATATATATATATATATATATATATATATATATATATATATATATATATATATATATAACCTCTCTACCCTAAGGTGTGAGGTACCAATTAAGGTGTGAGGAGACTTAATTACAACATTCAAAATACTAAAATTCAATTTTGGAAACCTCGATGAAATATTTATCATAAACCAAGATGAACGCCTCAGAGGTCATCAATATAAACTAAAGAAAGAAAATTTTTCTATAAGACAAAGACAGAACTTTCTTCCAAATAGAGTTTTTGAGTGCTGGAATAACCTCAACGAAAACATTGTCTCCGCTTCCTCTACCAACTCGTTCAAAAACAGACTCGACAGTTTTATATTATAGTTAAAATATTGTTTTTATTTTAAACCAAAAATTGTAATTTTATTTCTTTTAGTTGTAATTTTTGTTATTTACTAGTAGGTGATTAATGAAATTTCTTTGTTTTTGGGCATAATAGGGACTTAGTTCCTCTGCCCTCGCTTATAATATAATAATAATATTAATAATTTAATCAAAAAATATATAAACAACCAACAGGTTTAGCGATGGGTTTTCCATTATCACCTTTTTTAGCTGATTTTTCTCAGGAACAGAAGTTTGTTAAAAACAACAAAATAGTTTTTTGGTCCAGATATGTAAATGATTGTATAGCTCTCATACAGGGAATCCAAGATATTGCTTTACAGATTCTGGATGATCTTAATAACCTCCATTCTAACATCTATTGTTCACACGTTACAAGTGATACACATATTGTTCTGAAGCTATTTTCTTATGGCATTGTAAATTAATTACTATTTAACTGGGAATAAGCCATAATTAAAGATAAAAATACGTTTATTGACGTTTCAATTTCCACTTCGGAAATCGTTCTCAAAATACAAACAGTAAATTAAACAAATTTTGTTTTTTGTTAATTACCAAAAAACAAAATTTTCTCTGTCTCTCACTACAGTCATCCACCTACAGCCCACGTGCTTCTTGATATCATCCGCCCATCTCATTTGGGGCCCTCTTCTGCTTCGTTTATATTCCCACGGTCTCCAACTTATAAGAATGTTGTTCCATTGGTCTTCTTTTTGTCTTATATTGTTGTCCGGCAAATCTCCGTTTTAATTTTGCAACTTCTTGTCTAATATCACTCACTTTTGTTTTCTCTCTTATCCACTCGTTTCATTCGCTCTTTGGGTTTTTATGATTTTGTCCATGTTTGCTTTTGTAAATCCACGTTTGGGAACCATAAGTAAGAACAGGGAGTACGCCTTGATTGTATACTTTGGTCTTAAGATGCTGTGCATATATTTTTTTTTTAGAATGTAGCTTAGTTTGCCAAATGCCGCCCATGCCAGTCTAACTCGTCTTTTTATCTCTGCTGTTTGGTTCTCTTTGTTAAGTTTTATAGTTTGACCCAGATATACATAATCCTGAACTTGTTCTATTTCATCTTGCCCGATTCTCATAGTGATGTCTTCATCTGTATTTGTTATGGTTTTGGTCTTGCTTTTATTCATATTAAGGCCTATCTTTCCAGCTTCTACGTCCAGTTCTTTTATCATTTCAAATAATTCTTTTTTTTTTTATCGGTTATCAATACGATATAATCAGCGTACTTTAGATGGTTCCAGCGTTGTCCACAAATTGTTATACCTTTTCCTTCCCATTCTACTCTTTTAAAAGTATCTTCAAGAGCCTGATTGAAAAGTTTCGGTGATAATGTGTCACCCTGTCTCACGCCTCTATTTATTTGTATTGATTTTGTTCCTTCATATACTTTAATTGTTGTTTTGGCTTCCTTATATATATATATTGGCTATTAGTTCCGTATACCTGTGGTCAATTCTGCTGTTAATCAAAGAACTTTTCACTGTCCAATGTTCGACACTGTCGAAAGCCTTTTCGAAATTTATGAATGCCATATATAGAGGAATGTGGTATTCATTTGCTCGTTCTATAAGTATTCTCATACTTACTAAATGGTCACTTGTGCTGAATCCCTTTCTAAAACCAGCTTGTTCTTTCGCTGGTATCCGTCAAATTTTGTCGTCAATCTATTGGTTAAAATTTTTATTAGGAGTTTATACATTACATTGAGGAGTGTTATAGGACGGTAGTTTTTTATATCTGCTTTATCCCCTTTCTTGTGTAGGATAATGGTTACTGATTCCTTCCAGTTGTTTGGGATTATTTTTTCTTTAATTTTTTCTTCGTATTTAGTTTTTATTTCTACTTCCTTAAGTTTTTCAATATTGTACTTTCTCCTCGTTTTATTGTTCGATTTCTCTTTTTCTTCCAGCCTCCTCCCACATGTGATTTTAACGAGGTAATGGTCCAAGTTGATTTCAGCTCCTCTTATACTTCTTACTTTCTGAATAATATTCGTATATTGACTTTTAATCATAACATGATCTATTTGATTCACCGTCCTTCCATCAGGGGAGACCCACGTACCTTTCGTACCTTTATATATCTCTTTTCATTTTATTTGCTTGCTTCTCACCACCATGTTTTTCTCCATGATAAATCCAATAAGTCTTTGACGATTATCGTTTGTTACTTCGTGTTTACTATGGTTACCAGTTACTGCGGTGTACAGAGGTTCTTTTCCCACTTTAGCATTACAATCACCGATTATTATTTTAACATCACGTTTAGGTACGCGCTAGTATTCATTATTTAGCTGCTCATAGTAAAGATCTTTTATTTCGTCGTCCTTGTCTTCTGACGGTGCATGAATATTGATTATACTAGAATTCCTTTTCTTACTTTTAATTCGTATTGAACACATCCTATCAGAGATAGGATTAAAAGCCATCACTTTGTCCTTAATACATTCAGCTACTAAAAAACCAATTCCAAGCATTCTATCTTTACCTCCACTTTTGAAGAGCACCATCTTTTCTATATCAGTTATTTCCGATCCTAATTGTTTTGTCTCTTGAAGAGCCATTAAATCTATTATATACTTCCTTGCCTCATTCATTAGTTATTTTAGCGCACCTTCATAAAAGGTTCCTCTGACATTCCATGTAGCTAAATATACCTTGTCTTTCTTAGGCTTTACCTTTGTATTCCTGTCTTGTTTTGTTTCGTTTTCATAGTTCGTAATCCTTTTCTTCGCATTGTTCGTCTTCCTTTCTTTTCTTTTCATGCTGGTGCTTAGTTTTTTGCTTTGGTCTCTTCTACCAACGTTTGGTTCATGCCATCTCAGCGCCATATTTCCTGATCGGAATATATTTTCTTATATCCTACTTTCACTTTTCTTCCTGTCTTAGTTCTTGCGCTTTCTGTCTGACATATTTCTGTATAATTCTATCCTTCTTTGACAGGCCATCATTGATATAAACTAGACATTTTCTTCGGTTTCTTAATTTGCTTTTGTTTCGCATGACTTTTCTTTTGTCCTCTTCTTTTTCAAGCTTAACCAGACAGACTTCTTCTCCCAGCTTCACAACCTTTTCTATTTGAACATCGACTGCTAATTCTACCTGCATATTTTTTTTTATTTCATGTGTTAGAGTCTCTGGGACATTTGTATCTATGTTCATGCCATGTATAACTATATTTTTACGTCTTTTTCCATTTTCTAAACTTTCAAGCCGTTCCTCTATTTAAAAAACTACCTTTTTTAGTTTTGTGTTTTCCTCTCGTAATGTTACATTCTCTTGTCGTAACTGTCTTATTTCTTCTCTATATTCTCTTTGTTCTCTATGAATTTCGCTGAGTTCTCTTGATTGTTCTTCTATCTTTATACTCACTCCTGTCATCATTTCCATCATTTTTTTGTACATTTTCTTCCATTTTCTCCTTTTTGTTGATGGGAGATATCCCTATTTTGCGACTTCTGTTGAAAGCACGTTGTAACTCTTCATCTTGATCTCCTTTTCTTTTCTTGTCGTTTTCGTTGTTTTATTTAATTCTGAGTAGAAATGGTGGATTTTTTTCATCGCCGTTGATTTAATGCAAATTTTATTTAAAATTGATTTTGCGTGCGTACCTATAATTCAAAATCGCCGGTAGCTTCAAGCAATGTTTCTAAGAGCTATATTTCTTGTTTGAAACATATTTTCTACGGGGTCAAGATTCTTGATAAATAGATTCCTTTGGAGTCCCAAATTTACATTCTCAGCTTGTTTGTTTAGTTTTTAGAGACCAAATATCTGACAACTGAACTAATAGTGGTATAGGTTGAAAATTTCAATAAAATATACAATACAGGAATCATCCCTGATAAATGGCTAGAATCAGAATTCATAGCGATACCTAAAAAACAGGGGGCTAAAAAGTGCTAAGAATATCGAACAATCAGCCTAATGAGCCATATGTTGAAACTGTTTCTTAGAGTCATCCATGGAAGAATTTATAAGAAGTGCGAGGAACAAATATCGGACAGACAGTTTGGCTTCATTAACTCAGTGGGTACCAGAGAGGCACTTTTCGGAGTACAGGTACTGATTCAAAGATGCAGGGACGTTAATTGCGACGTATACGCGTGCTTGATCGACTATGAAAAGGAATTTGACAGAGTTCAACATCAAAAGATGATAAACATTTTAAAAGAGGCAGACCTGGATGACAAAGACCTCAGAATAATTTCAGAACTCTACTGGAATCAGACCGCATACATGAAAATTAACGGAGAAGAAACAAATCATATAAAAATACTACTTGGAGTTAGACAGGGATGTATCCTATCGCCGTGGATATTTAATATGTACTCAGAGAAAATTTTTAACGAGGCTCTTTACGGAATAGACGAAGGCATCCTTCTAAATGGTGAAAGAGTAAACAATGTTAGATATGCCGACGACACCATGGTGATAGCAGATAGTTTAGAGGGACTTCAGAGGCTAATGGACAGAATGAACGAGTACAGTTAACAGTACGGACTAAACATTAATACCCACAAAACGAAACAAATGATTATCAGCAAGGAGAATATAAACGGGGCTCATCTATACATTAATGGGACGCAGATAGAGCGAGTAAAACAGTATTGTTACATGGGAATTATTATTAACGAACAGTGGAGCAATTTACAGAAAATAAAGTGCCGCATAGGAAAGGCAAGAACGGTCTTTAACAAAATGAGCGCCATCTTCAAAAGTCACAACATATCCCTTGATACAAAAATGAGACATTTGAGATGCTATATTTTCTCTGTGTTGTTGTACGGGGCGGAGACATGGACGCTTACAGACACCACTATTAAAAAACTTGAAGCATTTGAGATGTGGCTTTATAGAAGAATGCTGAGAATATCATGGACAGCAAGGATCACGAACAAGGAAGTTCTAGGAAAAATGAAGAAGGAACCAGAGATTGTGTTTACGATCAAACGCATAAAATTGCAATATCTGGGACACGTTATGAGAAATCAGCACCGTTACTCCCTGCTACAGTCTATATTGCAAGGTAAAGTCAATGGTAAGCGCGGACCCGGTAGAAGGAGAATATCATGGCTGCGGAATTTAAGAACATGGTTTAAGAAAACCTCAACGGAGCTGTTTCGAGCCGCAGCGAGCAAGGTTATGATTGCCAATATGATTTCCAACATCCGAAACGGATAGGAACCAGAAGAAGAAGAAGGTTGAAAATTTCAAACATTTTTTAATTTTTCGTCAATGGTCTATGACATTATATTAGGGATTATCATGTGTCTCCTAAAAACTACGCTATTAATAAATTTAAAACCAAGTATAGATTTTGTTTTAAAACGATAATACGTGGATTTTATATACACATTTTTTAGTTACCCAGATTAAGCTAAAACGCTAACAAATATCGACATAAACTGCAGTTTTATTTCTAATTCAGTTTAAGCCGAAAACACAAAGCGGGAACTAACCCATTGTTCGTCAATGTTGAATTTGTATACTGGCGGTAACCAAAATCTCTCGTTGAAATCAGTAAAATCGAATTACGCAATTAGGTAAATATTACGCCATTCAAAATTTTAACATTCCCCAAAGCACGTATATAGAGACAACACAAAATGTAAAGCAAAATAGTTATTATTCTATTACGCGAGATAATTGAGTTATCAACAGCAATATTAAAGGATCCGATATTAGATTATTGGACAGTGGCACATATATATTAAACAACTATTTTACATCATTTGCTATTATGTAATTAAATACGTGTAGTTTAAGTTTTGTTTTAGTAATGTATACGATTTTATGATGAAAATTATACTAATAAAGTACAACAAAGGTTGCTTTTTTTAATTTACAATGTATTTATTGAAAAAGATGTAAAACGAGTATTCGGGATCATCAAAATAGATATATCGCACCTACGGTGTAATAACGTCACTTTGCAATTTATGTCAAAACTGAATTGAATATGAGAAAATACTCCTAATCCACCTCTTTACTTGGTGCGTTATTGTCATTTCGCACCCTCAATGCAAGACTGCAGTAACTCAAAATTTTATGAAAATGAAGTAATCATGGAATTCGATTGTAAACATGCATATCTATCCCCTGTAAAACTTTAGTAACTTTCAAATGATTAACCGGCTAAATATTACAACAACAACAGTTTAATTATTTTGCGTTTTTGTACATAAGTTCTGTGCAAAACTGTTGTAATTCTAATGTAACAGAGTTACAACAGTTTTGCACGGAACATTGCAATGTTTTCGATAACAACCAATGAAAGTCACGAAAAAAGTAAGATATTTGTTATTTTAATATCTATATCTGTGGCTTTTAATTTTAATATACAGCGTGTCTACGTAATCCATTAACGGCCAAGACAATAAACAAAGATTTACGAGACCAATCTATTCATGTAAGTTTTATGTCGTTTGCCTGACATATTATATTTTCCATAAAATGTGTGCAATGTCGTTTGACTATTTATTTATTAGATTGGATTAAAAACACATAAATTAAGTCTAATTATTTACAGCCAAAATTATTTTTTCTTATAAAAGGAAAAACAGTTATTTTAAAACTTGTGTATTAACAATACTGACAGGTTAAAAGGTAGTAAACGTTAATCCTTTTGTAAATCACTGTCCTCAAGCTAGCCTGATTTGCATATTTTTATTATAGTCCTTTTGTTTTGAATTCGATAATTTGAATAAAAATATTGAAAGTTTTACAAATAATGTTTCTACCTTGTTGTGGCATTGTCATTACAAAGCGAAGGAATTGTGGCTATCAGAAACATGTGCAGAGACAAAAAGAGTAAATTGCCGCTAGTTATTTATTTTAGGTAGCTATCTGATTTCTTGGAATCTACTAAGTGTAAAGTTTAATACCATACTAAACCCCGATTGCTGCTGGGGATTAAATTCAAATGGCCAAAATGAATGATTTGGTATACTTATGCCATTCAGGTATGATACCAGAAGCTCACCATAGTTTTTATAAAAATATTTTGGCCCAAGATGATATACGAGAAGAGGACAACAACTAACAGAAAATGTGTCTACACTTTTTTCAGTTTTCTCCGTGCAAAAGTGTTGTAACTTTAAAATTCTAATACTAAATGTGTAGTGATTAACAATTTTCTCCGCGCAAAAGTGTTGTAATTTTGAAATTCCTATTTTTTATCCTATTTATATTCTATTTATATCCTTTGATTTAACTGGTATAATTATTGTTTGTATTATTTTAATTACTATTTACTTCATGTGAGTTATTCAAACAATATTAACATACCCATTTACCTCATTGTTAGAGAACTGTGCAGATTAATTTTTTTTGTAGATAATTAAATTTTGGGTCATATTTTTAGGTAACTGTTTTTTTTGTAAATATATATTTTGGGGATATATTTTAGTAATATTTCAGTATATATAAGTATAGGGTTGAGATAGTACATTAAGATTATAATATAGTGTATAAAGCATTTTAGGTTTTTACTAGCGGACCAGCTCGATATCGAGTTTTTTAATAAACTTAATAAGAAAAAAAATCAAAAGTCCTAATAAAAAAAAGTTTTTTAATTTAAAAAAATTAACCGTAAGTAAAAATATTTTTATCATTAACTCAAAAACTATAAATGATAATTTCGTGAACTTACATTTTTGAACTCTACGTTTAATTCTCTATTGATTTGACTAATAATAACGAAAGCGGAAGTCGACCTCAAAACCGGAATGCAATTTTTAGTTCATCAAATGTCGACATGGATATCATTTAGCAGTTAATTTTGCATGCTGATCGCGAATCCAGTGTCAGATTTGCTCTATCTTGACGTTTTATGCGCGTTTCGGGTCACTTCCGGTGTCGGATACCAACCAAAAGTACATATTTAGATTCGTCTCGACGAGACCTTTCGATCCATATATACATTGTGGGGTCTAAAACTTATACTTAAAAAACTACTACTTAAAAATTAAATTTTAACTTCCGGTCATCTCAAAACCAGAAGTCAATTTTTGTACCAAAAGTATATCTTGACAATCTCGTACGTAATACTAATAATATTCCGAAAAAATATTTTAATTATCTAATATGGTTTTTGAGTAAAGTGGTGGAAAAGAAAAGGGCTTAGCGTTTTAGTATATAAGATTTGTTTTCTATTATCTTTTGTTTTTCGGTTAGTATATAACTACATATATCCCAAATTAGAGTGATATTCAAAATTCACCCTGCGCCCATCTCAAGATCATCTTAGGATTGATCTAACCTTAAGTTACTACAGGCAAGCAAACGTGCCAACCTCCTCTCCGAGCACAACTCTCATTCTCTTGAGCTAAGCCTATTCTATTGTAGTACTTCAAGTAAACTTTATATTTTCTTTTGTATTGGTTATACTCCCTGTTTTTATTTAACCATGAGTATTCTTATTCACTACACCTTATCTTCATTAAATATAATTTCCATTTAAAAGATTAACACTTGGCTTTTCCCTTTCTCATTTGCAACAATTGGTTTTTTCCTTTTTTCTTCGGTAACAGTACTATTTCCAAAGTGCAAATAAACTTATGTTAATGTAAAATTGTAGTTTATTCTTAGTTAAAATAGTAAAATATTCACTAAATTCTAAGTAAAGTAGCTTACCGAAGATAACAAGAGAAGAATCGAATGGTCCCATAAATAGAAATAATAAAGAATCTAGATGGAACGGGAAAGCAATGGCTGTGGACAATATGGAAAGAAGCTTGGAAAAATCAGAAGATGCCAGAGAAATAGAAAAATACCAATACAACAAAAAAATAACAAACCGAAAGCGAAAATCTCAGAGCAATATGCCCAGCCCAAGTTCGATATAAACTATCTTCTTCTTAACGTGCCCCATCAAGTCCCCTTGACGTTGGCAATTAACATGGCGAAACTGTCTCTGTCTCGAGCTATTCTAAAGAGTTGCTCAGCTTTCTTTATTCCTGTCCACTCTCTGATATTCTTCAACCAAGAGGCCTGCTTTCCACCAATTCCTCTGCGTCCTTCGATTTTACCCATCATAATAAGTTGAAGAATATTATATCGTCTCCCCTTACTACGTGTCCAAACTAGGCCATCTTTCTACATTTGATGTTATCAAGCAGCTCGCGAGCAGCATTTGCTCTCTCAAGGACTGTCACATTTGTCAGCATAGCCGTCCATGGAATTTTTAGTATACGTCTGTGCAACCACACGTCAAAGGCCTCCTGACGATTAATGGTGGATATTTTTAATGTCCATGCTTCGACACCGTATAAGAAAACTGACCAAATGTAGCATTTAACCATGCGCTTTCGAAGTTAAAGTTGCAAGTTATCATTACAGAAGAATGACCTCATTTTTAAAAATGTCGTGCGGGCTATCTCGATTCTATATTTTATCTCTTGATCTGGATCTAGTTGTTCAGTAATATGGCAACCAAGATATTTAAAACTGGACACTCTTTGAATTATATGACCATCAACATATAATCGTGCATCTTGATGTGCTAAACGGCCAAACACCATGTGTTTTGTTTTTGAACAGTTTATGTTTAGGTCAAACTCTCTTCCCACTCTATCAATGGCATTTAAAAGGCATTGTAATCCATTCATGTCATCACTTAAAATAACTGTATCGTCTGTATATCTGATTGTATTTATCAGAATTCCATTAACTTTCACGCCCCATTCCAAATTATGCAGCGCTTCTTTAAATATTCTATCTGAATATAAATTAAATTACAATGGGGATAGTATACAACCCTGTCTGACACCTCTTTGTATTTTATATATAAACTATATACGTCGATAATAGCGAAAAGACTAAGGAAGCAACTACGTTGAACCAAAAACCAAAATAAAGTGAAAACAGGTGAAAAGTTAAAAAGATTGCCAAAACTAAAAATGCAGGGAAAATGGATAAGGAAGAACCGAAATGCCAACACGTCACGTGAGAGGGTAAAAGAATATAAGAAGATAAACAAGAAAAAAATTTAAGCTTAATTATAAGAGTATTCTTCACATTTTTAAAAGATAAATTATAAAAAAGTTGTTTCTCTGTAGCATCTTGGTTTTAAAAACACCTTCTACACAAAAATACGAGATTAAATTATGCAGTATTTATTTTACGAATAATTACGATGAAACCTCGAAACCCCCGCAGGGGAGACTGCCTTAATTACATTAACATTTTTTTAACATAAATATGATTCTCCAAGCCGTGACCTATTCGAAAGCGCCGCTTATATTCACTGAATCGCAACGATAACCTTAGAAATCATCTCTAATTAAATCTGTAGCAAACAAATTACCAAAGGCATCCGTCTATCCGTAGAAAATGTCACCGAACCGTAAACCAGCAAGACATAAATGTCATTCTAAAGAAAAGTCTTCCAAAAGGAAACGAATGGAAAATTATAGGTCGGGTTAAAGGAGCCAGAGAAGGACAACGATCGGTGAATGGACGTTTGCGGGAAATTAGTGGGATTTTCCTTTATTTTTAAACTAAACAGTTTGTGTTTCTAAATGTTATGTAAGGATGGATAAATATGAAATATTCAAATTCTTTTTAAGTTTGCACACTCTTAGTAAACTATGAGCTGAGCTGTACGTGCCTTTATTAGTACGTTAAGAAAAACATAAATTATTTCTTCTTCTTCTTTGAGTATCGTGCCGAATTTTTAAGCGTGGGTAGCTTCCATGACGATTTGCCGATGTCGTTCTCGATCTTGCGCCATTGACGAAGGTTTCGAAGCCATGAGTATTTTTTTCTACCAATTCCCCTTCTTCCGTCGATCTTTCCGTGGAGTATCAACTGCAACTGAGTATAATACTCTATCTGCTTTCTCTCATTATATGCCCCAGATATTCAAGTTTTCTCTTTTTTATTGTCTTTATTAAGTCGCCTTCACTTTGACCTACTCTGTTCAAGACTTCTCTGTTTGACATGTATTGAAGCCATGATATTTTGAGCATTCTACATAACCACATCTCGAAGACTTCTTTAAACACAAATTTTGTTTGTTTCTTTGCTGTCTACCAGATTAGCAGCTTCTTGGTTCCAATATAGATGTTGTAAAAGCCTCAGATCTTCATCATTTATTACAATTATTCCTAGATATTCAAACAGCCTAGCATGTTGAACCCTATCAAACGCCTTCTCAAAATCTATAAAACAGACGTTAATTGGTTTCTGTACTTCCCATGATCGTTGAAGTAGTGTTAGCATTGAGAACAAAGCTTCCATTGTTCCCAATCCTTCCCTGAAAACGAATTGTTTATTTTCCATTGTGTCTTCACATTTCTTCTTGATTCTATTAAGAATTATCCTAAGAAGTAGCTTGAGAGAGTGACTCATGAGACTTATTAGTCTAAAGTCTTTACATGATGATGTATTAAGTTTTTTTGGAAGTAGGACAAATGAAGACTCCAACCATATTTGTGGCAGTGTTCCAGTGTTTACAGGAATGCTATTACTAAGGTATCTGCATTACCTGGAGCAGACATAGGATCCGACCACAATCCCTTAGTAGCCAATATCAAACTGAGGCTCGCTACAGCTAAAAGAAAACACCAGAAGGCATCAGTAAACATTAGAAAACTCAAAAACAATGAAACAAATGAAGCGTACACAGAGGAAATAAACAATAGGTTCTCTAATATGGCAACTGAGAATGATGTTGAAAAGTCATGGACCACCATAAAAGAATCATTTGATGAGTTGAACAACACTTTTCTACTCGAGAGTAAAACAACTACCAAGAATGAGTGGATGACAGAAGAAATATTAGAGATGATGGAACAACGTAGGCAGTGTAAGATCAGGCAGGACGAAGTAGGGTACCGAAATATACACAGTCAAATTCGTAAAGAAATTATAGCGGCGAAGGAGATCTGGATGACTACACTTTGCGCCGAGGCTGAAAGCCTATATAAACTCGGCGACAGCTTCAATCTTCACAAGAAAATTAAGGAAATTGCTGGTGTCTTCAAGAAAAAACAAGTCACTGGTATACATAATGACCAAAATGAACTAATAACGGACCCTAGCGATATACTTAATACTTGGAAAATGTACACAGCCAATTTGTTCAATGATGACAGAACACAAAAACCACCACAACTGGTAGACCATTTGTATGGCCCAAGTATTTTGAAAGCTGAAATTGTACACGCTATCAAACTATTAAAAAGTAACAAAACCCCAGGACCAGATGATATGTACGCAGAAACAATCAAGTTACTTAATGAAGAAAACCTAGACATTATTGTCAAGCTCTTTAACGACATCTACGATACGGGCCAGATTCCAAAAGATTGGCTTCGATCTACATTTATCGCCCTACCAAAAACACCACGTGCGAACTTCTGCAAGGACCACCGACTAATAAGCCTAATGAGTCACTTTTTGAAACTTTTCCTGAGAATACTTCACACTAGATTGTTTAAGAAATGTGAAGAGGTCAGTGGATGGAGTCAGTTTGGTTTCAAAAATGGACTTGGCACGAGAGAAGCGATCTTTAGTATGCAAACATTGATACAGAATTGTTTAGACCAAAGAAAGGATGTTTTTATATGTTTCATCGATTACGAGAAAGCATTCGATAATGTAAAACATGAATTGATGATAAAATACCTACAAGAGTTGGGATTGGATGCAAAGGATATAAGAATCATCGCCAATCTGTATTGGAATCAGACAGCAACAGTACGTCTTCAAAATTCCAACGAAACAGAAGATTTCTCCATTAAAAAAGGAGTAAGGCAAGGTTGTATACTGTCCCCAATGCTGTTCAATTTATACGTAGAAAAAGCCTTCGCAGAAGCAGTGGAAGACTCTAATAAGGGTATTAAAGTAAACGGCATATTTATTAATAACATCAGGTATGCCGATGATACAGCCATAGTGGCAGATAACATCGAAGATCTTCAATGCCTTTTAAATGATCTAACTCTTGCAAGTGAAGCTCGGGGTTTGAAAATAAATATCAAGAAGACAAAATCAATGATTATAAGTAGAAATGATTACCCCAACGCAAAGATATATGTCTCTGGAGAAGAAATCGAACAAGTCAGGCAATTCAAATACTTGGGATGTTTGCTGAATGAGGGTTGGGACCCCGAGAATGAAATAAAGAGCAGAGTTGAACAAGCCAGAAATGCTTTTTTGAGGCTTCGTAAGTTTCTGACTGATCGCAAATTGGACTTCAACCTCCGATACAAGATGCTTAAGTGTTACGTGTGGCCTGTTTTCCTGTACGGAATGGAAGCATGGACGTTAAAGGCCAGTTCCATTAACAAACTCGAAGTGTTCGAAATGTGGTGCCTGCGTCGAATGCTCAGAATATCATGGACGGACAGGGTCAGAAATGAGGAAGTACTCAGAAGAGCGGGCTTACAGGATAGGGAACTTTTTAATTATGTAAAAAGTAAGAATACTGCATACTTGGGGCACATTATACGAGGAGAACGATACACTTTTCAGCAACTGATACTCGAAGGGAAGATAGAGGGTAGGAGAGGTCTCGGACGTAAAAAAATGTCATGGCTGCGCAATATTCGACAATGGACAGGAATCCACAGCTATGAAATGCTTCGCAATGCTGCTAAAAACAGAATTATTTAATCCAGAATATTTAGCATCTCACCTGACAAGACGATGTACGGTGGACGCCTACGCAGAAATGCACGGCACCTTAAGAAGAAGAAGTTCCAGTTTCGTATATGTGGTTATAAATGTTTGTTAGTTCTGAGACATTGTCGTCGTCGTCTAGAAGTTTGAGCGAGTCTGATGGTATTTGGTTAGGGCCTGAAGATTTACCATTTTTGCTTTGTTTCATAACATCGCTGTAATGTCTTGCGTCGACAATAACATGATTAAATCCATCATTTAAATTAAAATTCGTATAGAAAAAGCCAGAGCTGCATTTTTTAAGGCGAAGAAAATCTTATGTTAAAAAAAATAAAAATTCGGGACGAAAAGCTGGATTAGTATGGTGTTATGTGTTCTTTATTTTTTTCTACACCGTGAAAGGTTGGACTTTAACAAATACACTTCTAAGAAAACTTAGTGTTTGAAGTCTGGATGTATTGGAGAATTATGCGAATATGTTAAAGAGAAAGTTTAGATATTAATAAAAACACTGGGGTCGGAAAGATGTGAGTCGTCGTTAACATAAACTTGGAGTTAACAGTTTGCAAATGTTAAAATGATTGTAGAAAACCAAATTTCTATTTTGGCAAGAAATATATATTTATTTTGGTATGCAGTCGTTGTTGGTGCTCGTAACGTAAAATGAAATTTAGAATGTTGGTATTAAATGAATATCAAGCAGGCTAAAATGTCTGTACCCACGCATCGTTAAAATATACTTTCAGGATTTTTTTACAAAACCCTTAGTTTTAAAGCAAGATATTGGGTGTATGAGCTCGATAAAAAAAGGTTGTTTTTATTAAAGAAACCCGATATTTTTATTAAAAAGGTGAAATTTCGACAAAGAAAAAGTTGTTCCATTATTCTGTCTGTTTTTTATTTAAAAGGGATCCCTAGTTTACTATACAAGGTGTCCCAGACTAATTTACCCACGCTATATCTCTTAAACGAATAGAGATTTTTAAATGGGACAAAAAATGATCTATTTACTTGTAAGACACTTTAATATGGCGTAGAAAAAAATCATCCTCTAAATATTCATCCCTTAGTTACAACCCCTAACTTTAATTTTTTTAATATCACCCTGTATATTTTTTTATAGTTTTGGATGTGGTCTTCTATCGTCTATTCAACAGATTTATTAAAAATAAAATCGGTTTGTAAATATTGAAGAAATCAATAAATTTTTTATTTTTGTTAATTAAGTGTCCCAGACTAATTTATCCAGGCTATATTTATTAACAAAATAGAGATTTTTTAAAGGGTTAAAAACTGATCTATTCCATTTGTAATCCACTTTAATATAGCGAAGAAAAAATCATTCCCTAAATATTCATCCCTTAGTTACAAACCCTAACTTAATTTTTTTAATAGCACCCTGTATATTTTTTTATAGTTTTCAATGTGGTCTTCTATCGTCTATTTAACCGATGTTTTTTTAATAAAATGGGCTTGTAAGGTATCAAGAAAATATCAGTTTATTTTTGTTAAATTAATCAAGAAAGCCTTAAAAAAATAGAATAGAAAAGAAATATGCTTTATTGTCACTGAAATTAGATAAATCGTCAATATTACAAAATAAAAGAATAAAAGTAAAACAAAAACAATTTATTGCAAACTTTAAAAAAAATTGCATATTGAATATACCTACTACTCGTACAAATAAAGTACAACCTTAGGAACAATAAAACTTAAAGGAACAATAAACATAAATGCAATAAAGTTACATGAAAAAATAAATCAAAACACCAACTAACTAACATTATTTACATTAAATGTTCGAATTGTAACCCACCTGCTGCAACACTCCAGACATGATACTATGACTATAAGATAATATATTGCGCATGTTTTTGTGACGTCATTGGAGAGTTGCACGTTCGAAATGTCAGTTTTTTGTATATATCAATAAATAATCTGTAATAAATAGTTTGGAGATATCCTTATGTGTACGATTATTATAATTATTAAACCTCTTAACTTATTTCCGTCTAGTAATTTCATCACAGAATGCATACAAATCCCATTTAACTTTAACAAGATTTCAAATTCTACTCTCCAATGACGGCATGCGCGAACACGACCGATTTTGTGCTACGGGAAGATCCTATCTTGTTAGTTATAGTATCATGACTCCAGACTCTCTCCAACTCTCCAGAAATTATGTGGGCCGCACGTTCATGTGATTTGTCACCTCTTGACTCTTTCTTTTGGGAAGCGATAAAAGATATTGTTTATCAATCAAAACCGCAAATTTTAGAGGAATTAAAAGAAAAAATAAGACAGCATGTCGCCAAATTACTCCCGAAATGATTCGAGCCACGTGTACCAGAAATCTTCTGGAACGATTGGAAATGTATGTTGCAGCAGGTGGGTTACAATTCGAACATTTAATGTAAATAATGTTAGTTAGTTGGTTGGTGTTTTGATTTATTTTTTCATGTAATTTTTATTGCATTTATTTTTATTGTTCCTAAGGTTGTATTTTATTTGTACGAGTAGTATGTTTAATATGCAATTTATTTAAAGTTTGTAATAAATTGTTTTTGTTTTACTTTCATTCTTTTATTTTGTAATATTGATGATTTATCTAATTTCAGTGACAATAAAGCATATTTCTTTTCTATTCTATTTTTTAAGGCTATCTTGATTAATTTAACAAAAATAAAAAATAAACTGATATTTTCTTGATACCTTACAAACCAATTTTATTTAAGAAAATCAGTTAAATAGACGATAGAAGACCACATCCAAAACTATAAAAAAATATACAGGGTGCTATTAAAAAAATTAAGTTAGAGGTTGTAACTAAAAGATGAATATTTAGGGAATGATTTTTTCTTCGTTATATTAAAGTGTTTTACAAGTAGAATAGATCACTTTTTGTCCCATTCGAAAATCTCTATTCGTTTAAGAGATATAGCGTGGGTAAATTAATCTGGGACACCCTGTATAGGAAATAACATAAAATATAGAAAGGTATTATCTATATGTCAGAATTCTAATGTCTGTGAATAACATTTTTTAATTTAATTTATATTTGTTTGCTTTTTTCATTATTTGTTTTATTTTGTGTATTACATCTATTGTAGAGCTTTCTTCTATGAATCCACATTGGTACTGTCCCACTGTCTTCTTTGTGATCTTTGATAACCTTCTAGCTCTGTTCCATGGTGTCTTACCATTAATTTTTCTATGCATTCTCATCTCTGCTGTTTCTAACATCCTTTTAGTCCTCTTTGTGTCAGACCTGTTTTGTAAATTCTGCCTTTCGTTTCTTTCCCGGTATTTTTATTTCCCCATATTGTTTCATTTAAGCAGCCTGGGGCTCTATTTGCTCTATTCACTTGATCTTCCACTTTAGTTTTGAGCTTTGCGTAGCTAGATAATGTGATGCCTAGATATTTAAACTTCATCACTTGTTCTATTACACAGGCCTACATTTTTTTTATGAAAAAGTGTTTTAAGTTTATTAGGTGTCCTATAGTAAATGGGATGTGCTGATCACAAATATGTACTTAGTTTTTTCCAGAACGTCAGATTTTCAAGAAAAGTGTGTAAAATTTTTCATAGAAACTACCAAAAATATTGAGAAAATATTTATTGAAACTTTATTTAATAAAAAAATACACTGCAAAATTGAGTTGTTCTTAAAAAAAGAATTCAGTTTAACCTACGTTAGACAATATTTGGTTTGTTTTTTGAATAAAACCGTTCTCTTTTTACATGAAAATTGCGTTTTGTGGTCTTCTTTTTATGGATTTTTGTCATCGAGTCCCTCTTCAAGGTCTAGCAGTAATCAGCCATCATTCTTATATACCATATTCCTTGGTAATGTCTCTCCTTATCGTTTATATCTTGATGGAACCTCTCTCCCTGCTACTCGTTGACAGCTCCAAGATTTTAGGGAAAATAGTCAATGTGGGAATCCAGAAAATGAAGTTTGACGCTCATATTGCATCCCAGTTATTTATGATTTTCGATCATTTTAGCTAAAATTTCTTTATAGTTTGGAGACTTGTTGTTTTCAAGGAAACCGCCTATGACTTCTACGAAAGAACCCCATGCTTCAGATTCATCCTGGGTCATTGTATTCTGGAACAATCTGTCCGATTTTATGGTTCGAATTTGAGGGCCTACAAAAAGTCCTTCTTTAAGTTTAGCTTCAGAAAGTGCAGGAAATTGGTCGTACAGATATTTAAAGCAGTCACCTTGTTTATTTAAAGCTTTGACAAACTGCTTAATCAATCCTAACTTTATGTACAAAAGGAGGCAAAAGAATTGCTTTTGGGTCAACTAGTATATCACGTTGCACATTTTTTTTTTTGTCCCGGTACAAGTTTTTCTCTGAGTGGCCACTCTTTCTTAACGTAATGTAAATTTCGTGCTCGACTGTCCCACTCGCGCAAAAAACATGGATACATGACCTAAAAGCATGGATATTATTTTGAGGTCTTTACAGAGTTGCCAACAATATTCGTTATACTTTATTTTATTTAGCAACAGCTCAAGATGTTCCTTTGAGATGCATGGTGTGAGCAACAGGCACTGAGGTATACGTATTAGCATTGTGCAACAGGACACCCTTCAGACTTCTCTTAGAAGAATCAATAAATATCCGTCATGGTGTGGAATTGTAATTGTCAGCTCCCAACTTCATAACTACTACAGAAATATTATGACAATACACCAGTGAGCCCTTTTGAGAAACATATTCCGCGAACACTTTTTTACGATGCCTATACCACGAAAATGTGGTACCTGGAACCAATATATTTTTATTTTTTAGTCGTGATCCTAAGATTTGTGCAGCATCCTTCGATAGGCCCAAGTCTCACTTAGTTATTTAGTTCAGCTTGGATAAACTTTTGAGGTTGGTCTATCTCAGGATTGAATTCGTCTTCATCGGTTTTTTCGTCTGAACTTTCATCTGATGATTGCTATTGGATGGTGTGAAGAAAAAGTGAAGGAATAGGGATTCCTGGTCCGTGAGATACAGGTCGTTTCATCATCAATCATCCAATCGCGTCCACTGCTGGACATAGGCCTCCGTCAGTTCTTTCCAGTGTTCTCTACACTGGGCCGCTTGTAGCCAGTTTCACGCTACACGTGTTATATCATCAGTCCATCTAATCGGTGGTCGTCCTCGACTTCTTTTATAGTTTCTGGGCTTCCATTCCATAATACGTCTTGTCCACCATCCATCTTGTGTTCTGACTAAGTGTCCTGCCCAGTTCCACTTAAGCGTTGTGGTTCTTTCGATGACGTCTTGAACTCCTGATCTTTGCCTGATTTGTTGGTTTGTTATGTGGTCTCGAAGGCTCACGTTCGGCATTGCACGTTCTATGGCTCGTTGTGTAACTCTGAGTTTATTCGCAGATTTTTGCGTGAGTGTTAAAGTCCCTGCTCTGGTCGTTTAGCAGAAAGTAAACTAGGATATTGAATTTTGTGTTTATTTTTTGCATTGAAAGGGTTTTGGTTCCCTCCATACCATAGGAATGCCGAAGGGTAAAGAATTACGTGTACCTTTTGTCCATTTCTCAGTAGTCCGACGCACTGAAAAGCACACTTTGTATGGAGCCCAAGGTTTATCCTAATCACCAAGCTTTACACCGAAGTAAGCGTGATAAGCTTTATTTATAAAATGTGTTATGTTTCGTTGATGCTTTTCTATTGTTAAATCACCACACACGTAACAAAATATATCAGGACTGTTTTTACACTTTCTTGATGACATTATGGCGCGATAAACACTCATAAAACAAAATACAACTCGATGCTACAAAGAACTAACGCTAACTAACTCTATTTACGCAATAAACAACTGCCTATGTCGTTAATTTGACGGTATCGGCAGTTTTGCCATTCAAATGATATTAACATAATGTATTAAAATAATTTCTTTCGAAATAGAAGTATTTTAAAGAAATAATTTTAATGCGATTTACGAAATATCAATAAGGTATTTGTTTGCGCTAGTATATAATACCTCACAAGGTTTTTTTAATTTTATTAAAAATTTTAATGTAATGGGCTTAAAACGAATTCATATTCAGAATCAGCGTACTCGTATTAGCTAAGGACACATGTCAAATTTAAAACAACAACAATCATGTAGGCCTGTGTTATCTGGCATTCCAGTTCCAATTTACATCTTAGTAAATTTGCTGTTGTAACCATGCATTTTGTTGGGAAAATTAACATGTTAAATTTTCTGGTGGTTATATTAAATTGGTGCAGCATACGTTGTAAATTATCTTTATTTTGAGAATAAGTATTGCGCCATCTGCATAGCAGATTATTTTAAGTTGTTTTTCTCCCATTTGGTATCCTTTTTTAGTTCTTACTTTTTCATTATTTCATCCATAAGCAGGTTGAACAATGGAGGACTTAGAGAATCTCCCTGTCTTATCCCATTGCCAGCTTCAATATTGTCGGTTAATTCTTCTTCTACTCTTACATTTATTGTGTTGTTTTGGTAGATATTTTCGATCTTTTTGATTATTTCTAGAGCTATCTCTCTTGCATACAGTAAGTGGATAACGTCTTTTAATTTGACTCGGTCAAATGCCTTTGTAAGGTCCACGAAACATAGATATGCCCTATTTATTAGTGATGTCAATATTTTACATGTTGTATTTAGTAACGTTATTCCGTTAATTCCATCTTCACCATGGTCTTTTTTATTTTTGTTTCTCTGTATTACTTTCAACAATTCCTTTAATGTTGGTTCTTTTAAAATTTCTATGTTTTCTTCATCTACTTTGTCCGCTTCTTTTTCGTGCACCATTTTGCTTCCCGTTATTCGTTTCTTCCTCTGTTGTTTCCTCCGTCAAGATTTCTCTGTAGTAATCTCTCCATACTTGATCCTCTATTATCACTGTTCCCTCTTTATTTTATATTCCGTTTGTTTTAGCTTGTAATTTCTGTTATGTTCTTTTTTGCTCTATTTGCTGCATTTTTTCGTTTATCCATTTTCTTTTAATTTGACACTTTTATCACTTTCTTAGCATTCTTTCTTAATTTTTCACATTCTTCTCTCTTTCTTTTTGTCTGTTCTTAGCCATTTCATTCTGGCTTGCACTTTTTTTGTATTATTTCTCTACATGCTTGGTTATACCATCCGTTTTTGTTTTATCCTGACTTTTACCTACCTGCATATTTGCACCTTATTCTATTGATTTTTTGATCGTCTTCCATTCTGTGCTTATATCTTCTGCTGTATATTTCTCTGTTAATTAAACTCTTACTGCTTCTTCATATTATTTTCTTACTTCTTTATTACTCATTTTATTGACATTCCACTTTTAATGTTTGTTTTTCTGTTTTGTTTTAATTTTAACCTTTTTGTCTTATAGTGGTTGTTACCATGTAGTGGTTTGAATCTGCACATGCACCTCTAAATGATCTTACATCTTCTATTAATGATTGATTTTGTTTACTTATCATTATGTGATTAATTTGAATGTATGTTTTCTGATCTAGTGACCTTCATGTTACCTTATGTATTTTAGGGGTTCAAATTTTGTTGAGCTTATCAACAAATTTGCTCTTGTTGATAGGTTACATAGTCTTTGCCCATTTTCATACGTGTTTGTGTGTATTGTGAATTGTATTGCGTATCAGTTCAACACTGATATAATAAATGGTTTATTGTTGACTTTTACATTGACCATTCTTTCGCATATTGGCCTGAACCATACATAATTCTTGCAGTGCTGCATTTTGTATTTTGTACTTTTTGAGTTATTTTCCTATTTCTAGCATTTTTCCTGAAGTTAGTATAGTTCTCAGACTCCATGTGCTTATTTTCAACTCTTTATTTTTTGTTTTCTGTTGTCTTCTTCTTTTATTTTTCTTTTCTTTTCTATCTTTCTTTATGTCACTTTTCTTGTACCCTAGTTTATCTGCAGTCATTTCCTGTTTCTTTGGCTCGTCTGTCAACTAATAATGTATCCTCTCATCCCTTGCTAGTTTTTTAACCACGTCCAGGACGGTCCTCCAGCTGGTTGGTGTTTCTATTCCGTCTAATTTCTCGACAATCTATCTCGACTATCAGTTTGTTGGTTTTAATTTGGACACATTTACCTTTCTTAATTTCATCTTTTGCTAATCTACGTATTTCCTTTTGTATTTGTAATTTTTTTGTCGTTAGATGGTTGTTTATGATGGCTGTTTTACATAATTTTTGTTTTTTTCTTTGTTTGGCAGTCTGAATAATCATATTTTATCTCCTAGTTTCACTGCTTCTTTTATATTTATGGTAATATTCAGTTCTTTTATCATAAAATTTCCTATTTTTTCTCTTAGTGCTCTTCTATCTCCCGTTTCTTTTGACATTCTCTGTATTACCCCTTTTCTTTCTTATTCTATCCAGATTTTCAAGGCTTCGTTTTGTATCATTCAGAGCCTTTTTGATTTGTTTATTTTTTTTCCGAATTTTACTACTTTCTTGTTTAAGTTATGCTAGTTCAGTTTTTAGTTCCTTCATTTCATCTCTGTATTGTTTTTGTTCCGTTATTCTTCTTTTACATCAGTTTTTAATTTTTGTAACTTTCATCTCTATGACTTTCAACTGGACTTCTTCGTACTTTTTTTATTGGGACCAAACAGCAGTTCCCCTTCTTCTCTATGTCTTTTCCAATTGTCATCGTATGTATTATCATCGATCTATATTTCTACTACTACTACTTGCGATAGAGCCACTCTCCGCACTTAACGCGTCGAAGGAAGATGGTTTTCTTAGGCCGTAGCTTGTAGTTATTTATTTTCACGTTTTCTTCCTTAATAAATTAATTTTCCATTAAATGAATGGCCAGTTGTTTTGGAAGAATCTGATGTAGCAACGTCCACCTCTAGCTTTTAAAGTTGATTGAACTCCTTGTTATAAATTTATTATATATTATAAATTCTGGATCAGGTGTTTCCCAACAAAGTTCTCGTTGGAGATATATTAAAAACGTCTAAAATATTTACTTGCACACATGTTTTTTCCAAGAGATTTATGCTGAAATACTACTAATATTCTGCTGTTCCTGCAACTGTTCTCATTTTTCAATTTCTCTTCCTGGAACTTCTGCAAACATAAATTAATTCCGTCACTTGCCCCCAAAAGATAAGGAAATGCGTGCTACATTATAATTTCGATCGGCTTAGCTATTTTAATAAATTTGTCTTGATTAATACGTAGATCTGAGTTTGAAAGGAGACGGAATGAACATTAGGGTGATTAAAAACGTTTTACGCACGGCCTATTGATAAGGAAAATAAATTACCTGTCTATTCTTATAAACAACGTCAATCAACACGGACTGAGGAAGTTTATTGGCAAAACGTATACCTCAATTGTGTTACTTGGTATTAATTATGTTTTTGATATTATTTGCTTAAAGCTTTTAAGAGTTGTTTTGTATTTTTGAGGCAAAAATGAATGAAAAGATCACAGAAAATAAAACAAATATTCTCTCCGTTTTTGAAATAAAATATTACTTGGGCTATCAAGGTTATTAAAATGTCATTTCTGTATATCTATAACGCTTTTTGGTATACTGCATTTGCTTAGCTCGGACATATTTTGACATATTCATAGAAACCTACATTACAACAATTCCTACCTCATACTCTTAACAGCTCAAATAAACTTACTATTGTAGATTTCTTTCATTGAAAAAGGAATAATTGTTATAAATAGTGGAAGTGTATGCTAAGCTCATCAAATTTTTCGTATATATTAAAAAACATATGTTTGTTGTCATAATGAAAGAGGTCACCAGCTGACAATAACAATATGTACAGTATATTGCAAATTTAATATTTCATTTCTTCTCTCCGACTCTCCCGCTCTTGCACCGCCTGTTGCTGGAAATTTTCCTTTCGGATTCCTGGACTTCTGTGGGCGGTATCCTCTTCTTCTGTAGGTACTTATTTCGGCATCGTACGTACTTCCCTGCTTGGCTGTTTTCCGGCTAGACCCCGATCAGATGGTCGATTCTTTCTTCCCATGATGCTCCGTCGATGATCTGGTAGCACAATATTCTTGGTTGCTTCTAATCTCTTCCAGTTGGACTCTGCTATGGAACTCCAGACTAGGACTGCATACAGTATCACCGATCTAACGTAGGCCTGGTACAACTGGATCTTTGCCTTTGGCTTTTACCTTAGTTTTTTGTGTATGCAACCGGAAGTTGAGTCTTCTGTCGAGGTGGACTCCTAGGTATTTGACTGAATCTCCTGCCTGGATCCTGTTGCCTCCTACTGTGATTTCATTTACTGGTGGCCTCGCCTACTTTTCCTTGGGCTTCAAAGTATTCTCTCGTTGTCGATGATTTGTGGCATCTTTTGTTTCACTCTTCTCTTGGCTTTCAGCATTTTCCATGGTTCTTTTCGGCTTTTCTTATGTTGTTGTGCCACTGGTTTTCAGTCTTACTCTTATCTCTTCTGATAGGGTGTATCCATATTCCTTGAATTCCTTTCTTCTTGTCCTTTGGAATGCTCTTCTGGCCTTATTTCTGTCCTTGATGATGTCCTGAAGTTCGGTTGGGATAATTAGTTCTTTGTTTTTCGTCATATATCTTGAAATGTTGTCTTCCATAGCTTGTTGAATTTTTCTTGTTATTTCTTCGATTTTTTTTTTCGACTTCTTCTATTAATTGGAATTCCCTCTTCATCTCAATTTGGTTGAGTTGTCTTCTGTAGTTAGGCCAATTTGAATCTTTCAACTGATTCTATGGTAGGAAGATCAACTCTTGATATCATCCTTCCTGTGACTGGAATAATACTCAGCCACAGAGTATAGGAAAAGCTAAAAACAAGAAGCAGAGCCCCAAGATCACTAAGCTCTCGGAGAGCCCGTGAGGGACTGACCTGGTTGATCTGAAAATCGCCCATTTTATATACGCTGTTCGAGCGATAAATAGGAATTTCCAGGTCAAGAACCAATGGAAAAATTCGAGGCGGGGCGATGCGCGTCGAAGTGCGTACTAGTCTTGCGACTATGGCACTCGATGACATCATCCCTCCTCTGGAGACTCTGTGGCTGGGATTTATTAAAATTCAAAAATTACAATAAAAATACAATAATAATACATGTGAAAATACACAAGACAATAAAATACAAAAGTACCTTAAAATGCATACGAATAAAAGTAAAATGTTCAAAAAAGTTCAAAAATTCACAGCACTGCACTACTTACAGGGGGAGGCCGATGGTGATGACGGCATCTCAAGCTCCTGCAGGTCCATCCTCGATCGGTGTGCCAACTCCTTCGACGGGTTCGTCTTCTTCTCGGTCGTCCGGATCCCATCTGCCGTATCCGACGGGGTTTCGTAGGGTACCAGTGTGCCGAAGCTTACGTGGTCGTCCAACCACTTTCGGTAGGGGGGCGATGACTGGGTCTACTCGGGGACTTTCATCAGCATCTAAGGCTTCTAACTTGTCAGAAGGCTGGCTAGGCATCGATGTATGAGTATTAGAGTATAGCTTTCTAACACTCCATGGTTCTTCCAATTCTTCTTTTGACTTCAACATGGGTACAATGGTATGTAGCCTTCTGTAAATCGAGCTTTAAAACACGTTGTCGGGCGCCATGTTACCTGGGGGTAAATAACACGGGGTCTAACCACCTTATGTAACCTCCGGGTGCTCTGTAGAGGGCTTCGGAAACGTCGACGATAGCTCCTCTACTTAAATCCATTTTTAGGGATATGGACTCGTAAATGATTTGCCTCCTGATGGCTCGTCTTAAGAAAGACGAGATATTTTCTCGTCGACGATACTACGTTGAAAATAAACATCAGGTCGCCGTCTTCAGTGACTTGCCTTGAAGAAGGCAAGATATTTTTTACATGACAATAAGGTAACAAAGATGGTACAATGCAGCGTTAGTTTCTGCTTACAAGCGAAGCATTAACTCCAGAAGATGCCAACCCTTAGCGTTGGCGAAACGTCGAGAACTAATCTCACAAGACAACGGCCTAATAGACCGAACAAACAGTTTAACAAGTTAGACGATGGACGTGAAAGCCTAACGCAGTTTATCAAAATCTTGGATGATAGTAGAAATTCTTGAACTTATGAAAGAACGAAGAAAAGATAAAGCAAAAGACTTGAATAAACAAAAAAAATTCAGAAAAGTATCAAAAAGAAAATTCGAGAGGCAAAAGAGAGGTAGTGTTATGCGACAGATGCAAGGAAATGGAAGATCTGGACAAAAAATCAAAGAAATGACAGGTTCTAGAAATAGCACAAGAACGAATATCCTTAAAAATGAAAAAATAAGATATTATTACTAATATGAAGTTTCACTTTAATAATTACATCAAAAAGTTATTTAATGATGAAAGAGAAGAACTATCATTAGAAACCACAGAGGATACCGGACCACCAATATTACGGTAAAAAATCATCTATGCCATCAAAAACACAAAAGAGGGAAAAGCTTCCGGATTAGATGATGTGCCCTTCGAATTATTAAAACTCATTGATGAATATGTTATTGATGTAATGGCTGAACTCTTTAATTATATATTAGACTTCCACAATCCCCAAACAATGGCTGCAATCGATCTTTGTGGCAATACCCAAAAGTCAAGTGCAATATCCTGCTCAGATCACAGAAAAATTGCTTTTAATAAGTCACACACTTAAAATACTTTTGAAAATAATACACAGCAGAATTGTTAAAACTCTTGGATATGAAATTAGTGGCACACAATTTGGCTTTAGAAATTTTATGAGTACATGAGATGCTTTAATCGGCTTGAATATGCTGGCCCAGGGATGCACGGATATGAATTAGAACATGTACTTATGTTTTGTAGATTTTAAAAACGCATTTGACAAGGTTAAACATAAAAAGCTTATAGAAACATTAAAAAGCAAAAATGTTGACAGTCGTCATATGAAAATTATATCTAATATATATTGGAGTCAAATTTCCGAGGTAAGAATTGACAACCAGAACACCCGAGATGTTAAAATACAGAGAGGAGTCCACCAGAGTCATGTCTACAGTGAAGCGGTATTTAAAGAAGCGGTCTCAGATTCAATAGAGGATATATCTATAAATGGTGAAGTTTTGAAAACTTGCGGTTTTGTAGACGATACAGTAATAACGACGGATAACAACAATGATTTACTTACTTATTTAATACAACAACTTAATGAATACGGACTAAGAATCAGGATTAATAACTTAATTAACTTTAAACTTGTTTATAAACGGAAGTTTTCACAATTGCCAAATTTTAATGTGCAATAATTGTGGGATAATTACTTTTATTTGCATGCTAAATCTTCTTGCCACAGGAAATAATACTCACTTTGTAACAAAGTATATGTTGGTTCTGTCTGTACAATTGTCTAGCTCGAAAAAGGCCCTATTCAATAAAAATTATGCTTAGAAATTTAGACTCTAAATTATAACAATTGCTCAAGAACAGGTTCTTAGTTTGAACAGATAGCTCTTAGCAAAAAACATTAAATTTTCTTTGTTTTCAATAAAGCTTTGACATATTAAAAAAAGGAAACTGTCCTCTTTTGAGAGACAGTTTTAATGATTAGAATTTATATGAAGTCGATTTTGGTTAACAAACTAAAATATCACTGTAACACACAAACCCTATCTTACGTCCACGTATTTCCATTATTTCTACCGGTAATTTGGATCCAATACAATTTAACAATTATTCGATAATATCTTCTGTCCAGTCTATATTACTAAGCTAATAGTTGAACTGAATATTATATGTTAATAAGTAGAGTTGAGTACACTCCCTGAGGTTTTTCATCCACCATAAAATGCTCTTGCAGATCTCCTTTGTTTACTATGTTAATTTCCATTTTCATTATTAGTCACTGTAGTAGTTTTTTTCCTTTATATGTATATAGGTTAAACAGTATAAATGTATTATAGCCCAGTCAATCACCCAAAAATTTTTTCTTCAAAAAAGGTCTCCCAAAAAGCTTGTTCCCATAGAAGTGTTTTTTTCTTGAATGTTTTTTTCAATAGGCTATTTTTTAAAAGTTTATATAGAACATTTTATATCTAATTTTTTTAGATATTTGAAAAAAAAAACTTGATTGTAATTAGAATTAGCATTAGAATAGACAAAAATTAATTATTTTGAAACTTATCTCACAGCTTGGTTTTCTTCTTTTTCTTCTCCTTCCTACTTTATAAATACGCTTAATGCCTATTTTACTTCGGTTTTTAGCCTTAATTGACGTTGTATGACCAACTTCTCTTCGGTCGTCCCAATGATCTTCTTCCATTTCGCGATTTGTCGCTTGCTATTCGTACTATTCTATTTTCTGTCATTCTTTCGATATGTTTTCTTTCTGATATCACTATCGCTTTAGTTTTCTCTGCTGATATCACCATGTTGTATATGAGCGCCGTATCTTCGAATTCTTTAATTAATTTTTGTAGGTCTTATTCATTTTCGGCTGTTATTATGGCGTCGTCGGCGTAGCATATTATCCTTATTTCCTTTTCTCTCATTCTATATCCTCTTCTTTTTTTAACTTTCTTTATGATTTCATCCATTATCAGATTAAATATTAATAAGCTCAGAGAATCTCCTTGTCTAATGCCAGTTTCATATTTGATAGGTTGCGATAGCTTTTCTTTACATCTTACCATAGCTATGTTATCTTTATATATATATATATATATATATATATATATATATATATTCTCAATGGTTTTTTCTAAATCCAGTGATATTGCCATTTTATATACTAAATATATCGCGTCACGAATTCTCACTCTAGCAGAGATCTTCGTTCGTTTATTTTTGTCGCCTATTATTCTTGTTGTTAATTTGAGTGTTGTATTTAAAAGATTTATTGCTCGATAATAATTGGTGTCTATCTTCTTCATGACATTAACTTGAAAATAACCTAAAATGAGATTGGTTAGATGCTATATCTTTTCGATACTGCTGTACGAAGTAGAGACTTGGACTTTAAACAAGAGCAATACCGATAAACTAAAGGCCCTCGAAATGTGTATATTTAAAAGAAGTTTGAACACCTTGGACAGACAAAATAACAAATTGTGTAGTTTATCGAAGAATGAACAAAGAACGGGAGCTGTTGATCACCATTGTTCAATAAAAAATTAACCCCTTAATTTGTGATTTCACATTATTCTTAATTTCTTAATATTTTATAGTTTCACCGTGTATAAGTGAGCCATTGTAAAACCATATCGTATAATATTTTAATAATTAGTTCATTTACCTACAACTAAATAGATTGCCAAATAATATATTTTTTAATTGAACTTCCTAAGTGTCGCAATTAAGGCCTAGATTAAATTGTTATCTAAGCAAATAGTTCAAATTTTGTTGGTATGGTATGATAGAAAGCAATAACCTATGCCGAGGTATGAATTATTTGTGAGATTATAAATTGGATATTTGAGCTCATTCGAGCACAGGCTATCATAAGTAGTTACCTAACGAACATCATATTGTGTAATTACTAGTAGCTGTCAATAAAACTAACAATTGTACTCCACAACTTCAACCTTTTATTATATATTTCGTCGTCGATCGACAAGAAGCGGACAAAGGGGCATTTACAAACCAATTCAAACCTCATAACTACGTTCGAATCTTTCCAACCATCAAGAAAAGAAAGTTGGAAGATCTTGGTCATGTAATGAGAGGGAAAAAGTACCGATTGCTCCAATTAATTATCCAAGGAAAGATTCAGGTCAAACGAAGCGTGGGAAGACGACGTATATCTTGGCTGCGCAATTTAAGAGACTGCTTCCAGTGCACATCTAACCAATTATTTAGAGCAACGGCTTTAAAGATACGAATACGATACAATAACGATAAGCGTTATAATCGAAGACTATAGTATCTTAACTTGGGGATTATATCATGAAAATTAAATTTTTAGTTACAATAGTTTTGCACTCATATTAAATGCTATAAATTAAACATTTTTCCCGATTATCTCTGAAAATATTTTATTTTACTTATGATAGTATTGCACTCATAGTGCCATATATTCTATTATTATATTGAACATAGATAAAGTACATAAAAAACTTTAAGGTTAACAAAGTTTTATTGCAATTCAAATAATAAAATGACTCGAATTTGATATATCTACACAGGTTGCATTTTCATGTCACGATTCATCGGAATCGCTACCACTGCCGTATTCAATACGCGCACTCCGGCTCCTTTTGCAGTTTATTTTTGTAATATTTCCGTGAACAGAATCCGAAAGCGGAAATGCACAGTCAACTGTAATATTTTCGTTACCAATATAAAAGAAATTACAGAATACCGAACTTTCGCGATATTGCTGAAGTCCTTTATAGTTGTTTTACTTCCTGCGGCTGCCAAGAAATCCAAGGACATTAGAAGGAGCGTAACGGTCGTTGGGGTCAAAGTTCGATGAATCGGTAGGGAGTTTGGATAACATTTAAGGCGACAGTATAAAAAGAATCTGTTGCTTTGGTATTATTAATTTTTATAAAATGTTCTGTGATTTTGGTTAAACGGAATTTATTACTATTTTTTCTTAAGAACTTCTTATAGAATTGACAGTGTCTTGAGGGTTATTTACTTTTAATTATTATAGCCTCCCGAATAATTTTCCACCTATTTCAATTTTGAGCTTCTTCCATACAAGTTGCGGTGATTCGCTTTAAATCATTGTAACATTTTTTTATATAATAAAAATATTAATTATTTTTATTCCTTTTACCTCCCTTGCTGATACGCCAATCATACGTTATGATACGTTATTGGAAACTGCCGAAATATTGCAGAAGAATCTACCTGCTTGTTTAGGGACTCCGGTTTGGTTAATCTTTAGTTAAACTCTTGCTGGTTTAGCGTCTGTTTCCTTTAATGGATTTGTTGAATATCGTCGAAAGCACGTCTATAGTAATTTTTCTGTAAAGACCCAATCTAGAAGATTTTACTTTCATCACGTTCCTAGCTAGAAGGGTACCGTTATGTTCGATGTTCGTTAGAACTTTATATCTTCTTAGAAATAGATACAGGCTGGCCTATGATTTTTAAGTGGCAGATATCCCTTCTTTTTTTTGGTGGAAGTTTGGTGAATTTTTGCAGAAGGAAGACCACTTCTGAGTGGGCACTCGTTGAGTAAAGCCTTACTTCTCGTGGGGCGCTTCGCTCATATTATCGTCCCTGTGTTATCATACCGTTCTCTGTGTATTTTTCTTTCCAAGTGTGTATACACTTGTATATTTGAGTTTTTTGATGTAATATTATATTAGATTAAATATTGGTATAGAGTACCTTTAATTTTGATTGACTTCAGTGCTTGATACAAGTAAAGTATTATAGAAAAGTAAATTAACTTCAGTGAATTAGTGCAGCAGTAATCAGGAATTACTGTAAGTTATCATATTCATAGTATCTCCACTTATCTGGGCGAATAATATGGTATGGTATAATATTATATCTAAATCATCAAAATTAAAGACACTAACAATAAGGTAGAGAAGGACAAAGATAAAATAACAAATATTGTCGAAGACTTCTACACATCCTTGTACAGCTCGCAAGGCCAGCCTAATGAAACAACAAAGGAGAACGTCAAAAGGAAAATAAAAAACGTGCGATCAGAAGCACTACCAAATATAAAGGGATACGAAATAGAAAGAGCTTTAAAAGAACTAAAAAATAATAAATCTCCAGGACGCGACGGTATAATTGCCGAGCTCTTGAAAACAAGCCAGACATTAACAATCCCTGTACTAACAGAGCTATTTAATAGATGTCTCCATAATAGCCAGATCCCTAAAGACTGAAACGAGAGTCTAGTAATATTCTTACACAAAATAGGGGACAAATGTGATCTACAGAATTATAGACCTATATCGTTGCTCAGTCAAGTATACAAACTATTTATGAGAATTATTAAAAACCGGGTAACCTACAAAATGGATAATTACCAACCGGTTGAACAGGCTGGCTTTCGCAAAGGATATAGTACATCAGATCATCTGCTGACAATGAGAACATTGATAGAAAAGGCAAATAAATACCAACTACCCGTATTTCTTGCCTTCGTCGACTATGAAAAGGCGTTTGATAGTATCGAGATGTAGACCATAGAACAAGCTATTAATAATTGTAGAATAGACTCGAGATATAGGCAACTAAAACAATAATAGATATGAAAATGCAACTATGATAGTACAACTAGACGAAAATACAAATCCCATCCCCATTAAGAGAGGAGTGAGACAAGGAGACGTAATATCGCCAAAGCTTTTTAATCTAGCTCTAGAAGACGTCTTCAAAACTACAAATTGGTCAACCTATGGCATCAACGTTAATGGCAACAAGTTAAGCCACCTTAGATTCGCTGACGACATAGTAATTATAGCGAGCACATTCGAGGAACTGCAAATTATGTTGGGGGAACTAACAGTCAGCTCCCAATACGTTGGCCTAAAAATGAATATGAAAAAAAAAAATAATGACAAACACAGAAGACCCCAGAGATATAACTATAAACGGCAGTGAAATAGAATAAATTCAGGAATATATCTACCTAGGCCAAATCCTGAGACTTGACAAAAAGAACCAAAGTGCGGAAATTACTAAGCAAGACTAGCATGGGCAGGATTTGGAAAACTTAGTTGGATACTTAAGAACCGCAAAATACCCCAATACTTGAGGAGCAAAGTGTGACCAAGGCCAACATGAATAAACTAGCCACAACAGAAAGAACAATGGAAAGAGCAATGTTAGGTATACAACTGTCAGATAAAAAGAGGAACGACTGGGTAAGATCCAAAACAAAAGTCGAGGACATAACAATAAAAATTGCAAAACTTAAATGGAGCTTAGCGGGCCACACTGCTAGATAGAAAGACCAACGTAGGAATACTACAATACAACATTGGAGACCCTACGAAAGTAAACGACCAAGAGGAAGACCACAGATGAGATGGGTTGATGACATTAGAAGAATAGCCGGAACAAATTGGAAATATGTTGCTCAGGATAGAGACCGATGGAAGGAGTTGGGAGAGGCCTATGTCCAAACATGGACGACAGAAGGCTAAGAAAAAGAAGAAGATAATATTATCTTCAATCATCTGGGCGAATCTAAGTTTATCCATGTCTTTACCTGTAGTTGAGAGTAACTACTGATTTTTGCATTTAATTTAAAAAATATTTCATACGTTCTTACGAACTTTCGATCAGCTACTAAGAAATTCTAATAAATAATAATTACGAACATTTAGTTCTCAATCAATAAATAAATAACAGTGCGAACAGATAATCGACTTAACCAAGTGCGGTTTGGTTAATTTTTTATTTCTGTAGTATTTTTGTATTCTTGAATTTAACTTTAATTAATTTTGTGTGGTTTGTAATTCATTTTTTTATTTACTATACTCAGTATCTCGAGATATGCCCTTGAAACAGCAAAGAGAGACTTTCTTTAATCAACTTTGGTTGAATTTTTTTCTTACTCACTATCAGACAATTACTTAAGGACCACCCTGTAGAATTGCAACTAGTACCAAATCAGCTTGGCAGTCAACTTGTTAAACTATTATAAAGTTAGGTAGTACTACTAACAAATTATTAAAATATTTTTTAATAAATATTAATATTTAATTATTACAATTTTCTGAAAGGAGTAAGACTAAGATTAAACTAAATTATGCAATGTTGCAAGACACATTCTGTGCATATTTATTTCTTATAGTTCTAACCTTGTATAGAAACTATTTGAACTTTCAACCTTTTTTATCCAACTACATTTCAAACAACTACATTTCAAACTTATAATCGCTGAATCTTTTTATTAAAACCATAAACAATACCCATTTATTACGTTTAGACCCTTTCCCAACCGTTTGAACAAAAACAAAACTTAATGTATAATAAAATATAAAATATGGTCCCTTATCGGGTCAGTTAATTTAAATACAAGTTTGTGACTTAGCCTATTTATCAACTTACAGCTGACAGCTAATCTGCACGTAAAACAAAAAAATCCGGCGAGAAAACAAAGGAAAATTGCTTTCTCATAACCGACATAGGTTTCTGGCATGAACTTTAGTTTTAATCAAAAGTTTTTAGGATTGGCTCAAGTAGATTTAATGTGTATGGTCGTTTAAGTTAATAAAGTTGTATCACAAGTCTATAATTTGCTGTTTGGGAAGTTTTCAAAAAAAAATCAACTCTTAATTTCTACGATACGTCATAGTGTTGTAGTTCTGTTAGGTATAAAGATTGAACGTGAGCTAACAAGGAAAATATCTTAACTTTGTTCGTATACACATATTCATAATTCATATAATTAACAAACTATTGTATTGTTCTTTTAACTAGTTTTATTCTGCTAGAGTAGCAAGTAGACACTTTTATACGAACCCGGTAGAGAATAAGCCTACTTCAGGAAAGCGACCATGCCCACGCGAGCCATGCTTTTCTATCAACTCCTTACTGAGAGCAATCATGTCCCATCCTTTTGTCCTTTTAAAATCTAGTTACCTATTTTCGATCCGTTCCTGGTAAAGGGCACTAGCGATCATCAGAACCAGCTCAAGGCGCAGAAGAAATGATCCTAGTCCGGCTTGAAACTTTAATACTATAAGCATAACTGGAACAGTTTCAATATTTGTGGTTCTGCGATAAAGAAGGCAACGACTAAACCACCCCTTATATTTCCCACCATTTTAAATGACAGGAGGGGAGAGGGACAGATGGGGAGAGATTGCGAAGAATCCCCCCCTTCAACTACTACTGAGGTCCAAGGAAGTAGACAAAGAATCCAAATATATGACAGGATAGTTACGCATTGCCACCTAAAACGTACGTAGCTTATTCATGTCTTTAAAACTTGCAATCACTGAAGCCGAGATGAGAAGAATAAAGATAGACATTTTGGAGATAAGCGAAGTAAGAGGCTCAGGAAAACAAAAACTAAAAGATGGTCAGGACGATACATATTTTGGTCAGAAGGAATCGACCCAGAACATTAATATAAAACGGCTATATTAGTATCAACCAAAAGTGCATAGTCAGTCATAGACTTTATTTCTCTAAATGATAGAGTAGCAATGTTGAAATTAAGAACAACCCATAGAAATCGAAATGTTATTCAGGTCTATATTCCAACAAGTGACAAATCAGACGAAAAAATTGAAAACTGTTATAACAATATAGAAGAAATAATGCAACTGACAAAAAAGGCGAGATAACGATAATTATGGGTGACTTTAACGCCAAAATTGGTCGTGGTGCCTACAACATAGGAGCATACAGTCTCGGCACCAAAAACAATAGTGGAGATAGACTGGTACAATTCTGCGTAGGGAACAACCTGTTAGTAGCCAATACCTTCTTCAAAGAACATCCTAGAAGGCTATACACTTGAAATCAAATTAAGTACATTTTGCTGGTTAATTCATTAACTTTGTTATTTAAAGCTTATAAATACTGTTTTATAAAATGTTTTCTATTCTTTACTTAACCCCAAAACCTATTAAATCTTGGAAAGGAAGTAAGTATTTAGTTTATGTTGAAATTTAGACGTTTTTCTAAATCCACATAAGTTATGGATAAGTAAAAGACCTAGAATAAATTATCCGAGAATCATAGCTATAACCTGTTATGCACAAGTTTCAGTGCAAACAAAAAAAAATGGACAAAAAGGCAATTAAAGGCTATTTGATTAGTTATGAGGGAGAGAAAAGATTTTTTTGATTGTCAATGACTGAGATCAGCATCTCTACGATAATACCTTCCTATGTATCAGAGAATTTTTATATATTTAAAAATGACAGTGATTATATAGATATTTTTCACATTTGCCTATTTTATCTTTAATAAATCCATAATTCACATAAGTTTGCATCCATTATTTTATCACTACGTCTCGTAAAAATAAATTTAACATAAATAATCCATAAGATTCCAGTCTACATGTTATCGGTTGTTTTAAATTGGCGCCATTAATAGTCACCTCTTGACGTCATGCGCGAAACCGAAAGAATTTGAAACACTTTGGTATCATATCTTTATATTATAGTATCATGGCAAGAGCCGGCGCGGCGGCATCAACTTCGTGCCGAATCGGGATGATTAAATTAAATTAGTCAGGTCTGTGAAGCAATGAGTACCACATTGGTGCACATACTATAATTTGTTGTATATTACAAAAAAATACTATAGAAGACTCAAAATAATATATCGATAATCAAATATTTAAATAGATATCCGATTTAACAAACAATACCAGGAACTATATATTGATTCTCCCAAACAAGCTTGTGGATATGATAGTGTGCACCATACTGGTGCACGTGGCAAGCAACCTATTAAATATGCCACATCTTTCATTGTCATATATTCCTAAAATACAAGACACAAAATTAACATTAAAGAAATTAGTAGTAGCATATGTTATTGCATAACTATTTTGAGCAGTAATAAGTGAGTGATCAGAAAAACCCACAGAAGCGGACAGTTCTAGTGTAGAAATTAATTGATCATCATTAATATGTGAAAATTAAGTCTAAAATTCAAGGATTATTGTTGATGACGTAAATGGCATTGATGAAGCCAACTTAGCTCCTGGTAAAATAACAATCAAGATCGTTGTATAAATGATAAATGCTTTTTTACTTTATTTTATTTTATTTTATTTATTTTCTTGGTGTACAAATCGATCCAGTAACACTAAAAGTTTTACTTATGAAAAACCGTCAGAACATTTCAGAATGCGTGGGGGCAAACATGCTGGCTTACTTGATATTCCTTTGATACCTCCATTTTAAATTACATTCTACATTTACCAACAAAAGAGACGCAACAAACTCGGCATACCTCTTTAATAATACAGCCAGACATTTGTTTTTATTCTATTTGAGGAACATTTATAGCACAGAGGGAAGTTACATAGGATTTATGGGATTATGTTTTTAAAGTTATATACATGTATCATTGTGACTGAATCCGTTCATATCTGCACAGGATACATTTTAAAACAGATCTAAAAATAATTAAATAAAAAACCAAAATAAAAACTATATACATATACATATGTATGTATATATATATATATATATATATATATATATATATATATATATATATGTATATATATATATATATATATATATATATATATGTATATATATATATATATATATATATATATATATATTCATTTATTTTCAGCAGGCTACTGTCCAATACGATTAACAATGGTTACAATAGTTATATTTCAATATACATTTTTTTTAAATTCAATATTTAAAGAGTAGAAATTCCAAACGTTCTAAGTGCCTTTCGCTCTTTTTGTCAGGAAAGGAAAAAACTGTCTATGTCAAATGTTAAGTTCAAAGCTTTATTAACAAGTATTTTATTTGTAACATAGGGGTATATTCGCTTATAACTTGTGTAAATAAAAAGGAAAAATTAACTCCTTATATGCTAAAAAAATTGTATATAAGGAACGTTCTATGTACCATGGTATAGGCCGTTTATAGTTAGAAAGATGCGATAAGCAGCGGTATGACTGATGAAGAACAGGATAGTACTGACCTACATGCAACATAATATGGTATATTTTATAAGAAATTGGTTCTATAAATTTGTATTGTTATAAACAAAGCTTAATTTTATGTCTTGATGATTTTGTGTAAGTTTAAATTACATTAATCATATTTCTGCAATGAATTTTTTATTAAATCGTGAATGTGTTGCTTATGTGAGTCAATTTTAAAAAGGTAAAAAAGAAATAATTAGACTTACTCACAATCAGTTTAATTTTACTCCCTTAGACGACCGGTTTCGCTTTCTAAAATTTGCAAAGCATCATCAGGTAGGTGGTACAAAGTAGATCAAATTTTTTGATCTATATCCTTATAAGACAGCACCCTTATATGGGCATTTTATAATTTTAGCATTTAATTTACTTTGTACCACCGACAAGTTTAAAATGGCTAGGTTAAAATGCCTCAGCCACCAAAATACCAGGGTAAAAACCCTTTAAATTACATGTAGTGTTTTAAGATTGTACATATTGTTGTTATTAAAATGTGATGTTAAATATTAAATTGAATTTGACTTCAGGTAACATCAGGGGTAACTTCAGGGATCTAAAAGATATTGCTCAATAGATCGATGTAGTCCAAAGTCGCTCCTTTTTTGTTTATTTGTAATGCTCTCCTTTATAATTCGATATACAGTAGCACATGAAACTTTTGTTAAAGCCGCAGTATTTAAAAACACTCTCGTGCTGTTCAAATTCTTCATATAATCCATTAAACACATTTAACACAATTTCTTTAGCGTCTTTCGATAAATGTTTTTTTTTTCTGGCTTTTTAATACTTCCTCTACTTGGTCCAGCAATATTTTCGGGATTATTTGGTGGTAGAATTTTCTCATTTTCTTCAACAATTTCGCCTTCATTATTCTCAACAATTTCTATTGCACTATTCTCCCATGGACGCCACATTTTTATTTACTTAATATTTTTCTGATCGCGAAATCGTGACTATTAAATGCGTGCTCTCTTTACAGAGTTTAAATTAAAAATTATATGTGTAACAGTACCGAAAGCCACATCAGTCTTATTATCAGTCGTTCAGAATTTCGTGGAAATTTAAAAACCTTGATCAGCACAGCAGGGCTGTAAAAAGAACCCGACAATCGAGTAAGGTGAGTCTTACATCATAAACTTTTATTGAAATGTATAAAAAGGGGCTTATATCGGCAACTTTTAGTAGTAGCGTAAATAAAAATATTATTGTAATTAAAGATAAAAATAATATTTTGAATAAATAGACCTAACAGTTATAATTATTTAATTATATTTTACAGTAATTATTTTTGCATTTTTCGGAATACTATCCTGTAACAAGGCAAAATATTAAAGAGGAACTAATAAAACAGATGTCATTTGATCTAAGCACATGGATATATTTTGTTCGATACCACTTGTACATCAATTGGTCTATCTCTTTAAATTTCTCAATTATCTGTAACCGAGCTATACTTGGAACCATTTTAACGGAAAATGTATGATTACATAAAACATACTGGTTAACTAACCCAAGAATTATTACTAGCAAACGAAGTTATTAAAACAAACTTAAATGTGACGTCTGACCAAAAACATTCATTGGTCAAACGGGTAGCACCTTTAACAAACGTACAGCAAAACACAAAAGGGCTTTAAATAATAGAAAACCAGATTCTACGTACGCCCTTCACCTTTTAGATAATAATCTTTCATTTAATCACCCATTTCAAATTCTTCACATTCAAAAAAAGGTAAAACCTATGGAAACTAACAAATAAAAAATACAGACATAATTCTGAATGACCAGCTTGAGACAAGCAGCTCTCTCCTTCTCAATTTATTCAGTTAATGACTATAAACTTTAAACGCATAGTAAAAATGCTTCACTTGAGAAGAGCATTCTGCCGAAAAAGCCGTAATGAAAATCAATTGTAATACATTTTATAGAAGTGCAAAAAACAAAAGTTTTAAGTACTGTTGTTAGTGATATCCTATAGCGACAATTTCGTATTTGTAGTTGTCATATTTGCACATTGTAATATGCGTTCATCCCAATCTCCAATGAATCTATTCCTCCCAAACAATAATTGCAACAGACATGAAATGGAATCGCTAATACATTTGATAACATGCCTGTTTACACATGATAAAGCACACAATGCGATATGCAAATGACAATTAGGCACTTCTGTCTTCAATATAAATACACGCCAGCGTTTGATTCGATTATCCGAGGGAATTAAAAACAAGGAGATTAATCTTGAAGATCGTTTGCCGTTGATATCGTGTCTCCAAGGCGTTGGTTGATATGTTTGTGTCCTACTTAGATCTAATTTATCTTAATTATAGTAGAAAAACACTGATAAGATGATAGATACTTAATCGTCTTGGTTTGTGACCCAATTCAAAAGCATGTTAAGGAAGATTTAAGATCTGCACAGCGGAAAACTTTATTTGTCTTTACATTTACCACAAACAAACTCAACTATACTATGTTTTGCTTAAAAAAGTCGAATTTTTGAATAATATTTGTAGGAATTAAATTATGTTTTATATAATAATATTACAATATAATAATATAATAATATATTAATATAATAATCTTCTCCTTCTTTGGGTGCCGTCTTCAATGAAGGTTGGCGATAACCTCAGCAAAATCATTTCTGTCCCTGGCTTTTCTTATTAAAGATTGAAAATCCAAACCAGTCCACTCACGAATGTTCTTCAACCAGGACGCCTGCCGTCTACCAGGACCACGTTTTCCTTCTACCTTCCCCTCTATAAGAAGCTGAAGTAGCTGGTATTTCTCATTTCTGTATATGTGTAAGGTGCTGTAAACGTAACATTTCAGCATTCGGTATCGGATTTTGAGATTTAGTGTTTGGGACGTAAACATTTGTTTCATTTTTAAAAAGACATTTCTTGCTTGTTCAATTCGCGATTTTATTTCTATGTCTGGATCTATATCTTTCGTTATCCAGCACCCTAGATATCGAAATTTCTCGACATTTTCGATAATGTTACCATTCACGTTTAAAGCCATGGGTGGATGGATGGATGTTTTGGAGACAATTATTGTTTTTGTTTTCTTGACGTTAATGCTGAGGCCGTATTGTTCTCCGATCGATCTGACGCGATCTAAGAGTGTCTGGAGATCCTGTGCGCTCTCTGCAATTAGGACCGTGTCGTCGGCGTATCGAACATTATTTAGAACTCTGCCGTTAATTTTAACACATTCTCTTGATTGCTCTAGTGCTTGTGCAAAGATTTCTTCCGAATATATATTGAAAAGTAGTGGTGACAATACACACCCCTGTCATACACCTCGCTTGATATTGAATATTTCTGTGTCACCGGCTTCTGTTCTAACTGCTGCAGTTTGGTTAAAATACAGCGTTTGGATAATTTTAAAATCGTTCTCGTCTAGTCCCTTTTTGTAAAGGCAAGCCATCAGCTTATCATGTTTTACTTTGTCGAAGGCCTTTTGATAGTCAATAAAACATAAAAAGAGATCCTTTTTTTGGGCTCGACATTTTTGCAGCAGTATAATAAAACTGGTTAATGCTTCCCGTGTTACAAATCCATTTCGGAAGCCAAATTGTTCATCACTGATATCCTGTTCACATTTCTTTAATATAATAATATAATATAATAATTGTTCTTCTTTAAGTTCCATCTTCTATCGACGGTTGGAAAGCATCATGGCGATTCGGGTCCTGTTGACAGCCGCTCTAAATAGTTCTGCACTACCGCATTCAAACCATTCCCTCGAGTTCTTAAGCCGTGATATTCTTCGTCTTCCCACATTTCACTTTCCTCGAAATTTGTCTTGCAAAATAAGCTGCAATAATGAGTATCTTTGCCCTCTCATAACATGGCCTAAGTTTTCAAGTTTTCTTCTTTTTTTTTTAATGGCATTGATATTAGTCATTCAGCCAGTTGCAATAGATTCTCCAATCAGACAAATGCACAACTCTATCCCTAATAGAAAACTAACGGATAATTAATAGAAGAATATACGGCAAGGAACCTTACAGGGTCACTTGTTTCTCGTCTAGGGGCCCATCAAGACATTCTTAGTAGACAAACAAAACAGGGCCACGGATAAGGTGTTATACCATTTAGGGTAAACAAAGGATACAAATCTAAATTTCCATACGATCATGAAAAATTTCATGCTCGCGTACAAATTCTATAGAACCTTGCATGTGTATGAAAAGAAATCTATAATGATATTATACACCTGCTTACTTTATTAGACTCACCATAAAGATTTCAGTTTTTTTAAATTTTAATCGCATTGAAAGTATGTTCACTTGGATATTGTCAAAAATTTACGGATGGCAGTAGAATGTGCTCAAAGTGTGGAGCAACTAATTATTTTACATTTTAATGTTTTTTACTTAAAATATAGATTTGTGATCAGTTTATTTAAAATTTACACCAGTAAGTATTGACATTATTACATAATAGTGTTACTATTATTAATATTACATTATTACATAATATTGGTTAATTCTTAGTTATGACACAAAACGATTAAACTATGATTGGAATTTTTCAGATGGGTAAATCTAAAGATCTTTGTGTTGAGCAAATCTCTTCCATTACTGCTCTACTACAAAATACAGCACTTATTCAGAGAGAAATAGTACGAAAATGTGGTGTATGATTCGATTAGTGAGAAGATTAGGTCAAAAACTCAAAGAGAAGCGACCTGTGACGTCAGTTCGGAAGGGCCGATGTGGCAAAAAACCTTCAGTCACCCCCAGGACGCAACGAATTTAAAAAAATGTAGCTTTAACACACAGAAGGGCCACCCATAGAGATTTAAGAAATAAGTTGAAAGAAGCAGCGTGCTCAGTATCGGTGGTCTGATAAACTAACACCAAAAATGCTCAAAAAACGCTTAGCTTGGGCCAAGATCCATAAAGACTGGTCTATTGATGATTGGCGTAAGATAAATTATTACAAATCATATTATTTTCGTTCTTTATAATTTTATACACATTTCCAGGTTTGCTTCAGCGATGAAGCCACGCTTCAAATAATGGATGACTAGGCCCAGTTTGTCCGAAGACGTCCAGGGGAAAAATATGAAAAGGGGTATGTAATTAATACAATTAAACGTCCCACCTCAGTAATGATAGGGTCGGTGATAAGTAGCAAAGGTATGGGACTTTAGTATGTCGTAAAAGGAACCATGCGACAAGACCAATATAAAAGGGTTTTGCAGACAAGATTGGTTCCACAAGCGAACAAATGGTTTGTTAACAGCCATAAGATATATATGATGGATGGAGCTCCTTTCCATACGGCTAAAAGTATTAAAAAATTTTTAGAACAAGAAATTCCGCTCTTACCATGGCCCGGCAACTCACCAGACATGAACCCCATTGAAAATGTCTGGGAGTGCCTAAAAAGAGAATTAGCCAAGGAAATAATTACCAACAAGATTCAGTTGATAGAAAGAATCATTTTCCATTGGAATCATGCTGAAAATTTAAAAGAAATTGCAGAAAAATGCATAAACAGCTTGCCTAGGAGAATGGCTGCATTTATTAATGCCAAGGGTGGCTTAACAAAATATTAATGTTATAGTAAAATATTGTAGTAATTTACTTTATTTTTGTTCAATAAATATGCAAAAAGGTTACTATTATCATTTGTGTTATGTTTCTTACTTATAGTTAACATAGTTATAATTATAATTGATTATAAAATACAGAAAACTTGGATTTGCTAAGTGAGTCTAATAAATTGAGCAGGGACTGTATATATTTTGTGAGCCTGTCGCCAGTAGCGACTTAAATTCGATTAATTTTTTGTAGAGAGTTTGAATTCTGTTGAAACTTAGGGCATTCAAAAAAGATGTGATCAAGATCACCCAGTTTTTCGCAATGTTTCAATTATCATCTTCAATCACATCTATTTTATATAAATGACTTGGATAACACGCATGTCCAAAGCGTAGTCTATTTATGGTGGTTATATATTTACGTGGAGATTTAAAATTCTTAAACCAAGTAGTTTGTGGAATGACTGGTTGTAAAGTGGTGTATTTTGTTTGGTTTGTAAAGCAATAAAGATTCCATTGATCTTTCCATGTCGATAGCTGTTTTTTTTTAATCCTAATGGCATCTGATACACATAAAGAATATGACAATAAAGTGCCTGATATTATACTGGTTTTAGCTAAGTACTCTACATATTCATTATCTTTGAGTCCAATATGTGCCTTAACCCAAATAAATTGTATATTAAAGCCGTCTGCTAAGTGCTTTAATTGATCTTTTATTAGAAAAATATAAGGATTACTAAATGTTTTGGGCAAAAAAGTGTTTTTTATGTTCTGTAGAACTGAAAGGCCGTCTGAAAGAATTAATAATTTTTTAATATAAGAGCTTTTAACATATTTCAAAGCTTCAAGTATGGCCAATGATTCCGCCGAAAAAATTGAAAATTCATTGGAAAGTTTGTACTTAAATTGTTTTCTTCTTTTGATAGTCAGTATTATTTCAGCTTCATTTCCTGTTTTTGATGTTATTCGTAAGATTCTTCTGTAACATCCAAATTCACAGGCAGCCAACTTATTTAAATGCACTTGTTTAAATATCCATGTTTCCAGGCCATAAAGGAGAGAAGTGAATCCATAACATCGAAGCATTCTTAGGCATAGTCCTAACCTTGTATCCCGACAACAAAGAGACTTTTTAAGTTTACCGAATAATGCACGTGCTATTTCAATAGGTGTCTTAATTTCTTTGGTTTGATCTACACTTGATGTTATCCATGTTCTTAAGTGTTTGTAGGTATCCACACTCTCAATTACAGTATCTTTAAACACTTGGATATTTGTATCTGCTGATTTATTCATGATCATGTATTTAGTTTTTTTTTTAATTCATCCGCATTACGTTCTGTAAATCATTGTTTTATCCGTCATTATTACTGTATCGTCATTGTAGACATTAAAGAGTGGTGGTGATAGTACGCAACCCTGGCGGACTCCTCTCTGTATTTTGATATCTCGGGTGTTCTGGTTGTCAATTTTCATATCACGACTGTCCATATTTCTGCTTTTTAAAAGTTTTTTAAATTGAATCTTACTAAACATCTTTTCAAAATCTTTTAAATACAAGTTCACGTCCTAATTCATATCCATGCATTTCTGGGCAAGCACATTCAAGCCTAAAAAAGCATTTCTTGTGTCCATAGCATTTCTAAAGCCAAATCGTGTGTCACTAATTTCATATTGTATTTAAGAGTTTTAACAATTCTGCTGTGTAATATTTTTAAAAGTGTTTGAAGTGTTTGACTCATTAAAGCTATTGTTCTGTGATCTGAGCAGGACATTGCTCTTGACTTTTTGGGTATTGCGACAAAGATAGATTGCAGCCATTGTGTGGGGATTGTGGCAGTCTCATATATTGGATTAAAGAGTTCAGCCGTTACATTAATAACATCTTCATCAATTTTTTAAAGCCCTTCTCTCTATTTATCTCTGTTGTTTGTGAGACGTTTCCACATTAGTCCTCCAGTTCTTTTAGTATCGTCGCTTCAGCGCAATTGCGGCATTCCTCGTGGTCTTTGTGCTTTATAAGGCCGCTAATTCCCGAGTTCTTTATTCCATCGGCTATTCTTAAGACATCGTACATCATCTGCGTATCTAAATGGTTCAAGTATCTTCCGTTAATAGGGATTTCCTTATTTTCTCAGTCTATCAACTTAAAAACACCTTCTAGGGCAGCTGTAAATAATTTTGGAGATATTGTGTCTCCTTGTCTTACGCCTCGGTTGATTTTTACTGGTTGTTGGAGAACTATATCTCCAAACCAATAATTCTATTTTGTATCAAATAATTCTATTTTCGCGTCGGTTACCTAAATAAATCCGGTCTACCTAGACCTTGTTTCTGAGAATGTTAATCCCCGCCCACAGCGCCTACTTGACGACAGACCGGCTTTTCAAAATGCATAAACAAAACAATATTCCGGCGGGGCGAGGGAGGCGACCAGTCGACACCTACAGTGATTTAGCGACTTTCGTAGGGCTAACATCTATATTTCAAAAGTTCGGAGAGGATTCTCCACGTTGCAGTTTACGCAATTGACCGGGAAGCCGTAATATGTGAATAAGTGTTATGGTGTTTTTGCTGTCGTTCGCAAATTGTAATATTCAAATTAAGTTCCTACGATAAGTTACACACTCAAATTTTATAAGCTCTATTTCTTGCCCTTTCTTATTTCAATTACAGTTTCTTTCTAAACAAGTAATTGTTTTATTTCACTATATCAATTCAACAGGCCAGATAAAAGCAACTTTAAAAGTCCATTTTAGTTTCTCTACTGAGCTGTCGAAGGCTAGCGGACTAATTGGGCTTACAGCAAGAACAAAGCCGCTGAAATAGACACTGTTGCATGTAAGCCTCTCCATGGAAGGAATGTTGTAAACCGACACCTGCCACTGGTCTTGTTTCGATTTTATTACCCAACGTTACAATCATTTCATTTTGTTAACCTGTTTGTAATAATCTTTGTAAAGGTTTTGTAAAATTAAAAAAGAAGTGAAATTGATCGATAATTTTTCAGGTCTTTGGTGACTTCCTTTTTGTGTATTAATATTGTTTTAGCAGTATGTCATTGTTCAGGCATGTTGCCTTCGAATAGACATTTATTAAATAATATTTATAGATATGTAATGGCTTCTTCTTCGCCTTCCTTTAACACTTTTGCTAGGATTCCATTGCTTCCAGGAGCTTTATTCCTTTTTATATCGTTTACTGCCCTTTCTATTTCTTCGTGAAATTTTTGCTCTACTTGATGTACATATTTCTTGGAAATTAGAAATCCTACACCATCTAGGCTTTGTTCTTCTCTTATTCTTCTTTCTCAGTACCCTATCCGGTCCGATTGTTGGCGACCATGGTTCTGTTGACTGCTTTGCGAAACAGCTCCGCGGAGGTCATCCCAAACCATTGTCGGAGGTTTTTGTTGTTCTTCTCGCCCTTTGTAATATAGCATTATGTTATGCACTTTTCTTCTTTTCTTTGCTAGACCAATTATGTCCCATTTTAGGATCTTATAATTAGAGTTGTGATATTCAATCGAGTGGTTTTTAGCGATTTCTTGCTTCCCCCAGATTCCATCATCTTCATTAATGAGTTTTATTAATTTGATGGGCACATCATCTGGTCCGGTAGCTTTGCTTTAGTTTGTGTTTTTTATGGCATACATGACTTATTCCCGCAATATTTGTTGTCCGATATCATCTGTGGTTTCTAATGATAGTTCTTCCCTTGCACCATTAAATAGATTTTTTATGTAATAATAAGAGCATTTGTTCTTTTGCTTCTGAAATGACAAGAACTTGTCATTTCTTGAATTTATTTTGGATACGTTAAAGCTATCATACTTTTTATCCAGACCTACTATTTCCTTTCATCTGTCGGGAGCCTCCTCTCTTTTGCCTCTCGATTTTTTTAATGATGTTTTTCTGAATTTCTTTGTATTTTTTAAGTCTTTTGTTTTATGTTTTCTTCGTTCTTCCATAAGTTCAATAATTTTTACTGTCATCCAAAGTTTTGTTTTGCTTCCAAGCTTCTGAAAATATCCAGTTTTACTTCCTTATGTTTTTGTTTATATTAAATTTCGTTTCCGCATATGTCTTGCCTTGTTTGAGCCGCATTGTATCCATGATTTTCTTGGAGATTGTCACTTCGGGGTAAATGGAAGTAGTCTATACACCTTCTAAAGACTCCGGGTGCTCTGTAGACGGCTTCGGAAATGACGATAGCTCCTCTACTTAAGTCCATTCCATTTTCAGGGTATGGACTGAAAAATGTTCTTTTCTGATGGCTCGTCTTGAGAAAGACGAGATATTTCTTACATGGCTTACAAGTACACCAAGTCGGAATAAACATCAGGTTGTAGTCTTCAGCAAGATATTTCTTACATGACTAAATATTAAGTCGAAATAAAACACCAAGTTTAAAGTTGAATAATAATACTCAGCCACAGAGTATGGAAAGCTAAAAAGGAAGCAGAGCCCCGAGAGCACTAAGCTCTCTTGGCTGACTTGGTTGATCTGAAAATTGCCAATATTTATATCCGCTGTTCGAGCGGTAAATAGGGATTTCCAGGTCAAGAACCAATGGGAAAATTCGAGGCGGGGCGATGCGCATCGACGTGCGTACTAGTCTTGCGACTATGGCACTCGATGACAAGATAGGATGCTTTACATTCTTTAGTTTTACTTTTATCGACAAAACAATGGGACTCTGATCTAAAAATATGTCCGCTATTGGATAAATTTTGAATTATACTATAGAATTTCTATATCTTCTGTTGACGATAAAATCTATTTGATTTCTTACTATTTTGTTGTTATTGTCAGCTGGTGACCTGCATATTACAGTCTTCCAAAACTCTTAGGTGATGGATGTTGATGGATGATTATTTTTTGTTAAAATACATGTTTTCTACTTATACGTCCTATAATAATTTCCATAAAATTACTATTTCGTTATAAATTTAAAATTTTTGCTCTTAAAGATAAATAAAAGTAACGACCAAACCAACCTTGTGGAGGTAATTTAAAACTTCCCGCAAGTCCTATCTTATCGGTTATGAATCAAAGCAAATGCTAATTTCAATTTAAATCTTCGCAAAGTAGTTCAAAAGTTCACATAAATGGCTCATAAAAATGCCATGAAACACTTACGGCTCTCATTAGATCTGACCAAATGAAATTTGTTATCTCGAGTTTTATAGATGTTTTAATGTGTTTTTACGACCAGTCGTTATACTAGAGCTATATTTCAATTAGATAGAAGTTGACAACAATTTTCAAGGATGTAAACTGTACAAATAAGAAAGGAAATGAAAACAAAGTTTTACAAAAGCGATCGATACGTTTAGTGCTACATAAAGAAGGTAGTAAAAGGGTCACAAAACGAGGGGATAAAAGCCCAAATATTTGTTTCATTTTGATACAATTTCCCGGTTATGGTTAAGATTTAATAATTTTTTTATTAAAATAGCCTTTAAAGGCACTTTCGACGGTTTAAAAGGTATCTTGACTAGGAATATTAAATTTTTTTATTTAATTTTTTAATAAACTGCGTTAGGCTTTCACGGCCATCGTCTAACTTATTAAACTGTTTGTTCGGGCTGTTAGGCCGTTGTCTTCTGAGATTAGTTCTCGACGTTTCGTTAACACTAGGGGTTGGCATCTTCTGGGGATGTTAATGCTTCGCTTACAATAGCTTACACTTCGCTTACAATACGATACACTCCATCGTTAAGATATACTCCATTTATTTTTAATCCCTTTTCGGCCCAATTTAGTTTTTTAAAAACATTTTCTAATGCCAAAGTAAATATAACTTGGGTGAGATGGTGTCGCCCTGTCTCACACCTTTGCCTTTTTATATATTTTTACGTGAAAAGTAGCACCATCGTATATATTCTTAAGGGCCGGTTCTACAATCCAGGTATAAATTGGAGAATAGTTATTCTGAGTATAACTTATACTTGAGTTTATTCCAAGTATAACGTTTCAAGTGTTCTACATTGTGAAATCGACAGCGGAATAAGTATTCTGGGTATAACCACAGAACACTAAGGTAAAACGAAATAGTAGATCTGATATCTTCAGATATCTGATTTGTCATCAAAAACCTTTTATGAACTCATTGGTTTTACTGTCATTGGGTTTTACCCTCTTTATATGACATTATTCACTACTTTTTTCCTTGGGCTTTTTGCTCTTATTACATTATTTATTTACACTTTTACTTTCATTACCCTGATTTTGACAGGCTTTTTGTAATACTATTTTGACAACCATGTACATCATTGTATATTTTACTATTTATTTATAAGCCAAAGTAGTAAAATTTTTGGAATATTGTATATAAAATCATTTCTCTTAGTAAGATTTCCTTCTTACATTTTTTATTATCATCAACTGAGATTACTGTTGTAATATAATAACCAAAATTATGTAAATATATCTATATAGGTTCTCCAAATTTTAAACAAGTATAAATATTGGATTACAAAATATAATATAATTTTAGTTAAAGACATGTTTATATAAACAGATTCTAGAATTACAGTCTCTGTTATCAAAACATTAAAAAATATATTGCCTTAGTAAGATTATACCTATACTATATTAGTCATATGAGTAGAAGTTATTACATTACAAACATATCATAAAATTTTAGAATTGAAATAATAAATGCTTTCTTTTTCCTTTAGATTGCCTAATAAAATTTCCTTTGGATTTACAATCTAAAATGTTTGTGCAATATCAAAAATTTTGTTTTATATATAAAAACAAACAAAACCACAGTTCATTGAATGGCATAAAGTTAGGTTAAAATATTACCAAATATTACAGATTTGACAACCCCTGACCAACTAACAGAAATGCAGTATAAATTTATACTCTGTATATCTGCTAAACTTTGGAGGGATAAAGTTATTCTACAGATATACTCAGATTATCTTATTCCTAGTTTATTATTTGTTTGTAGAACACCATTAATGAAGTTATTCCAAGTATAACTTTATTCTCAGTATATACTAGGATTGTAGAACTGGCCCTAAGGAGGGCAGCATATCTTGAATCTACTCTGGCGTCGTCTAATGCTGTTAAGAAAGCTCATTTCTCGATACTGTCGAATGCTTTGTGATAATCGATAAATGCCAGATGTAGTGGTATGTTGTACTCTATTGTTTTTTCAATAACTGTTCGGATGGTTTGCAAGTTATCGATAGTGCTAAAATCCTTACGAAAGCCTGCTTGATCCACTGGATGGTATGTATCTAGTTTAGCTGTCAATCTGTTTGTTATTATGATATTTAATTTATATAATTATATATAAGAGATAGTTAAAAAAGAGGAAAAGAAAAGTTGGAAAAAATTCGGAGAAAAAATGGAAGAAAACAGCACAGAAAACATAAAATTATTTTATTGAATACTGAAAAACTTAAGAAGCAACAATTCAATGAAACTGAAACAAATAATGAACAAGAAAGGAACAATAATAAACGATGATAACACAACAATGAAAAGATGGAGGGAACATTTCCAACTGAATGAAAATCAAGCAAATACCTATAATGAAAGGAAAGACACATCAAGAGAGTATCCATGAGAAACGCGGAAAATCCAGAAACTATAGAAAAAGAAGAACTACGAGAAGCAATAAGAAAAATAAAGATTGGAAAAGCAACAGGAAGCGATGAAGTAGCACCAGAAATGATGAAATATATAGGAGTAAAAACAAAAGAAAAATTGTTATACGTATATAACCTAATATGCAAGAGAAAAGTAATACCCAGAAAATGGACAAATGCAGTAATTAAACCTATATAAAAGAAAGGAGAAGAACTCAGATATAAAACTTTAGACGAAATGCATGAACACATAAAAACCTGCCTGATTTCAGCGGCCTTATAAGCTCTTGGAGAAGACGACCAAAGGAATACCCATCAGAATATCAAATTAAGGGAAGACATATTGAAATATATAAAAGAAAAGAAAAGACTACACATAAAATACCTAAACACCAAAAAACAGGAAGACTTAGACCTATATAGAGTGAAAAACAGAGAGGTAAAGAAAAAAGTAACAAATAAAAAGAACGAACGATGGGAACAAGCATGCACAGAGATAGAACGACATATCGGAGGAACGAGAAATTCAGAATCATGGCGAATATTAAAAGCACTCCAACGAAATAAGACAGAGAAAACCCAGATTGGCAAAATTAGTGAAAACGAGGGGCAAAAATACTACGTAAAACTACTTACAGAAAACCGTCCCCAATTTCAGGAAGACAATACAGAACATGCAGGAAATGGGACATACGACCAGATAGAACTAAGCCTGACAGAAGTCAAGAGAGCAATCAAGACATTGAAGAACAAAAAGCCAAAGGAACCGGAGGGATACCAAACGAACTAATTAAAAACGGAACGGAAAAGTTACTCCGCATGCTACACAGAATGTTCGAAAGAGGACTAAATAGAGAGGAATACCTGCGGAATGGACACAATCATACATCACATGTATATATAAGAAAGGAAACAGGAAAAATGTGAAACCTACAGAGGAATTAGTATAATATCGTCGATAGGTAGGCTTTACGGGAAAATTATTAAGGAAAAACTAGAAACTGAAATAATAGGAAAAATTGGAGAAGACCAAGCAGGGTTCACAGTAAAAAAATCATGCCTAGATCATACGTACACATTAGAATAACTGATAGAGAAGAAAATGGCAAAAGGTAGACCGGTCCATCTGGCGTTTGTTGATCTAAAGAAAGCATACGACTCAATACCTAGAGTCAAATTATGGAAAGCAATGAATAATCTCGGAATCCGACAAACACTAATAAAAGCAGTTAAAGCACTGTACAAAGAAAACAAAGTAGCTATTAAATGTGGAAATAAAGCCTACAATCCATTTAAGACGACAAAAGGACTTCTACAAGGCTGTGCTACGTCCCCTACTCTGTTTAAAATATTCTTGGAAAAGACACTTAAACCATGGAGGAGAAAGCGCGAAGGAATGGGCATATCAGTTAGAGACGAATATCTATACACCTTAAGTTTTGCCCACGATCAAGTAGTCATCGCACAAGATGAAGAAGATCTCAGCTTTATGCTCAGAAAACTAGAAGAAGAATATAAAAACAACGGAATGGAAATAAACTTAGAGAAAACCGAATACCTAACAACAGAAAACAAGGATATGAGAAACCTAGAGATAGACGAAGGAAGACAAGTAAATGGAACAGATAAATTCAAGTATTTAGGAACAATAATATCGAACCAGGGAACAACAGAAGAAGATATAAACAATAGACTAAGACAAACAAGAAACTGTATAAGACAACTAAATTCACTAATAAACTGGAATGATAGGGAAAATTGGAGAAAACGGTTGAGTGAAGGAAGACAGTGAAAAATGTGGAAATCCTTAGTAGTAGTATAAAAGAAAGGAAACACAACATACTGTAAGAACTATAGAGGTATATCACTAGTATGTATAGCAGCAAAAGTATACGAAACCATAATAGAAAGGAAAATCAGAAAAGAAATAGAACATAACTTATAGGACGTACGAAGTGGATTCAGGAAAGGACACAACACACAAGACCATATATTCACCATGCAACAAGTAATAGAAAAGCCTTAAAGAAAAGTAGAGAAATATATCTGAGCTTTATAGACATGGAAAAAGCATTCGACTCAGTTAAAAGAAAAGATATATGGAAAAGCCTAAAGAAGACACAAGTAAGTGAAGAACTGATAGAAGCAACAAAGAGTATATACATGAAAACAACAAATATAATAAGAATGTTAAATATACAGTCAGGACCATTTGAAACAACTCAAGGAGTTAGACAAGGGGGAAGTCTCAGCCCAGTACTATTCATAAAAGTAATAGATGAGATAGTGAAAGGATGTAACAAAACATTCAAGAAATACTGTATCGGTTGGAACAGAATGCAAATGATAAACGCTGAGATGTGTATATTTGCAGACGACATAGTATTAATTGCGGAAATAGCAGAAAAACTAAAATACAACAAAGAAATGGAACCTAGAAGCAAGCAAATACAACTTTAACGTAAACAAAGAGAAGACTCAGATAATGAAAATATCAAGGAAACAAGGGACGAAAGATTAAATAGAAGTAATAATAGGCCAACAAAAAATAATACAGACAAATTCATACAAATACTTAGGAACAGTAATTAACAACAAAGAAGACATCGAGGACGATTTTTATAACAAAATGGAAAACGCAGGAAAACTATTCCAAGTACTAAATAGAGGATTTCTTAATAACAAAGAAATATCAACAAAGACCAAGATGACAATATACAAACCAATATATAGACCTACAGTGACATATGGAGCAGAAAATTTGATATTAAACAAAAGGCATCAGGGCAGAATTCAGGCAGCAGAGATGAAATACTTCAGAAGAACGATCGGAGTAAAAAGAACTGATAGACATCTAACGCGGATATAGACAAGTAAAAAGAGTGTGGGACGCCAAACCAATAGGGGAGCACAAAAGAGAAAGACCCATTAAAGAATGGAACAGTGACATCTCGCAGATACTGCAGAGTAAGGGTAAGACTTGACAGGAAGCAACACAAATGACATACAATAGGAAGGAATGGATAAAGTTCTTTAAGAGCTAGGATACCTCAGATTGTAAAATATTGTACTTTCATGAGTTGTATTATAAACGTTGTACTTAAAAAAGAAGCAAATAAACAGATGGACACATCCAAACAACGAACAAAATTTTGAAGATCATATCGGTAAATTCCTTCAAGAAAAATCATCAACAAATGATATTACCAATCTAAATGACATAATAGTAGAAGCAATAATAGAAGCTCAAAAGAAATGCTGCCCAAAAAGCGTGAAAGAAGAAAAAATTAGTCTGGAAACACAGAAAAACATGGAACAAAGAAGAATACTGAGAAGCGACGAAAACTCTAGTAACGACGATATAAATAGAATGAACAAGGAAGTATCAAGAGAAATCAGAAAAGACTTAAGAAAATACAAAGATGAGAAAATCATCAAAACCATTGAGGAAAATAAGAGTATGAAAATAATGAGACGCAAACTCACAAATGGAAATAAACAAATAGTCAAACTCAAGGATAGAAATGGCAACATCACATCAAACAGAGAACATTTGTTACAAATTGTGGAATCATTCTATGAGACATTATATAGCAACCAATCGACTCTAGATATTCCGAAGCGATAAAGATAGGAGGCTCAGTACTGATAGCCAAAATTGAAAAGCTCTTTAATCTATGCCTATAGAATCAAAATATCACAACAAAGTAGAATAATTCAATAACTGTACTCTTACACAAGAAGGGAGATATAGCAGACCTGGAAAGATACAGACCAATCAGTCTCCTTAACCATCTTTATAAATTATACACCCGAATAATAACGAATAGATTCGAGACAAAGCTGGATTTTTATCAACCTCGGGAACAAGCTGGTTTCCGCCCTAATTACGGCACAAACGATCACCTGCAGTGCCTAAAAACCCTAATAGAAAAAACTAACGAATATAACCGTTCCTTGGCATTGATATTTGTAGACTTTAAAAAGGCGTTTGATACAGTGGAACTACCGTCCATCTTAAGAGCACTACAAGATTGCAGGATCGACCACAGATATTGTAATATAATTAAAAATATATATGAAAATGCCACAACAACCATAAGTCTATATTCTGCAACTAATAAAATAAACATAAAAAGGGGAGTCAGGCAAGGTGATACCATGTCACCAAAGCTGTTCATTACCGTTCTTGAGTATGCATTTAAAAAACTAACATGGCAACAGAAAGGAATATCCATCGATGGAGAAAGATTAAACCATCTACGTTTTGCGGACGATATCGTGCTTCTGTCAGATAATTTGGGAGAGATCAAAGACATGCTCCAAGAACTGAATGACATACTACAAGAAACTGGGCTGGAGATAAATTTCGAGAAAACCAAAATGATGACCAATATGGTTCCCAGCGAAGAGATACAGATCAATAACAACAAGGTAGAATTAATCGATAAATACACATACTTGGGTCATGAAATTAGAATAACCAGAGACAACCAAACCTGCGAGCTAAATAGACGAATCATGTTGGGATGGGCGGCATATGGACGGATGAGAGACATTTTTAAAACAAATATCCCAATTCACCTGAAAAGGAAGGCATTTAACCATTGCATCTTACCAGTCTTGACCTACGGAGCAGAGACCTTAACTTTAACGAAAGCTACTGCCGAAAAACTGAGGGTAACACAAAGGCGAATGGAGAGATCAATGCTGGGCCTGACCTTGAAGGATCGCGTAAGAAATGAGGAGATACGCCGACGAACTGGCGTAGACGATATTATACTGCGAATCAATAAACAAAAGTGGAGGTGGGCTGGACATGTTGCTAGAATGGAAGACGGAAGATGGACGAAGAGATTATTGGAATGGAGACCAAGAGCCGAAAAGCGAAGTCGAGGCAGACCACTCACCCGATGGACCGACGACCTAAGGAGAATAGAAACAAACTGGATTGCAGCAGCTAGAGATAGAGAGAATTGGAAACGTTTGGAGGAGGCCTATATCCAACAATGGATGTGAAAATTCGGCTGGATGATGATGATGATTATAAACGCCCCAACACCGAAACGTATAAACTGGTCTACTGATTAAGTAAAGTAAAGTAAAGTCATTTAACAATAAAGAAGGCTATATAGCCACGAAAATATTTACTGTTTAGATTCTCCGTTGTCGCGAAACCGCCGTATTGTATGGACGTATGCTTAGTTAATTCTTTTTTAATTTCTACTTGCTTCTGTCTCATTCCGTTTTGTGAATGTATTTCGGATTTTTTCAATTGTACTCTTTGTGATTTAATGAAATTGATGTTGTTTTTCGCTGTTTTTTGACTATTTTATATACTATTTTTGGGGCTTATATCCCAGCATCTCCACAGCTAAACAATTTTTCAGAGTTCTAACATATTTTTCTTTTCACGATCTTATATACTTTATCGTAGTCTTTTATATCAAATCGATGTTCCTTTTTGGCCCATTGTCAGAAAAATAAATTGATTTTCAATGGGAAATTTACAATTGCTTGTACTTTTATGTAAACATTACACGAACAAACTATTCTAGTTGTAGCGAATCCAATCAAGCATTAACAAAACTTTACTGTTAGCACAACAATGTAAAAAGTAATCAATGATTTTCAATACACTTTAACTAAAAGGCACGTTACTCAACAGTTTCACGAGACTATTCCGTGCTTTGGAAATCGTGATTTGCCATGATTTATTCGGTGCAATGTACATATATTACCCATAAAATCTGTGAAGGAGAATTGCTTCGAACACTTTTAGAGATATTGAATTCTATAGAACTTTATCAGTTTGTATTAAATCATTTACAGCCATTTTATATTGTATATTGTATTATTTATATCCTTTTTCTTGTTATGGACCAAAAAAGCTCAAATTTTCAACAAAGATGCAATTTTAAGAGGCATAGGAAAATCATGTGAGGACATGCTAGTACATTTATGTTAAACACAAATGAAAATTTTTATTCTATAATTCTAATTTTTAGTGGAAACAAAGTTGAAAATATAAAATGGTTTCGTACATACGGCACTTTTCCTTAGTAATGTGTATGGCTACATTTTCTGTATGTACTGCTTAACATTTTTAATAGTTTGTTGAAAGAACACAGTATTTAGATAATTTTAAATCTATTAATGTAAGAAATAACCCGTGTCGGTCATAGGTTTCGTGGAGGAGGAGCTCTGAACTGAGTAGGGGTTCTTCTGTACTTCACGGAAGACAGACTGGGCGGGGGATGTCCTCAACCTCGACACGGCACGTCCCATGGGGGAATGATAGGGAAAGTTTCTGCAGATATTCAGGACAGGTACAAATAAGGCATTGCCAAATAAGTACCCGCAGATCAACTGAGGATATGACATTAGGCAGCAGTAATGTCATTACTGGATTAAGGCTATGGGAAGTAAAAATTCTGTAGGCTTAATTCCAAATACTCACAGGCGTTACTCACATTATGAGTTAAGTGGCTATGATACTGCGACAACAGCAGCATCTGACCCAGAGTGGGCGGCTGCAAACAGCGTCTGCTCCCAGAGTGGGTAGCTGAAACACACTTACCAACCCGTCTGGCCAGCGTGGTGAGTTCACAGCCAATCTACCCCCCTTTTATGATAGATACACGTAAGAATTGGTCCTCAGTCCCCAGCAGCTCCGGAGTCACCTTCCAAGTCAATGGCAGGATCGAGGAAAGAGCAGAGGGTTCTAAGAATCCCTGGGTTTTAGAAGATTGCCAGAAACAACGAAAACAAGCAACAAAACTGGATATTGCGACTTATAATGTCAGATCACTGATGAGAGACGAAAAGCTAGCCGAACTGGAAGAAGAAGTAAAAAAGATGAAATGGGATATATTAGGATTAAGTGAGATAAAAAGAAAAGGGGAAGCCTGTATGAAGTTGGAATCCGGAAATGTACTATACTATAAAGGAACTGAAGAAAAATCATTAGCTGGTGTCAGTTTTCTTATTTCTAATCAGCATGTCCATAAGATTAGACAATGTATTGGAATTTCAGAAAGGATCGCGGCTCTAATAATGCACATAAATAAAAATATAAGTTTAAAGATCATACAAATTTACGCCCCTACATGTGGAACAATGGAAGGATAGAGACTAGGTTCAAAAAAAATGTAAGAAAAATAAACTTAATATACAGTTTTAGGAATGGATTAACTTAACATATTTTCTAAAAAATATAACCAATACTTTTACATAAGTAGAAGAAATGTCACAATAGGTTCAGTCTTTTGGTCTTTCCAAAATTGTTTTCGATTTTTTGGCAGTACTTTTTTTAATGACTGAAGGATATTTTTCTTCTTATCTTCTGGAAATCCACATGGTGCAGTGTGATGGCTGGGCAGTTTAATCCCTTTCATTGATTTTTTTGTAAAAAGTCCAGTTGTTGGTAGGGGGGCCTGGTTGCCCAACATCGGGGGACCCGGATCCCAAAAGAGGACAGTATTGCTTCAATCAATACTGTCCATAATACTATACGGGGCCCCAGTGTGGCACGAGGTCCTTTGGATGAAAAAGTACAAAGACATGCTTATTAGGGCTCAGAGGAAACCCCTGATCAGCGTGTGCAGTGCGTACAGGACTGTATCAACCATTGCTTTACAGGTGGTGGCCGGTTCTGTACCGGTGCATATCTTGGCCAGGGAGAGAGCCAGAATGTACCAAAGGGGCAACGGAGCGATAGGTTCAGGGCCACAGGAAAGAGCTACAAGTCTCGAGACGTGGCAGAGGGAATGGGCAGCCGAAGTCGGGAAGGCTGACTGGACGAGATCCCTGATCCCGGACGCAGTGAGGTGGTACGGGTGTCGACATCGGCGCGTCAACTATTACTTCACACAGTTTTTGACAGGGCATGGATCGTTCAAGAAATACACCCATCGTATAGGAAAAACCGAGAACGATCTATGTCCTGAGTGCGGAGTGGTGGATGACGCGCAGCATGTCGTGTTCGTATGCCCCGCATATCACGTTGGACGCACCGAACTGCAGTTGGCCTGGGATCCCCCCTAGGCGAGCCTCGCGAGCTAATTGATAAAGCTATCGACAGCAAGCATGACTTCGACCTGATCATTGCTTTTGTCACACAGACAATAAAGCATAAAGAAGAAAAAGAGAGGCGACTGCAGACAGGATAACCGTATATTTATCTTTTAACGTGTCTTGTGTCGTAAAAGGCAGTCAGTGGGGGGAGGACCATATACACCCAAACCACACTGACTGTCTAATTTTAACTTATCCTATTATGTTTTTACACGGTTTTACTTATTTATTTATTTTATCATAGTTTTATATATTTATTTACTTTATCGTTGTTTTATTCTTGATCTGATTTTATTTATACGTTACAGTTTGCTGGACAATTTCACTTTCAATTTCCTTTTCCTGTTAATGTTCTCTATCTTTTCCTTCTTCTTTCTTTGGCTTCTTTTCTATCTTTCATTTCATCCTTCCTCCTCTTTCTCTCTTTCTATTTCTTTTTTAATTTCTTTCTCTATTACTTTAAACTATGTCATGTTTCGTCTGGAGACAGTCAGCAGGGAAGGACTTTTACATCCGACCTACACAGACTGCCCCATCTAAATGTTAGAATGAATAGATGGATGAGTAGGTGTGTCTAGATGAAAGTAAGAAATGACTGGAGTTGAATGAGAATAAGTATAGAATAAGGGGTAGATGAGAAAGAGTGAATAGATGAAGGTATGAACGACTGGAGTTATTCGTAACTGCCGACTGACATCTTAGGTTTGGTTCCATCATGGGTTGGGAAGCGTCCCAACCTCCCTCTTTCCCGTCTTCGGTCACTTCGCTGTGCGGGGAAGGCGTCCGTGAAGCTGACCAACCCATGGAATTCACGCCGGGGGTGTTAGGGGGAGCTATGAGTAATGTCGACGGGTCAGACATGCTCGCTAAGAGCGGTTCCAGACCCGCCGTCTGGAGGAAGAGGAGGTGAGTTTAGTCGGTAGGCGGTCTCGACACGCGGTACAGCGAGACGGACTGAATCCGACACACCAGGGACACCTTCCCTGACGGTCTTTTGAAGATTCTTACCTCCCAAAAAAAAAAAAAAAGTTGTTGGTAGGGACTCATTACATTATAGTTTGTCTTTGCACAACAAATGATAACTGCCCCGTTCAGCTTGAATATTAACTGTGTCTCTTAAATACAAATGATGATGATTTTAGCTTTTGTTGGGACACTAAATTGGGCCAGTGGTAGAAATCAAAATGATGTTGCATTTTGTATACATTGACATTTCCAGATTTGGATTTTTTCAGTGTATTATCAAAGTCTTGAAAATCATAAGTTTTCTTTTGAACCTTTAATGATTGCTGAACTAGATGGTGAAAACTGTCTGCACTCTTGAATGAACGACCAGGTTGGAAATAGTTTAAAACTATTTCATTAGCTGCAATGTCATCAAAGTTTATTATAAACACTAAAAATTTGTAAAGGCACCAGTTTTTCTTTTGGGAAGAGCAGTTGTCTAACCAAAGAATTATTATTTCAATATCTCTGTATTGTTTTAAAAACATGTACAATGCACTAACGTTATCTTCTTTATTGCGGTCTGAAATTCCTTCATGCCACAAAATGGAGTAAACTTTTGCTTTACTTTTTCTCACTACAGGTGCAAAGGTTTCATGATAGGCTACTAAACGCTTTACAAATTATACTTTCTTGAACATGTCCACTCTTGGCAACACGATAACCGTCTGAATGTCACTTGAAAAACATATTGCATTATTTGATCTTTCCTGTTCATAAAAGCTTTTATGTATATGCGTTTCTAGCTTCAATATCTAATTCGTTATGAACTTTCCATTGTTTACATATATTAAACGATATGTCAAGGTTCTCTTTTTTTGTGGGCATAAAGAGCAAACTGCTCACATTTTTCGCACTCCTCATGTCATAAATGTGCCAATGATGTATGTTGTTCTTTAACGATTCGCCTGTATAAATCGAAAGTATTGGATACTTTCTCTTTAAACTCGGAAAATTTGTTAATGAATTCACTGTGCATAAGTGCTACACTAACATCACCTGGAAAGTAACGTACATTTGGGGCATGCTCCCGTTCTTCTTCTTAAAGTGCCCTCTCCTCAATGGAGGTTGGCTACTACAATTTCTTCTCTATCTACAGCTGTTCTTATTAGCTGTTCAAAATTTAGCCCTGTCCATTGTCGGATGTTTCTGAGCCATGATAGTCTTTTCCTTCCTAGGCCTCTCTTTCCCTCGAGTTTTCCTTTCACTATAAGTTGGGCATATTGATACTTATTATTTCTCAGTATGTGGCCTAGGTATGATGTTTTTCTTACTTTAACTGTGTTAAAAAGTTCTCTTTCCTTGCCTATTCTATGCAGCACTTCTTCGTTTGAGGTATGCGATGTCCATGAAATTTTGAGTATTCTCCGGTAGATCCACATTTCAAAGGCCTCCAATTTATTTACGGTTGATGTTTTAAGGGTCCACGTTTCCACTGCATATAGAAGAGTCGACCAGACGTAGCATTTTGATAATCGTAGTCGAATTTCGAGTTTTATTCGAGAATCACAAAGCAGTTTTTTTATTTTTTCAAAAGATTTTCTAGCCTGTTCTATTCTTGATCTTATTTCTTGATCAGGATTTAGGCTGCTATCGATCCAACATCCCAGGTACTTAAATCTATCGACCTGTTCTTGTCGATGAGTCGTTGTAGACCTGAGTCGGAATCCGCAATTAACACTGTATCACCGGCGTATCTGATACTGTTGATTTTTACGCCATTCACCTTGACTCCATCCTTGGAATCTTCCAATGCTTCTTTAAATAGAAACTCGGAGTAAAGATTAAACAGCAGAGGCGACAGAACACATCCCTGTCTAACTCCCCTCCTAATTTCTACTTCTGCGGATGTGGAACCTTCGATCCTAACTCTGGCTTTTTGGTTCCAGTACAAGTTTTTTAAGAGTTTGATGTCTTTTCCATCTAAACCGACTTCTTGCAAACGTTCTAATAGTATGTCGTGTCTTACTCTATCAAATGCTTTTTCGAAGTCTATAAAGCATATAAATATATCTTTCTGTTGGTCGGGCATTTTTGGGCGAGAACTAGTAAACTGAACAGGGCTTCTCTCGTTCCCATGCCGGCTCTGAATCCAAACTGATCGTCTCCGATGATTGTTTCGCACTTTCGATAGATACGATTATGTACGATTTTTAGTAGGACTTTTACTGCATGACTCATAAGGCTTATCAGACGGAACTCATTGCAGTGTTATGGGTTTGGCTTTTTTGGTAGTGGGATGAATATTGACTCCAGCCAATCTTGGGGTATTTTACCTGTATCATAAATGCGATTGAATAAAAGGACAAATAATTCGATATTTTGTTCGCTGATTAATTTGAACGTTTCTGGGTATATTCCGTCTGGACCTGGGCTTTTATTTGTTTTGAGATGATTAATTGCATTTATGATTTCAGATTTCAGAATTGTTGGCCCTTCGTTGTTATTTTCCAATCTTGGTTCTTCTCGTATGTCGTGAAAAAGAATTTTAATATAGTTTTCCCATTCTTTCAGTTTATCTTCCGTTGATTCTAGCAGTTTGTCATCCGTGTTCAGCATGGTGTGAAAAGTGGTTCTCTTGGTAGTCGATGTAAACTCTTTTACCTTTTTATGTAAATTAAAAAAATCGTGCCTTTGTTGCAGTTCTTCTATTTCAACGCATTTTGTTTCCAGCCATTTCTCTTTTGCTTCGGTTATTTTTTTTCGAATTATTCTATTTAGTCTTTTTTATTCTCCGTCCTTGTCATTTTTTCCTTTAGATGCTCTTCGTTTGTTCATTAATTGTAAAATCTCTTCTGTCATCCATTCCTGTTTGTTATTTCTAGGTGTTACTTTTAGATGTTTTTCCGTTACATTGTTCATTTGTTCTTTAATAGTTTTCCACAGAACGTTTATGTCATCGTACTCGCTAAATCTATTGTGGTCGATATTTCCTAAATTTTTGTTTAATTCTTTATTTACTGTCTGATGTATGGTGTCGTTTTTCAATAATTGGATGTCTAATAGTTGGTGTTGAGGTATTTGTTTGTTTATTAGTTTCCATCTTGCGCGAACTTTTGCAACAACAGGATTATGATCGGAATTGATGTCAGTTCCAGGATATGTTTTTGCACTGATGATTGCATTGTGATATCTTTTGTTGACCAATATGCTCCCGTATGTAATGGGAAATCGTGGAATGAAATGATTCGACGTATTCGATAATTAAGTGATTAGGTCCTTTATCTTTTGATGGTTGTCTTCCACTCGTATCACTAGGTGGAGTTTAAGCACCTTTAGGAGTATTTGTGAGTGTATAATGCACAAACCAGTCATTATTTTTCTTAAAGCCTAATGTGACGAGGAAAGAACTCTTATAAACCTTTTTTGTGACGTCAGAGCAATCTTTTAGTTTATATTGAATAGATAGTGATCGTCTTTCTGTTTTAGTGTTTTTATTTCTTCTTCGTTTAACATCAACCTTATCACATGATGTCAAAATAAAATGTCTACGTTCAAACCATGTCATTTCCCAAAACTTTTTATTTATAAACTCTTTTCGTTCTGTAATAATTTTCTGTCCACACTTTTTTTACAAAAAGCATCAGAGTTTTTTCACGACATATGTTTTACTGCATGAGATATTTTTATTTCTTTTATTTTAAGTTTTTTTTACAAAAAGCATCAGAGTTTTTTCACGACATATGTTTTACTGCATGAGATATTTTTATTTCTTTTATTTTAAGTTTTTCTCTTTCTTCCAGACTGATTTCAAAACTTTTTTTTTCTTTGTAACAGGGGTTAATTGATTTTATATGGCGATATTGTCAATATGTTGGCCTGCATTGTCATTACAATATACATTCGTTTCTTTACTCTTTTTATTTGCAGTTATCAGAAAATCAACACTACCAGCTGGAACACCTAAATCTTATTCCTGTTTAGTTGGACCACATTTGTAAATAGATTTTCAAATTGTAATTCAGGTACATCTATAACTTGTAGGTTAGTATGTGATTCTAAATAAACAGATTTATCAACTTCAAATTCTTCCAGTGGACGTGATATCAGTGTATTTTCACTATGATCAAAATCTTATATATTATGATTGTCTGTTGAGTTATATTGTCAGGTAAGCTCACATCTCCAACATCATCTGACAACGTTATAGTACAGCTAGATGGTTGAGGTTCTTCATTAGTTTCTAATAAATCACTGGAAGGAGATTTTGTAGGTAAAATTAGCTCTGATTTCTCATCTTGCACAAATGTTATGTCAGTCTTGGTGCTTTTTAGAGCTAAGTTTACAATAAGTTCAGAACGTGTTGAGACTGTGTTAAACTAGTGTTGAGTAAACATAAATACAATGCAGTAAGTACATCAGCTTTTTACATAACCACTAAGCAAGACTGCAATAAGTACAGTGTACTAAGCATAAATGCAGTATGTACAAAGAAGTTACTGCATTCTTGGTTAGCCTATTGTATTTACGGCAGTTTTGATTATTATTTTAAAACTTTTGATACACTTTCTGCAAAAAGTTATTTTATATCTCGATCCCTGTTAATACGGCAATTTTGAGTAGCCCATTTAATTCTGCATGGTTAAAAATATACGAAACCATATTATATAACTCAATATTCAATATTTTTCGACTTACGGCACTTTTCCCTAGTTGTGCAGTAAAAGTCTCCACCGCTTTTTAGAAGATGTTAAAAAACATACTTTTTTAACAGTAAAGTCAATAATATCAAGTTACAAAAATTAATATATATTGTAAATGTTTATTATTTCTCCTAGTACATCGTTCAGTTAAATATGACATACCGGTACTATTCAAATTCAAATTCGAAATATGGTATTATAGTCCGTCTAGAAAGTATCCGGAATTTTATAGTTTTCCTAATTTTAATAGATTTCCTTTTTGTAACATTTTAAGACAAAAGTAATGCATCAAGTAGGTTGTGCCGATAGTAGGTTATGGACAAAATCGCATGACAATACCATCTGTCAACTATTGTTGTTTGTAAACAGACTTTAGATTTGTGAAATAATGTCGCAAGTAGAAAAAAGAAAAGTGGTGGAATATTTGTATAGAAAAGGTGTCCGAAACGTTAAAAAAATACTGCAGTTGACTGAACTGTTGACTGAATACTTCTTCTTGACAATTGACTGAATAGACCAGTTTGGAGTAGACTGCGTAAGATTCGCGGAAACAATTTAGCGAACAGATTTGGAAATCAACGAAGAATAAAAGTGTGCCCAGAAGCTGTCCGCATATCACTGAAAAAGCAAGGCTACATATCAAGGAATCCAAGAAAAATCCCTACAATGACAAATCTGCAAAGGCAACGAACAATAGATTTTTGTCACCGTTTTCGAGAAGATTATTTTAATAATGTCTTTATATCTGATGAAAGTTGTTTCCAGCTTGATGCAAATCATCTAAAAGTTCTATCAAGAGAAAATGTTACCGTTCAAATTTCCAAATTTCCCACTAACATAATGGTAATGTTGATAATGCGAAATATTGGGATATCTTAAATGGTTTTCTTCTTGAAATGGCTCATGTTTTATATCCAGAGGAGTGGCATTTTCAGCAAGATAATGCAAGATGCCATATTTCTGCTTATACTAAAGTTTGCATGCAAAAACACGAATTGACAACAATTCCGTTGCCAGCAGCATTTTCAGATCTTAACCCCATTAAAAAAATATGAGGACTGATGAAGATTGAAGTGGAACGAGCAGCGCCACGAGATAAAGAAATTATGGCCTTGACCTAGTTTCGGGTGTACCTGGACGTTTAGTTAAGTGTTTAGATTTAAATGGAGGTTGTATTAGTAAATGAGATGAATTATTTGTTGAAATTTTATATTTCAAGTGATAGAAATAAATACCGTACAAATATAATTCTGCTTTCTTTTTTCCGGATACTTTCTAGACGGACTATATATTGGCAACTCTCTCCTATATATACTTTTTATTTTTGTTATTAATTTACCTTTAATAATTAAAAATTATTAAGTAAATCGCAATAAAATCAAGACAAATCTTAAGTTAAATTACTAAACTATTGAAACTATTGAAAAAGAAACTATAGAAAAACTATTGAAACTGCCAGTAATGATTCACTCATATCATAATATTAATTGCAAAACCAATTTCAGCTTCCTTTGAGTTCGCTTATGTTTCTGGGTTGTTTTTAGCAACTCTACCGCTCAAATATCTTATAACTACAAGAAGACATTAGTGATAAAACTTATCTTTGTGTCCTGAAATAGTATGTATAATTTATGATAACAAGGCATAAGTAGTTGTGCAGTGCAGGGCATTTTTATGATGTGCAGCATCCTCTTCGAGAATATTTCGCGTAATATTTTAGAGATAGTTTCAGTATCGTAAAAGTTTATGAGAAAATAATGATGGTGTGTACGTATGAGGACTTTTTAATATTTTTTATAAAGGTTATAAACAAAATACACTGCATTGCAAAATTAAACGGAAACTCAGATTTATACGTTTTTTTTTTCATTTTTAAATACAATATTAACTTAATTTTTTAAATTTTAATTTATGCCTTTGAACCTGTTTAGATGAACAACAACAGTTCTACACAAATTCTTGTGACTAACGTGAAATCGTGTCTTAAATGAAACAGCAGTATTTTAATTTATTTATGTATTTTATGTGCTTAAAATTTGGATCTAGTTCTTTTGTTTTCTACTGTAATAAAAAAATGATGACACCAGAAGTAGCACAACGTCGGTGATACGGCAATACGTCCTATGTCAAAAATTTTGGTATTTGGTTTGTATGACGGAGCTGTATAAAAAGAAACTACAGGTGTTATTGGGTGATCCGGTTTGTGTAGTTTAATGAAAGAGTATAATTAAAAACAACAAGAGCCAAAATAAAAAAACACTTACACAGTGGTGTGTACAAACTTAAATGTGGCGACTTCCCAAAACTTACATCGGTCAAACTGGTAGAAACTTTAATAAACGAATAGCAGAACATAAAAGGGTTTTCAATAATAGAAAAACAGATTCTACATACTCACTTCACCTTCTAGATCACAATCATTCTTTAAATGACGAATTTAAAGATCTGCACATTCAAAATAAAGGCCCTAAGCTATCCTTGTTAGAATCTATGAAAATCAACAAATTAAAAAACACAGATATAATTCTGAATGACCAACTTGAGACAAACAGTTCTCCCCTCCTCAACCTATTTCATTAGAGACTATAAATTGTAAACGCATGCCAAAAATAAATCACTTGAGAAAGGCAATCAGCCAAAACAGCTGTAGTGATAAGAGTTTAAAATAAATTTTGTGAAAGTTTGAAAACAAAGTTTTCCGTGTTTTATTGTTAAATAAGAACTTCTCGTATAGAGATATTCATGGTTGAAAAATATCAGAGCCTAAACTGGTGTCGATACTCAAACCTTATTAAGAGCCGTACAGGATAGAAAATATTTGGTAGAAATGTTGCCGACGTTAGTTGGTGGGTGAGTTAAGTAGTTCTATAACTATTAGTGCCAGACTCAAGTCCGGATAAAGAAGTAGGGTTTAAAAACATTGGTTTACAAAAATCCGTTAGTAAAAACTTGCTAAAACCAGGGAAATAAGGAATATGGAAAATAGTTTAGAGGCTAGAGCGTTCCCCCTAAGCGACACGACGCGTAGTTGCTCTCTCGCCTAATGCTGGCGAAAAGTAAACTAGAACTACCCCTTAAAGAATGGAAGGGACCAAAGAAGCTAGCCCTGGAAGTTGTAACTGTAAACATCGGAAGCATGACAGGTAAAAGAAGTGAGCTAGTTAATATTTAGTAGTTCGAATAGTGACGGCAGAAATGTACTAAGTATTATTTTAAGCAACGAATGCAAGTTACATTTTCTAAGGGTACTGAAAAGAATAAATCTAGTAAGGGGTATCCAACTCGAATACAGGCAATACCAACGTAAACATCATATGCGCCTACGCCCCACAGCTAGAGTGTGAAGAACAGGAAAAGAAGAATTTTGGAGGGCACTAATTGCGAGAAGTTTGACATGCCTGTTGACGAAAAATGTTATTTAAATGAACATATTGGAAAGGTAAGAGCGGTAGTAAAAATAGTCTATGGAAATTTGGGAGTGCGACCAAGAAATGATGAAGAAAATAGTTCGACTGACTTTTTAATGGCAAGGGATTTGATTGTCATTAATACGTTTCTTATGAAGACTGAATATCAGTATGTCACCTCTAGTAACGAAAAAGAAAAATTCAGATAGATTTTGAGCTGTGTAGATCAAATCGGCTAAAAAAGGTTACCAACTGTAAAGTGATAAAGGGTGAAAGTGTTAAGTGATAAAGGGTAAAAGATACATTAAATTACTAGTGGGAAATCAACAGTAAAGTTGTGGTGCGAGTGGGAAAGAAGTGTTAGAAAAAACATCTGGTAAGGGGCCTTCTACAGACAAAGAACTTTGGTGGTGGAACAATGAAGTGCAATAGAAGGAGAGAAGATAGAGGCTGAAAAGAAGTATGACAGGAAGATAAGGATATATATATATATATATATATATATATATATATAATATATATATATATATATATATATATATAATAGCAAAGAGCGAAGCAAAGTAGCTCTGCGCTCTGTAGCTACTGCTAAGGAAAGATCGTCTACACACCTGTATAAAAAGTTGGAAACACCTGAGGGGATAAAATGGTTATACAAGGGGAAAGTCATCAAAAGGCTTGACCTAAGCAAAGATGGTATGAGAACTTTAGAAAGTTGCTAAATAAAGAACATCAGAGGAGAGACAGATGAATAAAAGAAAAATAAAAGAAAAGATGAATAAAAGAAAGATCCCAAATAAAAATGTAATAGCGGGGAGAGCAAAAGATGAAATTGTCGAGGTGTTCTAAATAGGATGAAGAATCGTAAGGCAATAGGATCTGAAAGAATACCTGTGAAGGTTTAGAAGGCTCTAGGAGAGGAAGATGCCTCAGAAAAAAGAAATAAGATGCCGCATTGAAATTGCGCGGTCAACTTTTAATAGAATGAGAAAACTTTTTTGTAATCGCGATATCAATATATCGCTCCGGATAAGAATGCTTCGATGTTATATTTTCTCTACCCTTTTGTATGGAGTTGAAGCTTGGACACTTAAAAAATCCAACATTAAAAACCTAGAAGCATTCAAAATGTGGTGTTACCGACGCATTTTGAAAATATCATGGATGGATCGCAAAACAAACGAACAAGTTCTCGAACAACTAGGAAAACAATGCGAAGTTTTAAATTCCATAAAGATCAGGAAATTGGAATACTTGGGGCACATCATGAGAGGTGAAAAGTACGAACTACTAAGGAATATAATGCAGGGTAAAATCAAAGGTAGAAGAAGCGTAGGAAGACGTAAAATCTCGTGGCTACGCAATCTCCGTGAGTGGTTTGGATGCAGTTAAATTGAACTATTCAGGCGAGTAACCAATAAAATTATAATTGCCAGAATGATTTCCAATCTCCGATAGGAGTGGAACTTGAAGAAGAAGAGGAGAGGAAGGGTTGATATTTTGTGGCAAATGATTAGTAGGATATATGAGGAAAAACCGATGGCCAATGCATAAAGAGACAGTGTTTTGGTATTCTTTAAAAATAAAGGGGACACTCAGGACTGTAAGAACTATATAGGGATAAAGTTGATGTCACACATAACGAAAATTTGGAAGAGAACTGTAGAGCGAAATTTAGGCGAGGCATCGATAGAAGAACAGTTTTGGTTTAGGCCCGTAAGGAGAACAACGGTTGTCTTGTTTGCTCTGAGACAGTTAATAGAAAAATACAGCGTAAAGACAAGAGAGCTACATTTGAGTAGCATAGAGAAATGGGTCCCTGAGAAGTACATAAGGCCTGTGAAGGCTATGTATGAGGATTTCTTTTAGTTTCTTTAACTGGAAGCAAGTGGGCAGGGTACTTTGTGATCAAAAAACTGAAAGGAAAGATATACAAGTGTGGTGAGACCTGCATTGGTGTATGGCCGTAAAATGTAACCCGTAAAGAAGATTCAGATAAAGAAGATGAAGGTAGCTGAAATAAAAATGTTACGAAGGATGTTGGATAAAACTAAGAGGGACAGGGTCATAAACGAGTTGATTCGGGAAAGATATGGAGTGAGTACAGTCTCAAAAAGAAGTCAAGACAAAGACTGCAATGGTTTGATCATGTCAAACGTAGAAATAAAAAACTATGTGAGACGAAGGATAGAACTGTTAGAAGTTGATGGAATAAGAGGTAGAGGAAAACAAAGGAGATGGTAGAAGGACTGTGTGGCAGATGACTTAAGAGAGAAAGGTTTAGGCGAAGAAGACCCAATGGATAGAAAAGACTGGCGACGAAGAGTAAGAAACAGCCACAACTGACAAAAGAAAAGCTTAGGTAGAAGAAGAATAAGAGTTGCCGAACCTCAAATTCAAAGAGGGTACTCTAAGAAAAAGAAATGTAGTGTACCTATACCTAAACATATAATATAATCTTAATATACTAATCCAAAATCTTTTTTAATCCACCTTTTACTGATGATTTATTATTTTCCATTTACTTAAACTTCAAAATGCTTTATACGTCTCGTGTAGGTTATAATCTCTTTTAATTGCTATCAATTATAAAAGACAATTTTAATAGCTACTTTATCATGCATAACATACAAAAACCCATTAAAATAGTTAAAACAATGTAAAATATACGAACATAATAAATATCCGTCCGTTCCAAAGCTTCCACGCCGGGATAAAAATATTTCATGGTCATATTCAGAATATGTCACACTCACGCGTTTCGTATATTAATAGATATGAATGCACGTGAGAGTAGAGCTTTGGCTCTAAATATGATTTATTTTAAACGCGATTGCGAAAAATGTTTAAAAACGCCGATAGATGGTGGCTTTTTAACAGCTCTAATTAAAATAGCTATTAAAATTAAATTAATTACTATTAGTCCATTTAAATGCTACAGTTTTTATGCCATAACGTGCATTTTTGGAGGACTCCATTTTATTTCTTTGATGTATTGTAAAGAAAAGTATAAGCTTAAGTTTAAGTTTGTGGGGTCGCCACCATTACACCACTGCCGCCATCTTGGAAAAAAATGGGTGAAAGGGATCTCGCACTGTATCTCGTAAACTAGCAATCCTATAAAAAAAATGTATTGAACATTATTTGTAGAAAATTAAATTGTCTACAAATTTATTTGTATTACTTTTTATGGTGATCATGGATATGGATCATCATTATGGACATCAATGATGACATGTCAAAGAAGGACAGAATTGTACAGAAATATGTGAGACAGAAAGCGCAAGAACTAAGAAAAAAGGGATAAAAGTGAAAGTAGGATATAAGAAAATATATTCCGATCAGGAAATATGGCGCTGGGATGGCATGAACCAAACGTTGTTAGTAGAGACCAAAGCAAAAAACTAAGCACCAGCATGAAAAGGAAAGTAATGAAGACGAACAATGCGAAAGACAGTAATACAAAGGTAAAGCCGAAGAATGACAAGATACATTTAGCTACATGAAATGTCAGAGGAAACTTTTATGAAGGTGCGCTAAAAGAACTAATGAATGAGGCAAGAAAGTATAAAATCGATTTAATGGCTCTTCAAGAGACAAAACAATTAGGATCGGAAATAACTGATATAGAAGGTATGGTGCTTTTTAAAATAGGAGGTAAAGATAGAATGCTTGGAACTGGTTTTTTAATAGCTGAATATATCAAGGACAAATGATAAATACGAGCGCCTACCTAAACGTAATGTAAAAATAATAATGGGTGATTGTAATGCTAAAGAGGGAAAAGAACCTCTGTACACTGCAGTAACTGATAACTACAGTAAATACGAAGTAACAACCGATAATGGTCAAATACTTATTTTATTTAACATGGAGAAAAACATGGTGGTGAGAAGCACACAACTAAAACGAAAAGAGATATACAAAGCTACGTGGATCTCCCCAGATGGAAAGACGGTGAATCAAATAGATCATGTTATGATTGAAAGTAAATACAGATTGAACCAAATTAAAACGGAACATACAATTTAATACATGTCTGTTTGAACTGCATTTGAAATAGTGGACCAATATAAAACTTGGACAAAAATATATCCATACCTGGGTATAGACATTGTATAAAATATCGTTCAACTATCTGTCTCACAACAATGTTGTTTGCGTAAGACGGGTTTGTCTAAGGAAACGATAATAGTTCAGGAAATGAATCTCGAAAAAAGTTAAAACCTCGCAATTTTTTCGTCCTGCATGTATCCAGTTGAAATTTTAACAGAAGGTAGGTGATAGTCCAAGGATCAAAATCTATATCGAACCGAAGTGCGCTGAAGGGTTTTAGGGGTGAAAACTACCCCTAATTGTCAAAAATTATAAAATAACATATTAAACCTGAATATGGGTCAGATTTGGTTTGAATTAGTTAAATAATGATTATTTTATACTTTTGAATAGAGTTCCATCATATTTTAACCCTTAAAAAGCAACCCTTGTTAGAGGTTAATGTAAAAAAATTACTAATTCTAAAAAAATGATTTCGCCTTGGATCGATTTGGATAAAAATTTGGATTTAAGCTCAATTCACCCGCTGCTTTATAGTTTATGTCATGTCGACGAACCCTGATTGTTCTAAGGGGTGAAAACTACCCGTAATTGTCAAAAATTATAAAATAACATATTAAACCTGAATATGGGTAAAATTTGGTTTGAATTAATTAAATAATGATAGTTTCGTGCTTTTGAATAAAGTTCCATTATATTTCAACCCTTAAAAAGCGACCCTTATTAGAGATTAATTTAAAAAAATTAGTAATGCGAAGAAAATGATTTCACCTTGGAACGATTTGCATAAAAATTTGGACTTAAGCTCAACTCACCCTCTGCTTTATAGTTTATGTCATGCCGATGAACATTAATTGTTCTGAACTTTTCTGCACCCACATGAAACACCGCATCCTTTTTTGCATTGCCAAAAAATAATTTTCAAAAGTTCATCGAGTGCAGGTTGTTTGTTCATGCGTACGGGTAATAACAAACCATCTTTGGAATACCATCCCCAATCTGTTGCTCTAATATTTTCATTGCCAATCCATAGACATATGAGCAGATGTTTTATTCTATTGTATGGGATTTCAAAATAAGAACGCTTAAAATTTCGAATGTATAACGCCCCACTAGCTAATATACCGGTTTTGTAGATTATTATGCTCCGAAATGTACTGTACTATACTAATAGAATTTTCCGGAAAAAAATTCACTGGTTTTTTTAACGTATTTCTTTTAATTTTTAACGATTTCTTTAAAAACGATTTGTAGAGGTTTTTAAGAGCTACAAGGATCTGTGAAAAAAATCTTTTTGGAACCGTTGGTTTTTAAATGGGGTGAGTTTAAAGGGCTCGAAAAAGATAGTGCTTGATCGTAAATCGATGCTTTAAACGGCTATATCTCGCCAAATATTCATTGTACAACAAATCTAAATGAAGGATAATTTTGTGTACTGTACTATACTAATAGAATTTTCCGGAAAAAAATTCACTGGTTTTTTTAACGTATTTCTTTTAATTTTTAACGATTTCTTTAAAAACGATTTGTAGAGGTTTTTAAGAGCTACAAGGATCTGTGAAAAAAATCTTTTTGGAACCCTTGGTTTTTAAATGGGGTGAGTTTAAAGGGCTCGAAAAAGATGGTGCTTGATCGTAAATCGATGCTTTAAACGGCTATATCTCGCCAAATATTCATTGTACAACAAATCTAAATGAAGGATAATTTTAGTTATTAAAAAAGCTACAATTTGGTAATTTGTATTTTTTGTCATATATTCAGTATTTTCGGGCATATTTAAAAAAAGAAGGGTAAAAAAATATGAAATTGTAAATCGTTTCTCGCTTTAAGCTGTACTTTTTCTAACACAAAGCATTTTAAATGGGTCAAATTTCTTGGACGTATTAACAATACATGTACAAAGGGAATTTCAGAAGGGTAAAGATCGATTTTAATTATGGAGGAGGTTAGGGTGTTGTTTCGATTTTTTCGTAAAAAATGAGGTATTGACCTTATTTTCATCATAACTCACTCAATTTTTGAGCTAGAGTCTTTTTTATGATAGGTCTATTTATGCTCTTTAAAAAAGGTTTTGTGAGTTTTCTTCCAAAAATGCATCATTTTCCCGATATTTGATTTTGAATCTTTCAAATTTGGCATTTGAAGAAAACCGCTGAACATTGATAGGCCGTATTTCGGTTCCTATTATATCCCAAAAACATTTTAAAAAATGAATTGTATTTGTCTTTTTAAAAGCTACAAATTTGTTCTCTACAATTTTTTTGATAAAATGCACCATTTTCGAATTATTCGCGAAAAATCGATTAAAAACGTGGATTTTTTCGTCTAAAAGTTATTACTTTCAATCGCGGATAACTTGAAAAATATCATTTTATAAAAAAAATGTATAGCACATTTTTTGTTTAGAATCACTTTTTTAATCGAAACCTGTAGTTAAAACGTAAAAAAAATTTTCACCCTGGAGATGGGGTGGCAACCACCCCCTAGGCTTTGGCGCACTTTGGTTCGATATAGATTTTGATCCTTAGGCTATTACCTACCTTCTGTTAAATTTCAAGTCAATCCAGGGAGCACGAAAAAATTGGGAGCTGAAATGCTTCATTTCCTGGACTATAACTGGTTTGACAGCAGAAATCGTAGATTTATGTGTAGCTTTCAATTTTTATGAGTTCAGAATCCAGCAGCCCGCTGAAGTATTGGATTTTTATAATATAATTATTTGACAATATTCTGTTGGCCAACCACCTACAGCAGAATTGAGCCGAAATACATTATATTCCTATGTTCCGAATTTATTTCGTTCAATCTGTATATGAATATCGTTCAGAAGGTAAGAAGTATGGGAGGAGCTGAAATCGACTCGGATCATTACCTCGTTAAAGTCACATGTGGGAGGAGGCTGGAAGAAAAAGAGAAATCGAACAATAAAACGAAGAGAAAGTACAATATTGAAAAACTTAAGGAAGTAGAAATAAAAAATAAATATAAAGAACAAATAAATAAAATTCTACAACAATGTGACCAAAATTTACAGACAGATTAAGCCTGGGAACAAATTAAAACTGCCGAAAAAACATTTTGAAGAATTATTAAATGGTGAGGAGGAGCACCTCCAGGTGAAGTAGCCTGAAGGTTCGATTTTAGCTTTATGGTAAGAAAACTGCAAGAAGAATATGAGGTGGCAGGTCTAAACATGAATATGACAAAATGTAAATATCTCTCAGTGCGAACAGATAAAATATGTGACAGTCTTGGAAGACGACAAAATCAAAGGCGTGCAATCCTGCAATTATTTGGGGGTCATTTTTAACAAAAATGGAAATAGAGCAGATGAAATCGGGGAAAGAATAAACAAGGGCAGAGCAGCGACCCGTCCTTAAACTCCCTTCTCTGACGAAAAATAATTTGACGGAAACAAAAAAACACATTTACGGTAGTATAGTCCAAAGTATTACACTTTACGGTTCGGAAGTATGTGACGTCACCAAAACTAATAGAAACAAACTTATGACGACAGAAACGAATTATCTGAGACAAAGCTGCGGTAGATAGAAACTGGAGAGAGTTAGAAACGAACAAATAAGAAACGAAATAAAAATGAGCGAAATATTAATGATGAAATAAAAAGAAAACAATTAATATGGTTCGGACATGTTAAAAGAATGCCAGAGTAGAGATAAAGCCTAAAAGAGTACTGGAATGAATCCCTCCTGAAAGAAGAAAGAGAAGGCGACCACAAAGAAGTTGGCGCAACGATATTGATGAAGCAATGATGAAGCAAAACACATAATTTTAGACACATATTAGAGCCATATGATTTATTACCTCTTTTTCATCGATTTGAATATCCTGATGGATAAACATCTAAGCTAAACCATTTGTTCCCTCTTCGCTAGTACAATTTCTTAAATAAGTCTTTAGTACTTTTGATTTAGATTTTTTTGAATTGTGTGTGAAAGACGAGTTACATGTTCTTATTATTCTTTATATTCTTTAGTTTATACGACCTAGGAGGGGATTTAACCCTCAAAACCTCCCCTAGGTGAGCCACTGAGTTGTGGTACATTATTAACTATTTAATTCTATTTTTACTGGAGATAAATTTGTTAAGCATCATAATGTCGTGTAATTTTTTTCAGTTTCGGAAAAAACGTCTCTTCTCAATGTTTTTAAACTTCAATCAAACGCTTCATTCACGTTAAATTCATTTATATCACGGTTGATATACTTTTAAAATTATTATTTCAGCACGAAAAGCAAAATCACCAACAAGTAATGGCAATTATACCAATCGAATCGTTTTTGCGCACAATAAATCCCTGCCTTTACTGCTTTAATGAAAAACTTTCCAGCGTAAAAAATGTCTACCGATCTAAAGAAATTTGGTTAACTAATTGATGGAAAAGCGAATTCAATGCGAAATGCAAGCCGCCGAAATGGAAATTTCGGATTCGATTGCTTTTTAATGGAAAACTGATTCAGTAGCGGAAAATTTTTGGATATTTAGTCTAAAACAAAGTAGGTAATTCAATATTTAATTTTTGTAATAAATAAAGAAAGACAACTATTGAGTACTTTTAGATCATATTTGTTGAGGGAGGATTGGGATAAGGTTCTTAGAGGGAATTCATAGTTCTTGAGACCAAATCCAAATCCTTTATATCTGGAATTCAATAATGAAGATTTATTTTTCTTCTTCAAGTGCCATCTCCGCAGCGGAGGTCAGCAATCATCATAGCTATTCGGGCTTTTAAGACAGCTGCTCTGAAAAGTTCATTTGATGTACATCCGTACCACTATCTCAGATTGCGTAGCCATGACATTCTACGCCTCCCTATGCTTCTTTTTCCTTAGATCTTACCCTGCATAATCAGTTAAAGCAAGGTGTATTTCTCTACATGTGCAATATGTCCGAGATATTTCAATTTTCCACCTGTCCACGATATTTTCAGAATTCTTCTATACACCCACAGCTCGAATAATTCATGTTTTTTTATTGATGTCGCATTCGAGTTGCAAGATTTAATTCCATAAAATAAAGTCGAAAAAACAGCACCTCGCCAACCTAAATTTTCCCTTCCCAAAACTTCTCATTTTGTTGAAATTTGCTCTTGCCTTTTCTATTCTGATTTTGATCTCCTGAATATAATCATTTGTGAAGTTAATCATTGTTCCCAGACATGCATATTTCTCCACTTGTTCGACGTTGGTCCCGTTTATTAGAAGATTCTCGTTATTTCTTTGAGTTTTTGATATTCTCATAAATTTCATCTTCTTGACATTCATTGTTAGATGATACTCTTTTCTATTCTCCGCTATTTTGGTCACCAGTTTCCGAAGATCTTCAATATTTTGTGTTGTCCACATCACAGTGTTGTCCGCATATTTAATGTTGTTAATGAACTCCATTTACCTGTATTTCAGCTCTTTCGCATTCAAGAGCGTTTTTCAGGATCTCTTCGGAGTAGGCATTAAAAATAATTGGCGACAATACGCATCCCTGTCTTAATCCACATCTAATTTTAATATCTTCTGACAGCTGTTCGTTAACACGTACATTTGCTCACTGTTTATAGTATAAATTTGATATGATCCTGAGGTCATTGCAGTCAATCTTCTTTGATTTCTGGACATTAATTAATTAAACTTTGAAAAATAAGGCTATCATCGAGCACAAGTTAATTAAATCTAGCACAAGTACTTTCGCTTAAAATAGCATCTTCAGGGGCATCTGAAATAAGCCAAGAAAACGTTTTTTAGATAAAGGAAATTAGTTAAATCATGAATGTGTTGCTTGTGTGAGTCCATTTCAAATAGGTAAAGAAATAATAAATAAGACGACCGGTTTCGCTTTCTACAATATGTAAAGCATCTTCAGGTCTCGATACAAAGTTAAACAAATGATGCCGGTACTCTATTAACAGATGGATGGTAGAACATGTTTGAAACTACTTTATATTGTTGAATGAAGAACTCAATACTATTATTGCAGTTGTTTGACAGTAAACGGGAAGTTCTTGAGGAGATAGATTTGATCCAATGAATTTGAGATATGTGTGAAATTGTTTGTTAAATGTAAGTGATGTAATATACTATTGTGTTATTAAAGGCTATTTATACTTATTCCAGAGATATATTTTTGAAATGTGTGTTATTTATTGAGTAATTGTTTTATGAAGGTGGCAGTTTTATGACAATGAATAAGTGTAGATGTAAAATTGTGTGGGTGTGCAATTATTTTCCAACTTGTAGTTATCAAATTACTTTGATAAAGTTCTATTGGCAATGAGTTAATTATTGGAATAGTCAAGTAAATAAAATGGTAAAATACAAACAATTAAGGATGATTTAAACACACTTAAACAGAAAACACTTAGAAGGGACGAAACAAACATTGAATTTAAAAGGGGGGAAGGACTTTAATGCATTACATCATAGTCTTGGGCACAATGAGTTTTTTTTCTTTACCTATTTGAAATTAGTTAACTTCGATAAAAAACTCGAAGTTAATGGATGAAAAAAAGTTTTTGAGATTAACGTTTTAGACTTACTTCGTTAAAATATAAACTATCCGGCAAGCGTAGAATGTGGAAACATTAATAATAACATAAAATTGTACAAAACACTACACTAAAACGAGGACAAACAGTTTTAAATTGCTTTAAAGATTCTACGCTACATTCTTTGTCAGTATATGGAGGGATAATGATCTAAGCGGAAATGATACGGTGACATGTGACATATGACAACTTTGATAGGCAGTCAAAGTTATGGATCTGTGATCAGCACATTCTAAAATTCTGTATAAGTTGTCATTGGCCAAAGGTCGAACTAGAACTACTACTGGAAAAATCAGCTGATGAAGTATGACATATAGAATATTTTGATTTAAACTAGATTGCATAATCTAGATCTCACACTCTCACCCGTCTGTAATAATAAGGTTGTAGGTTTGAGGCTAAATGAAGTGTACATAAAGTGTGAATGAAAGAAATAGACCAAACGATCTATTGGACAGTGGGTAGTTGACTATAAAATGGTCTACCAGACACTGTCAATACTGTAAAAACGAGAAGAAAAAAATTGACTATGAAATTGAAATATTAAAATTAAGTCAGAATTGAAAGCAGTGTGTAAATGGGTATAGTTCAAGTAGTTCAGTCAAACCTCAAGCCAATGACAACTTATACAGAATTTTAATCGTTTTTTGTATCGAAGTTAACTAATTTCCTTCATCTAAAAAACGTTTTCTTTTCTTGGCTTATTTCAAATGCCCCTGAAGATGCTATTTTAAACGAAAGTACTTGGGCTAGATTTAATTAGTTTGTGCTCGATAATTGCCTTATTTTTCAAAGTTCATTTATTCGAGCATACGTTACGCGCTTCTAGCACTTTGCGAAAACCAAATTGTGTATCATTGACGTCTATGTCTATTTTGTGATATATTCGGTTATGGATAACTTTTAATAGTAACTTTAGCACATGAGACATCAAGCTAATGGTGCGGTAATCGCTGCATTCTCTTGTGTTTTTCTTTGTGGACAGACAAATAAAAACCGACGTTAACCACTCTTTTATTAATACGTCTGAACTATAAATTTGGTTCAAGAGTATCACTAAAGCATTAATGAGCTTCTCGTCTAGAATTTTTTTAAATTTTTATAAGGGAGCATGTCAGGTCCAAGGCTTTTCCTACCCTTCATTATTTTTAATGCGTGTAATATTTCTTCTTTTGTAATAAATGGACCTATTTCTTCTGATATAAGTTCTATGTGCTCCAGATCTCCTCTTTTATCATCGAACAATTCGTCGATATATTCTGCACATCTTTGTACTTTTTCGTCCGTATGTGTTATAGAAGTCCCGTGTCTATCCAGAATTGCATGAGTGGGATTTTGTTTTCTTAGACCTGCCAGTTCTTTAACTTTCTTATGTAGGCTAAACAGATTATATTTTATGTAACAATAAAACACTGAAAAGTTTGTTTTCAAACTTTCACAAAATTTATTTTAACTCTTATCACTACAGCTGTTTCGGCTGATTGCTTTTCTCAAGAGATCTATTTTTGGCTTGCGTTTACGCTTTATAGTCTCTAATGAAATAGGTTGAGGAGGGGAGAACTGTTTGTCTCAAGTTGGTCATTCAGAATTATATCTTTGTTTTTTAATTTGTTGATTTCCATAGATTCTAACAAAGATAGCTTAAGGAAATCTATGGAAATCAACAAATTAAAAAACACAGATATAATTCTGAATGACCAACTTGAGACAAACAGTTCTCCCCTCCTCAACCTATTTCATTAGAGACTATAAATTGTAAACGAAAGCCAAAAATAGATCACTTGAGAAAGGCAATCAGTCGAAACAGCTGTAGTGATGAGTTAAAATAAATTTTGTGGAAGTTTCCAAACAAAGTTTTCAGTTTTTTATTGTTCTTTTTTCTTCTTCTTCGTCTAGCCATTCACGTCCTCATCTGAACATAAGCCTCTTCAAGTCTTCCTTTCCATTGTTTTTTATTGTATGCTACTTGTAGCCAATTTTTCTTGGCAGTCCTTTTCAGATCATCTGTCCATCTCATAGGAGGTCTGCCTCTGGGTCTTTGGTTGGTATGGTATGGTTTCTTGCAGGTTAAAATTGATCTGTGTCATTTGTTTAGATCGCTCCTAGCTACATGTCCAGCATATTCCCATTTCAACTTTAATGATTTTTGCACCACATCGGTGACTTTGGTTTTCTGTCTTATCCATGTGTTTGTTTTCTTATCCTTAAGTGATATACCTAGCATTGCTCTTTTCATCGCGGGTTGAGTGACTTTAAGTATATTCATATTCTTTTTTGTAATTGTCCATGTTTGTGCCGCATAAGTTAATATCGGAATAATGCATGCATCAAAAACTTTAGATCTAAGATGTAATTGAATTTGTTGATTTCTTAGTATATAGTTCAGTTGACCGAATGCTGCCCAAGCTAACTTTCTTCTTCTTTTTATTTCTTCAGTTTGAATTTCCCTATTTAGTATTATTTTTTGTCCTAAGTATATATATTCTTCAACTTTTTCTATAACTTTATCGTTTATTATTGTCACGGTGTCTTCGGAGTGCATTACTTTTGTTTTGTTTAAATTCATTTTTAGTCCTATTTTAGAAGATTTGGTATGTAGTTCTAAAAGCATGGTTTGCATTTCTTGTAGGTCAGTAGTTATCAGAATTATGTCATCTGCAAATCGTAGATTACTGAGGTAACGGCCATTGATGTTTATTACCTTATATTTCCAATTTAGGTTTTTAAAAACGTCCTCCAAAACTAAGGTGAACAGTTTGGGTGATAAAAAAATTTTTATTGTTACATAAAATGTATTTCCATCAAGTAACGGTCGAATCCATCAATCAGATCATATTTATGTAACCGAATATGTAACACCATTGAGGATGCTGTACCTATTGAACAAGCTGGATTTAGAAGAGGACGAAGTTGCTGTGACCAAGTGCTGTCCTTAACTACATTTATTGAAGCTGGCTTTGAAAGACGCGAAAAATCTGCCATAACATTTGATGAAAAGCATACCTTGCCTCAAAACTTGTCAGCTGATAAACAATCTACTGACTAACAGACTGTTTCAGGTATATATGAATGATGCACAGAGTAACGTTAGAAAACTTAACAACGGCTTACCTCAAGGCTCAGTGCTAGCTACTTTATTATTTAACCTTTATACAGCAGATATACCTGAAACAAAATCGAGAAAATTTGCTTATGCTGACGACCTGGTCATTGGCTTCCAAGATAATAGTAAAGAAGCAGGAGAACGAGCTCTAAACGAGGACTTAACTACACTAAGTAACTATTTTAAGAACTGGCGCTTACGTCCTAACACAAGCAAAACTGAAACCTGTCTCTTTCACCTGTCGAATCAACTTGCGGGCGATACTCTCAATGTAACTCTAAATGACACAGCTATCAAACATAACAACAACCCGAAATATCTAGGTGTCACACTTGATAGAACACTCACCTTTAAAAGTCATCTTACAAACGCAGCCGGTAAACTAAGAACACGAAATAACTTAATATCAAAACTTGCTGGAACAACTTGGGGTGCTTCTGCAGATACTCTTCGGACCTCTGCTCTAGCTTTGGTTTTTTCAGTGACAGAATATTGTGCACCAGTATGGCTAAATAGTGCACATACAAGCAAAATCGATGTCCAACTTAACCAAACCATGAGAATAACCACAGGAACAATAAAATCAACGCCAGTGAGATGGCTGCCTACTCTGAGCAATATTGCTCCACCAGATCTACGCCGTACAGCAGCATTAGTGAGAAAGTACCAGAAAATTGTAGCCAACGTACAATTACCAATACATCAAGATATCCCAGACATCTCAAAAGAGCACTAACGATTGAGATCTAGAAATCCTCCAATACGATCTGCCCGAAAAATTGGTAATTCCTATGATATACATAGGCAATGGGCAACAAGATGGATGCCAACAGTAGAATTGGACTATATTAAGATATTCACCCCAACTCAGGGTTTCATCGGATCAAATCTGCCCCGGTCCATTTGGGCAAGGCTTAATCGTATACGTACCGGACATGGTAAATGTGCTGATTCGCTGTTCAGGTGGGGTCGTGCAGAAAGTCCACAGTGCGATTACGGAGAATCTAGACAGACCATAAGCCATTGTGTTTCAGACTGCTTGAATCGTGCCTACCGTGGAAACCTCCAGGACTTTGCGGAATGTTCCCCAGAAGCAATTGAATGGCTATGTAAATTGGACATTAATATTTAGTGTCATTCATTCTATTCATTCTATTTTTACTATTTTTAGTGTTTGAATAATATATATAATATATATGTGTATATTATTGTAATTGTATTTGTATATTTATCGTACTGTGAAAGTCCATACGCTAAATAAATAAGATCATATTTATTTTAAAGGTCTTCGATCTCTTTGCATTTCTCTTCAAAGTATTTTTCTTTTGTATGCTTTATATTAAAGAAAAATTGTCTCAGTTGTTCCATCATATTGAGTATGTCGTCATTCATCCATTCTTCTTTGCGGAAGTCTTTAGTATTTCTTCACAGGGTTCCAGTAGACAATGTTTTTAAAGGTGAGTCATGGCAATGAGTGGATTGTGATCTGAGGCCACTTCTGATCCAGGATATGCTTTTACGGCTTTAACAGCATTACGGTATCTTTCATTGATCATTATGTAGTCTATCTGGTTTCTGACTACTTTCTCCGATGTATCTGCGGGTGATCGCCATGTATACAGTCGTCTGTTTGGTAACTTGAAAAATGTGTTTGTAATAATAAAATTCTGCTCTTGACATAATTGTAACAGACGGTCTCCTCTCTTATTTTGATTTCCCAGACCATAGTTTTCTATACACTTTCCGCTTTGTCCCTTTCCAATCTTTGCATTAAGATCACTTAGGATTATTGTGATTTCTCTTGTTTTCGTTATTCTAAGTTCCCCTTTGATATTATAAAAACAACCTGAATGGGGCATACTAGCTTTACTGATACCCAGTACATCGATATTTAACCTGTTCATTTCTTGAATAATATTGTGCATTTTACCAGACTGAAACATGCTCTGATTGCTGTTTGCTCACATCTGCCAACCAGGAAGAACGCATTTTTTATATATCCATATTGGCATATTCTTTCATTGTATAATTATAGGTACAATTGAGGGTATTTTTACACTTCCCCAACGAATTTTATATTAAACACCTAGAAACAGAAATTCAATGTTTTCCGAATTTTATATTACAAACATATATTTCTACAAAGCTAGTAGTACTACAAACAACGAACATAATATTCGTCGATCTCTAAAAAATTTATTTAAGAGCAAAAAACCAATAAAAAACGAAGAAATCAAATACAATAATCTTATCCCCATGACAAAAACGTGCGTCTCACTCGAACTTTCTCGTGTGCTACCAATCGCATGTGACGAGAGTCGCAAAAGACGAGGAGATTTGCAATTCTAGACGACCAATAATCGCCCCGTCTGCGAAGCTCAATGCAACAGCGAAGGAACTTTGGCGGTGGGGAGAGACCTACGCGATTGAAATCGTGTCGACCACTTCAAGCGTCGACTCATGTGCGGACGGCCTAACAGACCCTAACAAAACCCGCTCTGCTCGTTGCATAAAACCAGTTAGATAATATAGAGATTAATCATATTTTAATTATTGTATTTTTTTGTGTTAGTGTTTTCAGTTCGTTCAGTTTGTTCACCAGTGAGGTTACGTCTGTCACTTGTCACTGGAATGGATACATTTATGCAAATCATGTAGAAATACAAAATAATAAATATTAAACTGAGATTAGTTGTTTGTATAAAACATTACAAATAACGTGTGTGTGTGTGTGTGTGTGTGTGTGTGTGTGTGTGTGTGTGTGTGTGTGTGTGTGTGTGTGTGTGTGTGTGTGTGTGTGTGTGTGTGTGTGTGTGTGTGTGTGTGTGTGTGTGTGTGTGTGTGTGTGTGTGTGTGTGTGTTTGTGCACACTTAGGTATCTAACCAAACATGTAATTTAAGGATCTTACTAAACCAAAGTAATTAACAAAAAGTTACTCGTGTCATATCAGCTTACAAATAAAATTCGCCTAATGGTTTTTGAGATTATCTTCAGTTTTTGTACGTTTTCTACCTACATCCCCATTTATCTGTTTATCCTTTATATAGTATCCATTACTACACAAACACTTTTCTCTTAACGTTAAAGCCATACCTCAGATACCATTTACAAATCTGGTTTCGTAAAGTTTTGCCATCAAAAATGATAAATGTAATTTACCAGAACCTCATTTTCCGAGTTCGGAAAAGTTTGTGTGTGTATTACAACTCGGTGTAGGTGGAAAATTGCCTGTTTTAAATATTCATGATGTTCAAATGTTCCAAGATTCTTTAAAGTTAAGTTTACATGAAAAACAGCTACAATGAGCTGGCGTTTCTAATGAGATTCAAGGCAAATAAAAGAAAGAGAAACAGTTACTGTCTTGGTTTTATTTTAATTTTCTTCTGTTGGATAATTTTAAAGTAGTTTTTGTTTTTATGTCTTTATAATGTATTATGTTACTTTATAGATTTTTTGTATCTGCACACATTTAGTTTATCTAAATTTTCTTTGTTTCTTTGATTTTTATATAGACGGTCCTTTAGATTTCTTTTTTCCGCTTTGTCATGCATCATATCATAGTTTTTATGCCTAGCCATGTTTCCTCTTGTCGTGTAGGAAACCTTGATCATTGCTGTTTGTAATTAGTTGTACCCTCAACGTGATAACTAGGAGATTTACTAAGGAAACATAACAAAACAATTATTTTTACCAGACAGTGTGTAAAACCAACGGATCCGGATTTTAAGGAGATTTTGAGTAAAAAACTAATGAAAAGTGATGCTGAGGACAGTGAAAGTAAAGATGTTTCAGATGAGGACTGGATTCTCAGAAATCATGAAAATCACTCTAAGTAATCTGCTAATAAAAAAGACGAGCAGAGTTTATCTGTTGATGATACACACATTTGAGCGAAGACGAAGCGAATGATGTTGAACCAACTGAAGATTTTTCAGATTCAGTTATTAAGTCAAGATATTATCGTGAAAAAAATCATTACAAATGGGATAAAAAAAGCTCCAGCTGCTAATGTTATAACAATACCTTATAATATTGTTCTTAATTTACCGGAAAGATGTAATAAGGCGAGGACTTCTTCACTTTTTTCAAAAATTATGAAATATACCAACCAACAGCTAGATTTATACAGAAATTACTGAGAAGATCCGAACAGACTTGAACTAGCTGATGTCGATAGAATATAATTTTAGGTAATTAATAGTTAAATGGGAATAAGTTACATTTAATTTCCACTTGGGAAATCGTTCTTAAAATACAAACATCAGTAAATTTACTAATGTTTTTTATTTTGACAACGGTTTCTGAAGTGGAAATTGAAACATCAATAAACTTACTTTAACCTTTAATTCTGGCTTATTCCCATTTAAATATTAATTACTTTAAAATGCCACAAGAAAATAGCTTCGGAAAAATAATATATTTTAAGGTATTTTAGGTCTTTTACTTATAGGTAGTAGGTATTAGCAAATAAAGAATTAAAAAGAGATATGATGATTTTCAAATAAAATGCGATGATACAGAAAGGAAAGATTTAAGTCGCTATTTAATATTAAAGGACACCTTTAACCCTCCTCATGGAAAAAAATAGGAATCTGTCAACGAGAGTTAAAGAAGATGTACTTTGGTTGTAAAAAGATGTTCTTTTGCTGGTACTATACGGAATTAAAGCCTGAACACTGACACAAGCCACTGAAAAGAAAATAAAAGCCTTCGAGATGTAAATCTACAGAAGGATATTGAAGATATCTTATGTAGAGCATATTACTAACGTTGAAGTGTCACAGCGCATGAAAAAAAAAATAAAGACTTAACTTGTATGTATAGCGTTAACAGCCCTTTTAGGCCCATTGCTGGATGGATAATTTTCATCGTGATCTGTTCTTAGCTATCAGCTTCCAATTCCTAAATCTCATCTCTCTGACATCTTCTATCACTACATCTATCCATTTCTTTCTTGGTCTTCCTCTCTTTTTTTGCCGTCAGGTACTCTTCAATCAATATTCTTTACTAGTCGATTACTTTGCATTTTTTCTAGATGACCGAGCCATTCTAGTCTACGTTTTTTCACTAATTTTTTTATTGTAGGGTAAGCATACAAATAGTACACTTCTGCATTATTTCGTCTTCTCCATTCTCCCTCTACTACTTTTCCACCAAACATTCTACGAAGTATCTTTCTTTCCCATGCTTCCAATGTGTTCTGTATGATTTTGTTTATAGTCAACGTCTCGGCAACGTATAGCCTTTTGGGTCTAATTATAGTTTTGTATACTCTAATTTTTGTATTACGAGATATATCTTTGGCCTTAATTATTTTGCTCATGGCTCCCTCACACCTGTTGCTCTTGGTCAGTCCCAGGTTGATTTTAGTTTCTTCCTTACATATCTAATCAATAAGAGTACCTAAGTACATATATCCATCCACCTTCTCGAATTCTACAACTGATCCATCCACCACCAAGGATCCCCTGGTGTTTACTCCTTTTTTTCTCGAGATCTCAATGTACTTCTCTTTAATAATATTAACTTCAGTCCCATTTTAGAGCTTTCCCGAATCGTTCTTTTTGCTATATTTGATAGTTCTTTACCATTTATTGCAACGATAACCACATCATCAGCGTATGCTAAGCATTGGTACTCCTGGTATAAAATAGTTCCGGACATATTTATCCCACTAACCCCTAAAATTTTTTTTAGAACTATATTGAATAGCAATATAGACAACAGGTCTTCTGGCCGAACACCTTTTTTCACTTCCATTTTTTCTGATACTGTACCGTTGCATTTCACAGCACAAATGGTTTGTCTAATTGTCATTTTTATCAATCTTATTATTTTTTATGATACTTGGAATTCTTTTAACGTTTCTATTAATTTGTTTCTGTCTATTGTATCGTAGGCGGCTTTGTAATCAACTAAAAGTATTTGTGCTGAAATTCATAGCAACTGATCAGGATTTGTTTTAGCATAAAAATTTGATCGGTTGTTGATCTTCCTTTCCGAAATCCTCCCTAGTATTCTCCTAGATTCTTCTTTATATATGTTTCCAATCGTTTTTTAATTAGTATGACAAGTACTTTATATATTACTTCTAAAAGGATATTCCTATATAGTTTGCGCATTCAGTTCTATTTCCCTTTTTGTGTATAGGAATTATAATCGACTTATTCCATTCTTGAGGCATTTCTCCTGCATCACCACGTTGGTTTATTAAGGCTTCTCTTCCATATTTTATGTTCTCTGCCACAATGCCTCTCTCCCGTTGACTTTTTCGATTTTTCATATCTTTTATTATTTCTTCAATTTCTTCTCTTGTGGGCTTTGGTATTTGTGACCTTTAGACAATACCACCTCGTGTATGCCATAGAGATAAGAAGTTATAAGCTTAAGAGGAGAAGTTATTCCTTTGATTCCATAGTAATTTAATTTGTGGAACATGAGAGAAATATGTCATGTGAAACGCATTCAAAAGCCTTCGACAAGTAGCAAAGAGAAATTGCTATGTGATTGCCGCCTTCAAGCCCTTCAATCACCTTGCTCACAACATCAAACATCGCATTCGTAGTAGAACAAGAACTTCTGAATCCATATTGTGAGTTGCTAGAGTAATTATTTGACTTCAAATAGAAATGAAATTGTTGTTTGATAACCTTTTCAATCACTTTCCCAAAAGTAGAAACAATGCTTATCACACACCTTTTGAGTATTTTAGTACTTCCGGAAATATTCCGGAGCTTTCGTGATGTGGTGCTATAGGCGCATTCTCAGAATATCATGGATGGACCGCGTCACTAACACGCAAGTACTCCAAACTTTAAACAAAAGATGCGAAATTCTAAATGAGATAAAAACTAGAAAGATGGAATACTTGGGGCACATTGTGAGAGGTGAAAAGTACGAACTTTTAAGAAACATCATGCAGGGCAAAATTAAGGGCAAAAGAGGTGTGTGAAGAAGAAAAATATCGTGGCTTCGTAATCTACGTGAATGGTTCGGGTGTAGTTCGATTGAACTTGTCAGGCGCGCTGCTAACAAAGTCGCAGTGGCCATGATGATTTCCAATCTCCGCTAGGAGTGGCACGAGAAGAAGAAGAAGGAAATATTCCAGTTTATTTCATTTATTCCAGTCGATAAAATTAAATTAATAAGATGAGTGAAAGGTGTTAAAACTATTTGGTAAGTTTTTTTTTAATTTTGCTATAAATTTCGTGGACGTTCCTATAATTAGAATTACTAAGAGACTTTATTATTTGACAGACCTTTTCTTCCACAATGGGACGAAACAAGTCTGGCTCGAAAAAGAATAATTTCTATAACTTAAGAGGAGATCGACAATAGTGGGAAGAGATGTAATTAAATTCTTAGCAATTGTAGTAAAATATTGAATTATTTTGTTTGAACGTAGATCAGGTTGTACCGAACTGGATTTTGTATTTTTTTCTTTCGAAATTTACTATTTTTCAGCAGTTTCTAGGTTTATTATTGAAAATAGTAATAAAATCAGAGTAAACTGACTTTTAAGCATTTTGTACTTGCCGATTATATTCAAATTTTTATTGTTCTTACACTTTGAACACATGGGGATTTCTTCAGTTTGTCGTACTTTTTTTTAGTAAAAAATGCTTTTATATTAAGTTGTTATAAGTTTCGTTTTAAATGCCAACGTGGTAAAGGGTAGATGTGGAGAAACTGTAAGACCCTTTGGACTTGGGGAACGACACGAACGCGGAGATCGCCTGATCACTTTCGCTGTGGAAGAACAACTGATAATCACCAACACTTTCTTTAAACTACCAGCTAGGCGATTATATACGTGGAGATCACCTTAAGACACCTCAGATCACATCATCAGAAATCAAATTGAACCATACATTATGGTGAATAAAAGATTCAGAAACTCAATAATATCAGCCTCTCCTGATGCTGATATCGGGTCGGACCATAATCCACTGGTAGTTAACATTAGACTAAAGCTGAAGAAGATAGAGAGTGCAAAAGCAAGAAAATACGATTTAGGACCATTAAAAAAATGAAGATACCAGGCATCAGATACAAACCTATATAGAAACAGAATTAAAAAATACAGACAAAGCTAATGAACCAGATAACGAAATGGCAAAACTACAACAAATTAACCAGACAATCCTAGATAAACATATTCGCTTAACAACGGTTAAAAATTAAGAGTGGATTACTGATAAAATCCTAAATATGATAAAGAATAGAAGAGCTAAAAACAAAGACATGTGGGAGTATAAACGAATTGACAATGAAATAAAAAAACTATTAGAGAAACCAAAAACAAATGGTTTGAAGATCAATGCAGAGAAATAGAATCATTGGAAAGTAGACACGAAAGTAGCATGTTTCTTAAAATGTAACCAATGAAAACGAATGATTCAGCGTACACCAAAATGACAGTGACGTCATTCATTCTAATCATTCGTTTTCATTGGTTACATTTTAAGAAAAATACTAGACGCGTGCTACTTGCTACGTGCTACTTGCCACGCCACTTTGGTGGGCGCTCGCCCTAAGAGATCAGGACATATGATTGAAGGAGTAAAACGGCTTACGACAATGTTCAATAAACTCTATGACTCCGGAAAAATCCCAGAGAGCTGGTTAAAATCTACATTTACTGCTATACCTAAAAAACCTAATGCAAAAAAATATGAAGAGCATCGTATTATCAGTCTAATAAGCCACATTCTTAAGACCTTCTTAAGGATGATACACAGAAGAATTTATCAGAAATGCGAGTCACAGATTTCACGAACGCAGTTTGGATTCAGGGATGCGTTAGTTACAAGACAAGCCTTCTTCGCGGTTCAGGTATTATTCCAAAGGTGCAGATACGTCAACTGCGATATTTATGTATGCTTTATCGACTACCAGAGAGCTTTCGACAAAATCAAGCACGGTAAACTCATGGATATACTAAAGGCAACTGGTCTGGATAACAAAGACCTTCGAGTAATTAAGAACATATACTACAACCAATCAGCAACCATTCGGGTGAAAAACCAACTAACAGAGGAAGTTGCAATAAAGAGAGGAGTACGACAGGGCTGCATACTCTCTCCCCTATTATTTAACGTCTATTCGGAATATGTCATGAGCCAGGCCTCAGAGCATATCCAAGAGGGTATTCCCATAAATGGTGAGCGCCTGAATAACATCAGATATGCAAACGACACCATCTTCTTTGCAGACAGTCTAGAAGGTTTACACGTCAGGAGGACGGGCTTCATTTTAACATCAAAAAAACCAAGTACATGATCATCAGTAAGAAGCATATTCCACCCAGACAATTACTGGTAGGTAGATCAGCAACAAGTACTCCAAATGCCCCGTTAGTACTATTTAGGAACCACCATAAACGACCAATGGGACCACTCAGTTGAGATAAAACATAGAATTGAAAAAGCCAGGTCAGCGTTTGTCGGAATGAGCAAGATATTTAAAAGCCACGACCTACCCTTAAAAACAAAAATCCGTATATATACGTGTTTACAGTGCTGCTCCATGGGGTTAAATCATGGACACTAACCGAGGCGTCCATGGGAAAGCTCAAGGCGTTTGAGATGTGGTGTTATAGACGGACACTGAGGATCTCCTGGGTGGACCGAGTAACAAACATTGAGGTTCTACGTCGGGTGGATAAGACATGTGAAATTATATCCACAGTAAAACAGCGCAAGCTAGAATATCTTGGACATATAAAGCGAAACGACTATAGATATAACCTGCTGCAACTTATACTACAGGGAAAGGTCTACGGAAAGAGGGGACCAGGAAGAAGAAAAATATCTTGGCTCCAGACTTTACGAAAATAGTTTTCCTTGACCACTTCAGGACTATTTCGAGCTGCGATCAATAAAGTTAGAATTGCCATGCTAGTTGCCAACATCCGTAACGGATAGGCACCACAAGAAGAAGAATAAGTTTCGGTAAGAAACACTGTCAAAAACCAAAGTAGGAATACCAGCGATAAAAATCATTAAAATGCCATTAATACATACCTGATCGATATGATAAAATTAAATTTAAAATATTAAAACATAATGACGGTATTAGATTTTTATTTTGATGCAGGGCAGCGACAATCCGCTCATACGTATTTCAACCTCTTTATATATCATCAGAGAGGCATATGATACTGCTCTGCATCGAAATAAAAATCTAATACCGTCATTTACTACGAATGCATACGAATTTAGAAACTGCATTTACTACGAATTTTGACCATGATGAACGGCGTGTGGAATGCATATTTTAGATCCGCTTGTCTTTCCCTTCCAATTCATCAATCTGTCTGTATCTGTCTTGTATAAAGCACAGTAGTAAAAATTTGAATTCAGTTTTACCAGGTAGGAAATATTATGATTTCTTTTGTTGTTATTAGATTTCGTTGTAACGTCTGTAACTAAATATTTCGATAATTATTGTTCTACAACGGGATATATTTTGTTTCGGTTCAGAGAAGTAGCATATGCCGCTCTGATGAGATCTAAAGTGGTTGAAATACATATAGGTTTACGTATAGGTAGGAAATCTTATGATTTTCTTGTTGTTAAAATATTAACTCCAATTAATAAAGTATAATCTTTTAATTATACTCTGTATATAGACCTTTATAAAGAAATGTTTTCCTTTCATTTCATTTTTTTGCTTTTAACTATATACCATAAACTTATGTATAACCTTTTCACGGTTCTCTTATTAATCCACCCCTACAACATAAACGCAGATATAAAAAAATCTTTGTTGATTGTCCCACCGCTCGAAGTAAGAGAGAGTTGTTTTCAGTCGAGATCTGAGCGGGTCCCATCAAAGCAGAGGATAATCCGGGAAAGAAGCTGGAGGCGCGGCGCCGCGTCTCCTGGCGCCTACATCCAGACGCCGATGCCTGCGACAAACATCGCATCGCGGTCTAGTGGGGCGCGCTTTCGTTTTCCCTTGACCGGGACGAAAACGGGGACACGGGAACAGGTTTACCAGGAATTGGGGATAGTGGAGGCGATCAAGGTCTGGCCCAACCGACAGGATGTAGGGAAATGTATCGGGTGCGGGACATTTACATAGGTAATTGAGAAAGGAAAAGGCTGGTCTGGTCGTTTTCTTGAGGATGACGCTACGTTTTATGTTTGCACAAGGACAAACCGAATAGAATTTACAAACAGGTAACCATGTCTTTCATTTAGAAGGATCTAGTATGTAAGAACACTAAAATTTACATATACCTATCTGCAGTTTCATCGTCTCGCTAGACGATGAAATTTTTAAATACTATTTAATATGGGATTAAACTACAATTAATTGTAATGAAAATTATATTTTACATTATTTTCACGTTTCGATTTTCACTTGCAATTTAAGGTGTCTTAAGTACCTAGCCTAGATCTTTGAGGCAAATTCCTTACCTTAGTTTGTGAACATTAAGTGAAAGAAAATTGTTTAAAAAATATTAAAGGCTCTCTTTATTCCACAATATCTAATTCTTTCAAGATTTTAATAGACTAATATACAGCATAGAAAAGTTACACATAAATAAATTTAAATAACCAACTTCTTAGAATACAATGATATAATCTTCTTCTTGGAGTGTCGTCTCCCTACGGAGGTTGGCAATCATAATGGCTATTTTTATTTTAGAACTTGCTGCTCTACACAAAAACTGCACTAACAGAACAAATCGATCGATCTGCATTAATATAAATCACGTTGACCAGGGGTGCTCAAACGGTCGATCGCGATCGACTGGTCGATCGCGAGTACTTTTTGGGTAGATCTCGAGAAGAAAAAAAAATTAATAAGCAGGTAGGTAACTAAACTACTGTCAGCAGAGTTAAACGTTTTTATTAATACTGAACTATACAAATACATAGAATGCTTGACTAAGCATCATTGCAATTCAAAGAAGTGGGGACAACAAAATACTGTCCACACAGCATATTTTATATTTACATATATTAACTAATTATTTTATTAATTCAATATTTATTATAATTATTAATCAAATTTGGGATGATATTCTATAACTACAAAAATGTATTACGTAATAAAATAACACTGCTTGCGGCAAAAGGTGGCTTTATCAAAGGAACGCGCGGCACTTGTCAAAGAAAAGCCGTGTTGTTTCTAGACGAGAGACAGTACAGTCTAGTTTCGGGCGGCGCGTTTGACGGGAACATTCGATACTTTCGTTTAGGACGATAATTGTAACTTGATAGCGATCCTACATCGATACAAAGTTTATTATTAAATAGTGGAAAATGAGTGCAGTGAAGAAATCTAAAACGTATCATTTTAATAAGGATTGGGAGGAAGAATTTTTCTTTTCTATGGTGAAGGATAAGTGCAATTGTGTTATTTGTCGTGCGTCAGTTGCAATACCTAAGCGTGGTAACTTGGAGAGGCATCGTAAAACGGTTCATAAAAACTATGAAAAGGATTTTCCGCCACAGAGTGAATTAAGAAAACGAAAAGTAAGTGATTTGATATCTTGTTTGAAAAAAGAACAATCCATGTTCACAAGACCAGCCAAACAATCAAAAGCTGCTACGATCGCGTTATATAAAATATCTCATATTATGGCGAAACACAAGAAACAATTTGAAGTTGGAGCGGTGGTGAAGGAAGCATTTATTGAAGCGGGTGAGACTTTATTTGGAGATTTTAAAAATAAAACAGAAATCATGTCTGCTATTAGAGAACTTCAGTTACAAGGCTGTCACAAGGCGTATTGAAGTCATGAGTCAAGACATCGCAGATAAACTAAAACATGATATCATGGAATGTACATACTTTTCCTTACAGTTCGACGAATCCATCTATACGATAGACACTGCCCAGCTGTGTATTTTTATTCGGATGGTATTCAATGATATGTTGGCTAAGGAAGAATTTTTGACAATCATTCCTCTAAAGGGGAAAACCCGTGGCGAAGATATATATGACGTTTTCTTAAATTTTGTAAAAAACTACGAGCTACCAATATATAAATTAATCTGCATTACAACCGATGGAGCACCAGCAATGACTGGAAACAAAAACGGTTTTGTGGCATTGTGTCGAGCTAATGAAGAATTCCCTTCATTTTTTTCATTCCATTGCAATATACATCAACAAGTTTTTTATTCAAAAGTTTTAAAAACGGAGGAAATTATGGGCATTGCAAGAAAAATTGTGAATTCCATCCGTGAACGTAGCTTGCAATGGCGGCTCTTTCAGTTGCAGTTGGAAGATAGGGAGTCAGCTGAACATACTGATTTAGTTATTCACACGGACGTCAGGTGGTTGAGTCGCGGAAAATTCCTAGAAATGTTTCAAGAATTATTGCCCGAAATAACAGCTTTTCTAGACGAAAGAGGTGATGACACTCAGATTTTGAAAAACGAATAATGGCTAAGTGATTTGGCATTTTTGACTGACATCCCAATGCACTTAAACACCGTTAACTTGGAGCTTCAAGGTAAAGGAAAAACTATTATTGAGATGATTAGTGCAGTAAACGCATTTAAAAGTAAATTGCAACCTATGATAGATCAACTGAAAAGAAAGGATCTGAAGCATTTTCCGTCTTTGAAAGCAAGGATTCCTCAGTTGAATTATGATACGTATGAGGCTGAATTATCAAATATTTTGGGACAATTCGAAATGCGTTTTTATGATTGCAGTAAATTGGAAAATATAGCATCATTTATGAGTTATCCTTTTTCATGTAAAAACATTGAGGAATTAGCTACTGAAATAGCAAGCCAGTTTAATATGAACTCATGTTCTGTTAAAAATGAGTTGGTGCAGATTATATCAGATATACATATCAAAGCTACAGTATCTGATACAAATTTCTGGCGTTTTATATCTGAAGATAAATATCCGAATGTAAGGCAAATCGCCCTTCAACTGACGGTATTTTTTGGGTCAACTTACTTGTGCGAGTCTGCATTTTCTGAAATGAAGATAATTAAGTCAAAATATCGCAATCGACTAACTGACGATCATATGACATCATGCTTGCGATTAGCACTCAGTGGTTACGTACCATCTTATGAAAAGTATGCTGAGGACATGCAGTGCCACGCTTCAATATTCAAAGCCACTTCTTAGTTAAGTTTAACACCATATGTAACTCTTTTGTTTTGTAACAACAAATAAACTCGCAATTTTTAATAACTATGAGTTTTTTCATTGGTATTGTAGAGAAGAACCTAACTTAACCTAACCCAAACCTTGACTAAAATAATGTACCTATATTGTGCAGAAAGCTAATATCTATATATGCTACGGTACGCCCTACCTAGGTAGGTAGGGTGTATCGTGTATGTACGACAACCCTGCATCACACACACACTTGCAGTCTCTCAGAGTCGATCGTAAGTAGTCTAAAAATATTGAGGTAGATCGCCAGCAGTTTAAGTTTGAGCACCCCTGATGTAGACTCTTTAACCATGAGTTCTGCCGTCGGCAAACAGATCTTCTTCCTTGAATCTTTCCCTATATTATGATTCTCAAAATTTCATATTTTGGTCCCCTCATCACGTGGCCAAGGTATTTCAGTTTTCTGGTTTGTATAGTGGTGATTAGTTCTGTTTCTTTACCAACCTTCTACAATACTTCTTTATTTGTAAGTCTATCAGAGTATGATATTTTCAATACTCTGCGGTATAACCAAAGTTCGAAGGTCTCGATTCTTTTTAACTTACATTTCTTTAATCTCCAAGTCTCAGCTCCATATAATAATATTAAAAATATGTAACAGCAAATGGTACGTAGTCTGATCTCCAAATTTAGATTTTTGTACGTTAGGAGTGGCTTCATTAGTATAAATGCTGCTCTGGCAATCTCTATTCGCCTGTTTATTTTTACAGTATGATCATTGATTTCATTGATCAAAGTTTCCAAGTACTGGTATTTTTCTACTTGTTCTATCACGTTACCATTGAATGTCAATAGGTGATATATATTTTGTGATCTTTTTGTAATTAGCACTTCGTTTTTTTAGCGTTTATAGTTATTTCCATCTCAGCACTATTCATACTCAAGCTTTCGATAAGATGTTGTAGATCCTCTATACTCGTTGCTATGATCACAGTGTCGTCTGCATATCTTAAGTTCCTTATTAATTTTCCGTTAACGGTGACTCCTGCTTCAATATTATTCAGCGTGTTTTGGAAAATTTCTTCAGAGTATAAGTTAAACAAAAGTGGCGATAAAACACATCCCTGTCTAACTCCCCTACAGATCTTCATTTCTTCTGAGTGTTGCCCATCAATTTGAACTATGGCACTTTAGTTCCAATATAATTTTTGCACTATATTTATGATTTTACTGTCAATGCGCTTGTTCGTAAGTATTTTAGTTTAAGTTTAAGTTTATTTTATTAAGTTTTTCATGTCTTACTTTATCGAAAGCTTTTTCGTAGTCAACGAAGTCAACGATGATATAATAGTAACATAAAATTTAATAACTAGTATTTACTTGAATATCGTGGAATAAAGACGTATTCCGACGAGTGCGATAGCAAAAAGTGAGCACCGATAAGAACAAGTAAAAATCTAGGTAGTTATTAAAATAAACACCAAAGTGGAAGTGTCGTACCAAATTATTTTTTCTACCATGAACAATTCACACACACGGAACACAAACAAACCAGGACTATTAAAGTATCAGCAGTAATTGCTGGTAAGCAGCAGCTCCACTATTAACAAACATCCAGGAACATGTACTCAACTCCCCAAGAATATTCGCCTCTAGAATACACATCCGAACATGCACCAAACTACATATAATGGCAACTGACAAATACAACAATTCCCACCAATAATCCAACCAATTTACTTTAACCCAAACAACCTATCTACGGATATTGAGTGTAGCGAAGATAAAGATCAAGAAGCTCAAAATAAAATCTCAAGAGAAGTAGTCAAAAAACGTTAATTTACAAAACAAAATAATGATTCCATTTCTCCAAGCTCACCACCAACAAAAATACAAAATCTATAGAGTATATTATCAAATGCAGAGAGCCCTGTGAACAATATGTGATGCAAACAAAACATTGTAAAAGATCTAGAAACACTCCGGCTAAATGTACACTATGCAAACAAAATCATCCTGTTAACTATAAGAGCTGTGTAGTCTAAATGGAACTAGTAAAAAACAGATATTATGTAAAAAAGAGAAAACCAACAGCCTCAAAGAATAACATTCAACAATCCACATGTTCTCGCAAATCATAGGTCAAAATAGTATGATATTAAATTTACTAACAAAAGTCATTAATCAAAGAAATTCTTAAACATACTAAGAGGTGCCACATGGAACGCTAACGGTATAAATAATAAATAACGGCTAAACCATAAGCAGGATTGAATTACTCTCTTAAACCTGAATAAAATCGATGTCCTGCTTATTTCAGAAACCCACTTTACCTATCTCAATATTTCTATCTATACCACATATAGCACACCACACCCTGATGGTACAGCTCACGGTGGCTCAGCGGTAATCATATGCAGCTGCATATCACATCTTGAATTGCCGAAATATGTTTTAGAAAAAATACAAGCAGCAATCATTCAAGTGAATAAAATGCCATGAACACATCTGAAATCCACAGCCCACCTGCTCATGCAATCTCCACAGATGATTACTTGTTCTTCTTCCAATTACTTAGCAGTAAATTCGTAGCCAGGGGAGACTGGAATGCGAAACACTCACACTGACGCTCAAGACTCACAACTAGAAAAGGTCGTAATCTTTTAAAAGCAATGACCAATAACAACTATGGTCGTCACACCAGCGAAATCCCTACGTAGTAGGTACATTTCGAGAACAACTAGGTACCCCAAAAAACTTCCAGATCTACTATACTACTACATAAGCAAAGGAGTATTCAGAAACAATTGACAACTATCTAATAGAATCCAGCTATGATCTTTCATCGGATCATACACCGGTGATTATGAACCTAAATATTACAATTATAAACAACCCACCCCCTCCTCGACACATGTCACATGGGCAACCCCATCTCGGCAGATTTTCAATCCTACCTAGAAGAAAACAGTTATCTTAATCTGCGAAACAAATCTCCATATAACAAGGACATAGCAATTTAATACTTCACCACACTTGAGCAAAAAGCGTCATGGCATGGTAATCTGCACCACGAACTGAACGCAAACCAACACATACCATACATGTTCCCCTGTTCATTCGCCAACTTACCCATTGCTAAAAAACGTCATGCGAGGAGAACCTGACAAAGATCTAAAAACAATATAGATCAACATATATTTAATAATTTAATATATTAAAACACACAATGTGTGTTGTAAATTGTCCTTAATTGTTTAAATTCTAATATTTTATTTACTCGACTTTGCAATAATCTACTATTTTGCTAATAGAACTTTATCAAAGAAATTTGATAATTACAAGTTGAAAAATAAATGCACACCCACACAATTTGTACATCTAAACTTATTCATTGTCATAAAACTGTCACCTTCATAAAACAATTACTCAATAAATAACACACATTTCATAAATATATCTCTCGAATAAGTATAAATAACTTTTGAATAATACAATGGTATATAACATCACTTTCATGTAACAAACAATCACACACATATCTCTGCTTCATTGAATCAAATCTATCTCCTCAAGAACTTCCCGTTTACTGTCAAACAACTACAATAGCAGAATTGAGTTCTCCATTCAACAATACATAGTAGTTTCAACCATGTTCTACCATCCATCAATTAATAGAGTACCGGCATGTAAGTAATATTTATTTATTTGCTCATTTATTAACAATAAATGATTATTACAATTTAATATACTATTTTATAACAATTTGTGGGTCTTACCTTGTCTGTTTAAACTTTTAAAACTTTTTATACCTTTTTATTCAACTTACTCATTTTGAAATAAAACCACACACATGTAATATTGACATAATTATTGTAATTTACAACATCTAATTTCTTTATCTTTATTAGACAACACCCTAATATGGGTTTTTATCATTTCAGCATTTATTTAACTTTGTATCGAGACCTGAAGATGCTTTGCATATTGTAGAAAGCGAAACCGGTCGTCTGATAGTTAAATTAAATTGATTGTGAGTAAGTCTTATTTATTATTTCTTTACCTATTTGAAATGGACTCACACAAGCAACACATTCATGATTTGAATTATCAATATATGCGGTTAAATATGGTTATGAATAATCAAAACAAGAATATCAAATTATTAATTACGCAATAATTAAAAAATTTCTACGTTTTATGTGTCAAATTCATGATTAATATAAGAAAATAAAGAACTTAAAACAAGTTCATTGCAAGCTTTTTGAAAGAAACTGCTTTTCTTTGCTTTGGTCATGCTGATCAAACGTTATGATTGTCCAAAGATTCATAAATCAATTGTTTCCAAGTTATAGAGCTTCAACCAACATCATCAACAAATTTTTTTAATACTCAGAATGTAACGAGTAGATTCAGTTTAATAAAAAACACGTTTAAGAAAAACATATGTTCAACAGTAGACTTAACGAGCTTCAAGTTCTGTAGTTTTACTAATGATACATTTCTAAAAAATATTTACAAATAAATATTTTCTTACCGTAACTACTTCATCAAACATTGTTTTATTTTTGAATATAAAATTAAACCACTAAAAATTCCTAATTACCTATTTAAAATTAAATTATTCCAAACTAAACAGCTTGTGATTCGTTCAAATCAAAACCAGTTATAAATCGATAACACCCAAAACTTGCTATTAGTCAAATAAATTTATGACAGGTTTTTTAGTCGCCTTATCAGTATAGGTAACTAGTTTTAAGATTGGTAAATACATAATTGTGGGTGTGTGTTATTAATCACACCACTAATACTCGTGCTGAATGTATTGTTTTTAAAGGTGTGTGAGTAAAGCTGAAATATTATTTGATAAAACGGTAAACCAATAAAAATCGAACGTGTCTTTAGACGCCTAACTTATTTATACTTAGAAAAATATGGGGAAAATGATCAAACAATTATTTGTCTTAATTTCTATCCTTGTGTGATCGGTACACACCGGAGGGACCGCAGACGTTCGGATACAATTAGCGTCTCTTAGCAAAGACAATGACGTCGACTTTGCTAAGTAACAAGACAATTACTCTACATACACACTACACACTACACTAGGTACCTGACTGTAAAAATTCACTGTACCATGCCAATGACCATTCGTTGTCGACGCATTAAACTCAATAAAAAAAAAAAAAAAAATGATTTGTCTATATAAGATAAGTGCTACAAAAGCTGTAACTTGGATTTTTTTCATTTTTATTATGAGATATATCATTGGGTTACAAACAAAATGCTAAAATAAGACACGTATGAATAATTTGGCTTAAAAGATTTTTTATATTTGTTTTTTTTTGAATAAACAAGCGTTAAAATGAATTAGGTATTTTTCGCATTTTCTAGTATATTTTACATGCAGGGGAGACTAGGGAGACGGGACAAGAAATTAATTTTATTTTTTATAAATTATACAATTTGCAATTTAAAGATATTATGTAGTGCAAGTGAATTGTGTGTCATTTAGCTAATCTTGCCATACTTTTCATCATCATCAATCAGCCAATCGCGTCCACTGCTGGACATAGGCCTTCCTCAGTTCTTTCCAGTGTTCTCTACACTGGGCCCCTTGAAGCCAGTTTCCCGCTACACGTTTTATATCATCGGTCCATCTAGTCGGTGGTCGTCCTCGGCTTCTTTTATAGTTTCTGGGCCTCCATTCCATAATACGTCTTGTCCACCGTCCATCTTGTGCTCTGGCTAAGTGCCCTGCCCAATTTCACTTAAGCGACGTGGTTCTTTCGATGACGTCTTGAACTCCTGATCTTTGCCTAATTTGTTGGTGTGTTATGTGGTCTCGAAGGCTTACGTTCAGCATTGCACGTTCCATGGCTCGTTGTGTAACTCTGAGTTTATTCGCAGATTTTTGCGTGAGTGTTAAAGTCTCTGCTCCATAAGTTTGTACAGGTAAAACACATTGGTTATAAACCTTTCGCTTGAGAAACATGGGAATCGAACTTTTTAGAATATGGCTTAATTTGCCAAATGCTGCCCAAGTTAGGCATATTCGCCTCTGTATTTCATGTGTTTGATTGTCTCTGCTTATTTTGATTTCGTGTCCCAGATATTTGTAAGTGTTTGTTTGTTGTATGGTATTATTGTCAATAGTTATATTTCCACTCATTACGAGATTTGTTATAAGTTTAGTTTTCTCAAAGTTTATCTTTAATCCTGCTCTTTCAGACAGACTTTTAAGCGAATGCATCATAGAAACTGTATCTTGTAAATTATCTGCGATTAATACAACATCATCTGCAAATCTTAGGTAATTTAATCTTTCTCCATCTATATTGATGCTCATATCTTGCCATTGAGTGCTCTTAAATATTGACTCTAGAGCTACCGTAAACAATTTTGGTGAAATATTGTCTCCTTGTCTAACTCCTCGACCTAAGCTGAATTTTTCTGTGTTTTCGTGTAGTCGAATACTTGATGTAGCGTTCTCGTAGATGTTTTTGATTAGCGTCATGTACCTGTAATCTATTAGGCTTTGATTTAGGGCTTCCAATATTGTTTTAAACTCTACAGAATCAAAAGACTTGTCGTAATCGACAAATGCAAGAACCAGTGGTATGTTGTACTCGATGCACTTTTAAGATCTTTATGGTATGCAAATGGTCATTTGTGCCATATCCTGCCCTGAAGCCTGCCTGTTCTTTGGGCTGATAGAAATCAAGTTTAGGTGTTAGCCTCTTTGTTAAGATTTTCATAAAGAGTTTGTACATATGTGTCAAGAGACTGATGGGTCTATAATTTTCTAATTTAGTAATATCGCCTTTTTTGTGTAACAAGACTATTACTGCATTGTTCCAGTCTTTTGGAATCGTACGCTCATGTAAGCATTTATTAAACAGTTCGCTTACTGATTTTAATAAAATTTCTCCTCCTGCTTTTATTGCCTCGATAACGAGTCCATCATCACCAGGCGATCAATGGTTCTTCATTTTCTTTAAAGCTGCTCTTACTTCTGACACAGTAATGGGTAAAAGTATTTCCGATCCCTGATTTATGAGAGTCTTAACTCGTGTCGGGAAATTATCTGGTGGTCTTTGGCTGGTATAGAGGTCTTTATAAAACTCTCTGGTTATTTTCAGAATGTTCTGTTTATCTGTTGTTGCCTTTCCGTCTTTATCTCTCAGCCTGTATACTTCTTTTTTACTTTGTGTGAGTTTTCTTTTCATTATCTTTAAACCTTTGTTCTCTTCTACTGTTTGAGTAATTACATTAGTATTATATTTTCTTACATCTTTTCTAATTTCCGCTGAAATTCTTTTATTTAGTTTTTTATATTCTTCTTTGTTTCTTTTTTCGTTCTCGCTTAGGTTTCGTCGTATTTTCATAAGAGCGTTTCTATTTTTGCTAATCTTTTCACTTTTGGTGTCATTTTTTTTGCAAAATTTGAGTTGTGCATTTCTAACCGAGTCTTTTGGAAGCATGAACTTTTTCATGATTCCAAAATATTAGAATGTTTAGATGTATTTAAATGAAATGGTCTCTCCAATCCCTAGGTAAGGGAGCGTTGAGACAGATTATAGGAAGTATTGAGACCTTGTAAGCTTTTGGTAAATGTTTATAAAATATTGAAAAGATAAAAACATAACGATAGTTTACAACGGATCTCCAGTACCTGGCAATATAGCTGTAGAGTTACTTAAAACAATAGGTCCACTCAAATGATAATGAATCAATGCTGCCAAGAAATGAAAGTACCATCTGAAGGAAAACCGTTCACCAAGTGCCCATCTTAAAAAAGGGTAATCGAGAAGATCCTAACTGCTACAGAGGATTAAGTGTCCTACCTACTTCAGAAGATTGTTTTGAATAGATAATAAATGGAATAATACAAGATGATGTTGGACATCATCTTAAAATTTTTAAATTAATTATAACTTTTTCTGAAATGCCTCATATTGGTTGTAAAAACTTAAAATCAAAATTTAATTCCAAAAACCATCTCGTTCGAGAATTGTAGTCGCAACGAATTCTATTCGTTGCGACAATAATTAATTTAAAAATTAACAATCATTTGCATTAATTATTGTAAGAATACATTTTTAAATTAAAATCTTCAAACATTTTGTTCTGCTCCTTTTACAACCTTTGAGGTCGAACATGATCGACGTGTTGGCGAGCCCTGGGTTATTTCTTATAACAAAAATAATATAAAGATATTTTTATCTATACCTGGTATAGGTACAGACAAAAATCTGTCGCGTATTTCAATGTAATATACAAGGGATCACGCCTGAAATCCGAAAAGTTAATTTACAATTTTTTGTCCTCCACATTTTCCACGACCTCACGAATCTGAGAACCGAAAAATATTCCATTACCCTTTTTTACTGCTCTGTTACGTCATAAATAAAAACGGTATTGCTGGATGTCCGAAGTTCAGCTCCCACTCAGATTTCCGAGTTCGCTATTTTGGCACTTGTTATTGATGCACCGCTCTCCCTGTGGAACAATGTAACTTCGGCGGAACACGGAATGAACCATGAAAAAGTTATTTTAAAGCTGACTGACCTTTAGCTTTCACACTCTAAGATAAATGGTGGATAAGGACATTCGGGATATATTAAGTGTGTCAGTCAAGAATGACGTAAAGGGTCGAAGAGTTTGTGAAGCTTCCTAAAGCTGCGATTAATAATAATTAAAGTGAGTAACTTTTGACTTTGGTAGTTTTTTGATGAAGGTTAATGGTGGTTAATATTAAATTATGGCGTCTTTTTATTTTAATACATTTTCTTAGTGACATCTTCAATTTTAATTTGATTAATCATTTTTATCTGAGGTGATTATAATAATATGTAGGGATGGCAAACAAATTATACGTCGATATTGTATCATAATGATACATCGAATGAAGATATCGGTATACGATATATATCAGCAAAAATATATCGATATATGTAATATATCGATGTATTATTTTGTAATTAAATGACAAAAAAATTATAAATGGACTTTTTTGAATCTTGTATATTACATTGAAATACGCAACAGCTTTTTGTCTGTAGCTATACCAGGTATAGATAAAAAAATCTTTACATTATTTTTGTTATAAGAAATAGCCCAGGGCTCGCCAACACGTCGACCATGTTCGACCTCAAAGGTTTTGAAAGGAGCAGAAAAAATGTTTAAAGATTTTAATTCGAAAATGTATTCTTACAATAATCAATGCAAATGATTGTTAATTTTTAAATTAATTATTGTCGCAACGAATAGAATTCGTTGCGACTACAATTCTTGAAAGGGATGGTTTTTGGGATACAATTTAGATTTTTTACAACCAATATGAGGCATGGGATTGTTTAGTTCGTCGCAGATGATTCTCACTGAGAATCTTCTGCGACTGAATTATCAGGAACGGACTGAGCACGTGCAGTGCAATAGATATATTCGAATTGCTGTCGGCGTACTCACCCAGGTCGGTCGTAAGGGAGATTTTTTTAACTTTACAAGAAACGACGAACTTGCCGTTAGGGTGGTGTCTTGGAATCTGCACAAATTCCCCTACGAGAAAGCCGGGAATCTGGGTGTCAAGGAGGTCATTTGTAGGACGATTTTAGAGAACGGGTTTTCCATCGTAGCTGTTCAAGACGTACAGAACGTAATAGCTCTGAGAATCATCTGCGACGAACTAACAATCCCAAACTTCAAAGAGTGAAAGAGTGGAGTAAAAATAACCATCACAATATGAGGCATTTCAGAAAAAAGTTATAATTTAAAAATTATTTTTTTAATTGTTCCATTTTACTTTCTTCTACATTTTCAAAAATAGTACGTTGTTTCATTAGGAGTTCAAATAATACATTTGTGGTGAAGCTGTACTTTGACGAGCGAGCGTAGCGATTCCGATTTTAAAATGATGCACAAAAACACATTTTTGCATGACAAAAAGACATGAGAAATGCCATTGCTATTTTATCAAACAAATATCCTACAGCAGTATTCTACTTGTATGGTGGCTTTAACTTGCCTATTGTAAATCAGTTAATCGGATAACACTCTAGGATCAATAGTTGTTGCAAACTAAAAAAATTTAACCAAACCAATCTCCTGCAGATTGTATTGCCTTAAGATATATTGCCTTAAGATCTCAGATATCTCCTTAATAACCTAGTAGAAACCAAAGATCAATTATTGATTTAATAATAGTAAGAAAAGCCAGCAAAACTATAATACAAGATGTAAGAGTATACAGACAAGCAGAATGTGCAAGTAACCACCAATTAGTGCTAGGAAAATTCATATAAACGGAAAGACGACAAAAAGACAATATCCAGAAAGATGAGGAGATGCAAAAAAACGCAAATACGAGGTATAAAGTAGAACTTCTACAACAATTTAGTACTCGAACATTATATCAAAATAGGCTACAGAATATGCTACAGATGAACGAAGAATGGACCCCAACAGGAATGTATCAACACCTAAAGGAAAAGTAAACAAAGCAGCAAACGAAGTGCTGGGTATTAAACAACATAAGAATACATATTGGGAGAAATATAGTGACGACTTAGAAGAGATGATTAAAAGAAAAAAAGTGCGTTTCATAAATAGCTAAACGACAGAACCCCAGGAACACGGGGAGAATATGTTACCCTAAGACAACAAGTTAAACAAAGAATAAAGCTCGAGAAAAACGAATACTGGGAGAGAATGTGCAGAGACATAGACAACACGATAGGGTATAACAGATCAACGGATGCATGGAAAAAATAAAAAACATTAAAAGTAATAAACGAAATAAAAATACCATACAGAGAATTACATCAAAAGAGAGTACAAAGCATTACACAAAATTATTGCAGGAGAATAGGCCGGAGTATATCTCATACGACCCTGTGACAATATCAAGAAATACAAGTTCAAGAAATAAAGGAGTATCAAAATCGATATGATAACTTCAATGTCCATCAAAAGGTGAAGGAATTAGCTGGAAAATTTCGAAAACGCAATAGCGGAAAACTAACAAATGATGAAGGCAGCTTACAGAAGATAAAAAAGTATGGGAAGAATACTAGGAAAAACTATTCTACGACCTTAGAACAATACAAGAACCCACCATTGAAGAAAATTCAGGGCTCAAAATCCTACCAGAAGAACTAACGGCTGCCATCCGACTTATGAAGGATAGAAAGGCACCGGGACTTGATGAAATTCCTGCAGAACTACTAAAGCTATTAGATGCAGAACAAATAAAAATAATAACTGAAATATTTAATGAAATATACAAGGCAGGTAAAATACCAGTAGAGTGGCTCAAATCAGAGTTCGTACCATTGCCCAAAAAAACAGAAGCAAAATATTGTGAAGGCTATAGGAAAATAAGCCTAATGAGCCATCTGCTGAAGCTATTTTTAAAAGTCATCCACAAAAGAATTTACCAAAAATGCGAGGAACAAAGTGCACCTAATCAGATTGGATTTGTGAACGCCGTTGGTACAAGGGAAGCTTTATTTAGCGTGTACAAATGATGAGAGTGCAGAAAAGGACAGGGATTGACGAAAGAGACCTAAAAATAATAGCTAACCTGTATTGGAATCAATCAGCGGTGCTCCGAGTAGATGTAGAATATAGTAGATGTCAGAACCTTAAGGGAAGTGAGACAGATGTGCATAATTTTACCACTGATATTCAATCTATTGATAAAGATATTGATAAAGATATAAATTCAAGATATTGATAAAGGCATCTCAATAAATGGAGTCAAGCTCAATAACCTTCGGTATGCAAATGATACAATAGTGTTTTCCAATACCATAGAAGAGCTGCAAAACCTAATGAACACAATAACGATAATAAGTAGAACATATGGACTGTCAAACTCTTTCAGAACTTCAGGCGGCTTTTGAGCTATGGTTATACAGATTTAGGTATCCTAAAGATACCGTAGACAGAAAAAACAGCCTATTCACAAACTTAAGCACAATGACTTTTGCTCCTACTACATCATTCCACTTGACATTGATGGGTACTAACTGATTTTTCATACCATCTTTCTATCAGTTAGCCCTAGACTCCAGCACAGATCAGAGGTAATGTAAGTCGATAAAACCGCACCAGCTACAGGGGGTCATGTAAGATGCCCCATTTTCAGTTTTTATTAATCAACAAGTTAACAGTCTATTGCATTTACTTTTATAAATACCATGAGGATTGTTTTTTAATACGGATGTCCTTCCAATGTTTTTATGTGGCCATACAATGTTTTTTAACAACTTTTTATGTAAGTAGTAAAAAACCAACGTGTTTTCCTTATATATTTAAATTTTAACTTACTTGTTTTTTAATATTGGTGTTTTTACTCTCTCTTTTAGTAAACTGATTCAATTCCGAAAAGATCTTCTTTAAAACAAAATTTGTGAGCTTTTAATAAGCATTTTTTATATACCTTAATACACACGAACACCACGTGCTTATTGGTTATCCCTAACATGGATAGTTGCTTTAATATCTTTTGTCGATCTACTCCATCAAACGCCTGTTTGAAATCGATATACAAGTTGTAAATAGGTATATTATATTCAACACATTTTTTATGTATACCTCTTAACATATGTATTTGGTCTATAGTTGGCCTCTATGGTCTGGATGAAAGAGGAGAACAAAACAACGTTGAAGAAGAATGGAATGTCATCCAAACGACAATTACAAATATAGCAAAGAAAATATTAGGTAAAACCTCAAGCAAAAGAAACGAGGAATGGTTTGACCAAGATTGCTAACAAGTAATAAATAGCAAAAATATAGCTAGACGACAGAAATGTCTACAAAGGGATTCGCGATTGAATAGAAGGGCATATGAAGAACTCAAAAAAGATGCATAGAAAATATGAAGAAGAAAAAATAGAGAAATGTTAAATAGAAAAATACAACAAATTGCAGATTATAATAACAGAAGATAGACTAGAAAATTTTACAAGAAATTCAAGCAATAGTTTGCAAGGACAAAAATGGGGCAATTATCATAGAGAAAGACGAAATAATGAAAAGGTGGAAGGAGCATTTTCAAGAGCCGTTAACCCAGAAAAAGAACAAAACGAAGACAAAGAAATAATTCACCACACAGCAGAACAACTAATTGAGCAACCAACATTGGAAGAAACGATAAACGTCATAAAACATCTAAAAAATAACAAAGCACCTGGCACAGATGGAATAATTGCAGAACTGATAAAGCATGGTGGACATGCGCTATGGAGGGATCCATAAACTAATCGACCGCATATGGACACTAGAAGTCATCCCAGAAGATTGGAAAGTAGGAATCATACCTGTGTACTACAAAGGGGGAGACAAACGACTCTGCCAAAAATATAGGGGCACAACAGTTTCAAATGGCGTCTACAAGATATTATCAGGAATTAGTTGTTCAATTTACTGAGCTATTTTTGTAAAACAACATGAAATTTTTTTTTTTTTTAAATTGTTAGAAAAAGAAAAAATTTTGTACAGAACATGTAATGCCCTGTAAATATTTTCAATTTTAAATACAAATTTTACTGACGGCCTTTTTCCTATCCACACGAAACAATCAGTTTCCAAATTCGTCTAAGTATACATAAAAGACAGTAATAGGCCAAGTTTTAAAATTAAATTCAAATTGACATACATCTTCCTGTAGAACATGTACCTATACATAAATTAAATTATAGTATAACTCTTTTGTACACAAACAATAAACAAAATCATAAACTGGATTAACGATTTAAATTACTGAACAATAAATTCGATTTAAAACCAGTTTGAAAAACGTTGTTTGTCGACATTCAAATATATCTCGCATATTTTCCCATAAACCATTTGTCTCATTCAATAACAATAATAGATAGCAATTTATGACTTCAGAAAGTTTTTTTATAGCTACCTGATCAATAATTCAGTTGGCCTCGCTATTATTCGTTATTCGAAGGGCTAAAAAAATATTTTCTTAAATACAAATTTGTGGAACATTCCAAAAATAGTGATAGTTGCGATAAAAACTAATACTGTATAAAAGGCGACCTCAGTGTAATCCGAAAAATTAAAATAAGATGACTGTCCAAGAAAAATAAAATTTAAGTGGTAAAAACTCATTAAGAACAAAGAACCCTGCAGTGAAGGCACAATAATCATTTTGTAACCTTCAAACCTTACACGTTACGCCATTCTTCTTCTTCGCGTGCCATATCAGAATTATCCGACGTTGGCGATCACCATTGCGAAGGTTTTTCGATCTTCTGCAATATGTTTTTTAACCAAGAAACTTGTTTTCTTCCTACACCTCTACGACCCCCTATTTTGCGTTTAAGAATCTTCTTCTTCTTCCTCTGCCCTATCCGTTTCGAACGTTGGCTATTAACAAGGCTATTTTGACTTTGTTTACGGCACCTCTGAACAGTTCGGTCGATGTTAGTCCGAACCATTGTCGCAGGTTATGCATCCATGAGTGTCGTCTTCTTCCCGGTCCCCTCCTACTGTCGATTCTTCCTTGGACTATTAAATGTAGCAGCCGGTACTTAGTATGCCTCATGACATGTCCGAAGTACTCAAGCTTCCGTTTCTTTACGGTGAAGATTATTTCTTTGCTTTTGTCTATTCTTTGCATTACTTCCACGTTAGTGATGTGGTCTGTCCAGGATATTCGAAGAATACGGCGATATATCCACAGCTCAAAGGATTCTAGTTTCTTCAGGGTGGCTTCCGTTGTGGTCCAGGCATCTGCTCCATAGAACAAGACCGGGAAGACATAACACTTGACCAGTCTTAATTTTAGTTCCATTGAGGTTTTGCTTGTTAACCACTTTTTCATATCGTTGAACGCGTTTCGCGCTTTTTCAATTTGTGATCTTATTTCTGTTGACTGGTCCCATTTTGTGTTGACTGTGGTTCCAAGGTATGTGTATGTCTCCACTTGTTCTATTTTTCGGTTGTTTAATGTCAATTGCATCGGAGGTTGTTGTGTTCTGTTGATGAGCATGCATTTAGTTTTGGTTGTATTGAGTTCTAAACCATATTCTTGACTTGCTGTGTGTATGCTTTGCATGAGACTTCGAATCTCGTTACAGTCATTTGCGATAATAACTGTGTCGTCAGCATATCTAATATTATTGATTATAGGAGTTTCGTATAGGAGTTTTATGATCTCGCCCTGTATGTTGTCGGGACCTGGTGTTTTGTCGTTTTTTAGCGATGAAATGGCTTTTTCCACTTCAGACCTTAGTATTTCGGGTCCAGTCATGTCGTTATCTTGGTCCACTGTCGCTCTGCGTTTATCGTTAAAAAGTCGTTTTACGTAATCTTTCCATGTGTCAATGAACTTCAAGTAGTCTGACATAAGGGTCTGCGTCTATTATTGTCGGGTGGGGATTATTGGTTTTCTTTTTAGTTGTTAATTCTTTGATCTTTTTGTGCATGTTGTGGTAGTCATATCTTCTGTCGCACTCTTCGATTTCATCGCATTTCTCCTTCAGCCAGCGTACCTTTGCTTCCTATATCTTTGTTTTTATATTGTGACTTGGTTCTTGATACTTCACTTGATTTTTGCATTTGTGTTGTCTTCTTTTTTCTATCATATCAAGGATTTCATCTGTCATTCATTCTTTCTTTTTTACGCGCTCCTGTAACAGAAGTATGTTGTTTGTCATTTCAACATTTTTTTTTATTTCTTCCCATTTAGCAACTGCGTCTTGTGCGGGTTTACTCAAGTTTCCAATGTTTCTTCTTAAGGATTCCTGTACTTGTTGTTTAATGTTGGGATTTTTTAAGGATCAGTTGTAATATTTTATATCGACTTCCCCTTACTATATGTCCCAGATAAGGCATTTTTCGATGTTTAACAGTCTTTAGCAGTTCTCTATCTTTGTTGACTCTCCTTAGTACTTCGTCATTAGTTTTCCTTGCTGTTTAAGGTATCTTCAGCATTCGTCTATGAACCCACATTTCTAATGCTTCAATTTTGTTCATGATCGATACTTTTAGCGTACACACTTCGACACTATATAAAAGTGCGGACCAAACATAGCACTTAACCATTCTTTACCTTAGTTCTAAACTGAGATGGTTATTGCAAAGAAATGACTTCATTTTCATAAAAGTTGTTTTAGTCATTGCTATTCTACGACCGCGATGCATTATACCAATATTAACTATATAAATTATAAAGATACTAGAAATAGAAGTGTCTTTCATTTTATACTATCTGATTTTGAATCATAGGCATACTCACGCAAGTCCAACTTGAATATAATCAACTTAAAATTCGAATATCAACTTACCTGAAAAAGAAAAAGACGTATTAAAATAAAAAAATAATTACACGAAATAAAATTTTTAATATTAAAATAGTTATTTAGTCAAGTTGATTTACAATTATAATAACTGAAAAGTAGTATGTCCAGTAAAAAGGGTCGGATTTAATAGGTTTTAATAAATAAAGAAACTGATGGGGTTAATTGGAAATAATTTTTTATGGTGGCTTCCAGATATGACTTTGGTGCAAAACGAAATGCAATGAGCTAAGTATGAAACACACATCCTTACAAAAAAGTTTCTTATTATTGGTATTCATTTCGCGGCCCCTTAGCTTTACTATGCGTCCGCCAGTGGTTTCGACACACACTTTGGAAACTACTGTTTTATATGAACTAGTAGAATATAAAATACCAAAAATATATCTTTTGCCATTTTTTCATACATAGCCTAACCTAGTAAAACCTAACCCAACTGACATTTGTGTATAATTTGTTGGTTATACGTTTTACTTAATGTTTTAAAATGTTTTTAATTTCCCTGTTGAAAATGATTATCAAAATAAAAATTGAAGTTTTCTATTATTTCAGGTTTGTTTTCAAAGAAGCCCTTAATTCTTCATGGCTTTCGTCAAAGGTTCATGTGATCCATTGCAGTTGTATTCAATTACAAATTTTTTGTGTATTTGTTGTACAGTTTAAACTTTTTTTGAAGAGCATTATATTACTTCTTTTCTATAGTAAAATGTTGAGGCGGGCGACACGGAACTTGCGCCACAAGATGAAGTCGTCACTAGTAGCTTCACAAAATAGCGGTTCTTTACATCGATTCACTACTCTCTATCAATTCGATTTTAGTCATCGTATATTAATTCTAAGCAGATTTAAATTAAATTCTGCATTAAAAATAACTAGCATATAAGGGGCAGTTAAAAAATGTGTGATTTAGATCAGCTATACTAGTTCCACACTTACATCTGTCTCTTTTAATCTAAGAATGGTTGACACTATATTTCCACTTAGTGTATCAACTTTGACGTCAATAAGAGAGACAACTAAAAAGAACTAGAGAGCTATAATACACAATCAGAAACGCGAAAGTTCTACAGGAGGATTAACCAGAACAGGAAAGAATTCAAACCAAGATTATCAATCGTTAGAAATAGAACAGGGGAGATCATTGGTGATCAGGACCAGATACTGGAAAGGTGGACGGAAAACTTCGATGAAAGGTTAAATATACGAGATGAGACAGGGCTCCACGAATCAGAAATCCAACTCGAGGACATGGACGACAAAAGAGAGAAAGATAACATTCCAACAGAAGTAGAAGTCATCCAAGCTATACAAAAATTGAAAGAAAACAAAGCTCCTGGGGCAGATGGCATTTCTTCAGAACTTTTAAAGCATGGAAAAAAACCTAATATACTGTATATGTAGACTGGTAGAACTGATCTGGAAGTAAATGAAGTTGCCAGAAGACTGGAATGTAGGTGTAATTGTACCTATCCACAAGAACGGAGATCAAACAATATGTGATAACTAGAAAGGAATAACCCTTCTAAATGTAACATACAAAATATTGGCATATATTCTTTACAACCGACTATCGGGATATTGTGAAGGCATAAGTAAATGTCAGTGTGGGTATCGTAAAGAAAGATCAACGACCGATCAAATATTCCTTCTAAGGCAAGCTCTAGAAAAAGCTCGCTCTGAGTAGGTATGGTGTTGATACTCATCACCTGTTTGTTGATTTTAGATGTGCATATGATAGTGTTGAAAGAAACGCACTGTACAAGAATAGAATTCAGCATACCAGTACACTTAGTAAAATTAGTGAACGCGACCCTCTTAAGAGTCGAGTGGAAAGTTAGTGCAGAACGGAGTTTCCAGAAAGTTTCAGTCTCAGATAGGACTTAGACAAGGAGACAGCCTATCATGCCTTCTATTTAATATTGCACTAGAGAAAGCGATAAGAGAATCTGGAATAACAACCAGAGGAACTATTATTAATGGCAACGTACAATTACGAGCGTACGCCGATGACATCGACGTTATTGCAAGAAGAAAGGCGGACGTGGTCGAATCATTCAATGCGCTTGAAGCAGCAACAAAAAGAATTGGACTAGGAGTTAACACTAGTAAGACGAAGTATATGAAAGTAGTAGTAGTTACAAAAAGAACGAAACTAGTGATATACAGAACTCTTATCAAGCCCATCCTCACATACGCGTCGAAAACATGGACTATGACAAAGAGCGATGAAGAACGTTTAAAATGCTTTGAGAGCAAAATCCTCCGGCCATATCTATGGAGGTGTACACAAGGGCGGATTATCTCGCAGACGCTATAATTTCGAACTTTACCGCCTGTATGGCAAACCTGATATTATAGGTCCACCAAAATAAACCGGCTGCGGTGGTTAGGTCACATAGAGAGAATGAATGAGATGAAGCCGCCAAAACATATTTATAATCAAAGAATAGATACAGTTAGAAGGAGAGGCAGACCCAGAGCACGATTTAAGGATCAGGTGGAGGAAGAATTGAGAATATTGGGAATACGAAACTGGAAAGTCAAGGCGAAGAATAGGAGAGAATGGAGACTTATCCTTGAGCAGGCCAAGACCCACCATGGCTTGTGGAGCCAATGATGATGATGATAATGTAACAACTTAGTAAAATTGGTTCGCGGCCACTGTTGGTTAAAATTTAAACAAATTAGTATCTGTAGTTTCACCGGACTGAATCAAACGTCTATCCCATTTAAATTTAATATGCTGTTTTACATACGCAAGAAGATCTAAGAAAATCTAATGTATTAAATTCTTCAATTAATATATGTGGGTGCTTTAGTATATTTTTAGCTATTGAATCCGCAGTACTATTACCCAGTATGTATGAATGTCTCTTAAGCCATACGAATTTAACATCATATGATAAAGCTAATAATTTTAGTAAGTGTTGAAAAAATTTTAATAGGAAATTAAATTAAATTTTTACTTAACTATTTATTTTATTAAGTTGTTTGTTGAACCCTTTCCTATTTATTTTTAATGAGTTCAAGCTTTTAGTGCCAATTAACTTTTTCGATTGAAAACACGAAACTTTTTGGAACTTATCTGCGCCTCCACCAACATCCATTATCGAGAGCAAACTCTAAAACTATCTAAAAAAGAAAGACTATATATCGCCCTTCTAGGGTTGATATAGATCGGGTAAAAATGGCAATCTTAAGTGAAATAAATTATATCTTGTTTCGATTTTTAAAGACATCTTTTTCCTAACAGTTGTATTAAATAGAGTGCGCAATAAATTTTTGTATCTCTGGCGTTTACGATCGTCTTGAATAGATATACCAGTAACAAAGTATCTAAAATGTATATAGTTATGTTATTACTTCTTTTGTATTTGATTAATTTAGCAAATCAAAAACATAACTTAATTGTCCTCAGGGTGAAAAATCTCCTTATATTAACCTATGTTGTCTGGGTTAAAAGACTTCCTAGTTATCTTTTATTGGGATAGAGAAAAAGGATAATAATAAAAATATTATGTTACAAAAATTGGTATTTTTTATTTTATTTAAAGAAGAATAAAAAAATAATCAAATTTTTCTGTTATCTTATCAATCAGCTTAAACGAATACAATAAAATTTACACAAAAAGAATATTTTAAATCTTCTTGAAGACAAAACCAATTTAAAGCCAATTTCAATGAATATCTTTCAAACTTTTTATCTTTCTGATTTTTCAATATTTACTTTATTGCAAAAACAAAACTTTAAAACATTTTACAAATGAAATCTACCCTTGAGTTAAAATGGTAACGACAATGACGTCAACAAAATTCATTCACAATTATAAAATTTTCAATTCTGAACAGAAAATCACTGAGCTTTTCTTCGTAGGTTGTATTTGGACCATATCCATGATCGTCCACGATCCACAGCAATGTGATCTGCCAGTATTTGCCTCCGCTTTCTTCTTTTCGTATCTGCAATCCTATTGCAGCGACTGTACGAAACATTTGACTTAATTCTCCAACAATTAACACTTGAAATTTAATTCTCCAAACACTCAGCTACTTCTCAATGACACAAGGACCTCTTTCTGTCAACTTGGTGCCACCAAACAATTTCCTACTTATTCCAGAATCTGTCCACTTTAGACCCCAGGATATCTTTACATCGACTTGAATTCTCCTTCCACAATTCTGCTACCTTCCTTTTACAATGCCGATATCCAAACTCACGAACAACCCTCCATCGAGACGCGACGTTTTCTTTCGATGATCAAATGACTGCTTACTCTCTCATACATCGACTATCAATTCTTCCATTCAAAAAAAAACTGTCAAATCAAAAAACTTTATTTTGTTTACAATCATTAAGAAAAAACCCCATTACTGTTTCCAGAGAAACTAAAATTTTTGCTTTAAAACTGGCTTACCCTTTGGTTACAAATACATAATTCATTCGTATAACAAAAGGTTAATTACAATATCTTAATCCTTAGTCATATACAAACAATGCCTTGAAAATTTATTTAAATGGTCTATTTATTAATTTTTATTTTTCTTTTTGGCTAAGAAGAAGAAATATGACAATATAGAACACTTAATAATTTTTTACAACAATTTAAGTCATATATTTATAAAAAATTAGGGCAGTGTCTAAAATAATGGCCTACAGGCCTATGGGATCTTCTTCCGGAGAACACAGAATTGAACTCTTTATGTTGTTCTCTGTCAGTCAAATATGATTGAGGTTATGTTATATTTTAAACTGGAAGTTTAAGTGTATTTTAAAGTAATGGCTAGTCGTAAAGCTATTTTAGAAAACGCGGTGTCAAAAGGTGTCAAAAAGAAAATCGTTCAGGAATATGTGTCAAAATTTACGGGAAAAAATGTATAGAGTAAGGTATTTTCTGTTGTCAATAAGTGTTGTGTAGAAAAACGTTTTGCAAAAATAACTTCGTAAGATTAAAAGCGTTTATGACTATTTTTATGATATTGGTTCAAAAAAAGAAATAGACACTCTTCTAGCAGGTTGTATGGTATTAAGGATGCCTCCAGAAAGGTGTAGAAAGATACAAAATCCTAAAATTAGCAGACTGTATCACTGAAAATCTTCTTCTTCGTGTGCCATATCAGAATTATCCGACGTTGGCTATCACCATTGCGAAGGCTTCTCGATCTTCTGCAATATGGAATAATTGTCCTGCATTTGGTATCTGAGTCCATTCACGAATGTTTTTTAACCAAGAAACTTGTTTTCTTCCTACACCTCTACAGCCCTCTATTCTGAATTTTGACCTCAGCACCTGAGCACCTCAGTAAAGTTTTTTTTTTGAAAAATGAAGGCAAATATCGAGCACAGTTGTGCTCAATATTTGCCTTAATTTTTTAAAGTTTATTTATTCGAGCATTCAACCTTATATCAATTACCTCAGTAAAGGTTTAAATTAAATAATTTCGTGTTTGGTTTTAGTTCATGAAGTTTGGCATCTAATATTTACATAGCTATGAAATACTGCTTTTTTAACTTTATTTAACTATGTTTGCGAATGTTAATTTATATTTAAAATGTAAAAACGAAATAAACTAATGATTTCGGGGATAACCCTAATGAACAAAAGAAGTAGGTAATGTGTTTTTCGGGGAATACCCTAATTTTTAGGTATTTACCGAATACTGTTATTGAAAATAGTTATCATTTTACGTTCATCGTCTGTGCATATAAGCAGTGATTATTTGTAAAATTAAATTAAAAAATGTCAGGTAAAGATGAAAATATCAGTTGCTCGGGTGTAAAGAGGAAATGGGAATGGAAACAAAAACCATTGACAGAAGAGGAACTACTTCGTATTTTAGACGAAAATACTGATAATGATGATGATTTTGATGCGTCCAGTGATGATAATTATGTTCCTAAAGTGGATGAAAATGATGACGATGATGTGGTACCAGATATTGTGTCAAGAGTAAGTATGTTTTAACATTTTATTTAAAACTTCTCACTAGAGGTATTGATTTTAGGATATTAATACCTTTGTTGCAAATAATGATGGAACAGATATTTGGGAGGAAATTCCTAATTCGATGAAGTAGTTTCATTTTACAAAAATACAACAATTGTTAGTTCCTCTTCCTGGTGAAAGACCTATTGAATGTTATTGACGAGTGAATTTTTGCAACATATATGCGACCAAACTAATACGAATGCTGAAAATATATTTTTGAAAACCGGATTTCAGGAAAATTCTTGAATAATCCAATGGAAACCTATTACACCCAACGAATTATGTATATTTGTGGGAATATTATGTCACATGGGTGCAGTTAAAATGCCCAGATTTTAAGATTATTGGAAAGAGAACGACCGCTTGTTTACCACACCAATTATCTCTTCCCACATGAGCAGAAACATATTTCTGCTTATAATGCGATGTCTACATTTCGTACAAGAACCATCAGATAATGAACCAATACATAATGGACAATCGGACCAATCGGACAAGATGAAATAGAACAAGTTAAGGATTATATATATATCTTGGTCAAACTATAAAACTTAACAAAGACAACCAAAAAGCAGAGATCAAGAGACGAGTTAGACTGGCATGGGTGGCATTTGGCAAACTAAGCTACATTCTTAAAAACAAAAGATATCCACAGCATCTTAAGACCTAAGTATATAATCAATGCGTACTCCCTACATAATCAATGCGTACTAGTCATTTACAAAAGCAAACATGGACAAAATCATAAAAACCCAAAGAGCAATGGAAAGACAAATGTTGCACATACGACTAATGGATAAGAAGATAAATGAGTGGATAAGAGAGAAAACAAAAGTGAGAGATGTTAGGCAAGAAGTTGCAAAATTGAAATGGAGATTTGCCGGACACAATATAAGATAAAAAGAAGACCGATGGAACAAAATTCTTATAAGTTGGAGACCGTAGGAATATAAACGAAGCAGAGGAAGGCCCCAAATAAGATGGGCAGATGATATCAAGAAGCACGTTCCCTTTAGGTGGATGACTGTAGCGACAGACAGAGAAGAATGGAAAAGGATTGGGGAGACCTATGTCCAAAGATGGACCGAAGAAGGCTAATTAGATAGATAGATAGACATGATGACAGGATTTATAAGGTCAGGACTTTAATTAATTTTTTTAATGAGAGAATGAGCAAACTGTATTATCCAGGACGGGACTTGAGCTTGGACGCATCAATAATTCTACATCGTGGGCGTTTGAATTTCAGACAATACATTAAGAATAAAAAAAATAAACACGGAATTAAACTTTATGTGATGACAAAACCTACCGGCCTTGTTTTAAACTTTATGGCATATACAGAAATGTACGATGATGCTGGCGGCAAAGGTCACACCGAAAAAGTTGTTTTTAAACTATTACAGGGAAAATTAGGCTTTGGTCATTGTGTTTACATGGAAAATTATTACAACAGTTTTATTCTGGCCAAAAAGTTGCTCGATGAAGGAACTCATTGCACTGGAACATTGAGAATGAATAGAAAAGATAATCCAACAGATGTAAAAAATGCTGCATTTCAGAAATCAGAAAGTATTGCAAGATATCGAAGCGGCGTTTTAGTAGGCAAATGGAAAGATAAACAAGATATTTACTATATATCAGAATATATAACAGAAGTGCAACATGATATGCAAGAAGTTGTGACAAGAAGAGGTAAAAAGGTTTTTAAGCCGAACGCAATTGTCAGATACAATGACAATAAGGGGGGTATAGATCAACAAGATCAAATGCTTGCCTATTACCCCTTTCAAAAAAAGACGGTTAGATGGCCAAACAAAATTTTTTTCCAGATCATACAAATGATGATGGTGAATTCCCGTATTTGGAATAAAAAAATATACGAGAAGAAGAGTTGGGCTGTATGAATTTCGTTTGTCTGTTATTAGAGATATGTTGTTTCCAAATGGAGTTTCTAACGTTGCATTATCTCTTCCAGAAAATCAAAATCATATTGTGGAGAAATGTGAAGTCAAGAACAAAAAAAGTGGTTTCATCAGAAAAAAGTGTAGAAAGTGTTACGAGCGTGGTGTACGCAAGAATACAATTTATGAATGTAATTCTTGTCCAGAGAAAGCATGCTTTTGTTTAGACTGTTGTACAATAACTCATATTTAAAAATGTTGAAAGATTTTGTAGTTTTCAATTTTTGCCTGAATTTTTATTTTGTTTCTTCTCTTTAGTAAGTAATAAACACTTTTGGCATTAAACTTTTTTATTAATTTCCGTCTTTTTTCTAAAACTATCACTTTTACTCTTACTACATTTACAGACGCTCTACCGCGTCATAAAGCATATATCGAGCAAAAAGACAAAAGATGGAATCTAATCCATATGAAAAGGAGACCAAAAAAGTGGCCTCTGATGGCGGACATATCCGGAAATACGAATGCGCCAAATTTAAATTTTCCAACCTTATTAACAGTAGCTATAAAATAGTTTTAATTAAATATTAACGATAACAGTCTAAAATGTGACACAATTGTAAAAAAACTTCAATATAAATAAAATTGCATGTGACAGTTGGGACAAACAATAACATAACCCAACTAAATTTGACTTTTTAAACAAGAAAAGATTCTCTTTTCTTGTTTAATGTGGCCTTCTCAAGATGGCACTTCCTGTCTAACAATATTTTTGCCCCCACTACCTTTACATTCCCTCTTTTGTCTTTTTGCTCGATGATGAGTGTATACTATTGGGACCGTGCAAGTTCGGAACAGCGACACCTGATGTCGTAAATCAGCAAAATTTACTGCTCTTTTATGTTATATCGAGGTTACCGGATAACTGTCAAGGACGTAGCCCCAAAAAAGAATAAGAAGAAAAAGTAAGATTGAGGTTATGTCGGTATGTTATTAAAAGGTAAACGTTGTATGTAGTGTAAATACAAATAAATATATTATTAAATTACAGCATTACTGTTAATATGGATGCAATAATAAAAACTGGATTTGAGAAAGTAAATCACCAAATAACTTTTCAACCAAGCACTGAGTAAAATGGACAAGCTTTACCTTTAGTAGTGGTAAATGTCAAAAAAGAATGGAAGAATTATGTGGAAGAATTAAGAAAAATAAATTACCATAAATAATGCTAATGCATAAATGTATAAATTAGCAGGTTAAGCCCATGATATCATCATATTGGTTTAAACAATTAATTATTTCCCTGTAAACTTTTGGACAGCGAATACATCTTAATGCACCTTCAGAAAAACTTGAACTTGATGCATTTTTGTAAACTTCAAAAAAATAAAATTTAAACATTAAACTTGATTTTTAGGTTAAAATGAACTCTGACTGAGTGTTATGAAACTAAAATTTACACTTAAAAGTGAACTTTTATTCATATTATTTATTTCAAACTGACTTTAAAATCGGGCGCAAGAATAATGCATAATTTAGGTTATGCTACTTATGCTTTTTATGATATAAATCCACTTTTCTCTTTGTAGTAATTTGTGCTTCGAAGTTGGAAACGAATAAAACTTAAATTGACAATTTTTTGTTGTATTTTTACAATTTATATCACTGCATTTCCTAAATCCCATTTTCTTCAGTGACAGAAGGTTTAAATAAACAAACGAATATGAAATATAACAATTGACAATATGAATTTATGAAATCTATGAAACTTGCAATAAAAAATGCAAGATTTCTCCGCTACTCGCGCACGATCGTTTCTCGTATCACATCCAAGTACTTGCACGTCGCCAATACTGCAGTGCCCACGACGCGCTAGATCGTCTAATTTTTTCTTAATTTCAACAGTGGAAAATTTTATGTCTCGACGTATAATTAACTATTTTTTATGTAATTCAACTGATATAATTGGGTTAATGAAAATTTTATATTCTGGCATCACGTTGCTGCTTGGAAACATTAAAGAGGAGCTGAAAATGTTAAGAGTTCATCGTTAAGTAGTTACTGACTAAGCTTAGATAAATTCAGTCATTATAGCGTTCTTAGTAAGCATTACTTTATATAAATAGATCTCTTCTATTATTTCGTCATTGAAAATGAAAACATAACTACGCCAAGCCTTCCGTAATAACAGCAATCCCATTCAAACCATTCAACGTAGATTTTAGCTATTCAATCGTAAACAAAAAAGACGATAAATTAACACCAAATAACGTTGCGGTGGATCTGCCACTGCCACTGCGATTTTGACGAGGGTCTGCCGGAACGCGGATCAGATGGGCTTATAAAATAAACTAATATTTCATCAAAGACTTAATGGCCCACAGGTAGAGCAAGCTTTTATTGCGCTTTTCGTTCCGGAGCAGCCAACTTTCCGCAACTAATTCTAAAAGATAATACGGGCCAGATTATTGTGACGATAATTCGATAGTGCGGGCTGGTTATAAAATATTTGTTGGGTTGCACGTGTGTTCAGTTTATCGTGTTTTCCGGATTATGACCGGATTTATATCAGGACTTTGAAACTCAGGCAATTGTAGACTTCGAATTTATAAAATAGTTCTTATAGCTTATGTGTTTACCAAGATCAACAAATAGAATTAGGCTATACTAAAACAATTTTTATTTGAAAGTGATTACTTGGCAACATTGAACATCGCACTTAACGAAGCCCTTAACGCTAACTTTTCAACGAAATCATATTCCACTTATCAATTTTGCAGAGGCGTAAAAAAATGATTATTTATTTAAACACTTAAGTAATAAACTAAAAATTAAAAGATTCGACAATATTGGCCACATTACAAAAAGAGGCGATAGAGCAAAAATGTAGGATGTACAAAAGTAATACTATCTATTTAGTAGTAGAATGCATCTACACCCCGAATGTTTCGAAAATGTTAGTACTATAAAAAGTACCATAAAGTTAATACTATATAAATAAACTAGCCTCAATTTTACTTTACCTACCTCAAAACTATTTTAAAGTCTATTTAATAAATGTATTCCCAAGAAATAGAACACACTACGCCTATGCACATATAGATTGTGAAAGGATTAAACTAAAATATCATATTTCTGTCATTCCCATTCTTTTTAACAACGTAAATATATATAGGTTTACCGATCCTTCAAACTATTCAACGAACTTGTCTCACTGTACACTCGTGAATCGCACCAATTTATATTGTTAAGGGGGCAAATTTATCTTTTTGTTTCACTTATTTACATGGGCGAAGCATACACAATAAAAATGACTCCGGTTAGAATTTACTGCTGACATTTAACATGGTTGCCGTTTGTGTTTAATTTGTGTTCAATTTGTAGATTAGTCACCTTTAATTGAAAATTGTTCGACTATATTACAAATAATTCGTAATATTCTCAGGTGTATATTGGGGTTTTTTCCATACATTCAATATTTACAACCACGTCGTGTGAATTGTATCGAATAAAAAAGCGAATCGCTAGACGAGATTTTTTCATTTCATATTTTTTCCGATGTGGAATGGATTCAGTCATTTTTTACCCAATATCAATATTTCTTTATTGGTTTTGATACTAAACTAACCACTTGACAGTTTTATTGGTACAGCCCGAAGTGGAAAATATAATATTTTCAGAAACCTATATCTGTTTGCCATTGCTACTACCGGAGCTCTAGGACAAATTTTCGTGCACAGGGTGGTATCACCTATTGAAATGTTTCACTATTCATTTAGGTAGCTTTAGAAATCTATATAAATATATATATATTATATATATATATATATATATATATATATATATATATATATATATATATATATATATATAAAGGTGGCTACTTCTATTTATTGAAGACATTTCAATAAATAAACATAATAATTGAAAAAGAACAATATGAAAAACCAAATATCCATAGAAAAGTTATTGCGTGTGTGCCTTATAAAGACATGTAGCAGTCAATGATATTAAATATGTACAGACGATTACGACAATGGACATTATAAGATTATGTTATATAAACAATTAATTAAAACTAGATGCAGTTTACTTAATATGCAGAGAAATAAAAAGATCATAAGATGTATTTCCAACAGTATATTATTAGTTAAATTTAATTTTAAGTTTAGGCAGCATTCTTAAATTGATAAGATTAAAATATAGTAATATTAAGACGTATATTGAAGTTACCACTCTTAGGCTACTTAGCTGCTACAGATAAATGGAAGCAATAGGTATAAAACCCACGCCAACAACGTGAAAAGACAGTGGTCTTGAGGTCAAAATATGACAGAACAGCAAGGCGAATTACGAACCTCTAGTGCAACAGAGCGCTACATTTAAAGAGTATGATAAATTTGAGTGACAAACTTGTCAGTTAAAACTAAAAAATGAGAGAAAAAAGTGTTTAAGATCACCATTTTCCCCCAGTGATTGGTTAAGAGAAAAAATGAACAAACAAGTGAGGTCAATCCAAAATATCATATATTAATATAGTCTACGTTGTGAAGATTGATTCAACTTCCACAGTCCAAGGTTCATAACCTTGGTTGGTAATTCGCCTTGCTGTTCTGTCATATTTTGACCTCAAGGCCACTGTCTTTTCACGTTGGCGTAGGTGATATGCCTGTTGCTTCTATTTACCTGCAGCAACTAAGTAGCTTAAGAGTGGTAACTTCATTATACTTTTTAATATTACTATATTTCAATCTTATCAATTAAATAATGTTACCTAAAGTTATTGATCTTTTTAGTTCTCTGTATATTAATGTTTTTTAGTTAAGTTTTTTACATACATTTTTTTATATACATGTACAATTACCACATGGTCTTTTGCTGTGCTAAGTTTGTTTATTTTGTAAACTGTATCTAGTTTCAATTAATTGTTTATACAACATAATCTTATAATGTCCATTGTTGTAAGCTTCTTTACATATTTAACATCATTGACTGCTACATGTTTTTTTGAGGTAACACACTTGTAATAACTTTTCTATGGATGTTTGGTTTTTCATATTGTTCTTTTTAGATAACCTGATTATGCTTTCTGGTTAGAAAGCGAAACATCTTCAATAAATAGATGAAGTAGCCACCTTCTTTGTCTTTTTCCTCTCCACCTTTTGACCGAAACACCCACCAATCATCGAGTGGTCCTTAATTTATATTGGATTGACGGTAGTACTTCTTTTTGTCGATATATATATATATATATATATATATAATATATATATATATATATATATATATATATATATATATGTTGCTTTCTGTGGTTTTCTGGGTTTGATACCGAGTTAAATAATTTTGATTTTGACAAAAACCATTATTTTGACGACGTTTCGGAAAGATCGCACTTGTGACCAAATTCTAGTAGGTTAGAAAGTCAGTATGATAACAGAAGGAATTCTGAAAATAGAAGACCACACTTTCTATTAGGTCAGAAGGTCAGTATGATAACAGAAGGAATTCTAAAAACAGAAGGCCACAAAATAGACACACTTCTAGTGAGACCAGAGGTGACAACATTTACGACGGATCGTTAAGAAGACAAAAGAATACCGTAAGCTGTTTAAGTCATCGAAATGAAGAAGTGCTACTTGCAACGGCATTAGTACGAGTAAGAGACAAAAGGAATTGAACTTCCTAAGTGTTGCAATTACGGCCTAGATTAAATTGTATTGTCTATAAATCTATTATAGATAGTTACCTAACCAACATCTATAGTATAATTATTAGTAACTGTCAATGAAACCAACATTTTTACTCCACAGCTTCAACGTTTTATTGTATTTATCATCGTCGATCGAGAGAAAGCAGATAAAGGGGCATTATAAAACGGTCCGATCCTTATATCTACATTCGAATCTGTTCAACCAACAACCAATTATTTTATTCATAGACTTTTCATGCCCTTGTCAATATTATTACATATTTTTATTATGTGCTTTTAAATTATTCTAGTAAAAATGACAACCAAATTTATTTCGCAAGATGGAACCATATTTTACCAACAAAAAGATAACTCTTTTTGAAGTGAAACGTAAAAGTTCCACCACAGACGGACTATATATAACGTCAATCCACTCCTGCAAACCCTAAATCTCGGGCAAATTTTTTGTCGCCTACCGATTTCCTATTTCAATATACATAAAGCCACTTGACTTAAAAGTTATGTCTGAACATGTGAGGGAAACTTCGACGGAATTGGGAAAAGTTCCCCTGAGTGGTGAAACAACCGGGAGCATATGAGATAAATGCATACACACGTTGAGAAAATGTGAAAGCGTATCCCTTTGTAAAAAATGAATGGTTGAGTTTCGAGTAAATTTCACAGATGTGTCTGGGCTTTTGTGTGCGGTTTTTAACTTTAAGCTCTTTGTGCTATTGCGGGAAAAGCTGAAAATCAGAAAATGAATACATTAAAAGCTCTTGGTTATAACCAAAAACACAGAAAAGTGTTATATTACTTTATTAAAAACACCGCAGTTTTTAATTTTTATTTCTTTATATACATATGTATTTTTGCAATTTTTTTAAATTAAAATTTATAATTATTATTACATATCGTCGCCTCAAAGCAACAATAGGATTTGTAAAAAAATGACTTTTGTGATAACCGTTTCAAATGATTGGAAATAAACCCTTCTGTTGAGTGTAACTGTTCAATCACAAATTAACCCCTTAATTTGTAATCTCACATTATTCTTAACTTCTTAATCGTTTATAGTTTCACCGTGTATAAGTTTGCATTATACATATTGCAAAACCACATCGTATGATAATTTAATATTAGTTCATTTACCTACAACTAAATAAATTGCCGAATAATAATATTTTCTAATTGAACTTCCTAAGTGTCGCAATTAAGGCGTAGATTAAATTGTATTATAAGCAAAAGCTAGGTGGTGTGATATGAACGAAGCAATGACCTAAGGTGCTTATGTATCTATTATGTGTGAGATTATAAATTGGGGATTTAAGTTCAAATGAACACAGTCAATATTGAGTAGTTACCGAACGAACACCATATTGTGTAATTACGAGTTGCTGTCAATAAATAATCACCTTTACTCCACAACTTCAACATTTATTAACCCTACCAGCATCGATCGACGAGAAGCGGACAAAGGGGCATTACGAACCGAACCGAACTTCACTACTAAGTTCGATATTTTTCCAGTAACACTAAGATCAATAAAAAGTGAAATACTTTTTTCACAATATTACATATCCTTGTGTAATACACAATAGATACACAAAATACACAATGTAATACACAAAAAGAACAATACTTAAAAATGGTCCAATTTATGTTCCATCTGAATTGGTCACGTAAACCAATTGCAAAGTCAGCTAAAAAGAAAGCTAAGTCATGTGACGTTACTGAGATGTCAACTGAAGATTTTTTTGATTGAAAAAAAATAGTCAAGGGAGCGAATTTTATTGATAATGAAAACGGCAAAGAGTTTTAATCAACGACATTAAATGGATTAAAGTCAAGAAAGGCGAACCTGGAAAAATTTTCTATGAGACTTCATTCAGACAGGAAAAATTTGATGTTCCAATATTAACAAAAAGTTAAGAAGCCAGAGAGAAAAGCCAACTTTAATTCTTGCCTATGAGCAAGCACCACCGATTCCGAAAAAAAATGAATGATTTAATTAGTTTATGCAACGATAATTTAATACCAAATAGACATACTGACTTTTCAGATCGTTATTTGAAGATAGGAAGACAGGAAGAATTTGATGTTCTCAATATTAACAAAAAGTTAAGAAGCCAGAGAGAAAAGCCAACTTTAATTCTTGCCTATGAGCAAGCACCACCGATTCCGAAAAAAAAAAGAATGATTTAATTAGTTTATGCAACGATAATTAAATACCAAATAGACATACTGACTTTTTCAGATCGTTATCTGCATCCGATGTGACCACAACTGAATATGATTAATTTCTCAGTCTTTGTGTTTGTCATTTTCGTTGTCAAGTTTTAAAATTGTCGGGAAACATGTATGTTGAGTTTTATAATTTATCTAATAAAATGATTGAACAACAAAATGGTTTTGTCTTTTTTAATAAAATATGTAAAATGTTAAACAAAACTTCAATACAAGTTTATATAACACACATATGTATACGGATATCGTTAAAAAACAGATTAACTTTTAGGGCAACAGTAGAACAATTAATTTTTTTCCAATTATTTTTCACTTTTTTATTAATTACTATAAATATTTATGTAAGGCCTGTAAAGGTATGTACTCAAACATAATTCCATGTAAATCCATTCAAATATAAAAAAGGTATTAAGTAATGAAGTTTTGTAAACATTTTAATTGCGTTTTTCTCGAAACTACATTATGTGACATATCCTACTGTTGTTTTGAGGCGACGATATAACAGTGTCTCGAGAACAGCTAAACTGCAAGTCTACGAGATAGTTATCAGACCCACAGTGGTTGATTCCAGTGAAACGTGAATTATGAACCAGCAGGAAAAAAGTAAGATCCATGAAAGAAACTTGAAGAATATTTTTTTATATTTTTTTATTAAAAAAAGATGTCGCATCCACCAAAAAGTTATTAGCGACAGAACAAAATATAAATAACAAAATTAAACACCTACAGATTGTACAAAATGTTTATGGATCTGAGATAATTCACTATATTGTCATAGTTTTGGAACAGTTTTGACCTAGAGCCTGTGGTAGAGCGTATGGGATCTTGTAGCGCTGTCTTTCTTGATCATATTTGCTACAAATTATTAAAAAGTGTTCAACTGTTAATCGGACGGTACACTGATCACATATAGGTGAATTTTTCTTTGTGAACAGGTAGGAGTGCGTTAATCTGGTATGTCCTAGACGTAAACGCGCAACCGCAATTTGTTCTCGTCTACTGCGCGACGATGGAAACCACCGCGACACAATATTTTTGATTTTATTTAGATTGGAATTAGTTTGATACCACTCATTTCGCCACAAACACTGTCGTAAAACAATATTTTTTAAAAAATAAGTGAATATTATATCTAAATTATAAATGTATATTTGCATATTATTTGTGCATATTTGTGAATATCCAGCCTGTTTTAAAATGCATAATGCATACACATATTTAAGACATTTTTTAGAGCGTATTGTACAGTCTCTATCTATAACATAGGTAGTATTTATCAAGCTTGGCTTAAATCAACATTAACAGCTTTACCAAAAATTAAACCAACACGAAAAAGTGTGAGGAATTATTGTAAGTCTTACAAGAATCACCCACTTAAGACTTTATCGCCGTTTATATTTATAACAAAAGGGATTCGATAGAATAAAATATGAGAAACTGATATTTATAATGAAAAAACTTGATTAAAGTTGATTATAAAGACCTTGGATTTCTAACTTGAGTGCAAAAAAAATTGACTCAAAATTATTTTGCGAAAGTACGTCTCCTGTTTCAATTAAAAAAGGTGTAAATTTAAAATTATTTAGTGTACAATTATTAACCTCATTATTAAGTTTGAAAAAAGTTTTAATTTTTGGTAAATCGGGTGACGTATTACAAATAAATAATGCAACAAGTAGTGAGGGGGTCATCATTTGACCCATTGAAATCGACACGCACCAACTTAACACATTTGGTTAACACCGTAAGCATCAACATTAATCAATTAAGTTCGCAACTTCATAACAAATGGATACCACATCCGTCAAAGCAGCTCAAGCAGTAGCATTGTTGAGAGAAGACCTGAGCCAGAGAGCCGTGGCAAATCAACTAAATTTAAGCCAGTCTGCTGTGTCCCGAGTGTATCGTCGGTATCAAGATACTGGTGATTGTGTCCGCCGACAAGAAGGAGGTCGTAAACGAATAACAACAAAGAGAGATGATCGATTTCTTGTTTTTAAATTTTTGATAAATCGACATTTGACTGGTGCTAATCTCAAACCATTCTCTCTCATTAGATGCTATGTATTTTTTACCTTATTATACGAGTAGAGGCCTGGACACGTATCTTAAGAATTTCATGGGTGGATTGTGTGACTAATGTTGAGGTACTACGTAGAATAGGCAAGAAATGCGAGATTATTAACACCATCAAAGAGCGCAAACTAGAATATCTTGGCCATGTTATGAGGAATGAACAGAGATACGGCTTGTTGCAACTCATTCTTCAGGGCAAGGTATTTGGAAAGAGAGGACCAGGGAGAAGAAGAATATCTTGGCTTTAAAACCTAAGAAAGTGGTTTAATACATCGACAACCGGACTATTTAGAATAGCAGCAAGCAAAGTTAGGATAGCCATGTTGATCGCCAACATCCGGAACGGATAGGCACCGTAAGAAGAAGAAGACTACCACAAAAAAGGATCGTTCAAAATTCTTCACAATAACAAAACTTCATCATATTTGGCGTTTTCTCCGGACACGTGAATATCAGATCAGATCAGAAGCCTTCTTTTTCTCTTTGCAACCCTACACAAAGTACTTTCGGGCTGTCACTGCAAGCCTTTAATATTTATTGATTAAGTATTAGAAAAAGGTCGGTAGCGAAATAAAACGGTGTGGCCTGTCACCTGTTACACACTTTCTGAAGCACGCGAGCTCTATAAATTTATTTAACGATCGACAAATTGTGGAACTTGAATTAAATCTTGAATAATACAAAGTTGAAATAAACTATAATTTTAGGGGATATTGTCAACAGGTTTGCTATAAACGCTATTATTAAATTGAAAATTATATGCTGACAAGATATATTTACTTTTCGATTCCTTGGAGGAATTTTATTTTTGTTTTCTTTTCAATTGAAACCAATCGGTCTACAGAAAACAAGTTGACATTTAGCCAAAGCTGTAGAGAAAAAAACTACCTTAATAGGTGAATTTTTAAAATTAGTTACTCTTCTTGTCTATAATAAGTACATAATTAGTACAAGGTTTAGAGACAAAAATGAAAGATTTTTTAGCATTAACAGGTTGACTGTGTACCCTGGGACCGGTGTTCGTTATTATTAAAGTGCGGCGTGTGAAAATTGCAAACTTTTAAAAATTGCGAAGGGCGTATCTTCGTTAATATTCGTTTGTTTTAAATGCTGAAAACAGCATTATACTTGTCTTAAGGTTCTAAACATTTCTAAAAGAAAAAAATTTACAGGGCTTTGGGGACCGGTAATGCACAGAGATTACAATTTGTTATTCAGTTGCGAGACTGGTCCTGCGGGACCGGTGCATATTTATATATCTGCATGCTTGTGCAGTCAATCAACATTTGGTATCGTTTGTATTTCAATACCAGGTGTGTTTACGTCCGTGTTTTACGTAGTTTTATATATACATCGGTTTAGAACGTCTTTCGACGTTGTTCGATACCTAAACACCATCTCTTCCTATCTTCGCAGTCGTTTGTTGTTAAATTGCTTTCGCTCATGGACTTGATTACGCCGTGTTGCCATTCTAATCTGGGTCTTCCTCTTTTCCGTCGACCTATCGGTTGCCATTCTACTACTTTTTTGGGGAGTCTTGTTGCTGGCATCTGTTGAACATGCCCATACCACCTTTATTGTTTCTTCTCTATATCTTGAGTTATATTTCCTTCTATTCCCATACGTTGTTTTATTACATCATTTCTGATTCGGTCTCGTCTGGAAATACCTAAAGATCTTCTCATTGCATCCATCTCTACTGCTTTTATTCGCTTTTTGTTCTTTTCACTAATTCTAAATGTTTCAGCGTCATAAAGAAGAGTAGTTTTAATCATGGTCTCATACATATTAAATTTTCTTCCTTTCGTTATCTCTTTACTCCACAGTATACCATTGAGACATCCTAAGACTTTCTTTGCTTGAGTGATTCGTTTTTCTATTTCCCGTGTATCAGTTCCTGTATTGTCAAAGGCAACACCCAAGTAGTCATAGCTCTGACAGCAGGAAATATGTTGTACGTTTTCGAGGTCTATGTTATCTAACTCGTTTCCAATATAAAGATATTTGGTTTTTGTTATATTGACATTCATTCCCCAGTTGTTATATTCTTCTATCAGTTTTCTAAGCATGTACTGCATGTCTTCCCTGTCGGTCGCTAGTACTACCTGGTCATCAGCAAACTGGAGTGTATACATACATTCATTCTATGAAGTTCTATACCCATCCTATGCACCTTTCTTTTCCATCTTCCCAATGCTGCTGCAACATATATCTTGAATAAGGTTGGTGAGATACAGCATCCCTGTCGCAAGCCTTTTGTAACCAGGAATTCTTCCATTAGATATTTTCCTGTTTTTATCTGTGCTTTTGAGTCTCTATATAGTTCTTGTACAGCATTTATCAATGTGTGGTTGATGTTAGATCTTTGCAACGTTATCCACAATTTTGTTAAGGGGATGTTGTCATATGCTTTTTGAAGGTCTACAAAAGTAATATGAGTTTCTAGATTCTTAGCTGATCTTTTTTCTATTATTTGTTTAAGACAAAATACGTTATCGGTGCACGATCTTCCTGCACGGAACCCACTTTGTTCTTCCTCTTCATTGTGCTTATATTCTTTCTCGATCATATTTCTCAAAATTCGTCCATACAATCTGCTCAGGGTGCAGGTTACCTATATGCCTTTATAATTATTACAATTCTTTTTGTCTCCCTTTTTGTTTATTGAGGATATGTATGTCGTTCTCCACTGTTCTGGTACTGGGTGTCCATTTAGACACTGATTGATCGCATAAGTTAGGTTTTCGAATAGTTTATGAGTTCCATTCTTAAGCATTTCAGCATAGATTCCCTCAGGTCCAGCGGATTTACCATTCTTTAGGGTCATTACAGCCTTCCTTGCTGTTTCGATGTCTACCCTCGCTTCCTTTCCTTGTATATGTACTGACTGTGTTGGGAGTTCACTAGGTATTCTTGTCTTGTCTCTATCAGCAAGCTTTCATAGTGATCTTTCCATTGTCTTGGTTTTATGGTGTGTATGTGTGCTTTGTCTTTTCCTGTATTTTGTACTGATTGTATAAAATTCCATACCTCTGTACATTGCTTCCCTCCGATGTATGTATTGATTTCTTGATATTTCTGATCCCATGTTTTATTCTTTTCTTGTTTTATCATTTTTCGTAGTTGTCTATCGGTTTCTTTGTAAGCTTGGTGGTCTTCAGTATTTTTTGTATTTAGCCATTTTAGATGCTGTTCTTTTTTCTGTTTTACCATATATTCGATTTATTCGTTCCACCATATTTTGTTACTAATTTTGTTTTGCTGTGTTTCGAGTGTCTCCTTAGAGGCCTGGTGTAAACTAGCAATAATATTCTCGTAAATGTCTGAAAATGTTTGTCTCTCAATTTTTTACGTAGTTTGACTAGTCTAAAAATGTCATCTCGCGTTAAAAATATTTTGTTTTTAGCTCAAACAGCTGATACAAACAAAACAAAAACTAAGAGTGTAACTAATCGGGTACTTCAGTTGAAAATAAAAATATGACGAAGATAACCCAAGTATTGTAAATTCGCGCCAAAGTCTAACAGGTTTAAAAGACCATGTGCTTGCAGAGTTGCCAAATAGTGACAGTGAAAATGAACGGGACGATCCTTTTGATTCGGACGATTCTGTTATCGACAAAAACTATGTTAAAATCATGAATGTGTTGTTTGTGTGAGTCCATTTCAAATAGGTAAGAGAAATAATAAATAAGACTTACTCACAATCAGTTTAATTTAACTATCTAGACGACCGGTTTCGCTTTTTACAATATGCAAAGCATCTTCTGGTCTGTCGATACAAGTTAATTAAATTCTGAAATAATAAAACCCATTTTAGGGTGTTGTCTTATAAAGATATATCTATCTATCTATCTATCTATACAGCCCTAAACATCCATCCTTGGATATAGGCCTCCTCCTCCTTGTTCCATGCCTCTCTATCTTGGGCAAGTTGCATCCATTTTGACCCGGCGTGTTTCTTCGTGTCATCTGACCATCGCATTTGTGGCCTTCCCCTTTTTCGTTTGTGATTCCATGGTCTCCAATATATAATTGTCTTAGTCCATCTTTCATCTTTCTGCCTTAGGGTGTGTCCGGCGAACTTCCATTTAAGCTTTGCTACTTGGGTTGAGACATCTGTCACTTTTGTTTTATTACGGATCCATTCGTTTCTTTTTCTGTCTGATAGTTTAATGTTCAGCATTTGTCTTTCCATGGATATTTCTGTCTTTGCTATTTTTTCCATATTTTCCTTTGTAAACGTCCATGTCTGAGAGCCATATGTGAGGACAGGCAGTATACATTAATTGAAGACTCTACTTTTTAGGTATTGGGGATATTTTGAATTCTTTAGAATATAAGACAGTTTTCCGAATGATGTCCAGGCCAATCTTATTCTTCTCTTTATTTCTTCGGTCCGATTTTTTTTTATTTAATTTAGTGATTTGGCCTAGATATATATACTCTTTTACTTGTTCTATTTTTGTTTGTGCCACTGTAATTATTCTCCCTCTCACTGTAGTTCTTCTCTTTGATTAGTCATGGTTTTTGTTTTACTGTAATTCATCTTGAGTCCAATTTTTGTCGATTCTCTATCTAGTTCTTCCATCATTCTTTGTAATTCTTCACTTTTTTCTGTTAATAATACAATATCATCAGCATATCGTAAATGATTCAGATTTTGCCCGTTTATGTTAATTCCCAAGCCATCCCAAGGTAGTCGTTTGAAAACATCTTCTAGCGATTGGTTGAATAGCTTGGGCGAGATGGTATCTTCTTGTCTTACTCCTCGGTTTATTTTAATAGGCTCCATTTGTTTCATTAGCTTAATAGTTGTTGTTGCCTTGTTGTATATATTTTTAATTAAGTCGGTATATCGGTAGTCTATTCTGCTGTTTTGTGCGGAATTCTGTACTGCCCAGTGTTCCACACTATCAAATGCCTTCTCGAAGTCAATAAATGCCATGTAAAGATAAACAAAGATAAATGATATAAATTACAGTAATTATGCCAGTATTACATGTCTGTGGTTTTTCAAAATGAATAAACTGTTAAGGCAGACAATGTAAGTAAGACCCACAAATTGGTGTGAAAATAGTCTACTGAATTGTAATAAATTAGTAAATAAACAAAACATTACGTACATGCCGGTACTCTATTAATTAATGGTTGGAAGAACGTAGTTCAAACTATCCTGTATTGCTGAATGGAGAACTTCAGTTTCTACTATTGTAATTGTTTGACTTCCCCGTTTATGATCTTGTGACAGAGTTTTTTGTAAGAGTAGTTTGTTTCTTTTTAATTTTTCTAATATCTGTATGTATTATAAAGTATTTTAAGGAATACTTTTCTGAAAATCACTGAAATATTTTTAGATATACCGAAATAGCATTACAAGTAAAAGGTTTATCCTACCGACCACTCTAATGGACTTTTCGCGTGATGCAGGTTTATTTATTTGATCAAAATGTAAATATTTCTTAGTATTAGGTTACTTTAGTTAGTTCAAGTACTATACATAATACTGTAATAAAACCGATTTTAAAAAATTAGTGGTATTGTTTATAAATGTAACCTAACGATGTATTTATTTATTTTAGCCTATTTTAAATATAGTTCAGTCGAGTTAGAGACATGTCGCATATTAAAAAATATTTATACACGAATATACTTCATCTAATTTTATTACTTATCTTAATTATCTTAGCATTGACCTTAGAGTTCGTATGATATCTTGCTACATCTTTCCTGTCCTGCTGTGTGGAGTAGAAGCGTGGACCCTACTGAAGCTATGCTTAAACGCTTGACAGCCTTTGAGATGTGGGTATACAGACGACTACTGAAAATAAGCTGGGTCGACAGAGTTAGAAATGAGGAGGTCCTTAGACGGCTGAACGAAACAACACAACTGGTCAATATAATAAAGAAACGCAAGCTGGAATACTTCGGTCATATTATGAGACACCCTGAAAAATATGATCTTTTACATCTGATCATTCAGGGAAAGATCCAAGGTAATCGTGGTCCTGGTAGAAGAAGAACATCATGGCTAAAAAATCTAAGGCAATGGTATGGAAAATCAACGACATCGTTATTTAGAGCTGCTGTCAATAAAGTCACGATAGCGAATATGGTAGCCAACATGATATCCAACGATCGATAACGGTCATGGAACTAGAAGAAGAAGAAGAATTTTATTACTGTTGCACGTCATTCGCCTTATAGCCCGTGAGGTCACATGATACCAACACGAAATATTTAGGCGATAGGTGTGTTCTTTTTTAGAATCGGTTTGACGACTACACTGGCATTACAGCCACTAGAAATATTTTATTATATAGGGTGAGTCATATCTATTGGGACATAGACTAAGGACAGGTTATTTGGATCAAAATATGGCTATTGGGCCAAATATGCCTTAATAAAATATTGCTGAGAAAAAAGATACAGGTTGTTAAAGTTAATTTTTGTTTTTCGTTTTTTGCTAATAATTTCCCTATATATTTATAAATTGCTATCAAAATTGGCACAGAGGCATAATCTTAGACAAGAAATGGTATTTTATTTACAATTCCACTATCAAATACCAAACTAATAAACAGTTGCAACTAACGTAAGGTTTCCGTTTTGACGATAAATCAAAACTAAACACACTTTAACTTAAAAGAACTCACAAAAACTCAAACTAAATGTTCTACATGGTCTCCTCCGATTTCTATGCCTTGTCTAATTCTTTTTATAAAGGATTTTTGGACGTTAAAAAAATATTATTTTGTCCGCTTATAAGATTATCTGCATTTTGAATGTATCTTCAAAGTTCGTCTGGTGTAGTAATTTCATTGGCATAAACTAAATACTTCATATGTCCCCAAAAATAAAAATCTAGCGGGTTGTACTCAGGCTTTCTTGGTGGCCATTGAAAATCACTGCCTCTGCCAATCCATCGTTGAGGAAACATGTCATTAAGATGATTTCTAACAGCTAATGAAAAATGAGTCCATCCTGCATAAACCACATTTTTCTTCTTACATCCAGTGACAGATCATCTAAAATATCACTAAGAGTATTTTCCAAAAAGAATAAACAAGAATCTCCATTTAAATTCGGAGGAAGAACATAAGGCCCTAGTAGTTGGTCGCCTATAATGCCACACCAAATATTCAATTTAAACTCATGCTGAAAATGTCTAGCTTTAATAGCATGCGGGTTTTCTTCTTCCCAATAATGACTATTTCGCCAATTAAAAACCCATCGTCTGGTAAAAGTTGCTCCGTCGGTGAACATAATATTCTTAATAAAGTGTCTGTCATTGCGATGTTTATTCAGAATACGTTGGCAAAACTGTAATCATCGTGGAAGATCTGTTGTAAGTAAATTTTGAACAGGAGTGAAGTGATAAGGATGGAGATTCTCTTTTTTTAGAATTCGAACAATAGACGACTGACTTGTTTCGGTCGACCACCTCGATTTTTAGTGTGAAATGACCCAGTTTCACCTAAACTACGATATCATCTTGCAAAAGTTTTGTGATTTGGTTGCCTTCTGTTTGCGTATAACATTCCATACCTTCTGGCTGCCGAGCGACCGCAAAAATTTTCTTGTGCATCTACGCAAATTATATCTCGCATTTCTTCATTAGTAAAATGATTGTGACGAGGCATTTCAATCAGAAAAAGTAATGATTACTTTTAAAAATGCAACATTACACTACACTGCCACATCAAAAATAATTTACTCTGAACAAATGACATTTACAAACAACAATTATCTGACAGTCCAAAGCATACTTTTCATAAATGAAATAATATTTGAAATCCTTTTTTAAGACTATATGCAGTTCGACTGCGTTTTTATCGAAAACGGTTGAAATTATCATGTTTAAACAAGAGTACCAATTTTCCGTAAAAATGATGTTTACGTCATATTTTCTAATAAAAATTTCATCTAAAAAGTTTCATCAGAAAAAGTTTAGACTCAATTTGATCATTAGGAATGATCCACGTGGCGGTTTCTATGACAAAACGTAAAATTGTAAATAAAATACTATTTCTTGTCTAAGATTATGCCTGTATGCCAATTTTGATAGCAATTTATAAATATACAGGGAAACTATATATTAGCAAAAAACGAAAAACAAAAATTAACTTTAACACCCTGTATCTTTTTTCTCAGCAACATTTTATTAAGGCATATTTGGCCCAATAGCCATATTTTGGTCCAAATAACCTGTCCTTTAATGTCATTTTCAGTCCAAGATCTCGCAGGTTTGGGAATTTCCCCTTTAACGGTAATTTGAAAAATTCAAGTTTCTTTTCTTGTCTGGTGATTAGAAACATATCTGCTTGAAGATCACATAACTCAAGCTGTAAGTTGGATGGTTGATCATCAATGGTTGCTCCAAGAGGGTTATTATAAATTAGTACACTGCTTTTGAGACTTTCAATTTCTTCAAATCTTGTATTGAATTCATCAATAACTTATTCAATTTGTGAAATGCAAGATGAAAACTCAATATTTTCCTCACCGTTGAATTCTTCTGCTATTTGCAGACAGCTAGGGAAGTGTGTCAAGTTGTTCTTTTCCAAAACACGTTTAAACACGTTTAGCTTATTCCGGAATCAGTTTATCATTTCGATCAAATCTGAAACCGTCTGGTTTCTTTCTTGAAGACTCAACTTTAACATGTTAAGATAATTAGTCAGATCTGTTATAAAAGCCAACTGTCTTAAGAATTCTGGATCCTTAAACTTCTCTTCCAGTTCAGTTGTGTCAGATGAAACGTATTTGTTGAGAAATGCAGGGATTTCCTTTCTGATGGCAAAAAATCGTTCCATGCACTTTCCTGCACTCAGCCACCTTACATGGTTGTACATTAGCAAGTTTCCATACTTAGCCTCTGTTTCCGCTAAAAACTGCTTAAGTTGCCTGTGTAAAAGAGATCGATTTCCACCATCATATTCATATTTCCACTAATCATATTTATAATCTTAATCACGGTTTGGAAAACATGATCTTCCCTGACCGATTTTCCACATAAAGCTCCCTGATGTATAATACAATGAATTGTTGGGCAAGTGACACGATTCTCTCAAAGCAGACCCACTAATCCAATTTGTTTACCTGTCATTGATGGCCCCGTCTATTGCTATGGCTGAATGTTTACCAAAGCCTCCAATTCTGTCAACTGTTTTCTTCACAGCCTCATAGATGTCTTTTCCTTTTGTTGTTCCATAAAGAGGACAAATATCAAATAACTCCTCTTTATTGGTAAAATCATCAAAAGTAGTGCGCACAAATATTAGCAGCTGATTAACATCGGTTTGATCAGTACTTTCATCCAAACAAACTAAGAAATATGAACTTTTCTTGCTCACTCATAGTAACAATCCTTCTTTGTATGGTTTGATGTGAAAGTGGCACTAATTCAAATTTCTCCGCCATTTTAAAATCACCGAAAGCATTGGCTATTTCAACAGCACATTTTTTTATCAAATTGCCATCAGGGAAAGGTTTTTTTGCCTTTGCCAGCTCAAGCGACACGGCATAAGATGCGTGCAAATAATGCGTTTAAGAGTGTAATATTTTACTGAACATACCAGTTTGCTGTTTAAGCTTTTTTTTCAAATCTGCAACTAGGGCACGCCGACTTTCTTTTGTGTACGTAGCATACTTATTTTCATGCATGTCTTCTTACATTATATTCTTTAGGCACTGAAACGACATTCATGCACACTAAGCACTGCAACTTTCCATTATTGTTAGCAATCAAGTAATCACTCTCCCAACTTTCTTTGTAAATTCTGTTCGCACTATCAATTTTCCGTTTTACTGGTTTTACACTCATTATTGTATAAGAGGAATGAAGACAAATAATTAATCAAGTTCACTGTTCACTAGCAACGTAATAGATTAGCCGACTAGCCTACGTGTCAGTAGCACACTGGCACGATGGCGGCTGGCGACGGATGGTAAGCAGTGCAGTTCTCATAGTGGGGGAGGACGATTGTGTTCGTTACACGTCCGCGAAGCGGCACGCGGTACAGTACTTGTGATGTAAAAACACTGCTAAACCATGAAATATAAAATAAATTAAAAAATCTTTTTTTACAGTGGCAGCATTTAAAGAAAATATATGCTTTTCGAAAATCTTACGTGATTCACGACAAATAGCCTCGCGGGCCGGATGCGGCCCGTGGGCCGCCAGTTAAACAACCATGAGATATATGGTAGTAGGCGTTAAATAACTCTTGTCTATTAATTTCGGAAAATTTCTCATAGCATTTAAATAAACATGTCTTACCACAAGATTTTTTCTTTCATGACTCCATGTTTTTCAACCGTTTTCTATTTTTGGGAAGCTGATTAGTTTCTACTATCTCCTCCACGATTTTTTCATATTCGTTCACGCCTTTTTGAACACTTATTTGGGGATCGACTACTTATGTGTTAAATTATGAGTCTTTTTATAATCCCTTACCTCTTCATCATTGGGAACAAAATCAGGATCTTACTATTTCCTGTTCTTGATAAATTCCTGTTTGCAATTCAGTATTATTTTTCTTGGTCAGATATAAGTACTAAATATTGACTTTACTTGATATTTCATATTTTTTATGAGTTAAATTGGCTGAGGTTGAATTATTTATTTTTATTCTCGCCATACAACTTTTAATATGAATGTAATAGTAGAACTGTGGTAAGCTTTCTAAAGATAATAAATATTGTGACTACAAGCTGTGTAATATATAATCAAAGACAAAAATTCGCAATTCGTCAATAACTACATTCAGTGGGATGTGCGTAAGATAACTTAGTGTTGCATTAATATTTTGTGACCAAAATGAGTCAACGACAAAATACAACAGTAGGATATGTATGTTGTCTTAGTGTTGCGTTATAACATACGATTTTAAGAGAATTAAGCTGCACAAGGATATGTAATATTGTGAAAAAGTATTTCACTTTTTATTTATCTTAGTGTTACACATAACAGAAGGATTTATTTCCAATCATTTGAAACGGTTATTATTGTTCTAAAGCAATTTTCTTGTGGCATTTTAAATTAATTACTATTTAACTTTGAATAAGCCACAATTAAAGATAAAAATACGTTTATTGACGTTTCAATTTCCACTTCGGAAATCGTTCTCAAAATACAATTTTATAAACAATAAAGAAGAGACAATAACATTTACCATGGAAAAGGAATATAATAACATGCTACCTTCCCTGGATGTTTTAATCTCTAAGAACGATACTGGATATGAGACTCAGGTGTATAGAAAACCAACACACATCAATAGATATTTAAATTTTAAATCAAATCACAATAATAATGTAAAAAAGGGAATAATTAAATCCTTATACGATAGAGCCAAAATTGCTTGTTCTAACGAAAATTCGTTCTTGGAGGAGAAACATTTGTTAACATCTGTTTTATTAAAAAATGATTATCCTTTATCGATTATAAATAAGGAATTTTCAACAAACGATCGAATAGAACAGAACAACTTAGAACAAGATCTTACATCATACACAAGGAATAATACGAGGAAAATAACAATACCGTACATAAAAGGATTATCAGAAAAACATAAAAGGATAAGAAATAAATTCAACATTTCAACAACATTCAAAACAACAAATACGTTGAGAACTATTTTGTCCAAAACCAAACCTAACGATGAACAAGAAAGTACAAAGAATTGCATTTATAAAATACCTTGTAAATGCGATCAGTTTTATTTAGGGGAAACATCAAGACCATTAAATGTTAGAATAAGTGAACATCAATCTTATATTAAAAATAGAGAATTTGATAGATCTCAAATATGTAAACACGCATGGGATAATGAACATAGGGTTCAATGGAATAATTCAAATGTAGTCCTAAAATAAACGGATGGTAAAAAAAGAAAAATCAAAGAAGCGGCTCTAATTATGCTAAATGAGGCCAATTGTGTTGCAAATTCCTCGGCAGAATGTAGTAGGATCTGGTTACCAATATTGAAACAGGAAGTTATTAATAAGAAAATACCAGTATTAGTAAGTCAGTAACATATAGAGGATACATCATTTATGTTTTTTAAATAACGAAACATATTAAATCAGAATTTTGGTGTTTATTGAAGGTAAACTAAATGCACGAACAAATACTCAGCATGTCGGGATAGTATTATGAGGTTTTTTTCCCGGTCTTTCCCTCATAATTTACTATGGAATCACTAACATGAGAATTTTATTGTCATCATGTCATGTGTTTGTCTTTTTAAAGACGAATTACATGCTATAATTTTTTTTTCTGACGGATATTCTCAAGTTAAAGTTGATTTCATGTAATCGAATGAACTATCTTACAAGTAAAGTCGTTCCAGGAGCGCAACTCAACAATATTGGCAATATCATTTTAAAGTCGTCTACTTTAAAGTGCATAATGTATGTCTGAATTGTCAATATAAATGAGTCAGATAAAATTAAATTATTAGAATAATTTTTCACTATGTAACAAAAAACAAAATTTGTTTAATTTACTGTTTGTATTTTGAGAACGATTTCCGAAGTGGAAATTGAAACGTCAATAAACGTATTTTTATCTTTAATTGTGGCTTATTCCCAGTTAAATAGTAATTAATTTGAAACGGTTATCACAAAAGTCATTTTTTTACATATCCTACTGTTGCTTTGAGGCGACGATATGTTGTTATTTATAAACTTATCGCTTATTAGACGTTTCTAATTATTTTTATAATATCCAGCGATATAATGATAAGAGAAAAAATTAGCAATGAAAATATAAATCATAAATTGTGACACCAATTTCATCTTCTAATCTACAACCGACACTCGTATTTATCTATCCAGAATCTTTATTACATTTTCTGTGAAAAATTTTCCTCCGTAGACCCCATTTTTCACGGCTTCCCGTCTTTGTATTCTTGAAGCTGTACTAATCCCACTAATGCTAAATTATGGCCATTCCTTTCCAAAATAATGTATTAAACAGAGTTTATTAGCTTCCTGGTTACCCTTAGGGGACAACTGATATGTTAAAAGTTGGATGCTATTCGGTCAAAACCGCAAAGGCCGATGGTATAATCCCGAAATGTTAATAAACATTTTTTAGTAAACAGGGGCGTAGCAAACATTAGTAAACTTTATATGGTAAAAGTTTAAATTACAAAAAAGATACTTGTATATTCCACAAGGAAACTAAATTCCTGTAGTTGGCTTTATACCACGAATTACAAAAATGTTTATAATTCCTTCATAAAAGGTATATAAATATAAAAAAAAAACCTATTGGGCTACATCACAGAACGTTTTGGGAATAACTATTTCATCATCAGTGCTATCTGGTATCGGTATCTACTTTGGATGGATATAAGAAGATTTTTCTTTTCTTACCATTTTAATCTTTTACTTAGAATATATTTATTCTTCTTCTGCTTCTTATAAATATGCTGAATGCCTGTTTTAGTTCGATTTTTAGCCTCAGTTGACGTTGTCTGACCATCTTTTCCTCGGTCGTCCCAATGATCTTCTTCCATTTGGTGATTTATCTCTTGCTATTCGTACTATTCTATTTTCTGTAATTCTTTCGATGTGTTGATTCCATTCCACCTTTCTTCTTTTGGTCCACGCGTTTATTTCCTCTATACCACATCTCGCTCCTCACTTCTTACTCTGTCTCTTAGAGTTTGGTTTGTTATTTTTCGTAAGACTTTCATTTCTGTTGTTTCCAGCAGTCTTTGTGTTTTCGCCATATCTGCTCTTGTTTCTACTGTGTACGTCAGTATCGATCTTATTGTTGATTTATATATCCTGGTTTTCGTTTCCGTTGTGAGGTATTTTTTTCTCCAGATTGTGTTGTTGAGACATCCTGCTGCTCTGTTTGTTAGCTTGACAGTTTTATTCCCAAGTATTCAGTTTCCATCACTTGTTCTATTATTTTGTTATTTACGACTAGTTTACATCGTCTCGCTTCCGCTGATATCACTATCGTTTTAGTTTTCTCAGTTGAGAATGATGTTATATAATGAGCGCCGTATCATCTAATTATTTAATTAATCTTTGTATCATCTTCATTTTCGGCTGTGCTTATGGCGTCGTCGGTGTAGCATATTATTCTTATTTTCATTTCTCCCATTCTATATCCTCTTCTTTTTTAACTTTCTTTATGATTTCATCCATTATCAGATTAAATATTAATGGGCTCAGAGAATCTCCTTGTCTAATGCCAGTTTCATATTTGATAGGTTGCAATAGTTTTCCTTTACATCCTACCATAGCTATGTTATCTTTATACATATTCTCAATGGTTTTTACTAAATCCAATGATTTTGCCCTTTCATATAATAAATGTATGGCGTCCCGAATTCTCACTCTATCAAACGCTTTCTTCAAATCTATCAGACACATATATGCTGGTTTGTCATATTCCAGCGACTTTTCTTTTATTTGTCTTATTACAAAAACTGCATCCGTGCATGATCTTCCTGTCCGAAATCCTTGCTGTTCCTCTTGCAGAGATATCCGTTCATTTATTTTTGTCGCTATTATTATTGTTGTCAATTTGAGTGTTGTATTTAAAAGATTTATTGCTCGATAATTATTGGAATCTTTCTTATCTCCTTTTTTAAAGAACATCACCATGATCGCTCTTCTCCATTCATCTGGTATTCTGTTCGTCGTGATTATTTTATTAATAAGAAGTTGCAGTTGTTGTACAAGGTAATCACCTCCATATTTTAAGAGTTCATTTGGTATTTGATCTTCTCCTGGTGACTTTCCGTTTTTTAATTTGTTTATTCCTTCTTTCGTTTGGGAGATTTCGGTCTTTTCCTCAGTTATTATATTTGGCGTTTCTGGTAAAGATTCTTTGTTTTGTTTTTTAAACATTTCTCTCAGGAAGGCCACCCATGTATCCTCTTGTATGTGTTCTATTTCAACTAGTTCTATATATGTTGAGGTCAAACAACTGCAGCTCTTCATTGGCATAGTTACACGTCAACCAAGTCTCGTTGAATATGATAATACTGTACTGAGAATATGATACATTCATAAATAAACTGTCGAGCTTAGTTCTTGACCTCCCACATTTTGAAAATAAACTCACACTCCAGGTGACGACTGTGTTAGCTTTTGTCATTATCCTAGGAGTGCCATTTAAGTACTTAATAAATAAGAATAATTCCCTTATTTTACAGATTCTACACGTAAGAGATATTGGTCGATAAAAGTTTTTTGGTTTATTTTTTTTCAATGGTATAATAATTGCTTCGCTCCAGATAGATGGAAGTTTATGGGTCAAAAAATTTATTTGAAGGTTGAAGTTGAATAGGCAATTTTTTGATAAAAGTTGGTGGTATGTCATCAGATCCAGCTGAGGTATATTTAGAGTTATTAAGACTTTTATTTAGTTCATCAAGTGTTATGAAAGTATTTAGTGAGCAAGCAGTATATTCTATATTAATTTTTGATGCTTCTGTACTTTGCTTATAGACTAGGCGGGATCTGTAGAAATTCAGACCATTTTCTGTGCTAAATTTTTTATTTAACAAAATCTGAAAACAATTAAAAATTTCTCATTTTTATGTTCCTATTTTCATTTATAATTCGAAAAATATTGATCCTAGAGAAAAAATTATAAAAAGTTCAAAGTTTCGTTATTTAATTTTATACAATATTTCGTTAGTTTAGTTTACACAAAATTTAATATTTAGTGTTAAAAAAATAGCAATAATTGGAAGAAAAGTACAAAAAAATGAAGTTACTCCTTTAAATGTTTTCGACTTTCTAAACTTGACTTACAAGCTCCATGCTCCATATTCCGCCTAGAAAAACTTTTTAATATGTTCAAAACGTGTGCTAAATTTTGTTAAGATCGGTCGGATAGGTTTTGCTTAAATCGCTAAAATCGCTTTTTAAATTTATATTAGGCCCTAAATAAGGCCCTCAGATAGTTGCAATTTGTTTACATATAAAGGAAAGCTCAAACTTCCAAACGCTTTTTGTAAAATTCAAATCGGTTCACTAGGAGAGCCTAAAATTGTTTTTAAATTTTAATCATTTTTTAGGCTTATAAATAAATTGAATAACTTTACGAGCTTTAAACATATCAATTCAATTTGTACACTTAAAGAACATTAAAAGACGCTTCTTTAAAAAAAAAAGATACATTCGGCTTACTGGTTGCCGAGATATTGAAGGTCAAAGTTGACATACATTTGCCGTGTAACCATAAGTGATAGACGCCTCGTTTTTAAACAAATGCCCTTGTCTTGACAAGTACTTTTTATACGAAAAGTTTTACGTAATACGCTTCATGACAACATCCATAAAAAAGACAAATAAAAAACCGTTTTCCCGTAAAATGTCGCGCGGAATGCATGAGAGATGGTGGTGGGGGACATTTACTCGAAATGTGAATCGGCGAGTTCAAAATCGTAGCGCGCGCTAAAAATTGTATTATCTTGGCTTCTTGTTAACCATTTTTGCTCTTTATTTTTTAATCGATGTCTCGGACGACAACGATTTGAAATATCATATTGTCAAATACCATTTTCAATTGCAAATTGGGAAATTTACAATAAACAAGTAATTGCATTTTTTCTTCGTGCATTTGTTTGAGCTTGCAATTTATATATTGAAGTAAATTGTTACGTTTAGTAAACAAATATGTATTTATAAATTGTTAATAAATAATTTGATTTGTTAAAACAAAGGCGAATGAAAATTTTTTTTTAAATCAATCTTTTTAAAATAATTGACATTAAAAATAATTTATTTCTGCAGTTTTATCATAATAATGACATTATTGTAAAATGACTGTATAATGTATATTGTACTTGTTATTATACTGCTGTGTAATGCTCGAAACTGGTTTTTTTTGAGTTTGCAATCTATACATTGAAGTAAACTGTTACCTTTAGTAAACAAATATGTATTTATAAATTGTTAATAAATAATTTAAATTGTTAAAACAAAGGTGAAAGAAAAAAAAATTTTTTTTTTCATAAAAAAACTTTATTTCGACTCAATCTTCAATACTTAAATGTCTGCCAACTTTGACCTTAAATATCTCGGCAACCAGTAAGCCGAATGTATCTTTTTTTTAAAGAAGCGTCTTTTAGTGTTCTTTAAGTGTATAAATTTAATTGATATGTTTAAAGCTCGTAAAGTTATTCAATTTGTTATAAGCCTAAAAAATGTTTTAAACTTATAAAAAATTTCTAGGTCCTCCTAGTGAACCGATTTGAATTTTACAAAAAGCGTTTGACAGTTTGAGCCTTCCTTTATATGTAAAAAAATTTGCAACTATCTGAGGGACTTATTGAAAGCCTACTAAAATTTGCGATTTTTTTCCAGTAGGCTGGATTGTAAAATTATTATGCAAAACCTATCCGACCGATCTTAACAAAATATAGCACACGTTTTAAACATATTAAAAAGTTTTTCTAGGCGGAATATGGAGCATGGAGCTTGTAAGTCAAGTTTAGAAAGTCAAAAAAATTTAAAGGATTAACTTCATTTTTTGTACTTTTTTTTCCAATTATTGCTATTTATTCAACAATAAACATTAAATTTGAAATTTCTAGCTAACGAAATATTGTGTAAAATTGAATAATGAAACTTTTAACTTTTTATAATTTTTTGTCTATGATCAATATTTTCCGAATTATAAACGAAAATAGGAGCAAAAAATAAGAAATTTTCAATTGTTTTCAGATTTTGTTAAATAAAAAATTTAGCAAAAGGTTTGCGACTGGCGCATATCGTGATTATCGATATTGGGCACGTCCTGAAGGGATTCCAGCAAAAAAATAGCTTCCTGTGAAAAATGTCCAATCCAAAACAGATTCCGCCTAGACTATTATGTTCTACGAAGGTTGAGTGGTACTTCTGATTGCTTAAATAAAATTTTTAGTGTTCTACAAAAATTTCTGAGATTTTTTGTTTGTTTGAAGTCGTTACATCATTTTTATTTATTGTGTCAATATGGTTTAATTCTTTTGCAGCCGTTTATTTTCTTTATTTTTTGCAATATATTTCTTATAGACGTAGATGACAATACGTAATTGGTCAAGATTTTTTACCTCTATAGAAGGTTGTCACTCCATCTTTTGCGCGGTCGTCTGATAGTTCTTCTACCGATTGGTGACTTTTCTCGTGCTATTTTTACGACACGGATCTCCTTCCATTATGTTTATGTGGTTATTCCATTCTTTTTTTTTCTATTTTGTGTCCATTAGTCTAATACAAACATTAGTAATGTTTGTATTTTGAAAAAGATTTCCGAAGTAGAAATTGAAACGTCAATAAACGTATGTTTACCTTTAATTGTGGCTTATTCCCATTTAAATTGTAAAAACTTTATTGTACAACACTATTTAGCAAACAATATTTTGCGTTGCTTTATTATAATTTTAATCGGCACCATACCAATTAAGCAAATTGAGTTAGAATCTACCATTCTGTTTTATTTGTGGCAACCTGTTATATATTTTTTATATTCATTATTTTACATAAAATGTTAAAATTTTATAACCAAATTTATTTTACAGTATTCGTGCCAACACATCTAAAAAAATCAAACAAAACCCATCCCAAAAGATACAAAGTACATCCAACAACATCGCCAATTTATTTTTCGGAAATTAAAGGTCGTTAAGCTACTCTTTTCTGAGATTAATTTAGCATAAACTTCTGAAGCGGCCGCCCAGAGGCAAGAAGTGTTATAAAAAAAGTAATATGACAACAGACATAATGTAAAAACTTCCCGAAAAACATAATCGTTAAAAAATTACTCCACCATCAATTTCTACGGGAAATAAACATTAGCAAGTGCCCGCTTTATATAAAGGCGAAAGGACCAAACGCATAAAACCGCCCTATCCAAATTATCACGGTTTCTCTTGACCCTCTTCATAAGCGCACAGAGTGGTTGTATTTAAAGGAATAAATTCATTTCGTTAGAGATACTACGTATTTCAAGTTAAAGATAAACGCAAAACTTATATAGGAACATCAGGTTCCTATAGAGAAAGAGGACACATTTTATATTTTTCTATCCAGTTCTTCCTATTCTGTGAACGGAAGATGCCCCCTGGTATTCGTAATAACTATACCGATAGAGTGCCTGAGATACCTGCAGTGAAATAAAAGTTGACATCTCGTAGTAAGATAAAATGCACATACATGAAAATGATATACAGGGTGAGTCATGAGGAACTTTACATACTTCTACCATATGTAGAGTCCCTCAGGGAGCATATTATGTGGCCACTAAAAAATGTCAACTCCTCTTCTTTATTAATTAACAGGGTGATTTGTGTAATTGACCATTTATTTCATTTTACTGTAGTGTTTATACGGCTCATTTGATTTTTTTAATTTTTGCATGATACAGTACACCACTATCAAGCATTCGACTGGTATTAGCTAAACTAAAAAATTCCAGGACCGGCTTTGGAAAAATTAATTTAGGGATTAGTATTAAATATTACACCCTGTATATATATTTTTTTAATGCAATAAGTGATTTTCAAACTACATAAATAGTCAATGAAAACGACATATTCGACAATGTTGTCACACTTTTATTAAATTTTTAGTGAATGATCAAATCTTACCAAAAATAGAACAACCATAATGAAGTATCAAATTATAAGGTAATTAATTTAAACAAATGTTATAAATTTCAAACATTTTAATTGAAATGATAAACTGAGTCACTGCACAACAAAAAACAGTAACTACTAACAATAACGAAAAACAATTTAAAAAAAAAACTAAAAATATGTAAATAGTTATGATAAACCCATAAATTAGAACTGGAAAAGATACAATAATGGTAACAAAATAAAAATAATTCAAAATAGACTTTCGAAATGGAACCCTGCAGCCTGTACACTTTTTTGTTGCCGAATTGTTAATTGACGTATTGAATTACGGATACTCTGGGGATCTTTTCTAATAGTATTACAACAATGTATAATTCTATCAATTAATTGTTGTCGGTTATTAATATTCACTGCGTAAACTAGTTGCTTCAATCGTCCCCAAATATGGTAATCAACGAGATTGAAATCAGGGGACCTTGAAGGCCACGAAATAGGACCTGCACGTCCTATCCACCTGTTGCCATAAACATTATTGAGATGTTGTCTCACTGCCAGTAAAAAGTGTGGGGGTGCTCCATCATGCTGAAAATACATCCCTCGGATAGCAACGTTCGCGTTGGCAAGCAAACTCGGCAAAATATTTTGTAGAAAGTTCAAATAGACCTGCCCTGTTAAAGGACCATAAAAAAGTGAGGACCTATCAATTGGTTATTTATGACACCAATCCACACGTTAACCGAAAACCTTAACTGAGAACGACATTCTCGAATAGCATGGGGATTTTCTTCTGCCCACACATGTGAATTTCGTGAATTATTTATCCCGTCTCTGGTAAATTGGGCTTCATCTGTAAATAGTGTCCTGTATAGCGTTGGTCGATTATTGTTAATCCATCTACAAAATTCCAACCTATCGATCTCATCTCCAGCATGTAGTCGCTGAACCATTTGAATGTGATATGGGTATAGATTATTTTTTTGTAAGACTCTACTTACTTTTGATTGAGAAACATTGAGTTCTCGACTTACTTGTCTAGTGCTTATTGTAGGGTTCATAGTAATGGCGTCCATAATGTCATCTTCCTGCGCTTTATCTACATGTCGCTCTGTTGTTCCACTAGGAAAAGTGCCATTTTTTCGCAAATAATTAAAAACTGACCCAAATGTTGGATGACTGGGAGTTCGACGATTAGGAAATATCCTGCGATATTCTCTACTAGCAGCCCTACCATTCCCATTACAAAATCCATAAACAAATATTAGAACTTTTCAGAACGGCTGCAGATAGAGTCAAATGGGCCATGATGATCGCCAATGTCCTTAAGGATGGGACACGTTAAAAAGAAGAATACCTTCTTCCCAGGATTTTCTCGGTGTTTTCTTTTAGTATTTCATAGAACTGCTGTTTGTCAAGTCATCACTGTTTTCTGTGGGTGCATAGACATTTATTATGGTTATTATTATATTAGTAAACAGTAAACTTATTCGGTTTACTGTTTACTATTAAATACGATATTCTTTCACTTATGGGCTTAAATTTTATAACTTTGTGTCTCATTTCTCCTAGCACCATAAAATAACTATGCTTTTTGTCTAATTAATTTAGTTCTTAATATCTAACAGTGTGGTTCGACCCATAACAAGTAATACTGAATTGCAATTCAGAAGGTACTCATCTCCAATCAACTCGTCGAAGGGTTGAAACCTAGCAATGCACAGTTCTCTATTTTTTTTACTTTTTTATACGTTCCCAGATAATTATTCTGGACAGGCCGGTAACCTCACACTAGTACGTATGTAATACCAATTGTAATTTATTATTATTCTATTTAGAAACTCATGCATTCATTATTTTATTTTATAAACTAACGGTTCCATGTATCTTCCACTCTTTTCCCCCCTTTATCGATCCCTTGTGACCAAGAGCGGTAAAAAAAGTTTTGAAGTTAGAGAGAATGATAAGACTTCTGACCCGCCTATTACGCAAACGATAATATCTCGAAAAACTTTTAGAGTTTTTAAATTAAACAATTTTCCAAATTACGGTAGATCTATTTTGTTCATGAGCAAAGTTGAAAGGATGAGAATTTGATTAAAATAATTGTAACATGTTATGAAAGGCAAATGATTTATTTGAAATTATAGAGATATTTAATTAGAGTTTTTTGTATTTTTGTATTTTGCGACTATGTATTTGAGGTAATTTTTTTGCATTGTCTTATTTTTGTAACTGTGGTGACACAACAATAAAGGTTAAATTTTTTCTTAATATTTTTTTAACTAACCATTTTTGAGTTTCAGACATGTTTTTCATTTTTAATAATTATTTCTCTAGTTACAACTAGCTGTTGTAATGGGTATAATTAGGCACCTCGAAGTGGCGTCCTATTTAAATTACTAGAGGTGTTTCCTGTCTCTTTTTGTTTTGTTTGTTCCAAGAGATTCATGAGCCCTTTGTTCCATTTTTTTTGTAGTTGCATCAATCCAACCCCCTTTACCATTTACTTATTCACGACACCAGCTCTCCTAACAAACCCTGAGTGCCGTTCACATATGTTTCAATTATTTTGTTTACCCTATCTCCACCCCCAGTAATTTCTGTCCCCAATTTTCTACTCCTTATAATAATATCCCATGTGGTAGGCAAAATATAATCGTTACAAAGTATTGAGTGCGTGGCAAAATAAGTGGAGTGCGTTGCAAGGTAAACTCAAGGAGATCGAACAATTAGTGAAACCGTGGCTTCAACCCAAAGCGAATAGACACGGAGAAGTGATAATAGGGCGTTTGCGACTGGGACACAGTGATTTAACACATAAATGCCTCTTTGCGCGGACTGTGCCGCCAATGAGTGACGATTGTTAAGTAACACTCTCCGTGGGGCATATACTAACTCGGTGCAAAACATATGAAGCAGCAAGAGGAAAGCACACTATCCCAAGTAATTTAAAGGAAGACTTAGGAAAAACATGAACATTAAAAAACACAATAAGTTATCTTAAAATACTAAAGTATTTTTTTCTAACTTTACCTGTATTATATTTTTTAGGTCGCTAATACTGCCTGTAGTCGTAAGAATAGAAGTCGTAACTTACAAAATCCCTATTTTGAGATATTCGATGTTTTAGATTTGATTAATTACCATCAACTGTAATGATTCATTAAAAACTTGTTACACCATAGCATTATATTTTTTGCGATATACGACATTTAATCCTAACAAATAATAAAAATGAGGTAAAGTAAAAAGTCTTATCTTAATCAAAGTTATAGTTTATTAAGGTAAATAAAATACATTGAAGTCATAATCAGTTTTTTTAATAATCTAAAGCTCCAGGTTCCATTGAAGTTTGACTTATTCCAAAACGTTTGTCTGCTATTAGGCATGTGTCCACACAGTTTGGATATAATTAGTTGTTTTCTTATCGTTATGCCGTTATGCCTCTAGGAATGGACTTGGGTGAAGGATTTGTCATTCCCTGTTTTGCAATATTTGCATTTTAAATGTTTAATTCTCTTTCTGTCTCTGAGGTGAAGTTGGTTTTGTACGAAAAAGCATATTTACCTCTAGAAAAATTTACTTGAACCATTTGATTTAGGTATATCCTGGGATTAGTTTTATTCAGTTTATATGCTGAAGTACCATCTTGCCATTCAAAAAGTCATCTAATTCCATAACAATTACTTTAGCATTACTTGCTGCATTTGCTACTGCATCCGAAAAGTCTTTAAAATCGCATATTTTACCCATTTGCTTCATGGAGCGTTCCACTTGGTGTTGGAATGAGTCCGCAGCTTTCAAGGTATGGCCAGGCTCAAAATACTTAATGCTAAATTTTTTAAGTGTGATATCCTCAGAGATTACAACAAACGTAAAGAAAGTAAACAAAGCCCAGTTTTTATTTTGAGCAGAGCAATGCAAGCCACATTATAACATTTTTAGCGTCTCGGTGAGACAAAAAAAATTATAGAATGTTCTGGCAATATCCGACTTACTCTGTCCGGCTATTCCTTCGTGACATAAAATTGCAGTTGGTACTGTTGGCTTTCTAGCAGTGACGACAAAACTTTCATTAAAACCAATTATTCCAGGTGTAAAAATAATCTTCTTAAAGCATTATGACCTAGAATATCACAACAAAATAAAACATTTATAATTAATATAATATCTTCTTCTTTAAGTTCCATCTTCTATCGAAGGTTGGAAATCATCATGGCTATGCGGACTCTGTTGACTGCCGCTCTAAAAAGTTCTGCACTACTGCATTCAAACCATTCCCTTAAGTTCTTAAGCCAGGATATTCTTCGTCTTCCCACATTTCGCTTTTCTCGGATTTTGCCCTGCATAATAAGTTGTAATAATGCGTATTTTTGCCCTCTTATCACATGTCCCAAGTACTCGAGTTTTCGTCTTTTAATAGTTAATATTATTTCCGTCTCATTTCCTATTCTTCTAGTTACTTCCATGTTTGATATTCTTTGAATCCATGATATTCGTAGGATTCTTCTGTAACACCAAAATTCAAAGGCGGCCAACTTATTCAGATGAACTTGTTTTAGTTACCAAGCTTTCAAACCATAAAGAAGAGTAGAGAACACGTAACATCAAAGCATTCTTAGGCGTAGTTCTAACCTTATATCCCGACAACAAAGAAACTTTTTAAGTTTAATAAATGATGTAAATATAATATCTACAATATTTAATTACCTTTTGCAAATCCACTAAAACTACCGTTGATATATCGTCCCAGTTACTTTTTGCAGACGAGTCAGTGTGATATTCTGATCTGGCAGCAGTGTATTTATTTTGATGTACACCAAAGATGGTGCATTCCTCACAATTATCCACCAATGCATCCTTTTTGTGAGACGTGGATTTTGAATGCAAGTCAAATGATTCACACAACCAGCACTCTTCGTGTCCTAATTTTACAAATGAAATATTTAAAGTTGCGACAACTTCTCGATATAATTTGATATTTGGATATTTTTCAATAAAATTCTGGTACATCATTTTTATTGTGCAGTCACTGGGAAGATAACGTCATTCTGGTGCATGTTCCTAACGGTAGTGTGGTTCTGTGGGTTTGAAAGATTCTATATGTTTTTTAATAATATTTCGATCTTTTTTAATTTTTCCTGTCTTTCCTGGTTTATTCCTGTTGACTGTCACTTTTGAATTTGTTTTAGTAAGGCCATCTCTAATAAGTCTGTCATTTTTCTTTCATATTGCAGCGTTCTCATAAAAAATATTTTGCAGACATTTTGTTTGCATCCGTCAATATTTTTAAGAAAATATAAAAAAGTTTAGGTTTCTTCATGACACGTCGTCGTAAACTATGTTTCTCACTTTGTTGGTTATTTAAAATATGCAGAATTTTTAATGCTCTGATATTTCTGTCCATTATTACTGGTTCAGTTAATAAACTTTAATGTAAACACATTTAAAGACACTATAACAATAAGATTAATATTAGTAAATAATTGAAAATCAGATACGCCGAATAAAGCTTACAACCGTGTAATTTTTAGGTTAAGAAACTAAAAAGGCGGGAACACTGTGAATGATTAGGTTAGATCTTCCTGTTGTTAGAATATTTTTTCGAAACTACATCATTGTTAAGCAAATTTGTCGTAACAACAAATCGTCTTGAGAAGATACAACTAAAAATGTTAACAAATGGAGAGTCGACAAATTGGCTTAACATAAACTGTAAAAATGCAGATCCGACAAAATTTTAAAGTGGAATAACTTATTTTTAAACAGCAGATAGGACTTTCATTCTTAACATATAGGTAGATTATTTGGCTATCAATGTGTTAATATTATAATCTAAAAAAAACTCAAAATTGCAGATACGACTTCTATTCTTAACAGGGCAGAATAACCCTTGTGGTTGCAGCGTAAATAAATAAAAAAAATTTATATAAATAAATAGTAAATAAATTTTTTGTTGTTGAAAATTATGCTAGATTAAAATTGTCTCGGTATTTGCGCACGTGTAAACAAGAATGGTCCTTAGTGTAAATCTAGTTTCAAGGAATGTTTAGTGTTGCAACATCAAAGATAAAAATACTTGTAGTAAGTAGGGTTTCCGCAGTCGTCTGATACATGATAAAAAGAAATCTTTTAGACGAACTATTCTCTTTATTAGTTTACTCAGATAATCTGAGTTCCCAGCTCTCCATTACCGTTCCAAGCAAGAACTTCAAAAGGGAGATGGATTCAAGCATCCATCTCCCTTTGTAATTTCTGCAGACAAGAAGGTTAAAAACAGTGTTTCGTGGGGAGTGGAAAGCAACTAAATCACGCCGAATTTATTTACAAAACTTTTTATCTCGTCGTTTCCCGCAGAGTGTGCAGCATACTCGTGTGATGTGAAATTCATGAGAGGATTTTCTCGTCCCCAGGCTGGGGCAATTGCTGTTGTAGCCATCCATCTTCGAGCTGCTTTTTAGCGAGAACAACTTTAAGAGTGTTAAGATTTCGGAAAATTGAATACGCCGATTTTTAGGGGACTTATTTCTTGGAAAAGTCGTGCGAAGGTTGGGAGAAGAAACATTTTTTATGTGTTCCCTTTTGATTTAAAAGCTTGTTTCGAGGGATTTTCTGACGTCATTGCAAGTTTTTTTCTTTTTTCACAAGTATTCGACTAAAACTAAATAATTAACTTTATATTAATATTAGCGTAAAGCTATTATTTTAGATTCATTTTAAATAAATACATACTTTATTTATGACATAGATATAACAGCTCTGCAGGAAACGAGATGGACTGAGTACATCTCAGAGTACAGAGTACGAATAGGTAACAAACTCTTAGAATCTTTCGAAATAAGCAGTGGCTTAATACAAGGAGATGCGCTGTCACCTCTCTTTTTCAATATCATCCTGGAGAAAGTAGTAAGAGCAACACAACTAAAAACAGAATTACTGACAGTAAATGGACCAAACTTACTACTAGCATACGCAGATGACATTGACATTGTGGGGAACACAGTCACCAATGTAAAGGAGACTTTTAATAAATTGGAGGTAGAGGCAAAAAAAATGGTTTAAAGGTAAATGAAGAGAAAACAAAATACATGTGCATCAACAGAGAAAAGGGACGAGATACAATAGGGCAAAATGTTACAATAGACCCATATAACTTTGAAAGACTGGAGAGTTTTAAATATCTCGGAGCAACAATCACTGCAGATAACGATATCACGGAAGAGATTAAAGGAAGAATTCAGGCAGCAAACAGATGTATGTACAGCCTCCACAATACTCTTAAATCTAAAAGCCTAACACAAGCATCAAAGATTAGAATATATAAAACAATGATTAGACCAGTGTTCATGTATGGGTGTGAGACATGAACCCTGACTAAAGAAACTGAAAGAAAACTTAGATGTTTTGAGAGGAAAATCCTTAGAAAAATCTTTGGGCCTGAATCACGACATTAATAGCCACCAATACCGAATGAGATCAAATACTGAGGTCAAGCAGATGTATAGAACGAGTGATATAGTCCAAGAGATTAAATTCCAACGTCTAAGATGTCCAGGTCCATAGACTCCATGAAACAAAAACCATGTATGTGGGTGTGTTTCATTTAGCCGATTGTTTCAATATTACTCTCAAAGTATTAATGTAGTCTATGCAGGAAGATTCTGGTCTGAAGCTTGCTTGACCAGCTTGAAATTAAATCTTGTTTGTTAATCTTTTAAGTATGATGGTCGCGAAGATTTTATTTATTGCGATAAGCAAGGTTATTAATTACTATTTAACTGGGAATAAACCACAATTGAAGGTTAAAATACGTTTAGTGACGTTTCAATTTCCACTTCAGTAATCTAGGAACACCTTTTATGCTAATATCAACAAATAAGCAACGTTATTCCTATCAAATTTTTGCACAGTATAAGGTTGCCCTTTTTGGAAGCTTAATAATGTTAACCCTTTTCCAGCACGCTGGAATGCGGTCACCTCGCGGATTATGAAGAGCAAAAGTTCAGTAGTTAGATGGGCGAAATTGCTTCTAATGAATATGTAATAAAGTTACTCCCAATTGATAACCTTATGTTACTTTTATTTTTTTTATATATTTTGAAAAATCAGATTCAATTTTCCAAACCCTTTTATGAGGATTATCAGAAGGATAGCGTTGGATATCAAATATAGCGTTGGATATCTGGTCATTATAGATTCACGTAAAACCTCTGGAAAGTAAGATTTAAGTATATTTTTTATCGTGACTACATCAGTACTTAGATCAACTCTGTATACATGCAAATCCAGTAATCTAGGGACACCTTTTATGCTAGTATCAACAAAATTGGTTTGTGTTTATCTTTTTCCTTCTTAATTTGACAGTGAATCACTGCATATGTCAATTTTGTTCCACTGGTTTTCACAGCATAATTCAAGGGCTTTGTATATAGCACATGCTTCAGCAGAAAACCCTTCTGCTGAAGCATGTGCGTTGGTAATTTTAACCCTTCTGTATAGATCACAATATGATCTGAATAGCCACATAAGATTTCTTTAAGAGTAGTGTAGCAAAATTCGTTTTGGTATTTTGGGATAATAATATTTGTAGCTAGAACAATTGTTAGATGTCGTATATCCAACGATTCCCAGATAAGATTACAAGGGGAATTTATTAACTTCAGTCCGTTGCAAGTTATAATTGCTCTTGCAAGTGGTGGAGAGTTTTTTTTTAACAAAGTATATAGATGTTAAATCATCTGTATTTAATTCATTAATTATTTTTGCACTATAAGTGCCACGATAATGTTGGTTTAGGAAATATTTGCTGGCCAGATATTCTCTGCGCAATGAGAGTGGGTTTTCAGATGCTAGAGCTAGGGTGGCTTCATTTGGAGTGCTTTTCATCAATCCTAACACAATCCTTAGAGCTTTAAATTGAATTCTATCAAGTTTACGTAAATTGGTTATGTTAGCTGACCCATATACCACACAACAGTAATCTATTATAGATCTTATATAATTATTATAGAATTATTAAATACGCGAATTTACAAGTAGTACGAGTTCCAGATGAGTGACACTCAATTCGTATTTCGAAACGGATTGGGAACACGAGTTGCTCGTGTTGCTTTAAATGTGTTAACGCAACGACGCAGAGACATGAATGTAGATACAAATGCGTATTTTATTAACTCGAAAAGCATTTGACTGCGTTAACCGTCAAAAGATGATCGAAATTCTAAGAACAACTGGAGTTGACGAACAAGACTTGCGAATTATCTCAGAACTATACTGGCACCAAACGGCAGCAATTGAAATAGAGTACACAACATCAGAAAATATACAAATCCGACAAAACAGGGTTGCGGCTTAACACCGCTACTGTTTAATTTGTATTCGGAGGCTATATTCAGAGAAGCATTAGACGAGGTCCAAGGCGGAAATAAGATTAACGGAATCAGCATAGGCAACATCAGACATGCTGATGATACCGTCTTAATAGCAGGCAACGCACAAGAACTACAAAATATAATAAATGCGTTAGTTTACCACAGCGAAATGTTCGGTTTACATCTAAACGTTTCCAAAACTAAAACTTTAGTATTTTCAAAGACACCAATAAACGTCCATGTGTATGCCAAGAGTCAAATAATAGAACAGGTAAATTCCATAAAATATTTTGGTGTAAATATAAATAGTCAGTTAATTACTATTTAACTGGGAATAAACCACAATTAAAGATAAAAATACGTTTACTGACGTTTCAATTTCCACTTCGGAAATCGTTCTCAAAATACAAACAGTAAATTAAACAAATTTTGTTTTTTGTTACATAGTGAAAAATTCTTCTAATAATTTAATTTTATCTGACTCATTTATATTGACAATTCAGACATACATTATGCATTTTAAAGTAGACGACTTTAAAATGATATTGCCAATATTGTTGAGTTGCGCTCCTGGGACGACTTTACTTATAAGATAGTTCATTCGATTACATGAAATCAACTTTAACTTGAGAATATCCGTCAGAAAAAAAATCATAGCATGCAATTTGTCTTTAAAAAGACAAACACATGACACGATGACAGTAAAATTCTTCTGTTAGTGATTCCATAGTAAATTATGAGGGAAAAACCAGGAAAAAAACCTCATAATACTATCCCGACATGGTAAGTATTTGTTCGTGCAATTAGTTTACCTTCAATAAACACCAAAATTCTGATTTTATATGTTTCGTTATTTAAAAAACATAAATGATGTATCCTCTATATGTTACTGACTTACTAATACTGGTATTTTCTTATTAATAACTTCCTCTTTCAATATTGGTAACCAGATCCTACTACATTCTGCCGAGGAATTTGCGACCCAATTGCCTTATTTAGCATAATTAGAGCCGCTTCTTTGATTTTTCTTTTTTTACCATCTGTTTCTTTTAGGACTATTTGTTTATTCCCAGTTAAATAGTAATTAATTTAAAATGCCACAAGAAAATAGCTTCAGAACAATATAAATAGTCAGTGTAACCAAAAAAAAAAAAAAGAAATCCTATCAAGAATCGAACAAGCAAGGAAAACATTCATGAGCATGAAAACATTTTTTACAAGATCAGACCTTAGTCTGCAGCTTACTTAGTCATGTTACGTTTTTTCTTCTTAATATTGAGAATTCCATGGCTACAAAGAGTTACTAATGTTGTCGTACTTCTTAGCATGTGTAAACAAACAGAATTACTAAGAATAATCAAAGAGAGGAAAATAACAATACTTGGGTCATGTGTTAAGAGGCGAAAGATATGAATTACTTCAAGTTATACTGAAAGGAAAAGTACAGGGCAAAAGATCAGTAGAAAGACGCCAGAACTCGTGGCTGAAAGACCTGAGGAGATGGTTCGACCGCTTATTCGCAGAAATTCTCTCTCTACTTCCTTCGAAATGAGACGGCGTCATGAGAAGAAGACGTAAAGATTTAATCGCAAAATTGATCGATAGAAAAAAAAAACAGACCAAAAATCAACCCAGTAAAGATCAAGCTAACCAAAGACTTCTTCTTCTTCTTCTTCTTCTTCTTCTTCTTCTTCTTCTTCTTCTTCTTCTTCTGGTTCCTATCCGTTTCGGATGTTGGAAATCATATTGGCAATCATAACCTTGCTCGCTGCGGCTCGAAACAGCTCCGTTGAGGTTTTCTTAAACCATGTTAACCAAAGACATATTTATGAAATAAGTAGAAGAGAAGACACAGGAAATATTAAGATAAGAACGAGCAGAAATTAAATGATAAAATAAAGAAAATTATTAAAAATAGTTAAAAAAAATGGAAAAAAAGTTAAGTATTAGTCACCAGATAAAACGGATTTTAATTTTTTTAAGGGATTAAAAAAAAGCAGCTAAAGCTGTCATTAAAATATTTACTTCAAAATATAAAAGGACTATTCACGCCGACGTTTATGACGAAAAATAAAACAAATTCTTATAAAATTTTTACAATCGAAATATGTATTATAATATTTCTGTTTTCAATTCCGCGCTGTTTTCATACGTTTAAACATATTTCATTCTTTGTCTAGATGGCCGAGGACCTCATTTAAAACCTGTCATTTTAAATTTAGATCATTTATTTCTTGGACCGTTACCAATACCATGTGATCTCACCCCTAATCGATCACAAAGTATTTGCATATTACGAGAAATATTGCTGGACATTCTGACACTTTCAACCATCATGTAAAATATGCTGCTGGAATTTTATTATGCTCCGATAGAAAATAAAAATGGTAATAGCAGTAATATACAAGTTTATAAAATGCATCCAGAAAGTATTTGGAATTTTTCTCTATTATTGATTGAAACTGATGTAGATCGTGGAAACAGGCAGGGTTCCTCTGTCACCGTCCAAGTAGAGCCGAATAAATATATCGGCCGGGTACAAGTAATTGGGTAAAATTACTTCGGATTATCCTTCGACTTTGGTGTATTTCCATTAAGCGGTGGTTCTTTTTGTTGTTTGTATTTTAAATAAGTACTTCTTACTCAATAGAATTTTAATCTTAATTACTTCCAGTGTACTTTTAAATTATTCAATAGATAATACAGTTATCATTTATTTGCTCTCTGCTTTATATAAGAAATATTATCACTTCTTCTTCTTCTTCTGGTTCCTATCCGTTTCGGATGTTGGAAATCATATTGGCAATCATAACCTTGCTCGCTGCGGCTTGAAACAGCTCCGTTGAGGTTTTCTTAAACCATGTTCTTAAATTCCGCAGCCATGATATTCTCCTTCTACCAGGTACTCGCTTACCTTTTACTTTATTGGAGATTGTGTTTAATCGTAAACACAATCTCCGGTTCCTTCTTCATTTTTCCTAGAACTTCCTTGTTCGTGATCCTTGCTGTCCATGATATTCTTAGCATTCTTAAATAAAGCCACATCTCAAATGCTTCAAGCTTTTTAATAGTGGTGTCTGTAAGCGTCCATGCCTCCGCCCCGTACAACAACACAGAGAAAACATAGCATCTCAAATGTGTCATTTTTGTATCAAGGGATATGTTGTGACTTTTGAAGATGGCGCTCATTTTGTTAAAGACCGTTCTTGCCTTTCCTATGCGGCACTTTATTTCCCGTAAATTGCTCCACTGTTCGTTAATAATAGTTCCCAGGTAACAATACTGTTTTACTCGCTCTATCTGCGTCCCATTAATGTATAGATGAGCCCCATTTATATTCTCCTTGCTGATAATCATTTGTTTCGTTTTGTGGGTATTAATGTTTAGTCCGTACTGTTGACTGTACTCGTTTATTCTGTCCATTAGCCTCTGAAGTCCCTCTAAACTATCTGCTATCACCATGGTGTCATCGGCATATCTAACATTGTTTACTCTTTCACCATTTAGAAGGATGCCTTCGTCTATTCCGTAAAGAGCCTCGTTAAAAATTTTCTCTGAGTACATATTAAATATCAACGGCGATACGATACATCCCTGTCTAACTCCACGTAGTATTTTTATGTGATCTGTTTCTTCTCCGTTAATTTTCATGTATGCGGTCTGATTCCAGTAGAGTTCTGAAATTATTCTGAGGTCTTTGTCATCCAGGTCTGCCTCTTTTAAAATGTTTATCATCTTTTGATGTTGAACTCTATCAAATGCCTTTTCATAGTCGATCAAGCACGCGTATACGTCGCAGTTAACGTCCCTGCATCTTTGAATCAGTACCTGTACTTCAAAAAGTGCCTCTCTGGTACCCACTGCGTTAATGAAGCCGAACTGTCTGTCCGATATTTGTTCCTCGCACTTCTTATAAATTCTTCCATGGATGACTCTAAGAAACAGTTTCAACATGTGGCTCATTAGGCTGATTGTTCGATATTCTTCCCACTTTTTAGCCCCCTGTTTTTTAGGTATCGCTATGAATTCTGATTCTAGCCATTTATCAGGGATGATTCCTGTATTGTATATTTTATTGAAGACAGCCGTGATCCAAATTATTCCTTCTTTCTCCAAGAGTTTTAAAAATTCAGCTTCGATATTATCAGGCCCTACAGCTTTCCTGCTTTTCATCCGTTTTATTGCTTCTTCTACCTCGGATTTAAGTATGTCCGGGTCCGTCATCCTCTCTGAAAATGGATGCCTATAATCCGTTCTTTGGTCTTGAAAAAGTGTCTCCAAATATATTCTCCATCTATCTTTCATCTCTTGGGTGTCAATAATTAATTTTCCATTGGTGTCTATGAGTTTCATTTGTGTTCGCTTTTTAAAAGTACCCGTTATTTCTTTTACCTTTTTGTGTACATTAAAATAGTCATGCTTGGCTTGTAGTCTTTCTATTTCTTTACATTTCTCTACAGCTTCTTTTTCTTTAGCTTCTCTTATTTTTCTTCTGATGTAAGCCGGCATTTTTAATACTCATCTTTATTTCATTTATTATTATCACTTACAATAGTTAATATCTGATCGTATGATTCACTGTGCCGGAGTTGAACTTAATCTGTCTTCTAAGGCGGTTGAACGTAAAAGAGAAGGAAGTCAGTACAAGCTTTCGCAGAGTCAAATTTTGGTCTGTACCAGAGGGTGGTCAGGGGTAGGACGCGCGAGCGCTGTTGCCAGTTTCGATCAAATCCGAACATACTCCCCGGCCGTTGAATGTCTCATTCAATAATGAGGTAGGAAGATAAGAAAGGAATGAGATATAAGGTTAAGTTGGAACGTGGGAAGATACAGAAGACCTATAATATATAAACAAGAAAGTAATCAGGAGCAAAGAATAAGACAAAATAACAATTAAAATTAAGAATCTTGAGGCAAGGGGCATAGCTTTGTGATGGGCCTAATGAAGACTTCTTCACTAGTTCAAATCCGTACATCTCTGACTTTTTCGTCTAAGCCAGGAAATATTTCTAATATTCTGGCCGTAGGCCACCTAAGGGGGGAGTCTCATCCTCCTTCCAGAGAACAAGATCATCTATTTTTAAATTTTCTTTAATTTGAAACCACTTAGGCCGTCCCTGTAATCTGTTTAAATATTCCAAATAAAAGCTCTTCCAAAAGTGCTGTTGAAGCTGAGTACAGCGTTGAAAGACGTTTAGTCTATTTTCAGGTATGATTTGATATTTTATAAGGACAGAGTCATAGTTCCGGATTCTTTGTGGCATAAGATGTTAAAATTGCTTAACGGAACACACTTGGGGTTACAAAAACACATCAAAGAGCGAGACAGGTATTGTTCTGGCCAAATATGAATACGGACACAGTAGATTTGGTTAGAAATTATATTGATTGTGAGAAATATCAGAGAAATAATGTTAAAGACACGATAATACTGCCATTTCAAATGCTAGCGGAAATAATAAATTCGTTTAAGACTATGTTTGCTGCTCATGGGATTCCTGTAGTAGTGGTGTCTCATAATATGCCTTTTGGCTCTAAGGAATGTCGAGAATTCTTTAAGGAATGGAACTTTAAATTTGTGACATCTAGCTCTAGATATCCTAGAGCAAATGGGCAGGCAGAACGAGCCGTTCAGATAGCTAAAAATATTTTCAGGAAGTGCGAAGATCTTCAGTTAGCCTTATTAGAATATAGGAACACACCACTATTAGAATCAGATAAATCCCCAGCACGACTCTTGAATAGTCTTAGACTTAGAATCAAACTTCCAGTTTTACATGAAAAATATTTACCAGAACAGGTAGACCTAAAAAATGAAAAGAATAAATTGGATTATAAAATAAAATTGTACAAGCACTACTATGATAGAAATACAGCTACAACAGAAGAATTCAGTATAGGGGATAATGTGGTTATAAGAGAAGATGGGCAATGGAAACCTGCTGTAGTTTACAAGAGCCAAGATCATATGTTGCTGAGAAAAAAAATGGGACACTTGTAGAAAGAAATAGCTATCACTTGGGACCATCTAATAATATGCCTAAACATCATATTAACCTAGCAGATGATTTTGACCACAATCAGAATGATAGACCTTCAACATTAACAGCCTGTGAAAGTGAAATACCAAATCAGTTTTCTACCAGAAGTAAAATATTAATTAAACCCCCATCTAGATATAATGATTTTGAAATGTACTACTTTTGCAATCAGTATTGTTATTAGTTTAGAATGTTTTTATTCTTAGTTCATTGTTGTAATTTCTATGTTTTATTGGAAGGAAAAGATGTCAAGAGACTGAATAGCTCATGAATGTAAAGTCCTGATAGGAGTATGACATGGGACAGGCGGCACGAGGTTAAGCACATTAGATTAGGTTATGATGACACTGTATTACTGAAGGTAATAACACAGTATAGACAACAACTGTTGTTATTCATACTTATTTATACTGTTATTATTTCTTCTTCTTCTTCACGTGCCATCTCCGCTACGTAGGTTGGCTATCATCATGGCAATTTTGACCCTGGAAGCTGCCGCTCGGAACAATTGTATGGAAGTGCAAGCAAACGACTCCCTGAGCTTTCTCAACCATGACATTCTTCTCCTACCTATGCTGCGCCTACCTTCAATCTTTCCTTGCATAATTAGTTGTAACAGTTGATATTTAAACCCACGTGTAATATGTCCCAGGTATTGTAGTTTCCTCATTTTAACACTCAATACGACCTCCTTTTGTTTGTTCATCCTGTCTAATTCAACTTGGTTAGTTATCTTATCCTTCCAGGAGATTTTTAACATTCTTCGGTACGCCCACATCTCAAATGCTTCCAGCTTACCCATACATTGCTTATTTCGTGTCCACGCCTCCACCCCATATAACAGGACCGAGAAAACATAACATTTAAGCATTCGTATTTTCAGCTTTAGGCTTAGGTTTCGGCTACACAACATTTGTTTCATATTTTTAAAGGCACTGCGGGCTTTCTTTATTCTTATTTCTCTGGCGTATTCGTTTGACTCGTTAATATTTGTTCCGAGGTGATTGTAATTTTGTACACGTTCAATGAGATTCTGTCCTACATGTAAGTTGATATTATTGATACGTTTCTTTGTAATTATCGTGAATTTGGTCTTCTTTGTATTCAGTGACAGACCAAATTCTTGACTTGCTTCTACTACTTTGTTTAGTAATCTCTGTAGGTCGTCAATATTTTCTGCTATGAGCGCGGTATCATCAGCATATCGGATATTGCAAATGGGGTGACCGTTGATCTTTACTCCGGCTTTTTCGTTCATAAGAGCTTTTTTAATAACTTCTTCCGCGTAGACATTGAACAAGGTTGGAGACAACACACAGCCCTGCCGAACACCTCTTTTGAGCTGTATTCTATCTGATATCGAGCTGTTAATTCGTACTGTAGCTTCTTGTTTGTAGTATAGATTCCTTATCACTCGCATGTCCCTTGTATCAATACTTTTGTTTTCCAGTATTTGCATCAGTGGCCTATGTTTTACTGTATCAAATGCTTTGTTATAGTCTAGGAAACACACAAATATGTCCTGATTTACGTCTAAGCATCGTTGTGTTAGAACATTAAAAGCAAACAGTGCCTCTCTAGTTCCTAGTCCGTCTCTAAAGCCAAATCGAGAGGGTCCGATGTCAACTTCCAATTTTTTATATATTCTCCGATGAATGATTTTTAAGAAGACCTTTAATATATGACACATGAGACTGATGGTGCGATGTTCCGAGCATTGTCTCGCATTAGACTTTTTGGGTATGGCTATTATTGTTGTTACTAGCCATTCATTAGGTATGATACCAGATTTGTAAATGCTGTTAAATAGTTCCAAGATGTTTATTAAGTTGTTGCCTTTGATGAGTTTAATTATGTCTATTGGTAGTTCATCTGGGCCTGTAGCCTTCCCTGACCTCATTTCTTTAATCGTGTATTCCACTTCATCTCTTGTTATTTCTGGTCCTGTGTCACTGTTTATGTATTCGTTATCTACATTGTCTCCTTGATCTTTAAACAGTTCTTCTATGTACTGTTATCAGACTCTTAATTTTTCTTTTGTGTCCATAATAATGCTTCCACTCTCGTCTACTAATATGTTGTGTCTGTTACTTTGTCTCCTCGTCAACTCTTTGATCTTCCGATGTGCATTACAGCTGTCCGTATTAAACATTATAACAGCCCTAACCTGTTTCCATGCACTATGTACATTTATTTACTTAATAACAGATGGTAACTTTCTTGTCTTTATTCTCACTCACCATTATATAATTAGATACAAAGTATATATTTCATATCGATAGTTATTAATAATTCATAAAAAAAATCCATATGCACTCCCCTATGCACTGACCTATAAAAATGAAATAGATGACAATTATTCAATCAAACTATAAAAAATTCATAATATAAATTAAAACCGACTCTGCTCATTATCAAAAGCACATTCGTCACTTCTTTATCGGTTCGCTAATAGTATCATCTAAGAACGACGTTCAGATTGTCTTCTATTAACTAACCACACTAATTGTAAGATGAAATAATGTTAACGCGATTAAAGGGAACCCGCATAAGAGAGAAATTGTATTACCGAGTTTTAAACAGATATGAGGATGAAAATTACACAAATCCGTCGACTAATAGGATTATTTCAGATTCAAGATTCTCTAAACGGCGGTTAGTACAACGTTGCGAAAACAAAACGGAATACTCTTTGTGTATAATGTAGTTAACAATATCTGAACGCCTAAATTTGTTACAGAACACTTAGTCAGTTTGGAACAAAGTTTATTTTGTTAAATATAAGCAATAAATAGAAGCAAAATACCACAAGATAGGGACACATATTCCATCAGAAAACAGCGTCGAAATATTAGGCGTACTTTATCAAAAAAAAAAAGATCAATCCATAATGAAACGAAGAAAATAATCAGATTTTTTCATTCTTTGTATTATACAGTTTTAGCATTTTCTTTACTCTGCTTGAACAAATTCGAATGTAGTTATAAGTATCGAATCGTTTTGTATTGCCCCTTTGTCCGTTTCTTCTCGATCGACGATGATAAATACAATAAAATGTTAAAGGTGTGGAGCAAAAATTATGGTTATACTTATGGCTATTAATAATTATACTATAGATGTTGGTTAGGTAACTATCCATAATAGACTGCGCTCAAATGAGCTCAAATCCTCAATTTATAATTTCACAAATAATGTATACCTCAGCATAGAGGTTAATGCTTCTATCATACTAATAAACTTGGAACTATGAGCTTACAAATACAATATAATCTTGGTCATTATTACAACACTTGGGAAGTTCAATTTGGAAATATATTATACGACATTTATTAAGTTCAGGTTTGCAGGTAAATGGAGTTTAATTATTAAAATATTATTCGATATATTTTTCACAATGTTTCAATTATACACAGTGAAACTATAAAAGGTTAAGAAGTTAATTAGAGTACCTCTAAATTCCAATTCCCTGGTAGCCAAAAACTTTATCACGCCTATAATTATTTCTAGTTCTTTAACCCAATATTCTTTTGCAGTGCTAATTTCCTTTTCAAGTTTTACATTAACTCTTCCTTGCTTTAATAAGTGAGTCGTATAAATTTTCAGATGATCTATATGATTAATTATTATTTAACTGGGAATGAGCTACAATTAAAGATAAAAATACGTTTATTGAAGTTTCAATTTCCACTTGGGAAATCGTTCTCAAAATATAAACAGTAAATTAAACAAATTTTGTTTTTTGTTACATAGTGAAAAATTCTTCTAATAAGTTAATTTTATCTGACTCATTTATATTGACAATTCAGACATACATTATGCATTTTAAAGTAGACGACTTTAAAATGATATTGCCAATATTGTTAAGTTGCGCTCCTGGGACGACTTTACTTATAAGATAGTTCATTCGATTACATGAAATCAACTTTAACTCGAGAATATCCGTCAGAAAAAATCATAGCATATAATTCGTCTTTAAAAAGACAAACACATGACATAATGACAGTAAAATTCTCCTGTTAGTGATTCCATAGTAAATTATGAGGAAAACACCAGGAAAAACCTCATAATACTATCCCGACATGGTAAGTATTTGTTCGTACATTTAGTTTACCTTCAATAAACACCAAAATTCTGATTTTATATGTTTCGTTATTTAAAAAACATAAATGATGTATCCTCTATATGTTACTGACTTACTAATACTGGTATTTTCTTATTAATAACTTCCTCTTTCAATATTGGTAACCAGATCCTACTACATTCTGCCGCGGAATTTGCGACACAATTAGCCTCATTTAGCATAATTAGAGCCGCTTCTTTGATTTTTCTTTTTTTGCCATCCGTTTCTTTTAGGACTACATTTGAATTATTCCATTGAACCCTATGTTCATTATCCCATGCGTGTTTACATATTTGAGATCTATAAAATTCTCTATTTTTAATATAAGATTGATGTTCACTTATTCCAACATTTAATGGCCTTGCTGTTTCACCTAAATAAAACTGATCGCATTCACAATGTATTTTATAAATGCAATTCTTTGTCCTCACTTGTTCATTGTAAGGTTTGGTTTTGGACAAAATAGATCTCAACGTGTTTGTTGTTTTGAATGTTGTTGAAATGTTGAATTTTTTTCCTATCCTTTTAAGTTTTAAGTTGTTTCTCCTCCAAGAACGAATTTTCGTTAGAACAAGTAATTTTGGCTCTATCGTATAAGGATTTAATTATTCCCTTTTTACATTAATATTGTGATTTGATTTGAAATTTAAATATCTATTGGTGTGTGTTCGTTTTCTATACACCTCAGTCTTATATCCAGTATCGTTCTTAGAGATTAAAACATCCAGGAAGGGTAGCGTGTTATTATATTCCTTTTCCATGGTATTTGTTATTGTCTTCTTTATCGTTTATATCATTTAGGAATGTGTCCAACAACTCTGATCCATGAGGCCATATTGAGAATACATCATCTACATACCTCCACCATACTGTGGGTTTTAAATTTTGTTTAGAAATGGAGATAAACTAGAGCCCATTGCTAGACCAAAATTTTGTTTATGGAATTCATTATTTAGTTAAAAATATGTATTATCAGTACATAATGTTAATAACTCCATTATAGCCGATATGTTTAGTCTTGTTCTAGTTTCCAATGAATCATCACTTTTTAATTTTGTCTTGACTATACTTAAAGTGTTATTTAATGGCACATTCGTTAATAAACTATTTATGTCAAAACTTACCAAAGTATTATTTGAATTAAATTCAATATACGATAATTTATTTAAAAAATGTTGTGTATTTTTTATAAATGTGTCATTTTTATTTGTAAATGGTTTTAAAATATTTAATAAAAATGTTGATAGTTCACTACAAGGAGAATTCATGGTACTACAAATGGGTCACAATGGGTCAAAGTATACAAGTGGTATATTCGTTTTATGAATTTTCGGTATTCCATAAAAATGAGGAGTCTTACTGTAATGAGGGGTAATTAATCATCTCTGATAACTTGTTAAAAAATCTTTAAACTTGAATAAAGTTCTATATATTTTGTTTTCCAAAGACTTTGTTGGATCGTTTGTTAATTTTGTATAAGGTCCGTTTATTATTAGATCTTTAATTTTGTTTTTGTATTGAATTTTATCCATTATCACAGTTGCATTCCCCTTGTCTGCTGGTAGGATGATTATGGAGTCGTCATTTTTTAAAGTTCTTATAGCCTTTAGTTCCTCTTTGCTTATGTTTTGTTCAATTTTAGTAGATTTTTCCAATTCAAGTTTACATAACACTCTGTATTCTTCCTTTTCGTAGGTTGGTAAGCATTGAGATATTTTCTCCACTGAGCCTATTATATCTAATTTTGGAACGGATGGCTGAGTAATAGCAAACAAAATATTACTAGGGAATCACTAACAGGAGAATTTTACTATCATCATGTCATGTGTTTGTCTTTTTAAAGACGAATTACATGCTATGATTTTTTTCTGACGGGTATTCTCAAGTTAAGGTTGATTTCATGTAATCGAATGAACTATCTTATAAGTAAAGTCGTCCCAGGAGCGCAACTCAACAATATTGGCAATATCATTTTTGACCAAATTGACCAAAGGAAAAGGGAAGACTTGATAAGTACATTTCATGCATTTATGTTGCACATGCAAGATGTAGAACATAATATAATTATTTGGCTTGACAACTGTGCGGGCCAAAACAAGAATTGGTCACTTTTCTCAAACTTAATATACATTATCAATTCTAATATAATTGCAGCACAGACAATTACCTTTAGATATTTTGAACCAGGTCATTCCTTTATGTCAGCTGACAGTTTTCACTATCAGGTTCAGCAGTCTTTGCAGCGAATGAAAAAGGTTTATGACTTCGCTGATTTTCTGTCTTGCGTTCAGTCAGTTAATTCTGAAAAATCAATCAAAAGACTGATATTTTTTTGTACACACTTATGACAAGTCGAAAGAAAATGCAAAAAAGTATTTTTGAAGTGTGTATATTTTAGGTAATTCCTACTTGAGCGCTTTCGGCTTTACAAAGCCATCATCAGAGCTATGGTCAATTTTTTAAATACCACTACAAAGGAGAGATCTCATTTCCTTAAATTTCAAAATTATGATTTTGTTGGTGTTGTTGGAGGACGTAGACAGAATACGATAGATTCTGTCTACGTCCTCACATCAATCAATGGTCGGGTTTCTTACACCCGTACCATGACAAAAATTTTTTCAATTTTTTAACGTGTTTGTGAAGTCCAGTGCCGGCTTTTTATATGTTTTTTTATATGTTTTAAGAATTTCAACACCAACAAAATCATAATTTTGAAATTTAAGGAAATGAGATCTCTCCTTTGTAATGGTATTTAAAAAATTGACCATAGCTCTGATGATGGCTTTGTAAAGCCGAAAGCGCTCAGCTAGGAATTGCCTAAAATATACACACTTCAAAAATACTTTTTTGCATTTTCTTTCGACTTAATTCTGAAAAGTTTGAGACCAAAGAAATGAAGCTTGAGGATTTCTTTGTTTGAGATGACAACTCATCAATTTACAAAATAAACCATACAACACCACGACCCTACTTGAAAGAAATGGTTTTATTTATTTTATAAAACAAGTTTTGTTTCCAACGAAACCAAAAGAATCAAATTTTTTAAAATTTAAAGTAGCCAAGTCTGGCTTCCAAGAACCTGTCAGCATTTCAAAACCAAAAGGAATTACAGAAGAAAGAAAGCTAGCGATCTTGCAAAATTTGGTTACAATAATTCCTGAAAATCGAAGACAATTTTGGCGGAGCTTTCCCGTCAATGATGCAGCCGCAGATTGAAGATCGGAGTTTGATGATGTTTAAGTGGATTTTGTGTTTTTTTTTAATAATTAATAATCTGTTTTGACTAATTATTTGTTTTTCAAACAAAATATAGAGTTAAGCTTAATTATGTTTTAAGAAAGTTCTTAACTAATAAAGTTAATAAAACGAAATGATTTTTGTTGTCACCGTGCTTTCCGTTGAAGAAATATTGCTTTCAACAGTTACATTAATCGATTACTTAAATTTCCTCTTTCTGATGATAATTTTAATACAGAACTGAATACTCTTAAGCAGATTGCTGTCAATAATGGCTATGATCCTAACATTATATACAAACTTCTAAATAGAGCTAAACTAAAAATTGCAGAAAAGCTTGCATATTCATCACAGTCTTTTCAACCTACTGTTTCAGATAACATCAGATATTTCTCCTTCACTTATATTAGCAGCATTTCCAATAAAATATCTAAACTTTTTACTTCTACAATTGATAACATCAAAATCTCGTTTAAATCACATAACACTTTAGGCTCCTTCTTAATCAATACCAAAGATAGGATGAATACACTTGATAAAAGTGGTATTTACAAATTAAAATGTGATTATTGTGATGCCTCTTATGTAGGTAGAACCATCAGAAAGTTATCCACTAGAGTCTCTGAACATTTGAAAAGACCAAACTCTTCAAGTTTTGGTCAACACTTAGTATCCAGCAACCACAATTTTAACATCAATTCTCGTTTATCCATCTTACATGACATCAGTAGAAAGAAAAACTATCTTGAGTTGGATTTATTGGAAGATTTGGAGATTACAAGGGAAACAAATGAAAACTCTCACTGTCTTAGTACTCAAATTAATTTAAATTGTACTAAATTTAATCCTATATTTAAACACTTTATTAGAGCTCCACCTCGTAGAGGGCCCGGCTCGACTGTTTAGACTTCATGCACTGAGTATTTACATATTAATTTGAAAGTTCTTCCATTTACTGTGGATTCAACTGAACTACTTGGATTACAACCCATTTATATATTTTGCTTTTAATTTTGATTTTAATTTTTAGCAATTCAACTGAATATTCAGATTTTCTTTTTACAGTACTGATAGCCCTTAGTGGACCATTTTGTTGTAGTCAACTATCCACTGTCTAATATATTGTTTAGTCTATTTCTTACATTCATACTTATGTCAACTTCAATTGCTCTCAAACTAACATCCTAATTATTATAGACAGGTTTGAATGTGAGATCTGGATTATTCAATCTATATAAAAATATTAGATATAATTTTATATTTCTTCAGTTGATTTCCTATAGTGGTGTCGGTTGGACCTTTGGTCAATACTTAGTTTCATAGAATCTTGAAAGGCGCAGATCACTTATCTATTGTAACTGCCCTTCACAAGCTGTCATTTGTCACATGTCATCTCAATATTTCCGCCTCCGCCAGGCTGGGAGCCATTCTGTCTCCGGCTTCTATATAAAATGTAGCTTCTCCAATTTGAAATTTTAAAGTGTTTGTTTGTCTTTGTTTAGTGTATTTATGTCCCAATTTACTTTTATGACATTCTGCTACTGCTGGATAGGCCACAACTGACGAAGTAAGTCTATAAACGTTAATCACATAAAAAAACTTTTTTCAACTATAAACTTGGAGTTTTTATCCAAGTGAATTAATTTTCCTTTTTTAAAAAACGTTTCTTGGCTTATTTCAGATGCCCCTGAAGATGATCTTGTGATCGAAAGTACTTGGGCAAGATTTAATTAAATACTGTGTTCGATATTTGCCTTGTGTACCATCAAAGAAGAAATATTACACTAAAAAGCAGTAACCTTAAACTAATTGGAGTTGCTGCTTTTTTATTTTCTTAGCGGTTGAAATAATATACCTTGCTTAAAAGCAATATCTGCCATTTTCATTAAAATTGATAAAAATAGCTTACAAAAAAATAAACTTATTAAATGATATCAAAAAGAACTACAACACAGTTAAACAATTCCGGAATTCATAAATAAATATATGGTGGCTCAGCCCTGTTTATTAAAATCTACATTATCTCGACACTAACATTTGTGGAGATACTGCATTTTTGCTTAGGACGGCAGTATAGCAATACAACCATATAATAGAAGCCCTTTTGCTTTGTATCTATTTTAATAATGTGCTTTTAATAAACCGTGCCAGGTGATATTTCTACTCAACATTTGAAACTCAAAGTTACTCCATAATTCAGTATATTTTCGCTACGTCCTTGAATCACATTATAAATTTTCCATTCTTCAAGTTTCCTTTTTTTTCCAAGGACCACACTTTATTTAAAGATAACCTTTTTTAAATTTACAATTTTCAACAATAACTGAAAGAGATAAGAAGCAAAAGTTGGTTCATCTGCCTGCTATGCAAATGAGTTCTCCCCTAACATCCTTGTGGTTTAAATCATTTCTTATTCGCCAAATCCGGTGCTTTTTATGTTGTCTTACTCATGCAGCCCTGATTTTGAATAAACATTGTTGATTCCTGCTGCGTTGTGAATCTTAACTAGGAGGTAAAGTATGGGATTTACTTAATAATCCAGCGGAAGTTGGACTTAATAATTCTGTTTATACAAAAATGAAGATAAATTATTTGAGGAATCAAATTCCAGCGACAATTTTAATCATTAGCTATTTAGAAATAAATTTTTTATAATAATTCTTTAAATGAAAGAAGAAATTAAGAAGAAATTAAGAAGAGATTAAGATAGAAGAAGAAAATTAAGGTAAAAGAAATGAGTAAAAGAAATAATAAATAAGACTTACTCACAAGTTTAATTTAACTATCTAGATGACCGGTTTCGCTTTCTAAAATATGTAAAGCATCTTCAGGTCTGTCGATACAAAGTTAATTAAATGCTGAAATAATAAAAACCATCTTAGGGTGTTGTCTTATAAAGATAAACAAAGATAAATGATATAAATTACAGTAATTATGCCAATATTACATGTTTGTTGTTTTTCTAAAAAATAAATAAACTGTTTAAGTAGACAAAGTACGACACACAAATTGGTGTAAAATAGTCTATTAAATTGTAAGTCTTGTCATTGTCTTCAAGTCAGAGATGTAGTGCTTTTAAGTCCCCTTTTGAAAATTTAATGTCTGTTTTGTCCTTTTTAAGTGTGTTCTGTTTGTGCCTAAGTGTCCTTAATTGTTTTAGTTTTAATAATTTGACATACTGGACTTTACAATCATTTGCCATATAACAGTAAGTTAATTGAACTTCATCAAAGAAATTTAAATCATGGTATGTTTTATTATGCCGGAAGTGACACCAAAACCCATCGATACGGAGTAGGAGTCATCATCTCAAAAAAATGGAAAGATGCTGTAGTAAACTTTACTCCATTCTCAGAGCGCGTGATGTTAATACAATTAAAAGATAATAAGAACATGATAAACATCATACAAGTGTACGCTCCTACAGCAGACAAAGACGAAGAGGAAATAGAACAATTCTATAATATCTTAGAAGAGGTGATGAGAACAACAAAGAGACAACACATTAACATAGTAATGGGCGATCTGAACGCCAAGGTAGGTCAGGGTAAAGTTGGAGAAAATGTCGGTGAATATGGCTTAGGTAATAGAAATGAAAGGGGTGATCGTTTAGTTCAGTTTTGTCAAAGCGAAGATTTAATAATAACTAATACATTCTTTAAACTACCCCCAAGGCGACTATATACGTGGACGTCACCTCAACATACACAAGAAAAAGTGGTCAGAAACCAAATAGATTACAGATTGGTGACAAAAAGATACCGTAATGCCGTAAAATCTACTAAAACTTTCCCTGGAGCTGATATCGGTTCGGATCATAATCCAGTAGTATCTGTGATAGAAGCTAGACCAAAGAAAATAAGAAAAGCCATCATTCCAGCATTAGACTTAAGCCAGCTTAAAAATGAACATCTACGACAAACAGTGCGAGAAGAAATAAACACCAGCCTCAGTGTAGCAGAAAGCCAAATCCGCAGAACAGACAACATAGATGAAAAACTTAAGTATATAAATACGATAATAAGAACTACGGGAAAGAAACACCTAACCAAATCTGCAAAGAAACATAAGGTGTGGATGACACCAGACATTCTAGAACTAGTGGATGAAAGACGTAAAATGAAGAATAATGCAGAAAAATACAAAGAGGTTGATAAGAACATAAAGCAAAGAATAAGAAATGCCAAAGAATCATGGATTACAGAACAATGTGTAGAAATGGAAAACTATGAAAGAAAGTATGACACGTTCAATATACATAAAAAAGTAAGAGAAATTACAGGAACCCAAAGAAGACGTCAAATAAGTTTGCTTAAGAACAAAGATGGAAAGATTATTATAGATTTAACAGAGAAAATTAATAGATGGAGTGAATACATAAGAGAATTATTTGAGGACAACAGAAATAACATTGTTCTGATATATGGCGAAACGGGACCTGAAATTCTAAAATGTGAAGTAGAAATGGCACTTAAAAATTCCAAAACTGGGAAGGCAAATGGACCGGATGAGGTTCCTACCGAATTGCTAAAGCTCTTGAATGATGAATCAATAGGTATAATATTGCACTTATTTAATACAATATACAATACTGGCATTATACCTCAAGAGTGGCTGTTGTCTACATTCGTTACACTGCCAAAGAAATCTAATGCTAAAGAATGTTCAGAGCATCGAACAATATCTTTAATGAGCCACCTACTAAAGATATTTCTAAAAATCATCCACAACCGAGTTTATCAAAAGTTGGAGTCAGATATTAGTAATACACAGATGGGGTTCAGAAAAGGGCTTGGTGCTCGAGAAGCTCTCTTCGGTTTGAATCTTCTCACACAAAGATGCCTAGACGTTAATCAGGAGGTACATACATGTTTTATTGATTTTGAAAAAGCGTTTGACAGAGTACGCCATGATAAGCTTAGAGAGATTCTTGAAAGGAAGGACATAGATAATAAAGATCTGCGAATAATTCTCAATCTATATTGGAATCAGAAAGCTAACATCAAAATAGAAACTGAAACATCACAAGCAATAGAAATACGTAGAGGAGTACGACAGGGTTGCATTTTGTCACCTCTGTTATTTAATGTATATAGTGAAAGCATCTGTCAGGAAGCCCTTTTACAAGCAAACGGAGGAATCGTAATTAATGGAGAGATTGTAAATAATATTCGATACGCGGACGACACTGTACTAGTTGCAAGAACAGTAGAAGAATTACAAAGATTACTTACAGACATAAATATTGCTTGCAACAATTATGGTATAAATATCAATATTAAAAAAACCAAGTATATGGTCTTCAGTAAAAACATGACACAACCAGCGTATATTAGTATAAACGGCACTCAAGTTGAAAAAGTATCAAACTACAAATACTTGGGAACTTTAATAAACGAAACTGGAGACCAAAACAGTGAAATAAAAAGACGTATCGAAATTGCCAGGGCCACCTTCATAAAGATGAGAAAATTCTTCTGCAACAGAAATATAAGCATCCCTCTACGATTAAGAATGCTGAGAGGCTATGTATTTAACACGCTATTATACGGTGTAGAGGCCTGGACTCTCAAACAGAACAACATGAAAAATATTGAAAGTTTCGAGATGTGGTGCTACCGTCGAATGCTGAAGATTAGTTGGGTTGAAAGAATAACAAACTGTAAGTTAATTGAACTTTATCAAAGAAATTTAATAATTACAAGTTACAGAAATTTGAACACCCACATAATTGTAATCTAATTTCATTCATTGTCATACAATTGTCACCTTAATAAAATTTCAATAAATAACACATATTTCATAACTACATCTCTTGAATAAATATAAATAACTTTAAAAGAATTAAATAATACAGAACATCACTTTCATTTAACAAACAATCACATTACACCTATTTTCTACTTCATTGGATAAAATCTATCTTCTCAAGAAACTTTCCCGTTTATGGTCAAACAATTACAATAGTAAAAACTAAAGTTCTCCATTCAGCAATACAGGATAGTTTGAACTATGTTCTTCCAACGATTAATTAATAGTGTACCGGCATGTAAGTAATGTTTTGTTTATTTACTAACACCAATTTGTGAGTCTTACTTTGTCTAGCATAATTACTGTAATTTATATCATTTATCTTTGTTTATCTTTATAAGACAACACCATAATGAGTTTTATTATTTCAGCATTTAATTAACTTTGTATCGACAGACCTAAAGATGCTTTGCATATTGTAAAAAGCGAAACCGGTCGTCTAGATAGTTAAATTAAACTGATTGTGAGAAAGTCTCATTTATTATTTCTTTTACCTATTTGAAATGGACTCACACAAGCAACACATTCATGATATGAAATTAAGAATTGAACGTGTCTCACAATACAACTACTTGGGAACTATAATCAATGAGTAGTGGGACAATACCCAAGAAATTAAATGTCGCATCTTCTTCTTTGGGTGCCGTCTTCAATGAAGGTTGGCGATAACCTCAGCAAAATCATTTCTGTCCCTGGCTTTTCTTATTAAAGATAGAGAATCCAAACCAGTCCACTCACGAATGTTCTTCAACCAGGACGCCTGCCGTCTACCAGGACCACGTTTTCCTTCTACCTTCCCCTCTATAAGAAGCTGCAGTAGCTGGTATTTCTCATTTCTGTATATGTGTCCCAAATATGAGGTTTTCCGTGTTTTCATTATTTTTAAGAGTTCTCTGTCGGTACCCATCTTGTGTAGGACCTGCTCGTTGCTCATATGCGCTGTCCAGGGGACTTTCAGCATCCTTCGAAATAACCACATTTTAAAACTTTCCAAACGCCTTAGTGAGTTTATTTTGAAGGTCCAGGCCTCCATTCCATATAGTAAGGTGCTGTAAACGTAACATTTCAGCATTCGATATCGGATTTTGAGATTGAGTGTTTGGGACGTAAACATTTGTTTCATTTTTAAAAAGACATTTCTTGCTTGTTCAATTCGCGATTTTATTTCTATGTCTGGATCTATATCTTTCGTTATCCAGCACCCTAGATATCGAAATTTCTCGACATTTTCGATAATGTTACCATTCACGTTTAAAGCCATGGGTGGATGGATGGATGTTTTGGAGACAATCATTGTTTTTGTTTTCTTGACGTTAATGCTGAGGCCGTATTGTTCTCCGATCGATCTGACGCGATCTAAGAGTGTCTGGAGATCCTGTGCGCTCTCTGCAATTAGGACCGTGTCGTCGGCATATCGTACATTATTTAGAAACTCTGCCGTTAATTTTAACACCTTCTCTTGATTGCTCTAGTGCTCGTGCAAAGATTTCTTCCAAATATATATTGAAAAGTAGTGGTGACAATACACACCCCTGTCGTACACCTCGCTTGATATTGAATATTTCTGTGTCACCGGCTTCTGTTCTAACTGCTGCAGTTTGGTTAAAATGCAGCGTTTGGATAATTTTAAAATCGTTCTCGTCGTCCCTTTTTGTGAAGGCAATCCATCAGCTTATCATGTTTTACTTTGTCGAAGGCCATTTGATAGTCAATAAAACATAAAAAGAGATCCTTTTTTTGGTCTCGACATTTTTGCAGCAGTATAATAAAACTGGTTAATGCTTTCCGTGTCCCAAATCCATTTCGGAAGCCAAATTGTTCATCACTGATATCCTGTTCACATTTCTTATAAATGCGTTGGTGAATAACTTTCAAGAATATGTATGTCGCATATATGTATGAATATAAAATGTCGCATCGGAAGGCAAAAAGTGCATTCTTGACTATGAGCTTTTTTTAAAGGCGAATTACATGCTATGATTTTTTCTGACGGATATTCTTAAGTTGATTTCATGTAATCAAATGAACTATCTTATAAGTAAAGTCGTCCCAGGAGCGCAACTCAACAATATTGGCAATATCATTTTAAAATCGTTGTACTTTAAAATGTATCATGTATGTCTGAATTGTCAATATAAATGAGTCAGATAAAATTTAAAAAAAAAATTCGATTCGAGTTTTCTTCGTTTTTTGCGTTTTTTGAGAACACTTCCAATAGTAATGTATATATTTTTACACTATCAGAAAGTAGAGATTACAATGAACAAAAAGCCCACCGACTTTTTTAAAAGAACTGATATTTTGACGCGGGAATTTTCGATTGAAAATTAGGGTGCTTTTTCGATATTAAATCAATATCAGAAAAAAAAATAAATTATTCAATTACAAAAAGTTACAGTGTGTTTGGTGCATACTAAGGCAAGTTTTCACCAAATTTTGTAAAATTTTTTTTTTTGTAACATAAAAATAAAAAATCAGAAACTTAGATTTTTGAATTTTCCACAAAAATTTTGAGGTTATGTGAAAAAAGTGTATATACAAAAGTTGTAGATCTTTTTGTTACCTACAACTTTACCATTTAACTTTTTTCCATAGGATTTATGGTTAAAAACTCACCCTCTCCCACTTCCCGACCTCGGATGGAGTGGAATTTATTTTTTCTTCCATTTTTAGCATATTCTCTTCCTTTTCCAATAGGTTTCATTCTACTATAATTTTTTTTACTTTTACCTTTTTTAAAGGCTTAGACACTGGTCGAAGCTAAGGTGTAAGTGTCAGTTTCAATAAGGTTATAAAAAATTATCTTCTACAACATTGTTTTTACTGCTCAGAAGAATATATGACTTATTGCAAAACATCCACTGAACTGCTTATCATAACTTTGCCATAAATCTTTTTCTGTTTAATATGTGTTCTCGTTTGTGATATATTTACGTTACGTTTTATATTCATTTTTTATATACTATATATTTTTTTTGACTTGCTACAAACAATATTTATCTTGTACGTAGTTAAATAAATACTTCACTCTACTCTAATCTAACATGCTTTCAGAACAAATAAGAACTTAAGCAAATATATTAAGAACAACAAGAGCCAAAAGAAAAAGCTTTTACACAGTGGTTTATACAAGTTTACATATGATGACTGCCTAAAAACTTACATCTACCAAACTTCTTGAACTTTTAAAAAACGTATAGCAGAACATAAAAGAGCTTTTAATAATATAAAAACAGATTCTAAATCATAATCATTTTTTAATGATCAATTTCAAATTCTCCATATTCAAAATAAAGGCCTTAAGCTATGTTTATTATAATATTATGAAAATTAATCAATAAAAAAGAGATTTAATTCAGAATGACCAACTTAAGATAAACAGCTCTCCTCTGCACAACTTAATCAGTTGACGACCATAAGACTAACCAGAGTTTGTTATAGACCTAACACAGATGAAGGACTCTTCAATCTCAACCAGATTTGGCTAAATTGCAACTTTAATTTTGTATACAATGATAATTTGAATATTAATTTGAAATTTAAAATGCTAATTGATGTATTATTAAATTCCATAAATATCTCTTTTCCAGAAAAATCGAAATTGCTGAATAAAAATAATCCAGGTAAAAAAGTAAACTGGTTCAATGACACTTTGAGAAAAATGCGTGAGAGACTTCAATATATTATAGCAATAAATAGAAACGATCCCATTGCTGCACCTAGAAGTACCATTATCAAACTTAGAAAAGAGTACCTACAGGGAAGCTATCAAGCTTGCAAAAATTAATGCAAATGATAGGTTTATAAAAAATTCTGGCAACTCTCAATAAGCTATGTGGAAACTTATTACTGGTAACAAACATAAAAATGTTTTCTTCGCTGATAATTCTAAACTCAAAGTAGATAGTTTTAATAGCCACTTCTGCTTAACTGCTGAAAGAGTAATAAATAAACTTGAGGTTCCTCAGCTAACTCTTGATGACTATTTAAAGTGTATACCACAGCAAATATTTCGTGTTTTAGTTTTCAGCTAATGAACTTTAGTGAAGTTGACTTAGCTATTACAGAAATAAAAAATAGTAAGAGCAAAGATCTTGATGGGTTTAACACAAAAATTATTAAAACAATTAAAGATATAATTGTTCAACCTCTAACAACTTTAATAAATCAATCAATATCTTGTAATACTTATCCTTAAGTTTTCAAAGCTGCAAAGGTAGTACCTCTGTTTAATAATAAAGGCTCTATTGATGATTATAATAATTATCGACCCATTTCTTTGTTGCCCATCTTATTAAAAGTTTATGAACGAATTTTAAAAAATCAAATTAATATACATTTTAAATCTAATAAACTGTTTGCCATAAACCAGTACAAATTCCGAAAAAATAAAACAACAACTTTAGCTATTGATAATTTCACTAGCAATGTTTTGTAAGGGTTTGAGAAATATCTTGAGACTCTTGCATCGTTTTTAGATCTTACTAAGGCTTTCGATTGTGTCACACATAGCATTCTGCTTAGAAAACTTCCTTATTATAATTTTCGTAGTGATGCTATTCAACTAATTGATTCATGTCTATCAAATTGTGATCAATATGTTCACTTCAACCAGTGTGATTCTCAAAAACAATGTTTGTTGTTTGATGTCCCTCAAGGCTCGGTGTTGGGTCCAGTATTATTTCCTATATTAATGATCTAGTGTACTCTCAAAATGAAACAGTCAACACTGTTTTATTTGCTGATGACACTACTTTCTATGCAAGCTATCACACTTCTGAATTCGACACCCTTGATTACCAAACATCTAAAAAAAAACTTATTCGATTGGTTTATAACGAACTGGCTCTCTTTGAACAACTCTAAATCACAAAGTGTTAATTTTACTCTAAGAAATAACACTTGTGTTGAAAACGTTGCTTCACCACAATGTGTAGCCGGAGCAAAGTTTCTGGGGATATATTTGTATGCAGGATTAACCTGGGAACATATAGTTAATCTATCAAAAAAGCTTTCCCGACAACTTTTCCTCTTCAGGAACCTTGTACAAGTGACTTCAAGGGAAACTATTTTAATAGCTTATCAAAGTAATTTTCATTCTCATCTGACATATGCTATTCTCTCCTGGGGTCACTCTTGTCATATTGACAAAGTGTTTGCACAACAAAGAAAGTGTGTTCTTATTATCTCTGGGCTCTCTTATAGAGCAGACTGTAGAAACTCCTTTAGAGCTTTAAAAATTTTGACTTTACCTTGTGTATACATTATGCAGTGTCTGTGCACATTAAACTTAATTTTAGCCAATACGATGCACATGTAGATTTTCACAATTTTAGATTGTGAATTTAACCACCACCAGATTTAACAATAATCTTATACCAGAATTGAGCCGTATTGAGAGATCCAGAAATGGTTCAAGGTATTTAGCCATAAAATTCTACAACTTAATGCCAGCTAGAATAAAAGCTCTTAATTTTCATCAGTTTAAGGCAAAAATTAAGAGTTACCTTATAGTGAATGCCTTTTTTACATATAAGGAGTATTTTACTTCCGATTTTAATTTGTTGTAATTGTCAACAGTATAATTTAAAACACTGTATCTATGTTTTGTGTTTATATTTATGTGTATATTAACTATATTGACATATATTTTATTTTCTTTGACTTGTAAAAAATACTTTTGTATTCATTTATTACCAATAAACCATCTATCTATCATAAAGTGTACACAAATAGAAAAAATATATCACTTTGCCGAAACAGCTGTTGTGATAACAAATTGTAATAATTTTTGTGTAAGTGTATAACAAAAAAATTTGTAGTGTTTTATTTTTAAAAATATACATATTTAAATTTATCTAGTTGTTAAGAAAAAATACTTTTGACAAAATTGCTCTACTGTACAGTCCGTTATAAAAAACCATTTATCATTGAGAATCGAAAGATCTGGATTTGGCTGATCCTGAATAGTGGAGATTTGCGTACATCAACAATTTTTCTAGCAGAGACCATATCTGTCACTATCACACTAAAATGACATGGTGGATGAAATGTTACGTCGATGACTGAAGGATATTTAGAGGTCAATATATATCCTTAAGAAAGATTTCAAGGATATCTATAGGCTTCTTCTATATCTTCTACATTCTACATTTGACTCTTTCTTATAGAAACTTGATATCTAGACAATGGCACATGAACCTGTGATGCGGTAATCCAATCGTCACCGGATCTTTTCAAAATTGGCAGTTCGAAGTATATTTGGCTAAATAATATTTAAAACTTTTAATAAGTTTATCATACGACAAAAAAAATTGCTGTCATATGACTAACACTTAATTTATAAAAACGCAATAAAAAATAGAAAGAAAATCCTAGTAATCGAAGAGAACTGATTTTTATTAAAATGTATAAAAATAGAACAGTTGCAACAAAAGCAGGAATTATTTAATGGTCAATAAAATGTAGCACAAAAAATGAAATTAAAAGCACCAGGAACATTTTCATTTGGTAGACAAAAACAAGTTAAAATTTCATAGGATAAAATCTATCTCTCTTTAACCCTCTCACGCATTGAGTCCACTGCAGTGGACAGATTCTTTTAACTCCAAAAAATATATTTTAATTCTCTGAAACTTATGCAAAATGCATGAAATCCCTTTCAGTGGACTCTAATCAAGTAACTACTACCGCCATCTACAATATTTATTTTGAAATTCAAAGTTTGTTTATGTTAGTATCTATGAATAACCTGACCGCGATGACCACCTGTGAATTGCCTGAAATAAGTGCCCGTAGTTTTTATGGAAAAGCAAACAAAAAGGTAAGAAAATATTTTTCTTATAGAATTATGTATTTTACACAATTTGCCCTTGTTATAATTTCAAAATAATTGAAAACTCACCGAAAATATCGCCTTGAAGTCATGTCCACTAGACTGGACGTCATGCAATATGTAACTTAGAATTTCACTCTTGTGGTATGTTTTATGAGTATAATTTTTAGAGGGGTAGTAGCTTTCTTGTTCACATATTTTTTGCTTTTCTTGTCAAAGATTTATTATTGATTTAGGGATTTTCGAGGGCATTTTTTTATGTACTTACCTATATTATTTTGGTACAAATAAATAAATTTTATTTATTGACATAATATTAATTCTTCAATGGGAAATTTTATTATATTCCAGAAAGTACTTTTTGCCGATTAAGACGACAATAGGGACGAAATACCTTTATGTTTACCAGAAAATGAAGAATTTATAGGTAGTGATAATGATGACATTATTTATGATTTACCAGAAGGTTCAGATTTGGAATCTGATTACAATGACGAAGAGACGTATTTGCTCGAACATGTAACGGCTGAAGCCAAATTGATGAAAGTGACTTAGAAGAACTACAGCCAGAAAACAGTGACGATGATATGAGTGAAGATGACATTCCATTAGCTCAGCGTATTTTGGCATTTTCATCAAAACATAAAAGTCAAGAGAAAAAATCAAAAAAGGCTGAGAAAAAAGGATGATATCCGAGAAAAAAGGATGATGAAATAATGGATGATATCGTCTTTCAGACCAATTTGTATGCTGGCCAAAACAATAAGTTAAATTTTGGTTTTACAAAATATGAGTTATATGCTTTCTTGGGCATAAATTTAGTGATGGCGTACATCAGATATCCCAGAATACGGCTTTACTGCTCAAGTGATAATGGCCTGAGAATGGACCTTATTGCAGATGCTATGCCTGTTAATAGATTTGAATCTATTTTGAGGTTTTTACATTTCGTAAATATTGATAATGTAAATCAAAATAACACGGATAAATTGCGAAAAATCCGACCATTTTTGGATAAAATTCAGAAAAACTTCTTAGGTGCCACAGATCCAGAGGAATACCAATCAGTTGATGAGCAAATTATTCCACTAAAAGGAAAATTAGGTATAAAGCAATACTTACCAAAAAAACCTAAAAAGTGGGGAGTCAAAGTTTGGGTAAGAGCTGGAATTAGTGGATATATGTATCGTTTTGAGGTTTACCAAGGAGCCTCAGGAGACAGAAGTAAAATTAGTAAACTTGGAGCGTGCGCTGATGTAGTTTTGCGTCTAACTGACGACTTGAAGAGAATAAATCATAAAGTATTTTTTGATAATTTATTTTGCTCACTTCCCCTTATCGAAGAACTGCATAAAAGAGGTATATGGGCGACATGAACTCTCCGATTGAATCGACTACAAAATTGTAATTCTGTTATGAAAACAGATAAACAAATGAAACAAGAGGGTAGGGGAACTTCATCTGTTGCAAGTACTGAAGGTGGCAATATAATTGTATCTAAATGGCTAGACAACAAGACTATTTACATTGTTTCCAATTGTGCTGGAATAGAACCTAAGAATAAAACAAAACGCTGGTGTAAATCTACTAAGACTACTATAGAAGTGAACAGACCATTTTCTGTTCAAAAACAAAAATATGGGAGGAGTAGAACACAGAAAGAAAATAAACGAGGTAGACCTTCGTCTGGTACACCACCTCCCATTTTGAAGAAGAAGAAACCGAATCATCATGCACCCCCTAAAATTAGACAAAGTAATTGGGGGCACTGGCCACAACTAATTGATATACCAAATGCTCGAAGATGTCACTCTAAAGCTTGCAAAAGAAAAACAAAATACATCTGCAAAAGGTGCAATGAGCCGCTGTGTCCATCGTGTTTTGAATATTTTCATACCAGTAACTGAGGCTTCCGCGATTCTGCAAGTGCATAGTGACCACTAGAGTGGACGGACTATTTTTTAGGGTTTAAGAAAAAAATTTTATGTTTTTTCACTTAATATACTATTTTCTAATGTTAATTTTCAATATTTTGCAATAAAATAATTTTTCTAAGAAAAAAAAAATGTTTCCCTAAAATTATGCATGAGAGGGTTAATTCCATGTTTTCTTTATAAATATTAATATTTTTTAGATTGTTTCACTAAAATAGTATCGTTCTATCAGTAGTACTAATTATAGTATTTTGTAATTATATAGCATTTATTCTTTGGCATAAAACAATTAGAATGCTTGTTGCTCTTACGCAACAACTATCGCCCGCATCAGAACTTGCCCTAAACTTTCAAAAGTTACGAAAGAATGAAAAGCATAAGCAGCAACTTACAGTAAGTCGCCGTAGTCAACCTGTCGATGGTATCCTGCTTTAGTTTCGAGTTTTTCTTTCCCATTGCACCGGAAAATTTCCCAGAAGGGGGCGAAAGCGAGAAAAGTCGAGTCGGAAAAGTACGCGCGCGATACTAGAGCCTCACAACTACACTTTCGGCGTCCACCACCGCGTTCTCGACGTCGAGAGAGACGCTGGACATAAAATCACGCTGTGGGCGCCCCGAAAATGGGCGCTTGCGTCCTACGCTCGCGGCATTCCTCCTTCGACGGATTTCATTCATGCGGACAGTTTCTTAGAAGGGCACAAGGACGATAGAGTCGGATACATAGTTCGGATAATTTTAATTTTCCAAACTAATGAACATATTGTAATAACGTATAATTTGGTTGCTTTAGGGTTTAGGGGCATAATTTAAAAGATTTAAAAATAGTATTAATTATTTATATATTTATTTACCATATGGCTATATCACAGTTAAGTTTTGTATACATAATAGATTAAAAAGAGTATAATCAGTTGACAATTTGTCTATAGCTCACTACAAGTTTAACCCTAATTCTTCTTCTTCAAGTTCCACTCCTATCGGAGATTGGAAATCATTCTGGCAATTATAATTTTATTGGTTACTCGCCTGAATAGTTCAATTGAACTGCATCCAAACCATTCACGGAGATTGCGTAGCCACGAGATTTTACGTCTTCCTACGCTTCTTCTACCTTTGATTTTACCCTGCATTATATTCCTTAGTAGTTCGTCCTTTTCACCTCTCATGATGTGCCCCAAGTATTCCAATTTCCTGATTTTTATGGAATTTAAAACTTCGCATTGTTTTCCTAGTTGTTCGAGAACTTGTTCGTTTGTTTTACGATCCATCCATGATATTTTCAAAATACGTCGGTAACACCACATTTCGAATGCTTCTAGGTTTTTAATGTTGGATTTTTTAAGTGTCCAAGCTTCAACTCCATACAAAAGGGTAGAGAAAATATAACATCGAAGCATTCTTATCCGGAGCGATATATTGATATCGTGATTACAAAAAAGTTTTCTCATTCTATTAAAAGTTGACCGCGCAATTTCAATGCGGCATCTTATTTCTTTTGTCTTATCAGTATCTTCTGTGATCCATGCTCCAAGGTATTTGTACGAAGATATTTGTTCAATTTCTGTATTATCTAGTACTAGCTTAACTTTGATGTTTTGTGCTTTTGTAAATACCATGAACTTGGTTTTCTTCAAATTGTTGATTTTTAGTCCATAATCGTTGCAATATATATTTAGTTGTTCAGCAAGGTGTTGCAGTTCTTCTAGTGTTCCTGCCAGAAGGACGGTGTCGTCAGCATATCTTACGTTATTAAGTAGCTCACCGTTTATTATAAGGCCCTCACTGATCTCGGCAAGCGCTAATTCTGAGATGGCTTCACTGTATAAATTGAATAACAAGGGTGATAAAATACACCCTTGGCGGACCCCACGGCGAATATGGATATCCTTGGTCAGTTCGTTTTCAACTTTCACTTTTGCTGTTTGATTCCAATAGAAATTACAGATGATTCTAATGTCTCTAACCCTAATTAGAGAACTGAAATACAGAGAGGATAGGTAATACGATATAATAGTAGAAACCAACCTAAAACTAACGGTTTAAGATGTTTTCGACTAACCCACCTTGTATCTAAAGAAATACAATACTGCCGTCAACCTTATAATCCAATTACGAAGGTATTTTGGTTACAGATGACCGACCAGTGTCGTAGAGTATATGATTGAAATATTTATTTGAACTAAATAAATATATTTTTTAAATTGTACTTATGTAAATTGTATTTTTGTTTTAATAAAACTTCTTTATTTTATTCAAAAATAAAAAGTTTCTTGCCATTTGTAAAGGATATATTAATTTAATTAAGGGGAAAGACGCCAAATGTCGCCTGGGAAAATTTTCAATGTGTTTTAAATGTATCCATTATTTTTGAATCCGGAGAAAACTAATAAATATTTTGAAAAATTTAAATGCAGAATGAAAGATTACATTATTACTGAGGGCAGAAAGTCCCTGAAAACTTCTACAATATTTATTTTAATATGTTATGTAACAGGGGTGAAAATAAAAGAGAAAATATAGTATAATTTTTAATTAAAAATATTGCATGCAAAAGAAACTATTTATTTATTCTAATAAATATTTCATTTTGCCTTTAAATTTTTTAAAAATGCTTTTTAGTTTTCTCAGGATTTCAAAAAAATGGATACATCTAAAACACATTGAACATTTTGACAGGCGATATTTTGCGCCTTTCCCCTTTAATACCTGACGATTACAACTACTATTACTCTTACCTTATATAATTACGATTAGAAAACTATTAAAATTCAAAATAAATAGGATTAACTTAGGAATCAGAGTCGTCTTGAGGGTTAATAATTAGCGGTTGTATCTCTACGGTCGTATCAATTATGTTATCAAGATTCCACATTTTTTGTTCTTATTCTATTACATGTCTTACTGCATCTTTCCAGTTTTGTTCTGTAATATGTTGTAAAGACTCATATAACAATTCACGTACAGCTTGTATTTTATTTGATGTATTTTTTCTAGCCACATAACTTGGATTTATTTCGCAGTGGTAGGGTGGAAGTCTAAGGACTGTGATGTTTCGCCTTTCCGCCATTTTGTTAACGTATTTCTTGAACTTAGATTTGTGTTGCCGTCGATTTTTAAAAGTTCTGCTTTTACCATTCCATCTTCGTAAGGCAGATACTTATTCCGTAGCCAGTCTAGAATATCCTGTTTCTTCCACGCAGTCGTTGGAAGTCTTTCTACTAGTCGTGAATGATAAGGTGCATTATCTAATACTATAATTGAATTTGGCGGTATGTGTTCAATCATCTGCTCAAAATACTCTTCGAAAACATCAGCTGTCTTCTCCTAGTGATAGTATTTTGTGCTTTTGGACTGAAATTCCAACAAATCATGCTTAACAAATCCTTTTTCACTGCCAATGTGAGAAATTATTAATCTACTGCCTTTACCAGAAGTTGGGGAGATACCAGTAGACCAACCTTCCATAAGGGCTTGCCCGGGGCTTAATATATTTTTATCTGACCAAATTTTTTTAGAATATGATCCGAGTTTACCCACGTTTCATCCTGGTAGAAGATTGGCCTTTCTTCAGCCCGGAATTTTTTTTATGGATCTTAGATAATTTTTAGAGATCAACATATTATCTCCTCCCGGTCAATCAAAAGTGATATTCGGCCACTTTCCATAATTTAGTTAATCCGATATGAAGCAAATCCGGTTGTCTCTAACTTCTTGTAAAATTTTGTTTAGGTTTGGTATTTCTTTTTTGAAAAAAAAATCCATGAATTTTCCTTCGAATAACATTTTTGGCAAATGCATCAATTTCAATAGGCTTTTTCTCTCTCTTTAAGTGTTCGTTTGTGTTTGGGTTAACTATACCGTGTTTTTTCTTTCTGATAGGAACCTATATATAGTTGACTCCCTTACGCCAGTCATGTTGGCACAACTTTCGACTTGTGACTGCACGCAACAGTACCGGTGTAAAACTTGATGATGTTGATCATAAAGCTATCACAAACAATCCAACAAAACAAGCCCGAGCGAAAGGTACGTATACCATTTTTTAAAGTAAAACAGTTGCACGTCACGATTTCGACAAAGTGACGTCACTTGTATTTAAAATTTTCAGAACATCAACCTTAGAGTTCAAATTTTCCTAACACAACTAATGCTACGAAACTCATACAAAACTGCTCGATCTTTCATAGGCGTCAACATGGTGGAATAATCAGAAAAATGTAATCATCATTATAGTGGAAATTTTAGAATTATATTGATTAAATAACCAAAAACATTTGTTATTATTAATAATATAAATTTTATGAAATAACTCTTTAAGTCTAATATTCCACAAATTAATAATTTTAATTAAATATATTAGACAATTGTACGCAGCTGATACAGAAATACTTCAAATTCTATTGACAGTTCAGCGGATGGCAAAAGTGTATTAAGTGTTGCCGCTTTTTTAGAATAGGAACTTTGTTTATGTTTTGATTTCTTACACAATTTGATCATAATATAATATATATTAATAAATTGTATTTATAAATACATATTAAATTTATATTAATAGCTTTAATAACTAATTATTGTTAGGTATTGTGATTGTGACATGCTAAAATAAATAAATAGTCTGTAGAAAGCTGATAAGCTTTCATATAAGATAGATTATTTTGAACAAGAAATAATGGCGGGACGTTTTTACTATTAAAGCCCTATAAGAGATAAGTGTAAAATTTAGAATATATAATTTTGTATTAAAATGTTTTCCTATGTATTTTAATGTGTTGCAGTAGTCTTAAAACTAAGTGTATTTACTGTTAATCTAATAGTTTGACAAATAGTTGACATTTTAAAAATTCCTCACTTACGACGGAAATCTTGAATGACGTGCAAGCTTTTTTATATGAAAAATGCTATATATGTTCGTAGGTATATGGAATAAAAAATCACTCACGCACTGCATATAATTCGCAAAAGAAATATTCGAAACGCTAATTACTGCCGTAGACGCGGAAACACCGACGAGCCGTAAATTACATGCGATCAAAAACGTACTAAACAAAAAAAATGTTTTCGTTCGTAATAACTTCACCCTTTCAAGTTAAGTTTCGAATAATAAACTGAACAGTCGAGGCACTTCACCAAATGCGGCATCTTTATACCCATTATATTATTAAACATCTGTGGAATTCCATCCTAATTATCTTGCAACGAATAGTACCTTCAGCTATAAATTCCAGGTTTTCTAGTAAAGTGATTAAACGCGAAGATTAGTATTGAAATATCGAAAGAGATAAGGTATTCTTATTTACAAAATTGTTAATGGTTAAATTCTTATTTTTATTAATATAATAACCAACAGTAGCCGTGAAAGTTTTAATTGTTTTTTGCTAAATATATTAGTATTAAAACATTATTAATACTGATAATGAATAAACACCTCAGGAACGCCTATGATGATACAAATTTTACGACCGTTTTATGACTTTAAGGCACATTTCGTGGTATCAACAATTTATGAACGGAATATAATGCAGTTGCATTTTCTGCTTAAATTTTCTTTTAGTGGCGCAGACTTAATTAATTTTGTTACAATTGCTAAAAGCAGGTTTAAAGACGTCATTAAATTTAAATGCACTATTAAGTGAAGATAATAAAAAAAATTAAATCAATTATGTTATTTCTGCAAAAAATTGAATTAAAGGTCTAAATGGAATGTCTTGTGTGTCATAATGAAGTCACTCAGATGAACCCCTGAACGTGAAAACTGTCCTCCTTGTACAATCCTGAATATATAAATACTAATATTTGTGTTATTGCGTGGCTAAAGATTAGTAAGATTATTACTATTATTACTATATTTCTATATTATTTATTAGTAACTAAAAATTATTAAAAAAAAAAGTATAAACAATATCTGTTGTTTCTGAGTCGTCCTGTATATTCTAATTCGACTTTGGATAATATAATATAAACCTATATTTTGTACTTTAACTGTCTTTATTCTACTTTATATATACATTTTAATATTAAACTTCTAAGTACCAACAATCAATCTCAGAGTACGCATATTTAAGGATAATATTGAGGCGAATTTGACAGCCGCGTCCGCATTCAACGTTCGATAAAAAAGATCCCTTCAAACCCCGGTCCCATTAATGGGACAATAAATAGCGAAAAACGCGTATATCGCAACAGCGCTTCTCTTTTTATGCAAAGTTTGTCCTCTTCGTCGCTTTTTTTAGCTCTTCTTGGAAATATTACCCGAAAAAGGACGCGTTATAGTCTATGAAGCTTTCGCTACTGAATATTTCAGAGCGTGTACAGGGGGCGGTCAATATTTAATGTGACTTGCTGACAGTGTGGATTTTGATTTGTTTTGGTGTATTATGTATGGAGACGGACAGTATAGCGAGAAAAGGGTATATAAATAAATATAGAAGTGGTGCAAAACCGGTAAGTAAACATTATTTCTTATCCTTGAGCAACGAGCTATGTTGTCAAGTCGTGAACTGTGAATAAAATCGATCTAAATAGCCTTGAGGCTTTCAAAATGTGGTGCTATAGAAGAATTTGAAAAGTCTCCTGGGTGGAGAAGATTCGAAACTCCACAATACTAGAACGTCTCAGCAAGACTACTGAGATCATAAAAAGCATCAAGCAGAGAAAGCTGGAGTATTTCGGACACATAATTGAGAGGTCCCAAATATAGGTTGCTACAAAATATCATGCAAGGAAAAACAGCAGTCCAGGACAAAGAAAAACCTCATGGTTGAAGAAATTGCGAGATTGGTATGGTGTTGATACAAGCATGCTATTTAGGGTAGCAGTGAATAAAATTAAGATAGCTATGATAGTAACCAACGTTCTGAAAGGACATGGTACATAAAGAGAAGAGTATATCGCTTCGTGATCGAGTTAGAAATAAAGATTTAAGACGAAGAACAGCAGTTACCGACGTAATTTCCCGAATTGTCACACTGAAATGGAACTGGGCCGGACATTTCGCCCGAATCAGTGATGAAAAGTGGACAAAGAGATTGCTTGTATGGAGGCCGAGATTAGAGAAAAGAAATAAAGAAAGACCTCCTACTCGTTGGACTGACGATCTCAAGAAAAGGTCAAGGAATTCGATGAAAAGTGCTCAAGAGAGAGCGCAATGGGCAAAAATTAGGGACGCCTATGTCCGGCAGTGGATGCAAAGGGCTGGGTGTTCACATAATTTAATCTATTTTCCAAGTATGAAGAATATCATTACCTACATTTTTTCTAAATAATGTTTTTGGATATCTTGTATCACAATGAATTATCGACGGATGTCATACTAAAAACTGTGTGATTTTAAATTTAGATTTGAAATTGATTTTAAAAAGTTTTTTGACAAGGTCCGACATAACAAAATGCTAAAAATATTGAAAACCTTTGGATTGGACGATGATAAATATTTACGAATAATTGCAAATCTACACTGGCATAATGACAAAACTAAAGATAAAAGCACTAATAAGTTGGAAGGCTTCTCAGTCCCTTTGGATGCCTGACTGTCTGATACAAATAAATTCAGAGCAGTTTGCGACGTTTCTTTACTTGGAAAACTATCCCTCCTCCTAAGTGCCTTCTCTATTGAGGTTGGCGATCAATATGGCAAATTTCTCTCTGTTCTGGGTTTGATGGATTAAGTCATTTCCTGTTGTGTGAGTCCAATCTCTGATGTTTCGGAGCCAGGATTTCTTCTTTCTTCCTATACCCCTTTTACCCTCGATTTTGCCTTCTAATATTACCTGGAGCTGCTTAAATTCCTTATGGCGCATTATGTGTCCTAGATATAACGTCTTTCTAATTTTGATTGTATTAACCAGATGAGGTCGTGTGTTCATTATTTTCAGTACCTCTTCATTTGTAGTTTTGCTGGTCCAGCTTATTCTTAGCATTCGGCGGTACATCCACATTTCGAATGAATTCAGTTTGTTGACGTCATACTGTTTTAATGTCCAGGTCTAACAGCCATATAGTAGTAGAGACCACACATAACACTTTAGTGTTCTTAACCTTATTGTGATTGATAGCTTGGGGTTACAGAGCATTTTACGCATGTTCATGAAGCCAGATCTTGCTATTTCAATATGTCTTCTAATTTCTTTTGAAAAACCTTCTTTGGAAAACTATATTCGTCATTAAATATTCGAACCCAATAATTATTCTACCACCGCAATTAACAGTACTCGACAAAATTAATAGGATCCTATAATAACTGAAGAAGAATTATGACTAACGGCCATTTAACGTCTCGTCCTTCTTCTCGTTTTCCAACGTATGTTCCCGTCGACGGACATTTGCAAATATCCACCCGACATAATTCCACGGGAATCATTTGGCTCTAAATCAAACAAGTGGAGTTCTAAAGTTTAATTGGAATTGTAAAGTCGGACTATGGTGATTTATCCCTAACCGCAAAATTCGAATATTGGGATTAATATTAGACTGTTTGTTTAACGGTAGGAATTGCTGATGAGTGTTTTAAACTATCATCATTAATTAACACCAATAAGTAAAGTAAGAAAAATGCAGTTCATAAGTTCATGAGTTTATAAAAAATTTAAATTCATTGGCTGATTAATACCTATATGGAAGGTGATCACTCCATATTTTGCGAAGTCACCCGATACTTTTTTCTTTTGCCGATTGGTGACTTATTTTTTGCCATTTTGACGACACGATTCTCCCCATTCTGCTTATGTACCTAGATATTCCATTCTGTTTTTCTATTTTGTGTCTATTCATTTATACATTGTACGTTACACTTATTTCTAATGTCTCCACTTCTCTTTGGATCTTTCAGCGTATTTCCTGTAATTCTTCTCAGTACTCTCTTCTTCTTCTTTAAGGTTTGACGAAAATATGAGACACATCGAAAATACCGTTAAAAAAATATGACGAAGAGAAATTTCAATAAAAAGTCACAACTTATACAGTATATTTGTTAAAAAAAATTTTTTAAATTGTTAAAAAATTACGATTTATTATACAATTATGGCGATTTAAAACAAAAATGATGGAGTTATTATTTACATTAGATCTTCTATAAAATATGAATATTCAGTTGTACCATTGGGGAACATCAAGTTACTTGAAGTCATTTTCAATTATAATAAAACAAAAATCTGTTTGAGTGCTATCTATAAATCACCGATAGTAAACATAAACAATTTTAATCAGGATTTGCATTAATACCTCATAAGTAAAAAACGCATCAATATTAATTTGTTTAAGGATCTAGATAAACACTGAAGAATACCAGAATATTCTAGCTTCACAAAATTTCTTGTCTTATATAAATAAAACAACTAGACCTAGAAGTCAATCTTGTATAGACCATTTCTTTATAAAAAGACCTGCTGATTACACTAACATAACTTCATTTATATTTGAAAATAATACTACTTCAGATCATTATCCAATCGCAGTTTCCATTCCTAATCTAACCAAAACCAAAGAAAACAAAATAATAATAAAGAAGTACATCAACTACAAAAATCTAAAAAACAATTTGAAGCAGGAAAAGTGGTTGGATATTTACAATAAAACAAATAAAAAAAAATTTGTTAAAATCCTTTATAAAAGGTATATAAAATTGCCTCAAACGGGCTATCACAAACACATTGCAAAACGTTTTCGGATTAAACAATCCATCATCAGTGCAAACGGTTGTACATGCTAGTAGCCACCAAAATATGTGGGTAAAAACCCCTTAAAAGTTATAAATTTGAAATTGTTTTACATTATTAGTGTTTCTAATTTGTGATGGTTAAGTTACCGTTGGATAGGTAACATGGTGGCGTATGACTCTACATGAGTAAAAAAGTCAAAAAGTCAAAAAAATATTTTTACTCATGTAGAGTCATACGCCACCATGTTACCTATCCAACGGTAACTTAACCATCACAAATTAGAAACACTAATAATGTAAAACAATTTCAAATTTATAACTTTTAAGGGGTTTTTACCCACATATTTTGGTGGCTACTAGCATGTACAACCGTTTGCACTGATGATGGATTGTTTAATCCGAAAACGTTTTGCAATGTGTTTGTGATAGCCCGTTTGAGGCAATTTTATATACCTTTTATAAAGGATTTTAACAAATTTTTTTGTGATATATGGTATACAGCCAGCTACAGGAACTTAGTTTCCTCGTGGAAAACAAATAAAAATGAAGCGGTAAAATTCTTCATTGACAAAATTTTAAATTTAATAAACAAAAATACAATTATTTTAAAAGGAAATGATCTAAAAACCGCTTTTAAAAAAAGATTGGATGACAGGGGGACTTTTAAAGTCTGTACAGGAAAAACACAGATTGTATGACCAGCTAATCCAAGATCCCTAAGATAACTTAAAAAAACAACGATATACAGACTATAAAAATAAAATTAAGACACTTAGTTAAAACTGCAAAAAGAAATTATACAAAACAACGAATTGAAAAAAATAAGACCTCTTCTTCATCACTTTGGAATGTAATTAATTCATTGTGTGGAAAAATAAAAGGAAAAACAAAAATGGAATCGGTTAAAACCAAAACAGGAGAAAAAAATAACCGACAGAAAAGAAATTGCAAATGAATTTAATACACATTACAGTACATTGGGACAAAGGTATGCACAAAAAATACCCATTTGTAATGACCAGATTGAGGACATAGATAGGATAGAAAGCAGCATGTACTTGTATCTCGTTGACTAAAATGAAGTGGTAAATGTAATACAATCTTTAAAACACAAAAATCTCCTGGCTGGGATGGGATCAAGACAGAAACCATCAAACAAATTAAGGAAGAAATTATTACTCCTTTAACTTTTCTCATTAATGCATGTTTTCAGGATGGTTGTTTTCCAGAATGTCTGAAATGTCTGGCAAAATCAAACCTCTGTTTAAAAAAGGAAATAAAGAAGACGTGATTAATTACAGACCAGTATCTTTGTTGTCTGTTTGTTCCAAAATTTTAAAAAATAGGTTAGTGAGTTTTTTGGATAGGTTTAGTATAATATCGGATTGTCAATACGGTTTTAGAGAAAGAAAATCTACACAAGATGCTATTTGTAAACTAACATCACAAATATCAGAAGCTTTTGAGTCTAATAAACGTAGTTTATGCATATTTGTCGATCTCTCTAAGGCGTTTGACACGATATCTCACGGGATCTTGTTAGAGAAACTTAAGAAGTATGGTCTGAGAGGACGCGTTTGACATTACTAAAAGTTACTTAACAGACAGAAAACAATTTGTAGAAATTGATGGGTCGAAAGTGATCCTGAAGTAATTAATTATGGCGTACCGCAAGGGACCGTTTTAGGCCCTCTACTCTTTACACTCCATGTTAATGACATGCTTAAACTAAAAACTGATGGAAACATAATAAGCTTTGCTGATGACACCGCAATTTTTTATAAGGCCGATAATTGGGAAGATCTTAAAACTATAGTTGAACAAGACTTCAAAGTTATAAAAACATGGTTGCAAATAAACAAACTCACAATAAATTACGAAAAAACTAAATATATGCCTTTTGCAATATACAAAAATTCTCTCCCAACTTTTAATTCATTAAAAATAAATAAAAAACAACAAATATTTAAAGCAGAATACATAAAATATTTAGGAGTTTTAATTGACAGACACCTTAAATAGGACTTACAAATAAAAAATATTATAAGAAAAATACGAGGACTGTTATCAAAATTTCGCTATTTAAAAGAGTTTTTGGGAAAAACATAATCCTCAGACCAACTTTTTCATAAAACTCAGGTTCTTGATGTTCGGCAATTGTAGTGCTTAGAGCTACTTAAAAATATTCATAAAGATAAAATACCTCTTAAAGTAAAAGTGTCAAATTATGAAACAAGAAGAAAATTGAATGTTGAATGTCTTCACACTTGAAAAACAATCACGCAACGGTCAATTAAATATTTTGCTCCAAGAATATACAATCAATTGTCCATAAATTTTAAAAATATCAAAAATTTTTATTTGTATAAAAAATTAGTTAATGCTTGGATAAAAGAAAAAACGAAACAAATTAGATTAGATTAGAAACTGTAAAAATGAAATAATAATTTGTAAAAAAAAAATCAATAAACATTAAACCTGTTAATATTAGACAGATTAAGTCAACAAGCATGTTAATGCTTTAAAGACTTTTTTTACGTTTATTTAATTGTAAGTAAACTGAAATTGTAAATTAATGCAATACTTATTGATTTGAATAAACGTATATTATAACAATATTAAAAAAGGAGCAGACACATTTTAATGGTCATTTGTGATTCCCCATAGGGGCCTTCATAAGTTAACCCTCTATAGCCCCGTATGTACTCAACACAACAAAGGAGTTTTTGATGCAGAAAACTTTTTTAAAACAATTTTCGACTCTAAGATGCCCTCTGTTGATTTCAGGCAACATTTGGTTATACATTTTAATACACTTAGTGCCATCTGTGAACCTATAACGAAACCTATATGGAAATTTTTAACAGTATATCAAATGTACATGGCTGCCTTATCAGTTTGTATTTTCGTTCGTGATTTATTGTTATAAATTGTGTACAATTCGTATAAAAATACATAGAGGCATTATATCAGCATTTACATATTGATTGCCGTTGAAATTTGTTTATTTTATTGTGTTGTTTCAGTACTGTGATAAAAAACAGGTATGTTGCTTTGAATCCACACTGGACCATATAATTTTAAATTAGTTTTTTAGAATGGATACAAAAATGTTCTACTGGAAAAGCAGTAAATATCCGTTATTGTTTATAAAAGTTCCCAACAAATCCGAGGAATCCGAAGACTCTGACTTTGAAGAGAGTGATAATGAATTTTTCATAGTTAGTCAGATATCAATCGATCCAAGATCAAATGAAATGGAAAATGAAGACGATTTTTACAAAGCAAATTTAGACCAGGATACCAATTTAGACTTAGACCAATATGAAGATAAGAATGATACCGATAAAGCAGAAAAACACACTGAACAAAATGTGTTCAAAAGGTCAAAAATGATCGAAAAAAACATTTAGTGGAAGAGTGGTCCCCGAACAGTATTTCCAATTCCAGAATGGAAAGGTAATTTACCGACATGCAAATTATTAAAACCGGAATCCCCTCTACATTATTTTAAAAAGATGATATCTACTAATATGCTGGAAAACAAAGTAATTTGTATGCGCTGCAAAAGAATAGAAATAAACCATTGGATATGACACTAGCAGAATTAAACCAATTTATTGGATCTGTTCTACTGATGTCAATATATGGCTTGCTAAAGACAAGATCATTTAGCCGAAGGAAACACCTGTTGCTCAAATAGTTGACACTATATCTAGGAATCGCTGGGAAGAAATAAAAACTAAAATTCATTTCAATAATAACGAAAATATGGTCAACAATAACAATAAGTTATACAAAATTAGACCATTCATCAACGGTCTAGTTCAAAATTTTCAGAGTATTCAATGAGTGAAACATTGTGTATTGATGAACAAATGATACCATTCACAGAGGCACATTCTTTAAAACAATATATGAAGAACAAACCCAAAAAATAAGGATACAAGGCATTTGTTTTGTATGATAGCAATGGTGTTGTTTATAATGGGAATTATATACAGGAACTGTTGAACATCCTCTTCATTTACCTAACGTAGGCACCAGCGGTAATGTAGTAATAAGATTGTGTGATATATTCGAACCAAACAAATACTATTAAGTATATCTTGACAACTGGTTCAATAGCATTCAGTTGCAGATTGAAATGGAAAAACGTGGACTGCAATGTTTGGGAACTGTTCGTCCAAACAGATGGCCTAATTGCCATTTTTCTGATGACAAGAATGTAAAGAAACAGGGTAGAGGTACTGTAGAAGAAAACCACGCTACAGTAGATGGCATAAGACTAAGAGCGTTAAAGTGGTACGATAATAAACCGGTTCATTTGCTTAGTAACATTTTAGGGGCGGATCCAGGATTTATGTTTGGGGGGGCACCATTGGGGGGTCTGGGGGGCAACCCCCCAGAAAGAGGGGGGTTCGGGCCCTCCCCCGAAAATTTTTTGGAATTTAAGCCTCTGAAAACAACGTTTTTAGCACATTTTTGTTTAAAAAGTGCAACTTCATTTTTCTTAAATTCGTGTTTTTTAATGGGTTTATGAAGTTTAGTTTCTTTGGAGCAGTGCCTAAAACAGAGTAGTTTAAATGCACTATCCTTTTTTCGATGTTGAAATAAACCTAGGTGATACTTTAATTTTTTCAATTACTAAACTAATTAAGTTATATGACCAAAAAAACTGAAATACAATTAGTGTCTAAAATAACGTTATGAAAATTGTTTATAGGTACAGTAAATAAAAAACACCGTTTTAGTTAATAGGTAAGTCTATTTACATAGGCCTATTAAGTATTAATGTAGTTAAATATATATACAGGATTGGACAGTTGTTAAAACCAAGAAATACATAAAAAGAACAACTGAAATAATTAAAACTGTAAAGTAAAAACATGTTTAATGAATAAGGAATTCATTTACTAAATGTTCAATTTAATGAAAAAGACAACTTCCGCTTGTGCTTCCTTGCAAAAAGTTTCAACACTTCATCTGGATCTAAACTGGAAGCTATTTCCTGGTGTATTATTATTATTATTATTATTATTATATAACAAATAAGGGCAGAGGAGCGAGCTCCTATTATGCCCAAAAAGCAAAAATAAACAAAAATAAAATAGATCCTTATAAAACTAATACTAATTATAAAGTTAAGTAGTTAAACAATTAACGAAAATTGAATTGTGACACAATAAATAAATAAATAATGCTGTCCGAGAAAAAATATCCTATCCTATAAAAAAAATAAAGTGCTGTCAAGTTTATTTTTAAAGATGTTAACACTAGCTGCCGATATGGTGTTTTGATCCAAATTGTTCCATATATTAAAGATTCTGTTTGGCAAGAAGTTCGCCCTGGACCTTGTAGTAGTTTGTTCCCTCTTTAATTTGTATTGATGGCCTCTTAATCTATCGTCTTCATTCAAAGTAAATATGTTGTTTAGGTTCCCAAAATTATGTTTTAAAATACGGAAGGATTTTATGTATTTTTATTGTATGTGCAAACTTGCCAGCCCATTAAGTCGTTCCTCCGTCATGGTAGACCTTAAGTAGGTTTTTAATCTGCGGAGAGTAGAAAACGATCGTTCAGCAGTACTACTGATCACAGGTATTGTGCAAATAAGCTGGAGCAACACTGTTATGTTGGGCAGATCGGATGAGTATTTCATAGCTTCAGCAGGGTGTTTAGGGAAACTTTCTGAACTAGAATTCCACATGTGTTTCCAAATACTCAACTCTCCTTTCAAAGCTTCATAGCATGGGAGGTCATTTTCATACAGTTTAGCCCCTTCTAAAACAGAGTCCTCATAGAGATCTGAAAACTTACCTAGTACTGGTAGAAGCATCTGGAGCTTTCCAATCTGGACCAATTGATTTTTTGGAAATCTATTTTTCATTTCACAGACGAGAAAATCCAAAAAAGGGAGATAAATAGACAATCGAAAGTAGTCTTCAACTGTGTCAGTTTGCACATTTGGTCTGTTTCTTTGAAGACCAACTAATCTTGGTTTTTTTAATTCAGTTCCCATTTTAGAGGCCAGGTTTTGCGCTTTTTCAAACAGTCTTTTGAAACACTCTTCATTGTTTGCCCTTTGTTCTTGCATGCTCTTGAGGGTAGCATATATCAATGTCATTGCATTGAGTACATCCATATACTCAGGTTGAAGTTTCCTAGCCAGTGGTAGTGTAAGAGTCATAACATTTTCTGAAAACCACTAAGCTCACAATGAATTCCGATGAAAGAATGTTGTGTAGCAAGGAAAACGCGTTATTTCCAGCCGCTTGGTCAGAATAAACCATAGTTTCTAAAGTAGCATGTAGTGAAGGCAGAGAACTCAAAAAACGTCAACACAGCGTCATGACGTTCTAACCACCTTGTCTCACACATTTTTTTCACAGCGTGCTTTCCCTTTTTAATTTTAATTTTAGAGAGTCTTAGCAGACTCTCTAAAAAAAGTTGGCTACGGATGAAACCACTCCAACAGCATTTCTTATGGCAGGGATTGTACAAGCCTTGATAATGACCAAGTTCAGTCTATGGCTGGCACAATGGCTGTACATGGTTAGCGGTTGAATTTTTCTAATTCTAGCCTGAGCTCCTTGAAACTTCCCACTCATATTTGAGCCCCCGTCATAAGCTTGTCCTCTGCAATCAGCTATGTTAATGCTCAGGCTGTCTAGAGCTTCTAGTATTTTCTGCGCGATGTTTTCTCCCGTCAAATCTACAACATCAATGAACATGATGAAATCTTCTTTAATTTCCAACGTCAACTTGTCTAAATAGCGTAAACAAATAGACAATTGTTCCTTAGTGGACATATCTGTTGTTCCATCAGCAATAATAGTGAAAAACTGTGCATATGTTATCTGTGAAACTATCTGGTTTGTAATTACTTCTTCACAACATGTAAATCGTTCTGAATGGTCTTACTTATGTACGACGCATTTTTCCCACATGATTTAACATGTTCCTCAAGTTGTTTATCTCCAGCATCAATCCGAAATCTCAGAAGGGCTCTAAAGTTACCTTCACGGTGTGGCTCACTGTCAGTTTCATTTAATAATTGACCATCATCTCTGTGACCCCTAAGTGGTATATTCTGCATACCACAAAACATAATAGTTTTAATGATGGGTATTAGCTTCTTCTTATTCTCCTCTTCAACAGCTTTTTGTGCTGAGTTGAGACTACAAACGATGTCAGCCCTTTCGCCGTCCATTACTAAGGAAAAATGTTTGCTGGCTATCATGTTTTCATTGTGGTACTTGGTTCCATTATGGATTTTTAATGTTTCAGTAGCCTTCTTGAAGGTTTTCATAGGTTCCAGTACCAACTTTCCCAGCTTTCCGTCACTTTTACCCCCCTCTCCTCGTCCAAAAAGTATACACACTTTACATAAACCACCATCTAATTTCTTACTATAGACTAGCCAAGGGTATTGTTTTAGCCAACTTGTTTGAAAAGATCTGTTTTTCTTACCTTCTATATTCAAGGGAAACTTGAATTCTGGTGATGGCGTCCAAGGGTTTGTCAGCCACTCATACCTTTCGTTATTACTCATAATAAGAGTTTCATTTTTATTTATTAAATGTCCAAAATCACGAGGGGGAATTTGCAACTCACTCTTACTACTGTCCGATTTAGGTCCACACTGAGATGGTTTGCTTGCTGTTGAGGTTGAGGATATGGGTGTTTGCGATCCATTTGTGTTTGACAATCCTTCATTTACAGTCTCCTGCAACGCAAGCAGTAACATTCGTTAATATATGAACAACAACAGAGATATATGAGAGATATATATAATTGCAGTTGGTTTAAGATTTGCATTGTGCTTTTTTAACGTCAGTGACAAAAATAATCATATTAGGAGAAATTAGGTTATTTCTGTGGCATCTACTACTAATGAGGATGTAAATTGGTATATTATAATTTTTATGACGTAAAAAACTAAGTATGTTAGAATAATTAACGAAAAATGTATCTTTTATAATTTACAAGATAGCCTAGGCGGCCTAAATAATAGGCTAGGCCTAAGCGTAGGCTAGGCCTAGTCTATTATTTAAGCTCTGCTCTGAGCTGCAAAATGTTAAAAGTTGTATAACAAAAATTTTTCTTTTTTTACGGCCGAACCTATAAAAAATATGTACCTTAGTAGTAGCAACATTAAAAATAATGGTAAGCCTAAACACTACTTTGGAAAATTTGCATGCTCAGAAGAAAACAAAAACTAAAAACCATTTTGAAATAGCTATGAAATTCAAATAGAATAATATATCATCCCATCGGAATAACATATCAGTTTATATTTAACTTCTACTTTTTTATGTTCAACCAACATTTATATATCCTAGTGCTCAAGTGCTGACTTTCGATCGATACTTCTGTTAAGTAAGTTTATCGTTAAAAATTATACTACTTTGAGTAGGCCTAGTAGTTGTTAAGACTTACCTTTATCTTTTTTGAAAAGAATGAATCTAATCCTAATTGACGTTTCATTACAACCACAAGGTTCACAAAGCTATAGAAATAGAGTTGACTGTTGAGGTTAGGTCAGAGTAACAATTGCACTTGGCAGCTCCAGCTCACTCGACTTAAGTGACACAACTACTAACTACTAACGGTCGAACGAAAAATATCGATTGCTTCCGCGCAGTTGACTTGTGCTATTGCTCATATTTCCACGACTGTAGAAAGCCGGCCGAAACACGATTTAGGCTTTAACCTTGGACTTGTCAAGTCAGCTGGGGCAGGCAGCTCGCGGCTGACTCACGACTCATCCTAGAGCAGTGGTGGTGATTTATTGTAGCAAGAATTTACGTTAATAATGTATCTGTTTGGATATTATTAGCTACTTGCAGTAAGGTAGCTAAAATATTGTGTTATTTTATCGGTAAAAAAAACCTTATGAGGGCTTGGGGGGCACGTGCCCCCTGTGCCCCCCCCCTAGATCCGCCCATGGAGCAACACTCCCAAAACTCTCCCCAAACAAAATCTAAAAAAATTTGTAGTGTAAATGCATATTTGAGCATATATACAAATCGAAACAGTTTCTCTTAAGTTTACAAAAAAGTCGGACAATAGAGGGTTAAGCAATATCCTAAAAACCTAATCTCTTTTTAAATAAAGTTAAGGCATAAATCTAATGATATGAAGCTTTAATATAAATTACTTCATTGAAATTTCTGAAGTTGAGGATATGCACTATCTGCACCAGTCTACTATTATAATTTACGACTACTTTTATATATATCCGAAGGCTATAAAACATTTGCAGAAGTAGTCCCAACGTCCGGTTATCGTAATATAAAACATAAGAAATGGGGGCAATCAAGCTCTGACTTTTAAAAAAGACAACTGGAACTACTTGTTAAAATATTAAATGTATCCTAATATTTCTTCTACGCTTGCGAGCTAAGATGGGAATCATATTGATCGAGTCCAAGTGCATCGTATATTCTTTTATTTGTTGAATTATGTTCATATATTTTTTGACTCAGATAAACAGTAAACTTATTAAACTGTTATTTTACAAAACAACCGATTTTTTATTATTGCTTTTGCCATGATGCATAATTAGAGAAGCCCAATAAACAAAATGGGCTACCATTTTGTTTATTGCTCATATCTTCACTATGTTTTGATCGAAAAAGTTCAAATTATATAATTGGTAGGTAGAATTGTTTTGCTCTTTTGTACTAGTCCGTTTTTCTGCCTAGTAAGATATTTTTTTCTCTAATGTCATAAAAACACTCACTGTGTCATTTAAGTAAGAAACGAAAAGGTGATATAAATATGGGTTACTAGTAAAAGTATTTTTATTTATAATTTTTTATGTACAATATTCACACACATATTCGTCTCTTTCTGCACCAGAACAATCTATATATGCCCACAAGTTGTACATAAGGCACGGAATCCATTTTTCACCTCGATAATCCTCACAGATTGGCAATCATCATGGCTATTCTGACCCTCGAGGCAGCTGCTCTAAACAATTGCCTTAAGCTGCAACCAAACCACTCTCTTAGGTTCTTCAACCAGGAAACGCGTCTTCTTCCTACGCTTCTCCTACACTCTATTTTTTCTTGAATTATGAGTCTCAAGATGTTGAATCTTTCGCCTCTCATTACATGTCCGAGATATTGCAATTTCCTTTCTTTTATTGTATTTTCCATTTCCTTCTCTCTGTCTATTCTCCTTAACACTTCGTGCATTCGTGACTCTATCTACCCATGGAATCCTTAACAATCTTCTAAATCTCCACATTTGAAACGCGTTAAGTCGATTTATTGTATTCCGGTTTAATATCCATGATTCAGCTCCATAATAGAGTACACTGTGTACATAGCATTTAATTAGCCTTATTCTGAGGGCCAATGTCAGATCTTTGCTGCATAAAATCTTTTTCATTTTCACGAAGTTGGCACGTGATTTTTCAATTCTGACTCTTATCTCTCCAGTAATAAGAGTGTAATAATAATAATAAGTGTAAGAAACCCAATCGACTATATAATGATTAAAGAGAGATATCGTAACACCATCAAATCAGTTAAAACATATCCAGGAGCAGATATCGCATCGGACCATAACCCACTAATCACTAATGTCATGCTTAAGCTTAAACGTATTAGAAAACCCCAAAGAACTCCAAAATTAGATGTTAGAAAACTGAAAGATGATATAAAAATCAAACTTCAACAAGAAATATACGAAAACTTTGATAAATTAGATACTAACACTTACGAGATAAACGAACAATGGGAAATACTAAAAAACTGTCTCCTCGCTCCATGCAAAGAGATATTAAAAGAACCGACATGAAAGAAAGACAATTGGTTGACCGACGAGATACTCGGCATGATGGAACAACGAAGACAAGCCAAGAACAAAGACAGTCACAATTACAAAATCATTAACAATGAAATCAGAAAAAAAGATAAGAGGGACAAAACAAACTTACTATGAGGAAAAATGTAAAGAGATAGAGGATCTTCAGAACAAATACGACCTATTCAACATACATAAAAATGTGAAAGAAATGGCAGGGCTGCAAAAAAGAAACCACAACACAACTCTTCTAGATAAAAATGGAAATAATATGATAACGACTGACGAAAAACTAAAACGATGGGAAGAGTATATGGAAGATCTCTTCGGCGACGAAAGAGGAAACCTACAAGACTTGTCTTTTGAGGATAGAGAAACAAGTGTAGAAATTACAAAGGAAGAAATACTGTATGCACTAAAGAAAATTAGAAACGGAAAAAGCCCGGAGCCAGATCAACTGCCTATTGATATCCTTAAAATAATAGAAAATGAGTACATTGATGTCCTCTCAAAGATTTTTAATAAAATTTATCAATCGGGTGACATACCCAACGAATGGTTGACCTCAACATTCATTTGTCTCCCAAAAAAGAAAAATGCTAGAGAATGCACCGAGCACCGTACAATAAGCCTGATGTCTCACACACTTAAATTGTTTTTAAAGATCATTCATAAACGCATTTACAAAACACTTGATATGGATATTGAAGAAACTTAATTTGGATTCCGTAATGGCGTAGGTACCCGTGAAGCTCTCTTTGCATTCAACGTACTAATCCAGAGATGCTTGGATGTGAACCAAGATATGTACGTCTGTTTCATAGACTACAACAAAGCTTTCGACAAAGTCCGCCACAAAGAGCTATTGGACATCCTCAAGCAAAACAACTACAACACAATGACCTTCGAATTATAAAAAATCTATATTATAAACAGTAGGCACATGTACGCATTAATGAACACACATCAGAAGAGTTCGAAGTTAAAAGAGGAGTGCGACAGGGGTGTGTATTGTCACCACTACTATTCAATGCATACTCTGAAGAAATTATGAAAAGAGCTCTTGAGTGAGAAACAGCAGGAATCAAGGTCAATGGAACACCAATTAACAACATTAGATATGCGGACGATACTATCATAATAGCAGACAACCTCCAAGACCTCCAAAAGCTAATGAAAGATAGTTGAGTATGGAGAAGAATATGGATTATCAATAAACACCAAGAAAACCAAATTTATAAGGATATCAAAACCCCAAAATAATGGTGAAAGCCTGACAATTAACGGTAGTGCTTTAGAACAAGATGAAAACTACCACTATCTTGGCACAATAATTAATCACACAAACGATTACTCCAAAGAAATCAAAGTTCGAATAGAGAAAGCACGTACAAACTTCAATAAAATGAGAAAGATACTTTGTGCAAGAGAACTAAAATTGGACTCGAGAGTTAGGCTGGCAAGGTGTTATATTTACTCGACTCTGCTTTATGCGATGGAAGCATGGACACTTAACGCGTCGACTGCTAAAAAGTTGGAAGCATTTGAAATGTGGGTGTATAGAAGAATCTTGAAGATATCATGGACCGAGCATGTGATAAACAACGAAGTCATGAGTCAACGAAGAATCAACAAAATAATGGAAGTATTGGACACCGTCAAGACACGAAAGCTGCAATACCTGGTGCATGTTATGCGTAATGAGAGATACAACCTACTTCAATTGATTATAGTTCAATTATAGGAAGGAGAAGAATCTCATGATTGCGTAACTTGAGGGAATGGTACGGATGCACATCAATTGAACTATTCAGACCAGCAGCATCTAAGATCAGAATAGCCATGATGATTGCCAACCTCCGTCGCGGAGATGGCACGTGAAGAAGAAGATCTCTCCAGTACAATCGTTATTTTCTGTGATTATCGTTCCCAAGTAAGTATATCTTTTTACTCTCTCAATCTGCTGGCCGCCTACCGTTAATATTTCATTTGTATTGTTGTTCTTACTAACTTTCATGAATTTGGCTTTTTTGATGTTAAGAGAGAGTCCGTATTCTACACTATATCTTAATATTTTGTTCATTATTCTTACTAAGTCTTCCAAGTTATCGGCTATTATGACTGTATCGTCGGCATACCTAATGTTGTTAATTAAACTTCCGTTCATTTTTATGCCGACCATCTCCTTTACCAAAGCTTCTTGTAGGATTTCTTCAGAATAAGCATTACACAATAACGGCGACAGTATGCAACCTTGCTTGATCCCTCTCTGACAGGGACAGTTCTTCTGACAGTTCTCTTCCAATTTTCACATTTGATCGCTGGCTGTAGTATAAATTTGATATCAATGTTACATCCCTCACATCCAGATTCTTGTTTTTGAGTACTTCTGTAAGTCGGTCATGTTTTACTTTATCGAATGGATGATTTTTAGCAAAGATTTTAAAGTATATGACATTAGACTGATCGTTAGATAATCACTACATTCTTTGGCATTTACTTTCTTTTGTAGACAAATAAATGTTGATGTCAGCATTTCACGTGGAATGATTCCTGTGGAATAGATTGTGTTTAGTAGTTGGACTAAAAGATCTATGTTTTTTTTCGTTGAACAGTTTTAGCAATTGACTTGGTAATTCATCTGGACCAGCAGCTTTATTATTTTTCATGGACTTTACTGCATGCATAACTTCTGACTTTGTTATTTCGGGTCCCTCGTCTTTACTCTGATTATCTTCATATATATTTTCCTGTCTGGTCATGGAATAATTCCTCTATATATATTCTTTCCATCTTCCTTATTTTTGTTTCGGCTCCACTAAAATGTTTCCTTGTTTGTCCAATAGTATGCTTGAGGTTTTTTGTTTTGCTACCCTAGCTAATTCTTTAACTTTCTTATGGAGATTGAAGTTATCATATTTGTTTTGTAAGTCTTCTATTTCTTGGCATTTTCCAGTGAAATAAGTCTCTTTTGCTTCTCTTATTTTCCTTCTTATTTGATTATGAAGCTGTTGATACTGAGTTCTGTATGTTGATATTCTTTTGCCTTCTTCTGTCCTTCATCATTTCCAAGATTTCTTCTGTCATCCAACCTCCATTCTTGAATATAGTTGTTGTGAGTTCCCTGCGACTTGGTTCGATAATTGCATTTTTACAGAATTGCCACTGTTGTTCTACATCACCATCAATTGATTCCGGTGTGGATTCTAGGTTTGCATTAATTTCTTGTTTTAGTTTTTCTTTGATGTCTTCTGATTTTAATTTTTGTACGTTTAGTTTATCACTTTTGTAGCTTTTTTTGTATCTTTTTTAAATGAAGTTGGAATTTTGCTACAAGAGGATTGTGGTCTGACGCCACGTCTGCATCTGGGTACGCTTTTACCGATTGTATTGCGTTTCAGTATCTGTGGTTTATTAAAATATAGTCAATTTGGTTTCTAACGATTTTATCGAACTTATCAGCTGGCGATTTCCAAGTGTAAATGTGTCGTTTAGGCAGTTTGAAGACAGTATTAATTACCGCAAGATTATGTTCTAGACAGAATTATATAAGGCATTCTCCTCTTTCATTTCGAACACAGAGTTCATATGGTCCTACAGTAGACTCACATCTTCCTTCTCCAACTTTGGAGTTAAAATCACCAATAACTAATGTTATATCTCTAGATATTATATTTTGTAGTGTTTTTGAAGGTTCAATGGCTAATTTCTTTGCCAATATCTGAAAATTTAAAAAATCTGTCGGCTTCATTTGCAATACAATAATTTTTTTTAATGACTTGCAATCTGCACATTCTTAATTTTGTAGCTGATGATTTAAAGCAAATATAAGTCTTGATTGCTTCTGTTGTGGTGTAAGAGTGATGTTTTTTTGTTGCAGTTCGGTACCTCAGATGCGATGTTTTAATTCTGCGCCAAGTTGTTCTCTTTTTTCCCGGAAACTATGACATAATTCTAGCAGTTTTCGCATCTTCAAAAGTATTCTCTTCTAATATCTTCAACAGCTTACGATATTCATGAGCGGTAGATATTTTTGGTTTTTCCAGAACCTTGCTTTCTTTAGAGAGTTTTTTGTTCTCTCCATGTTTTATTAATATTAAAAACTGTTCTGCTTACGTTAAAATTACGTTAAAATGGTTCGTTAAATTACGGTGTTACGCAGATAGTGACCAACCATCTTCTAATTTCGTTACAATTCTTGCTTTTATGTAGAGCCTTTCTTTGCTAGCATGTAGAGCCATTTTTTAAGGTTGAACAGAATAAGTCATCTGACAAATTTTAAGATTTGGCAGTGTCAGTGACAGTATGTAATAATAAGTACTTATCCTTTAAAATACATTGCTCAATTTTCTACTAAATATACAGTAAGATTCGTATCAGTTTTTTTAGGAACCAGCTGTACTTGACACCATGCTCAAACTTTGTAGTATTCTGATGTAAATTTTCTATAGGGAATTATAAACTTGCATGAGTATTGCTAAATTAAAACACAGTGAGGTATTTATAACTTGTAATAACAAAAAGGCAGTGAAATTTAGGAAAATGTAAATTACAAACAATTTTGACAAACATAATATTAAATGAAATATATAAAAAAACCACGTAAGGTAGAAATAGTATAGATTGAATATATATCCAAAACAAACAACTTTCAACACTAAAAGAATAACAACAGAAAGTAATCTTTACTTTCGGCACAAAATACTACAGAAAAAGTATATTCAAAACTACAAGTAGAAAAAAGATTTTGATCTGTACTAGAAAATATGTATTATAACATTTATTTATGTATTAGAACTCTAACAATGAACACAAAATGCCCATGGTATCATTAATAAATAACAACTAGCCCATTTTTAAAATCTCTGCATTGTATTAGATGACAAAAATTATTTTGTAGCATCCTCATCCCCGTGAACTTGAGATCAAGTTTATGTGAAATCCAAAATGTTTAATATGAAAATAGAATACATCATCCGGTGCTTGACATAATAAACGGCTCTAGATATAATAAACCTTCCTGAAATGTGATGTTGGCTACAAATACTTACAAACTTCGGGGGTGATAGCATTCATAAGTAATTAAAAATTATATACACTCAGGTGCAAAAAAATCGATCCATTCCTTATTTATTTGAAGTTGTACAATTTTAGAGACATTAAATTACGTGTGTAAATTTAGGTGTACCCTTGTATACGAGAAATAAAATAATATTTTCAATATTGCTTTTTATATTTCTTAAAACAAATTGGTATTTCAGGTTTTTGTCAAAAAGGGTCTGAAGCAAGTAGTATTTATTGAATGTTGTTTTTAATGCAACAACCATACTAGTGTAGTGATTTTATTTTCAAAACGTGATATATTTTTATTTAATTATCCTTCCTAAATGTTTCTAACTCCGACAGATGCTGCAAGGGCGGTGACTTTAGTTCAACATGGTCGTAGCCAATATTATGCAGCTGAAATGTTGGGTATTAGTCGATCTTCGGTTCAAAGAGCAGTTCGGCGTTTGAGCGATACCGGTAACTTCACAAGAAGACCAGGATCAGGTCGTAGAAGGGTAACATCCGAAAGAGATGATCGATTTCTGGTCTCATCATGTTTGAGAAATCGGCATTTAACTTCAGTTGAACTGGCAAATCGTCTGAGCGAAGTGAGAAATGTGGATATAAGCAGATAGACATTTCGTCGACGACTTGTAGAAGGTAATTTATTAAACAGAAGGTGGATTGGAGATAGAAGAACCTATCTCCAATACTATCCATAGAATATCGCAGAGCTCGCCTTGCTTTTTCAAGAGAACATGAAAACTGGAGTGATGCAGATGCCTGTGAGGAAGTCCAATTTCTCGGACACATCCTTTCACCTTTGGGTATCCGGCCAAATGAAAATAAAGTATCTGCCATACTAAACATGACACCACCCCTAAATGTTACTCAACTGCTAAAATTCCTGCAAACATGCTCATGGTTCCGTAGATTCATCGAAAATTTCTCCCATGTTGCTAAACCTTTGTCGAATTTCGCCTTGCTTTTTCAAGAGAACATGAAAACTGGAGTGATGCAGATTGGAAATATGTTTGTCTAAGGTCACCAGACGGCCGAGAAAGGGTTTGGAGAAGACACAGAGAGCGATATTTTCAATGTAATATTGCGGAAAGAATAAGTTATCGGGGGGACTCCGTTATGGTTTGGGCTGGTATCAGTTCAGAAGCCCATACTGATTTAGTTATTGTAGATAGAGATTCTCTGACTGCTGCACGATACATAACAAGTATTTTAGATCAGCATGTGGTACTTTTTGCTCCTTTCATTGGATCTAATTTTATTTTTATGGACGACAACGCGCGTCCTCACCAATATACAGAGGAGGTCGGAATTGTCCGCATGAACTGGCCAGCTTGCAGTCCCGATCTCAATTCCATAGAACATCTATGTGATATGATGGGAAGACGTCTTCGAGCACGAGTACCCCATCCAAACAACTTGGCTGAACTTACAGCGGCTCTTCAAGAAATATGGGACCAATTGGATCAATTTAATATCCAGAGGTTAATGACCTCAATGCCTAGATGTGTACGGGCTGTTATAAGGGCCCGAGGGGGAAACACTAAATATTGATTTATTATCAATGTTTTTCTTAATTTCAGAAAGTTTTGAATATTCTTGTATTTTTGAGTTTTGGCGTATGTCTTTATAAATAAATGATTTTTTTTGGATAATCTGTAAAAATTATTTTAATCTAACATATACTTTTACATATATACCTGATTTAAAACTAATATCTTCAAACGTTTTCTTTTTCAGCAAATAATACCCATGGATCGATTTTTTTGCACCTGAGTGTATATGCCGATAACACGATTAGACTGACTAGCACACAGGTAAACAAACAATAAACAAAAATTAAGAGGATTGATGGAACAAGTAATGAAAATAATACAAATACCATGGCAGGCTTAAAAGTTTTCGAGTACATAGTATTTATTGGATGGATTATTACCCATAAAATAGATTCCAAACATAAAATAAATAGAAAACTTGCAGTTAAGCTGTACAAGAAATTTTTTGGATCATAAACATCTCAACAAACAACACAAAAAGAACTTTATTAATTTTAAACAGCAAATTCAACCATGGAATAAACGTAAAAAGTACTAGAACACTGTATATGTAACTCACAAGAAAAATATTTGAGAAGTCATCTCAAAATCAATAAAAATACACATTTTTTATTGCTTTTCATACATAAATACACTTAAAATTTTACTAATCTGTATATTTCACTTGTTTCTGTTTATTCACCACGAAACTAGGCACTCAATACATTTTTTTTTTCCAAAAAATAATCAATATTACCAAGTTATAAAATTTAAAAAGATTTAATACCCAAAATAACTTACTGCAAAATTTTAACCATTAACTTGGCAGTCAAGAATTATTTTTTAGAATATTTTTTCAACTTTAGGAGTCGCCATGACCATTGATGTCTCTCTGAATGGCCAAAATGACCGTGTGTTGTCCTCCGCTACTAACTCTAAATACTTTTTTGTCTTGTAATTGTTTACTTTTTATTAGAGTTGGAACTTCGCAATCGTCTTCTTCGCCTGTGCCCAGTTGGCCGTTAGTCCCCATTCCCCAGCCATACAAATCTCCTAAAAAGAATAACCAGTAAAATGTTATATCTAGAAATATAATAAAGACATATACAGCTGGTAAAAGCTTCTAACGAGTCTATTTTCTTATTAATAACTTCCTCTTTTAAGAAAATACCAGTATTAGTAAGTCAGTCACATATAGAGGATACATCATTTATGTTGTTTTAAATAACGTAACATATAAAATCAGAATTTTTGATGTTTGTTGAAGGTAAACTAAATTCACGAACAAATACTTACAATGTCGGGATAGTATTGTGAGGTTTTTTTCCTGGTTTTTCTCTCATAATTTACTATGGAATCACTAACAGGAGAATTTTACTGTCATCATGTCATGTGTTTGTCTTTTTAAAGACGAATTACATGCTATGATTTTTTCTGACGGATATTCTCAAGTTAAAGTTGATTTCATGTAATCGAATGAACTACTTATAAGTAAAGTCGTCCCAGGAGCGCAACTCAACAATATTGGCAATATCATTTTAAAGTCGTCTACTTTAAAATGCATAATGTATGTCTGAATTGTCAATATAAATGAGTCAGATAAAATTAAATTATTAGAAGATTTTTTTCACTATGTAACAAAAAACAAAATGTGTTTAATTTACTGTTTGTATTTTGAGAACGATTTCCGAAGTGGAAATTGAAACGTCAATAAACGTATTTTTATCTTTAATTGTGGCTTATTCCCAGCTATAAATAGTAATTAATTTGCAATGCCACAAGAAAATAGCTTCAGAACAATATGATATTGTTATATTCTCAAAATACAAATAACATAACAAAAATTGTTATATTCTCAAAGTACTCAAAATGTACAAGAGTGAGATTTAACTAGCACTACCATAGAAGCTTTATTTTTGCAAGACTCCTATAATTTGGATAGCATGACCAAACATGATAGCTTAGCTTCTCGATCTGCTTCCTCTATTTTTTTATCAATAGTGGCATAGATTGAATGTTGCAATAACCAAAATGATATCTTATTAATATTGAATAGTGATTTAGTCATTAATATGCAAGAAAAACGGCTAACGGCTCTTGCACCTATACCTAAAATCCCAAATGTCTATCCTGAATTAATGAAAAAACTGGTTGATTACAGTGAATCTGATTCTGAATTTGATGAACCTGTAATCAAAAGAAAGAAACGGTGCCAAGTAAAGAAAGACCAATGGGTTAGTCAAAGAAATAAAACAATAGGGAAACAGGTAAAGAATACTGCAGAAAACAAGAAATTGATAGAAAGAGGAGAAAAGATATAAAGAAACCAAAAACATTATGAAGCTTCGATGCAATTGTAAAGAAAAAAGGAATAGTGTTATCCAGTGCAATATTATGTCTGAAAATAATCGAAAAACATTATTTGATCAGTTCTGGACTTTTACTTGGAAAAATGACTTAACATCGATAATTTAGCAAAAGTTATTCATACAGGTAGACAAAGACATAGGAATGATCCATAAAAATGTAAGAGTTAATACTTTTATTTACCATCTAAAAAAAGCGAAGATATGATCAGTATGTAAAACGTTATTCCTAAACACTTTTTCTATCGGTAAATCATGTATTTGGTGTTGGAAGCTTAAAACTATAGGAAAGAATACCAGTGAACAATTAAAAACAAATATTACTAGAAATCCATTTGATGGGGATTGCAAACTTTGCAGGACTTTTTAGATGTTTTGACCAAAATGTCGTCCCATTATTGTAGAACAAAGACAACAAAGAGATATATACAATCGGACATTTCATCCAAGCAACATCTTTACAAAATGTACACAGATTATTGTGAGTCAAAAAACAAAAAGACGTTATCTATTGCTAATGTTACAATACGAAAAATATCTCTCTTTAAACCGCAGAAAGACTAATGCGAAATTTGTAATGGATACACGTTGGGTCATATTGGAAAAGAAATTTATGAAGAGCACATAAGTAAAAAAAATTAAGCAAAAATGGAGAAGGAATCTGATAAAGAAAAAAAAGAATTTGTCTTTACTACCGATCTTCAAGCTGTACTTTTGGCGTGACGCTCCAGCGTATCATCTAATTATTATTGCGTTGACAATTACATAATGATCATAATTACAATACCGTTTCAAAATTTGTCAAATTTGTACCCTGAAAGCAGAAAAATTACAAGAAAGAAATACTTGGATTTACAGCAACTAAAGAACTTGATGCCGAGAGATTACCATAAGTACTATGACGACCTTCCTCATGAAGACTAAAAATATGTTATAAATCATATTTATAAGTATAATTCCGTTTGTTTTGTTTTAAATTAAACCCAATTTATAATCATACATGAATTTTTATTTGAATTATTCTCTGGTGCATACCAGCTAACTCCAACAGTACATATTTTTCCTAAGACTGTTAAGGCATTCGGTTGGCAATAATGTATGTCTTTTAACAATTTACACTCTTCAGTTAAAACAAATTTCTCTGTGGAAATTCAATTAAAAATTTTAAAACCTATTAATAATGGACACTGAGAAAGTTTCTCAAAGGAAATGAGGCAAGATTTTTAAGGTCTCTTACCTTCTTCAGTCACAGCAAATGATGTCGCGGATCCACAAGCAACATTTACCACCTTCTTTCCTTCCAGAGTGTCAACAGGTTTCAACTCAACTGCATCTTCACAGTCCTTTCCTAAACCTAATCGTCCATAGTCTTTTCTACCTATTGCGTGAACCTTACCATCTAAATCCAAAGCTATGGTATGGTGCTGCCCACTGCTGATTGTATGCCAATTGTATTTGGAAAAGTCTTTTGAAAGTGTGGGCATAAAATATGGATTGAGTTCCTTTAGTCCTGAAATAATAAAATACTCACTCAATATACTGGATATACAGAGTGGTTCATAAGAAATAAAACTGACTTATATAATAAAAAGAATAAATACAAACATTTCTTTAACTCTTACCTAATTGGTTGTAATTGTTAAGTCCAAATACATACATATCTTCACTGTTGGCTACTTTACAGAAGGTCCCATAATTTGATGCCCAAATGTTGTCAAAATGTAATCGTAAACTTGCTTTCAGACTAATAGGTTGCGGTTTTAGAAGTTTTTCTGAAAAAATACTCTTCTTTCTCATAAAAGATGTATAAATCCTACTGTAGTTAAAGCAAGAATTAAAAACACATGCAAATAAAAGATAAATGCCCATAATATGGTTAACAAACCCATTCTACATTGATCCCATTTATGATCTATTAATTAGCCATAACAAGTATAAATAAAAAATAGAATGCATTCGAAACAAATTCATTTTGTATCGGATCATTGATTTATCAGTGACCCGACAATGCCAGAAGTCTACTGTCCGAGGAGAGATTCACAGAAATGGAAACTGAAAAAAATAAAATTAAAAAGCGGATGTCTATGGTATCAGCGAAGTTAGAAAGAGAGGTGAAACTTTAAAAACACTGAAATCAGGGCGTATATTCTATCAGATTAGCCTTAAAACTACATCAGTTGGAGGCATCAGTTTTTTGTCCATAAAAACCACGCGAACAATATAATAAACATCCAAAGTATATCATCTAGAGTGGCATATCTTATTCTAAAGTAGAACAGTAGATATCAACAAAAGATAATTATATAAGTAAACGCTCCAACAACCGACCATACAGACGAAGAAATCGAAATGAGCAGAGCTAGAAACATGCTGAGGAAACTTCGGTTCTCCAGGATAAAATGACCGAGGAGAAACGCTACTAGGATTCCTACTCCAAAATAATTTATTTAACATGAACAGCTTCTTTCACAAAAAGATGCACAGAAGATGGACCTGGGAAAGTCCAAACAGTAGAACAAGGAACAAAATCGACTACACTATAAGTGATTTCAAGATGTAATAATACTCATCAAGGTCACTACAGGCAATGATCACAAAATGATACGAACGAAAGTCCAAATCAACATAAAAAGAGAAAGGAACATAATGATTAAAAATAAATCTCATGGTATCTGGACACCCCCATTAGATGTCAACCAATATCAGGCACATATCAATAATAAACTACTACTGCATGAAACGATCCTAACGACTATCCTAAAAGAAAATCAGATAGTAAAATAAGTCCATATACTGAAATGCTGCTGGATCAAAGAAGACGAATGAAATGTGATAAGAATGCCAGAGCCACACTCCATGCGTCCATGCAGACAGGCCAAATAAACTTGATCAAAACTAATGTAGATAAAAAGGTATCCTTTAAGACAATAAGGTGCCTTGATGGCTCAAATCAGAATCATACACACGAATTTCCTGCAGAGTAAGGCGGCTTCTAGAAGGCAGCAGCTCTAGAAAGTTTAATGTAAGGTGTATTTAAACAATCAGCATATTCGATATCCTCAAATGTAGATAATTCTCAAAATACAATATATTAAAACACTAGAGACTGTGCCAATTAACATATCAGTAAACATAGAAAAATAGACAGTCTATTACTAAAATCATTGCTAAAGAAATATAAGTAAAGTTCCCAAAAACTGCATACCAAAAAAAAACAAAAATAGCCACCACCAAAAAAAAAAATGTCCTTTCTCTTCCGTACCTATCTGTCCCTTACCAATTCCGCTCCTAGCATTTCTACTACTTCCTCTTTCAGTAGTCCTGCCCAATTGACCTTGTTCTGCACACCCACAAGTGTACACATCACCATGATTCGTCAGAAATACAATATGATCCGCACCCGAGGCTATTTTTTTAATAAAGACATCTTTAATGATTTCGTATGGTGACTTCTTGTTGCCGTTCAATGTCATACCCATATTTCCATGAGAATCCTGAAAAAAAGTGCTAAAAGTTATATCTACATATGTTAGTCCTATATGAGGACTAGAACTAGTATAAGACTCTACCTCAAGAGTATGAACTTTCTACATCATAATTGCTTCTATAGTCTCATACAGATACCAGGATTTGTATAAAACTATAAAATCACTCAAAATCAATATAAAAATATAGTAATAAAAAAAACATATGAGAATTAAACATACCCTAAAAGTACCCCAGGCAAATACCCGCCCATCCTCTAAAAGTGCAGCCGTGTGTGAATCTCCAGCTGATATCTGAATTACTTTTCCAGGCAATTCCACCTCTCCGGCTTCAAATTCTGCATCCTCCTTACCTTCTGTAACTCTACCCAGAGCTCCTTCATCATTACAACCAAAAGTAAAAACCTAAAAAAGAATGTGGTACTTAAAACTGTAAATAACAAAGTTTTCGCATAATATATTTTTTTTTGGTCGTCAATTTGGAAAGCTATATCACATCTATTATAAATCTAAAAGGAAAGAAAAACGAAACAGTAAGAAAGAAAAAAAAATGTTAGCATAACAGTCATAATAATGATAGAAGTTTATTCAGAAATGGGGAAAGCTTTAATGTAGATAAAAAACGGGATGTAGTACTCCAGGAGTTACCGATTAGGGGAAGCATAGCTTTCTTATCATATATGGATGGAATGATGGTTTTTAATTTAATTTAATTTAATTCAATTCAAAATACAAAAAAAGAAACAAAAAAACAAAAAACAAAAAATAAAAAAAAAAACAAAAAACAAAAAAACAAAAATAATCATATACAAAACCCTTATACAATCAGTATTGACATATGGATCGGAGACATGGACCATTTCCAAAGCAGATGAAAACCTCCTGCTTATATTTGAACGAAGGATCCTGAGAAGAATATTCGGTGGCATCTGTGAAAATGGTGTTTAGAGAAGGAGGTACAACTACGAGATATATCGCAGATATAAACATATATTTAGTGGTAAATATGTAGTATCTCTTATAAAAATAGGAAGACTAAGATGAGTAGGACATCTGGCAAGATAACAGCAGAACAACCCTCCTAGAAGAATCTTTATGTCACAACCTGTGGGAAGTAGAAGTAGGGGTAGGCCAAAACTCAGATGGAGGGATGGTGTCATCAAGCAAAAAGACAAAAGAGGGAATGTAAAGGTAGTGGGGGCAAACATATTGTTAGACAGGAAGTGCGATCTTTAGAGGCCACATTAAACAAGGAAAGAGAGTCTCTCTCCTTGTTTGACATCAAATTTAGTTGGGTTATGTTATTGTTTGTCCCAAATGTCACATGAAATCTTATTTATATTGAAGTTTTTTAACAATTGTGTCGCATTTTAAACTATTATCGTTAATAATTAATTAAAACTTTCTCGTCTAAGACAAATTCCGAAAAATATTATATAGCTACTGTTGATAAGTGCCGGAAAATTTAAATTTGGCGCATTCGCATTTCCGGATATGTCCGCCATCAGAGGCCACTTTTTTGGTCTCCTTTTCATAAGGATTAGATTCCCTCTTTTGTCTTTTTGCTCGATGGATGGTGTAGATGAGAATGGTAGAAAAATAGGTGCAGCAAACTGGCAACAGTTGTACTGACAGAGTAAATAATTATGTCAACAATGTACTGCAGTCAAATTGGTGAAAATGGATGTCCTGGGCTGCATCTTTGTATTTATGACATAAAAGTTGTTATCATTTAAAGAACGGAAATTAAAATTGCTGATCATCATAGTTTTAAAATTATCCAGTAACTAGAACCAATTATAAGCAACTACTTACCTTTCCCTCTTTAGTTAAACAAACTGTGTGCATACCACCCGCACAAATGTCAACAACTTTATGATCTAAGGGCACTGCAGCAGGTCGACTTTTTTCTAATATATCTGGTCCTAGCCCTAATTGTCCCACATCTCCTGCTCCTGTGACTAATACTGTGCCCTCCACATCAAGTTCTGGCAAATGTACACTTTCTAAGGTAACTGAAATATGAACAGATTAACTATCACTCAGAAAATTACTATCTGCTAAATTTTTGGAAAATATAAACTAACTAGCGAATTCAGTGATCTTTACTCAGGTGTATTATAGAAATAACAGAATATAACTAAAAAAACAATCCATTTTGTAAGAGGAATGATAGAAACTTTCATAAATTTTCTCCAAATTAGATCGTTAAAACTATAATAGAACTAATCAAAAAAATTGTAATGACTTTAATTGGCACATTAGATAGATAGATAGAATTTATTCATCCACAAAGTTTACACAATTCTCACAAAAAAAAAAGTATAAATCTTATCGGACTAGTCAAAATTTTAGTACAAAAGAGTACAATATATAGCAAAAGTACACATGATTAAAATAAAACAGTGATTACAATAAAATAAATAAGAAAAAAAAGTTACAAATACAAGTTACAAATATAAATTTAGAACTATTGTTGCAAAAATGTTAAAAATTTAAAAATCTATCAACACTGTAGAATGTGTTGTCCATTAAAAATGAATACACAGTTTGGTAAAAACCTTTATATGAAGAATGTGAGTGAATGTCCTCATTTCTGTCAAACTTGAGCTAATTTTCCTCAATGTGCAATATTAATTGGAAAATTAAAAGGCTAGGTAGTGTTAAAATATTATACTTCTTAAATAGTGGCTGGCAACTATCTGAAAATGGAACACCATACATACTTCTTAAAACTTTCTTTTGAGCTATAAATGCCCATTCAAAATGAGATGAGCAACCCCAAAATATTAAGCCATACTGAAGTACAGACTGGACTAAACTGAAGTAAATCATTCGCAATATATCAAATGAGACAGTTTCTCTTAAATTATGCATTATATAGGTACATGTACTTAACTTTGCTGATACATGATTTACGTGAGCTTCCCATATAAGTTTATGATCTAGGGTTACCCCAAAAATTTCTTTGTAGTATATCTTTCTACTGATTTGCCATCCATATGTAAATAAAAGTCAAAATTTGGCGTTAAGTTTTTTAATAAGAAACACATAAAATGTGTTTTTGTTACGTTGAGCTTGAGTCTATTATTTTTACAATATCTGCTAAATTCAGCAGACACAACATTGGTATTTTCCACCAGTTGTATGGGTTCACTGTGAGACATGAGAATATTGGTATCATCAGCATACTGAACAATTTTATCTGGCATTGAACAAAACATGTTTAGGTCACTTACAAATATAATGAAAAATAAAGGCCCAAGTATTGAGCCTTGGGGTACACCCATCATACATTGAAGTGGCCTCGATGTTACATTTTTCACTGTGACTACTTGAGTTCTATTACTTAGACAAGATAGGGCCCAATTGTATGGTATACCACATACTCCAATACCCTGCAATTTTGTAGTAAGAGTGCACGATCAACTGTATCAAATGCACAACTAAGGTCATAAAAAGACCCAACACATTTAATTTATCATTGAATGCTTTATAAATAAATTGAAGACAGTCAGAAATAGCAGTATTTGTAGATTTCTTTTTTCTAAACTCGTTTTGAATAACAGGATGAATTTTAAAATGTTCTAAATAATCTGTTAATCTATTTGCATAGGCTGCTTCAAATATTTTAGAGAACTGACCTGACACACAAATCAGTCTATAGCTTGCAATATCCGTTGCAGATCCTTTATTTTTAAAAATAGGTATTCCTTTCGATTCCTTTCCTTTATATCTGGAAATATTTCGCATGTAAATGATTCATTTATGAGATAAGATAGTGGTAAATCTATATAAGTGGCAACATGTTTCAAAGCTTTTCCATCAATTTCGTCTACCCCTGCAGCTGTTTTAGACGCAGTTTTTAATACAATAGATATAACTTGAAATCGTAGGCTTCCACGGCCAGAGTCAGAATTATAGTTTATTCGTCTTCCGGGTTTGGACCATGTCATTTGTGAGTGACCCAAAAGTGGGTTCATCTCGACGTTTCGCTACAATTGTATGTAGCTTCTTCAGGAGAACAAAGAAAAAGAAATCAAAAGACAAGCTACATACATAATTCTCCTGAAGAAGCTACATACAATTGTAGCGAAACGTCGAGATGAACGCACTTTTGGGTCACTCACAAATGACACGGTCCAAACCCGGAAGACGAATAAACTATAGATATAACTTCTTTTTCAGTGGTTCTTGATAAAAGAAAACTTGAATTGAATTGGCCAATTTGTGTGGTACAGTTAACAATTGATAGTTCATTATTTTTTACAACATTAATAAAATAATTGTTGATTTAATCCGCTGTATAGTAATTTTGTAAGCCACCGTTGTTACTAAAAGATATTAAATTTTGATTCAATTGACAGTTTTTACCTCTACTTTTATTAATTATTTTCCAACTTTCCTTCATTACATTATTGCTATTTCTAAATTGATTATCATATTATTCATTTTTATGTTTTTTAATAATTGTTTGATATTCTTGTTTAAATTTCTTGTATCGTTCCAAATACTCTGGGTTATTGAGTTGTTTTCTTAATCCATTCATCTGACACAATTGATCATGCAAACCCTTAATATAAGGTGCAAACCATGTTTTTTGTTTTGGTCTGGTAGTTACTCTATGTTTTAAGAAAGTTTCTAACCACAGAAATAGGTAAACATCATATTAAATTGCAAGAAGTTATGGTTTTATCAACAAAATTGTTCACAAAAATCTGTGGGCAAACTTACAAATAAGACTACCCAGTTATTTTATTTTTATTGGAAATAAGCCACAATTTTACTTTAAAATAAGTATATTTCATCATCAAGACCTTTCATTCACGATGGAATGTTTGTGGCTCTTGCTTAGAGGTTTTTATTTGCTTATTGTGGAGAATCACACCACATCCTTCTTGTGAAGTGTCAGAGTTTATTGTATGACTTGGCTTTTGTTACAATTTTCTTTGACGTTGGCTGTTGTAATAATTAAGTACTACAAAAATATCAAAATAGATAATAGTTAATCAGTCTCATCTAGTTTTTATTATGAGAAAGACAAATCTATTCTACTCTCATTATAATTATTTTTCGTTTGTGTATTTATTTGTGTTTAGAGAAATATACTTTTTAAAGTCACTTGAAAAATAAGTATGTGTCTTTAAAAATAATTAATTATTATTTTGTAATTTGAGATTTATTTCCGAAGTGAAAATCGAAACATTGAAATAAACATTTTGAAGTAAAATTGGGGCTAACCTAACCTAATAAAAATAGGTAAAATTGTATTAAGATGTCAGAACAAAATCGCTTCAGAACAATACAAGGTTACTGATCAAATTTGTCCATAAGGTGATTATAGGAATTAGTAGGTTTTTACTAATCCTACTTAACAAACTAAACAGGAATTCCTGTTTATATTTGTTCAAAACATATGCAATTGCGTATTTCCATGTAAAACTTATTCAAACGGATTTATAACAAGCACAAAAATATCTCATAGGCTTTAACTTCTTGTTTCTGGCAGAAACTGTATGACTTTTGATTTAACTACATTTACTGAGTAAATTGTTAATCTTATATACAGCCTTTTATTTGAAATTAAGGTAAAATGCATTGCAATTAATGAACGAAAACAGTTCATCGAAAAATATGTGTACTATAAAAAATATAGACCCCTAGAGAGTGAACACTAAGGGAGTACTTAACCTAAAAAAATATATACCTATATAAAATAGTAGACTAATACTCACATTTAGCTCTTTTGCTTTTGGAATGATGATCATTTATGTCTCCGGAGGGCTGACGACGTCTTTTATTTGCCATATTTGTGTAAAAATGCTACAATATCGTAAAGTTTAAAGCATGTACAATGTTAGGTTAATTAAAGAACTCACCTAACTAAAAAAATGAAAAACAACAGGTACAATGTACAATGGTACTTCTGGCCACAAAAAATTGTAATTAGTACAAATTATGGAAACAAATATAATGTTACAGAAATAAAATCCATATAACCAATTTGTACTAACCGGTTTTTATGAGACGTCAAAAACCGTTACGTATTTTGACATCTGTCAACATTTTTCTTCTCACTTATGTTCTTGGGAGTTAACCATAGATAAATAATATAGTATATACAGGAAATTAACTACAATTTCAGTTTAAAAAACGTTATTTTGACGTTTCCATTTCCAGTTGAGAAATCGTCCTAAAAATACAAATTAAACATTATTTTGTATTGTAACTTGGTAATACCACAGAATAATAAACAATCAGAAGGGACACTCTCAGATGCCGCCTTTGAAGTTTTTCAGCACGCGCGCCATGTTTGAGGAGGACACATACATATGATTTGTGTGGTTATGTAATTGTTTATATTTATGTTTAATTATATTATATTTATGTTATTATATTTAACAATGTTAATATAATTGTATAGTATGTCTATGATTGCCGTAAGTCAAATAAACCTGGTTAATTTTTCCATGCACACCACATAATTTCTTTAAAATCCTCCTAAAACATGGCGGAACGTCTGCGCGGAGGAGATGCGCGTACTTAATTTTCCGTGGAGAGTGGGTATTCTGTATGTTTATTATTCTGTGGTAATACAAATAAAACTCCTAATAATTTAATTACATTTGCCTCATTCGTATTATCATTCGTCTTATCATAACTTATCATTCAGTGTAAACACGACTGTTTAAAACATCATAGAAACGAGGAATCTCGAGGAGAAACAAATCTCATAATATATGGTATTCGGACCATCGAGCAAATTTGCTCGATGATTCCGATATCAGTGATATCTCTGATTCGGACACACGGTTCGTAGACTTATTACGGTTGCCTCTTTCGACTAGGGTGGGGATGCTTGAGTTACGTCACCAGAGTACACATGAATGCAAAACCTATTTATTATCACAGTTTGTTCGTGATAATTTGTCTTTCAGTTATTATTTGCTTTATTATTTATCGTTTCTTAAATATCTTAGTTTACTTTATATTTTTGTATTTGAAAATTTGGTGTTGTGTTCTGTAAAAACTTATTTTTAATTAACGAAAAAAAGTTATTTATCGTAGTTGTAGATCGTACCTATTGTAGAGTACCTTACATGAGAATATCTCTTTATAAGGTACAGTATTGTGCAAATTAATGGAATCACTGTGATTTTTTTTTTTCATTTTTTCAATATTCACAAGAAAATGTTTTGGGGATGTTTTTCATACATGGGGGTTGGATCTTTGGTGCCAATTGAAGGCATGATGAACAGCCAAAAATACAAATCCATGTTGGAAAAGTATTTGGACAAACAACTCCAAAAATGTCAACCCCAAGGAGGAGCGATTCTTCAACAGAACTCTGCTTCCTGTCACAAATCAAAGGAAATGATAGCATTTTTTAAAAATAAGAAGATTAATGTTTTAGATTGGCCCGGTAATTCCCCCGACCTCAACCCCATTAAAAATTTATGGGCCATTTGCAAAGCTAGACTGCGAAAAATCGACTGTACCACTAAAACAAAAATGATAGAAGCGGCCATGCAGGTTTGGTATCGAGATGAAAGGATATCTGACAACTGTCAGAAACTCATAGAATCTATGCCAAAATGCGTAAAAGCAGTAATTGCTGCCAAAGGGGGACATATTTCCTACTGAATGATTTAAGTTTACCTTTATAGTTTTGTCAAAATATAATTTTTTACTAAACTGTTTTTTCATCAAAACAGCCTATGATTCCATTAATTCGCACAATACTGTAGGTTAAAACTTTAAAATTTCATTGTGATCTAACCTGATCAATTCTGTTTATTATCATCATTATTTTATAGCAATTCCGAGTAAAAACTTAAAATGTCAAGATGTTTAAAAACAAACAAAATGTGAACCTACAGCAAGAAGAGATAAAACAGTAGCAATGAAAACACAAACAGCTATCATTGAAGACTTATTAGAAAAATATTTAAAAAATGAAAAAATAATTATGTAGTGTATATTTATATCCATTGGAAATACAATAAACTAGTTACGTTTTTTACCAATTAAAATTTATTACCTATTATTTAAATTCTTGTATTAATTAAATTATACAAGTAATTCTAACTCGGATATAATCCTAGCTGACCTCTAAGAACCGGTAATTCATTCAATAGTTAACCCAGTATTGATAATACAGTATATACGACAAATTTTCAGTGTAAAATGGAGATTGAAGTCCCAGATTTACGTAAATCTAGAACTTTATTCTGATTAATTTTAAGTATCAAACTACCTACATATCAACAGTTTTCCAAAGTTTTTCCATAATTAGGTATTATAATCCACTAAAATCTTTATTTCATAACTATCTTTACTATTTTCTATACATCAGACATGAAAACGCCGATTATAATAAAGGTCGATTCAAACACATCACGGCGCCGAACCGGTCCTGTTTGGTCACAGAACTATTAATTATCTGACAGCTGGGAAACTGTTCGTCAACTGATGAATGTGAATGCCGGCGGCATATTTCTATTAAAGAATATTTTGTATGACGGATTGTTCGGTTTGGCGCCGGGACTTTGACGAGACGTGACTGATGTGTTTGAATCGACCAACAATGTTATGATTCAAATTACTATACTCTCGTGACGTAATTTCGGGCTTAATGTTCATTGGTTATTTGGAGTAGACAACCGTTTTAAGTCTAGGAACCCTGGAGTCGACAGAACGATATGACACATGACATCTGACTTATGTCAAGCCGTAAAGTGGCGCTATTCCGGAGGAATAAAGATTAAAAAGCGAGATTCCAAATTTTTATTATTCGTGTGTGTTTCATTGTAATGATAGTGGTACTGGTTTCCGGCATATCAATTTAAATCATTTAGTTTTACGAACATGGCTAATGTCAATTTAGACAAACAGTCTTTTCATCGTAGATTGAAGAAGCTATACAATTCATGGCAAAATAGCGAGGGAGAAAATGGTTTCTCAAAAATGGATGCTTTAGTCACTGCGGTCGGCAAAGATGATGATATTGTGTACAGCAAATCAGGTGCATTGCAAATATGGCTGTTAGGTTACGAACTTACAGATACTATTATGGTTCTTGTAGAGAAAAAGGCTTATTTCTTAACAAGTAAAAAGAAAGTTGAATTTCTTAGGCAAGCCGAACTTAAAGAGAGTGATGAGAACCATATCCAACTAAACTTATTAGTCCGCGATAAAGACAGCGATGAAGCAAAATTTAAAATTCTTTGTGACGCTATAAAGGAGAGCAAAAGTGGTAAAACTTTGGGGGTTTTTTCAAAGGACAATTATTCTGGATCATTTGTTGATAATTGGAAAGCAATGCTCAAAAAGCAAGATTTTCAAACTGCAGATATGAGCTCTCATATTGCTTACCTAATTTGCCCTAAAGAAGAATCTGAAATTACTACAATGAAAAAAGCATCTCAGGTAACAGTAGATGTATTCACAAAGTATTTAAAAGATCAGATTATGGAGATTATCGATTCTGAAAAAAAAGTGAAACATAGCAAATTAGCAGAAGGAGTTGAATCTGCCATAAGTGATAAAAAATATGTGTCAGGAGTAGATGTTAATCAGGTTGATATGTGTTACCCTGCCATTATACAGTCTGGAGGGACCTACAATTTAAAATTCAGTGTTATTAGTGATAAAAATACACTACATTTTGGAGCCATCATTTGTTCACTAGGTGCTCGCTATAAGTCATACTGTTCCAACATTGTTCGAACCTTGTTAGTAAATCCCACAGAAGAAATTCAAAACAACTACAATTTCCTTTTAACAATTGAGGAGGAGTTAATTAAAGTACTTCAGAATGGAGTAAAATTGTCGGAAGTTTATGATACAGGTTACAATATGGTTAAAAAGGAAAAGCCCAATTTGGTTGAACATTTGACAAAAAATTTTGGATTTGCAATGGGGATAGAATTCAAAGAAAATTCCCTAATTATTGGACCAAAAACAACAGTGGAAGCCAAGAAGGGGATGGTGTTTAATTTAAATATAGGTTTTTCTAATTTACAAAATCGTGAAGCTTCTGACAAGGAGGGAAAAATATATGCTTTATTTATTGGAGATACTGTCTTGGTGAATGAAGGTTGGTAGAAATATATATTGTTTTAAAGCTATTTTGGTATGGCATTTTAATATTATTTACCATGTTTAATGGGAATTTACCACAAATTCAGTTTAAAATACATCTATTTTGATGCTTTGATTTACACTTCAGAAATCATTCTTAAAATATAAATTAAGAAAGCTTTTTAAAACAAAAATTGAAACATCAAAGTAAATGTATTTTATACTGAAATTGTGTTTAACTCCCATTAATAATCGTAAATAATATTGGTAGTAAGTTTACCTACGTAATATTTTTACAATAGCATAATTGAATTCACATATTCTTTTATCCAGTCCTTCAATTTTTCCTGTCTATTGATGATAATACTGATGTTATGATAGATTTGTAAACATGTAATTTGGCTGTCTTATTTATTTTTTTTTTCTCAAAACGATTTTGTAATCGCTGTTCTAGATGTTTTCCTTTGTGATATATTTTATTTTTGTTCTTCATTCTCTTTATGAGCATTACTTTATATTGTTTGGAAGCTGTTTCCTTGTGTCATTTTGATAAGTACTAATTATTATCTTTAAAGGGCTTTAACCACAGTTTAAATAAATACAAATTAATCAAATTATTTTGTTTTGTTAATTGGTAATACAAAAAAAATAAATTAAATTAAAGTAGATGACTTTAAAAAATTGTCAATGTTTTTGAGGTGCTTTGCTGAGACAATTTTATTTTAGTACTTCTCCTTTTTTCCTTTAATATGTTACTCTATTTGATATGTATATGTTACGCTAGATATTTTAGTTGTTTATATATTTTGTTTTTTCCTTGTATCATTTCTTTTACGTTTTTTGTCATGCATGGTGGTTTGTGGTGTTTTTGGCGTTGTTCTTTGTTCCTAATACTTCGTAAGCAATTTTTTATTATCATTTTAAGGTTGTATTCTTGTTCTACATCCATATTTTTTTCCATCTCATTTAGTTCCTTTTCTAATCTAGATTGCAAAAGATGTTTAATACTTAGAATAAAAGGTGCAATTTATATATCTCTAGTTTTGTACTGTGTAGTATTGTTTCTGTCACTTTCGATGTTCTGTTTGTAGTATAGTTTAAAATCACAAAAGATTATTTAAAAGAAAGTAGTTATCTGTCCCACAGTTAGATCCTCTTTCTACTCTGCAGTCTTGGCACATAAATATTGATTTCTGTCACATTATTATATAGTCTATGATCGACTTGTGTTGGAGTTCCTAAGTGTATTTATGAATATCTTTATGTTGGAATTGGGTATTCATTATTTTTAAACCAAAAAGTTGACAGAACTCAAGCTGTCCCCTGAACCATTTTTAACTATTTTTCTGTGCCATCCCACCATGTCATCGTCTATTTGAGAACCTACTCTGGCATTTAGGTCTCCTAGTGGTATTATTTCTTGATGACTTTTTATTTTATCACAAATGTTTGATAACTCTTCATAAAAGGAATCTTTAACTAGTTGATTTGAATCATCTGTTGGTGCATAGGCTTCAACAACTATTGTTTCGATGCCATACAATGTGACAGTTATTGTCAGAATTCTTTCAGAGATGTCGCATAGTCTATATATATTTTTAATGATTTTATAAGAATTGTGGCCCCTGATTTAGCGTGTACTCGTTTCTCTATTACTGACCATATATGAATGTAGGCTTTAATCTGTTTATTTCCTTGGCCTTTCTTTTTGATTTCAGAGAGCACTATGATGTCCATTTTTTGCTTCGTCATATATTCGCCATATATTTACTGGCAGAACCAAGTTCTGTTTCCAGAACCCCCAACCCTTTTGTTGGGAAACGGGTGGACATTTCTCAGAGTTTTGTTGCAATATACGAGTTGACATATCATATTACCTCCGAGGTCCATAACCAGCCTTTAACATTATATGGAATATTCTTTTTCCTAATCTTATAGATTAGGTGTAATTAACCAGTCATAACATGACTATTTGGAATATTCTATAGACAATAAAAATAAGTTATGTTTTTTTTTGTATATCTTATAATATTTTATTAGTTTATTTTATTTAAATTTAGTGTAATAATTATAACTGTTTTATTCGTTACATTAGGTCAGCCAGCAAGTGTCTTAACAGCATCCAAGAAGAAGATTAAGAACATCGGTATTTTCCTTAAAGACGATTCCGATGCAGAAGAAAATGACGAAGAAAAAGAAAATACTCCCAAGACCGAAATTTTGGGAAGAGGTAAAAGAACTGCTGTTATTGAATCAAAATTGCGTACTGAACACAGCACTGAAGAAAAAAGAAAAGAACACCAGAAAGAATTAGCAGCTCAACTAAATGAAAAGGCAAAAGAGCGGTTAGCAAAACAATCTGGATCTAAAGATAAAGAGAAAGTTAGAAAAAATACTGTATCATACAAAAGTGTCAATCAAATGCCTAGAGTTCCTGAGATAAAGGAACTAAAATTATATGTGGATCAGAAGTATGAAACCGTTATTTTACCTATTTATGGAATTGCAGTTCCTTTTCATATTTCTACAATAAAAAATATTTCTCAATCTGTTGAAGGAGACTACACCTATTTGCGTATTAACTTTTTCCATCCCGGGACAACTATCGGAAGAAATGAAGGTAATTTTCTTAGAAAGTAACTTCTATTTAGTATACGTCTGTTATTTTACAAATCAAAACATAACTTTTTCTTTCCATTTAGGTAACGTCTGGTCTCAACCTGAAGCAACTTTTCTTAAAGAACTAACATATAGAAGTACCAACCAAAAAGAACCAGGAGTAGTAACTGCACCCTCATCTAACCTTAATACAGCCTTTCGTCTAATTAAAGAAGTTCAAAGAAAGTTTAAGACTCGAGAAGCTGAAGAAAAAGAGAAAGAGGATTTGGTTAAACAAGATACATTAGTACTTTCGCAGAATAAAGGAAATCCTAAATTAAAAGATCTCTATATTAGGCCTAATATTGTTTCAAAACGTATGACTGGATCGTTAGAAGCTCACACTAATGGTTTTAGGTAAGCTATGTAACTATTTATTTCGGATTATGGTAAACTCTCTCTTTTTAAAACAAGAATCATTTAGAGATATACGAACCTATACCCTTCAACAGAAACTCTCAACAACGGACTTGTCCAGAACAATGATTTACATTTGATATGATATAAACATTTTTTTTTCAAATATTTACTTAATCCTGTATTTAAAATAATCGTCAGCCCCACGCTAATGGCATTCAAAAGTCGTTGCAAATCCTCAGCACTGTCTGTAATAACAACAGTGTCGTCTGTGAATCTTATGTTGTTCATGATTTTTCCGTTTATGGATATACCCTGTTGTTCCTCTCATATTGCTTTCTTAAAAATAGCTTCGCTGTACAGATTGAATAAAAAACAGTTTTACAGGTTTCTGATGTTGTACTTTATCGAAAGCGTTTTGAAAATCTATAAAGCAGACATTGTAGTCTTATTTGAATTTCGCGCCATTGACAGATCTGATTGTCACTCAATTTGAAAAAAAGAAGATAACCACACACTTTATGTTTAGACTTGACACTTGTGATTATGAATTATGGCCATCTGAATGTTATGAAAACTATTATGTCGAATTATGTACAATTAGTGTTTCTTTCCGCTAAATAAACTTAAGAAAACTAGAACAATATTATTTATTAACGGAGCCTACAGAATCAGAAGTGGGATTACGTGGATCGCCGATATTTTTGCAGATTTAAAAATTGTGTTTAGTATTGACGATAGCCATGCCGGGATCAGACACCGAAATTGAAAATACAAGTGGAAACACCGTCGCTCAGGCGAGTATAGCTGAAATTGTTCATACAGCGGTACAGGCAATCCTCGATTATGAAGAGAAAAAGAAAATTGCCGGTCCAGAAAATCAGATGCCGACACATAACCCCATAAAAATTACTAACAGTGAATTATCAAATTTAATGCCGGAATTTTCAGGCACAGACAAAAGCCAGAATGTTGCAATATGGTTAGAAAGAATAGAAAAAATCAAAACTGTGTATAATGTTCCAACTGATATTTTACAACTGTTAGTCATTGGAAAATTGACCGGAAAAGCGAAGGAATGGTACCTCAGCAAACCAAATTTAATTTCCACAGATTGGACAGGTTTAAAAAAATGAAATTAGGAGAATGTATGGGAGAACTTATGATCCAGTGTCGTCGAGAAGAAAGATGGAGACTAGAAGGTGGAAAAAGAGTGAAAGCTTTTCAGCATATTTCCATGACAAACTGTTACTGGGCAACGAAGCAGGAGTTGAGGATGAAGATATGATACATTATCTGATTGATGGGTTTGATGATCGCCTACTTCAAAATCAAGCCAAAATGATGTTATCCACACTCAATAGCACTGAAGATTTATATAAGTTAATGGGGAGTGTTGTTAAAGATGAGGTATCAGGAAGTGGACAAAGGTTTGCTACAGCATCAAGTTATAGGGTAAGTTCTAGCCAGAACCAACCTCATACAGCAACACAGGGTCGGATGCCAGTCCCTGTAAAATGCTTTAATTGTGGTCGTACCGGACACAAAGTGACAGAGTGCAGACAAGCCAAGCGTGATAGGGGATCATGTTTTAGATGTGGAAGCAAAGATCATATGGTAAGAGACTGTCCTAATAGAAACCAGCAAGTGGTGCAACAAGTTGCAGATTCAACTACCCGAGATAGTAATGGAGCCATGGGTCTAGTGGAACGTCCTATGAGCCAAACGGATCCTTTTGTATTAAACCTGGTTCTAGATAAGTATAGCATAACATTAAATGGTATAATAGATACAGGGAGTCCAATATCATTGATATCAGAAAATTTTGTAAAGGCAGAAGATATTATTTCTTCTACTAATATTGAATCTTATTCAGGTATAAATAAATCTCCTTTAAAAGTGTTAGGGTTTTTTTATGACACAGTTCTTTTTGATGACATATCAGTAAATTTAAAATTTTATGTTGTTGAGAAAGATTCTTTTAGTTGGAATCTACTTTTGGGTCGAGATTTTATAAACAATGAATCCATAGAAAATATAAGTTTTTCAAATGGTTCTTTTAAAATAAATAAAAACTCTTGTGTACAAACAGAGGAGGACTATCAGTTTCCTTTTACAGATGTTTTGTTTATTAACGATATGGTAAATTTAGATGCAGACTTGAATATTAATTATTGTTTACCTTTTGAAATAACTACTAGTGTTCAAACTTTATTGAAGTCATATTACTTTGATTATGATAAACCATTAAAACCACAGTGTGATTTCAAAGCACAGCTTACTTTAACTAAAAATGAACCTTTTAGTATCAGACCACGTAGACTATCTTATGCAGAGAAAAAGTCATTGGATGAAATTCTTGCTAATTTATTAGAAAATAATGTCATTAGGGAAAGTGATTCACCTTTCTGTTCACCAGTAGTATTAACCAAGAAGAAGTCAAATGAATATCGAATGTGTGTAGACTATCGTACTTTAAATAAATATCTTATTAGAGATCAATTTCCCTTGCCGCTAATAGATGATCATTTAGACAGGTTAAAGAATAAGAAATATTTCTCTAAATTGGATTTGAAAAATGCTTTTTAACCATGTTCCTTTAGATGAAAGTTGTACTAAGTATACTTCATTCGTTACACCTTCAGGTCAGTATGAATTTCTTAAATTACCTTTTGGTTTGAGCTCAAGTCCCTCTATTTTTGCAAGGTTTGTTAATAAAATTTTTAAAGATTTGTGCCAACAAGGAAATGTTTTAATATATTTTGATGACATATTAATTGCTACTCAGACTATCGAAGAAAATCTAGAAGTGTTAAGAGAAGTTTTAATATTAGTTAGCCAGAATTTACTTGAGTTAAGACTAGATAAATGTTCATTTTTGAAAACAGAAATAGATTTTCTGGGTTACAGGATTAATGAAAATGGTATATGTCCTAATAAAGATAATGTGAAAGCTATTGCAGAGTATCCAGTTCCTACAGATACCAAGCAGGTGCATAGATTCTTAGGCCTTGCCAGTTATTTTAGACGTTTTATACAGAACTTCTCTATCATCGCCAAGCCGTTATATGACCTATTACGAAAAAATGTCAAATTTGAATTTACAATGACACATTTACAAGCTTTTGAGAATTTGAAGTCAAAACTGACATCAGAACCTATTTTAGCAGTTTATGATCCGAGTAGGGAAACAGAACTACACTGTGATGCAAGCCAAGTAGGCTATGGATCAATTTTACTTCAGAAACAAAGTGATGACAAATTTCACCCAGTGTTTTTCTTTAGCAAGAGAACAACTGACTATGAGTCTCGCTACCATAGCTACGAACTTGAATGCTTGAGTATTGTGTATGCACTTAAACGGTTTCATGTTTATCTACAGGGAATCCCTTTCAAAATAGTTACAGATTGTGACAGTTTTCGCTTAACCATGAGTAAAAAGGATATAATTCCAAGGATTATGAGATGGTGTTTGTTATTGCAAAATTATGATTACTCTATTGAGCACAGAGTAAATACAAGAATGCAACATGTAGATGCCTTAAGCAGAGTGAGTTATGTACTGGTATTAGAAGGAAATACTATTGAACAAACTTTGGCTTTAAAACAGTCCAAGGATACAGTTATTTCAGATCTTCGAAAAAGACTTGAGGAGACAGATCATCCTTTCTTTGAATTAAGAAATGGGTTAGTATATAGAAAACTGAAAGATAACATTGCATTTTATGTACCAGAGAGTATGGAGTCAGCAGTTATCTATCACTATCATAATGAATTGGGTCATTTCGGAACAGACAAAACATTTGAAATTATTTCCAAGACATATTGGTTTCCAAAATTAAAATTTAAGATTGGAAATCATATTCAAAATTGCTTAAAGTGTATTGAATTCAATCCTAAAAGTGGCAAATCAGAAGGATATCTACATAGTATACCTAAGGGCAATTTACCTTTTGAAATGCTTCATATTGATCACTATGGGCCATTAGCTCCTTTTAATAAGAATAAATATATATTTGAAGTTGTTGATGGGTTTAATAAATTTATTAAGTTCTATCCTTGCAAATCAACAAATACAGGAGAAGTAATTAAATATTTAACTGAACATTTTGCTAATTATAGTGTACCGAGCGTTATCAGTTCAGACAGAGGATCTTGTTTTACCTCTCATGATTTTAAGAAATTTTTGGAGGAGTATACAATCAAACACATACTGATTGCAAGTGGTTGTCCGAGAGCCAATGGGCAAATAGAACGCATGAACAGGTTATTGACACCTCTTCTAGCAAAGATAACCGATGGAAAACAAATCAACTGGCCAAATGCATTACATGAAGTGGAATTCTGCATCAATAATACAATAAACAGATCAACAGGAGAAACCCCAGCTAAGTTACTTTTTGGAAGAGATCAAATAGGAAAGATTAGGGATAATTTAAGAGAAGCATTACAAGATATTGATAAGGAAGAACGGGATTTAGAAATGATTCGAACTAAGGCAGAAGCACAAATAATTAAGGCACAAAATGTAAATGAACAGTATTATAACAAGAAGCATAAGGAGGCTCAAAAGTTTAAGGTGGGGCAATATGTTATGATTTCCAACGTAGACACAACCCCTGGAGTAGCTAAAAAACTTACCAAAATTTAGAGGACCGTATGAGATTGTGAAAGAGCTACCAAATGATAGGTATATTGTGAATGATATTGTTGGGTTCCAAACAACACAAGTACCATATGAGGGAATTATAGACAGTAGTAGGATTAGAGCTTATGATAAATAATCAATTTCATTATTAGTTAGGGTTAAAATAATTATGTTTAATTTTTATTCAATTATGTTTATGCTTATTTATAATCCATTACTTGTACCATTACATCGAGACAGTTAGGGTGTGTTATGGATATTATGATTTCCATTTGTACCCCTATGGACACTTCAATCCATTATGTATGTTATGTCGTGCTTATTTAAACTATTATGAATGTTATGCCTTGCTTATTTAAACCATTATGAATTATGATTATTATGATTTGTTTATTTAACTCATTATGAATTATTATTATTATTACTGTATGTTTTAAACTTTAAAGGAAAATGTTCATTTCAAATATCCATTATGTTATGTCTTATGAAAGTCATGAATGTTAAATATCTTAGTTATGTAATTAATATACTGTAATATTAGGTTGATCGAGGACGATCAGACGTGTCAGGATGGCCGAACTGTAGTCTTATTTGAATTTCGCGCCATTGACAGATCTGATTGTCACTCAATTTGAAAAAAAGAAGATAACCACACACTTTATGTTTAGACTTGACACTTGTGATTATGAATTATGGCCATCTGAATGTTATGAAAACTATTATGTCGAATTATGTACAATTAGTGTTTCTTTCCGCTAAATAAACTTAAGAAAACTAGAACAATATTATTTATTAACGGAGCCTACAACATAGCGATACTGGTTGATATCTAGTCATTTTTGCCTCTTTCGTTTCTGTCACCTAGTCCAAATTCCCCAACATATTCGTAACATAACTTTTCCTCTCCCGAGTTTAGCATTAAAGTCCCCCATTACTATTGTAATGTCATCTTTTTAATAGATCTTAAAATAGTGTCTAACTCAATGTAAAAATGTTCTATCTCCTCTTCATCCTTATCCACTGTTGGTGCGTATACTTGAATTAAGTTAACTTGTATGTTTGTCTTCAACTGAACCATTATGAATACTTCAAGCCTCTTACTCATATGGTGAGACTATATAATGGGTACCAAAGTGATCTGGACTTATTTTTCCAGTCCTTAGAACAATTTAAAAATGTGATAAAGAGACTGCTATTTGTGTGATATTAGTTTATATTCAAGTTAATTATTTTTGTTAAACTTACTAATTATTTTCCAATGTTATGCTTACTTTGTAAAATTTTATATATTATATATTGTTCCAATGTGAATGGTATATCCGTTAATAAATAAATAAATAAATAAATTATCACTCTCGTTTTTGGTTATAAGTTGCTGGTGTCTGGCCATTGTATGTCAATTATGCCCAGTATATTTATTTCCATTCTGGTCATTTCTTGTATTACATTGTCTAATTTTCCTGGCTGATACAACCTTCTTTCATTCCATGTTGTAAGTCTTATTGGTCTACATTTGTGTATTCTTAGACATCGAATTTTATTATCTAAACAAGGATTTTGCTTGCTTGTGTTAATCCCACTGTGTTTACTTAAATCCGAACAGACTATAATGACGATTTTTTATGGCTTGGTAATAAAGTGTAAAACTATTTCGTTTTATTTTGTCTTTTTAGTTATTCATTTTTTAAATGTAAATTGTCATATATTATATGCAATTTAATTGTAATATTTTAGGTACACGTCAGTGAGGGGTGATAAAGTAGACATTCTTTACAACAATATCAAGAATGCCTTCTTTCAACCGTGTGATGGAGAAATGATAATTCTGTTACATTTTCACCTAAAGCATGCTATTATGTTCGGAAAAAAGAAACATATTGACGTTCAATTCTATACTGAAGTCGGAGAAATTACCACAGATTTGGGCAAACATCAACACATGCATGATCGGGATGATCTGGCTGCTGAGCAGTCAGAGAGAGAGCTTAGGCAAAAATTGAAAACTGCATTCAAAAGTTTTTGTGAAAAGGTTAGTAAACTTTAAAATTGTAAGTGCTGTTGAATTATAAGTCTCTTTAAATAAAATAGGTATGTTAAGACAGGTGCAAGTAAATTTATCAGTTTTTCATTAGCTCTACACTGCCAGACACAATCACTGAGACTAAATTGACAGGACTACTGTATATGTTTTGAAGTAAAAATATATCTATATGTAAGTTGATAAGTACTACTAAGAATAATATATTCACCTATAAAATAAAACAAGATTTCTTTATTCCACATAATATGAAAGAACATGAAACACATATTATCATTGTATGTACTTATTAATAAAACTGTAATTAAGTCTATTTGAATGCAGTCTCAATAGTTTCTCTGTAGGTGAAACTTCATGAAAAAAGAACAATTGTTATAGTATATTGTATATCTCATCATTAATACCTGTATTTTTATTCCCTTCCTGTTTATCATTTGCCTCTTGAACATATTGCGTGAGTTTTATCATCTTCCATAGCTATTATACTAATTGCAATTGTGCTGTCTACATTATTTAACACCCAAATTTGACTGGATCAATCATCAACAGTCCATGAAATCTTTGATCTTGCTCAATTTAAGCGACAAGGTATACCTATACCCCAGAAAAAAATTAATTGAGGGTGAAGATCAACCTTAAAAGTTTGGTATATTATTTGTTCTTTGAAATCTGTAAACAAATTATCTTTCGCGATCTTCTTGGGGTACCTGGTAACAGCAATTTGTTTATATATCTTTTAATAAACATTAAAAGATAGATAAAGCAAATGTTTATCATACTTTTTATAAATATTAACCAATATTATCATTAATTTTAGGTTGAATCTATGACAAAACAAGAAATTGAATTTGATACACCATTCCGAGAGTTGGGATTTCCAGGAGCCCCCTTCCGATCTACAGTTCTCCTTCAGCCTACATCTGGTTGTTTGGTTAACCTGACTGAATGGCCTCCATTTGTTGTAACCCTAGAAGATGTAGAGTTAGTACATTTTGAACGTGTGCAATTCCATCTGAAAAACTTCGATATGGTGTTTGTTTTTAAGGAGTATCATAAAAAGACTGTCATGGTAAATGCTATACCAATGAATATGTTAGACCATGTAAAGGAATGGTTAAATTCTTGTGACATTAGGTAATACTTCTTTTAAATCTTTAATACGCATTTAAACCTAAGTAATCCGGAACCTGTCTATTTACTATTTTAGTGATTAGCTGCATATTGTAATACAGTGGTACCTCGACATACAAGTGTAATTCGTTCCGTAATCTTGCTCGTATCTCGTATGTCAAAGCAATTTTCCCCATTGAAATTAACTTAAATGTCATTAATGGGTCAATCCATACGAAGTGGTCCAATATAAATTAAGTTGGTTGCTTGACTATTTTTAATATTTTTTATTTTTCTACCTTTTATACTTCAGTCTATAGACAGTACAAAATTGCATTCATTTTATTTGTAAAAAATTTATTTTGTCGATGGCGGCCATTTTTGTTTTATCATGTCGGTTTGACAATATTTTCACTTGGGTTTGTCCTAAAACAATAAATCAAAAACCAAACTGTTTGGAAAAATATGCTCTAAAAAAATGGTCTATAGTATTATTTAATTACAAACTACCCTTAATGCCTTAAATTAACCTCAAAGTTTGAAAAGGTAAACTGATAAAATTCCGTTTTCAGCATTTTTTTAACAATATAAGGAAAGGTGATAATGGTTTATAATTTTTTCTGGAAAAGACATACATACATAGTTTAAATGAAAATAGTTTGAGCTTTGAGACTTAGCCAATGAGTCAATTTTTTCAAAAAAATCTCAAAAATGTAATTTTTTGAAAAGTTTGAGCTCTTATATCTCTGATGGGCAAGCAAGTAAAAAATTTGAAATTTGGCTGAATGTTAGTTCCTAATGAGTAGAATAAGGGGTAAAAATTTGAAGTTGTAGACTTAAGGCATATAGGAGTTACAGGCCTGAGAAAATGGCAAAAAATCAATAATTTGAGGTGTGCGGTAGAGTAATTAAAATTCAAATAAACTGTCTAATGAAATAAAAAAAATGACTAAAATTATAGATCTTTTTTATAATTATCGTGTGATTTCAGATATTCTGAAGGTGTTCAGTCTCTTAACTGGGTCAAAATTATGAAAACCATTACAGATGATCCAGAAGGTTTCTTTGACAGTGGCGGTTGGACTTTCCTCGACCCAGAATCCGACGAAGAAGAGGCTAAAGATGAAGAATCAGAAGAAGAGGATGAAGTGTATCAACCATCTGATTTAGAGGAAGTAGGATCTGACTGGAGCGAAGAAGACTCTGAATATTCGGAGGGTGATACTGAAGATGATGACGATGATGAAGATGCTTCTGAAGATCTAGGTTTGTCTCATTGTTTTTAACTCCCAATTACTCGCGCGGTCAATTACGTCCATTACTTTCTTGTTAGATTTAATCTAAGTATTTTATATAGAACTAAAACACAGTGTGACATTTGTCGTTAAAATTTATTAACAGAAAGTATATAAAAACTTCGCATTTATGCCATTAACAATTGTTAAATAAACCATTTAACAAATAAAATAGTAAAAAAGTGAAGGGAACAAAATTAGAGTCAAGTATGCAACCAAAATCCATATATTTCTTTTCTTTTTATCGTATATTCCTTACAAATAAGCTTGAAAAATACATCATACTATTGTTCTGAATAAGAATCTTATTATGTCTATGTCTAATATTCGAGATAAACTCTTACTCTAGTCGTAGAAAACGCGAAATAGCCGGTGACCATGTAGTACGGGAGGTACTAGTACCAGATCCTGCTGCAGGATCACTACGTTTATAAATGTAGTTTGTCAAACTCACATTTTTATATACATTTAAAATTAGAATAAATTGATAATTGGTTGCCAGCCAAAAAGTGGCCGCAAATATATTTTACGATACCTAACGATATAAGGTTACCTGAGGAAATATGGTCGAAAATTTTGGTTGTCAGCTGTTAAAAACGCGAGGTATCAAAGATAAAATAAAATCTAATTATACTCCAGTATCGCTATTGTAGACACAGACAGTGAATCATATTTTCAATGTAGACCTTTGCAGGTTTGAGGGGAAATAAAATCGATGAGTCATAGGCGTGCAGTTATTATTAAAAACATAATCATAATTTTAGAAGGAATTGATTGTCATCAAAATTATTTTCGTATTTTATGGATGCCTTAGATGAAGAAAACTAATCCTTGTTAAAGATATTTTTTTGGGAAAACCCTTTATCTTTAACCTATATTTTAAGGATTAAATTTAATTCCTGTTGTCAAATGCGATTTTAAGACATGGGATTAGAAAAAGGGTCGTCTATACTTTGTTTCAAGGTAAGAAAATAAGATTGCGCTTATGGAGGTCAGTGTTGCCAAACCTCTCAGGCTCGTTTTGTTATTAAATTGTCGATATATGATTCAATCTAGTCAGAGCCGTATTCAACATTGTGTAGTTGTAGATGAATGCGGTAGGTGTCGCGTCAGTCACTTACGGAGTGAATACAGGATGAATAAAAAAATACAGCGAAAGAGTAAAATAAATTTTTAAATTATTAGTTTGTAAGTTGATAAAAGCTACATTTTAAAATTATTTTCAAATATACAGGGTGTTATATTATAGGAAATTTATTACCTAATTTTCACTTTTGGCGGACTATTATTTACAGAGTTTTCAGATTTGGCACTTTGTGTGCGCCGATTTGCACACTATCACATAATTTACTCACTGCATATTAACACCATCCTCATCTCCTCTATCATCGCTATCACTTTCATTACTGTCACTGCCATCCGTCACATTTGTTACCACACTCACACAGTCAATAACCCAAAATTTTTGCTCTTCCTTAATAGCAAGTTTACAAATTCAATTTCAATTGGATTTAACTCACAATGGTATGGAGGTAGTGTCAGAATGGCAACATTTTCCTCTTTGCACATCTCGTCGATTTTATATTTTATATATTATTCTTTGTGTGTTTATGACTTCCATGAGCTCTGATTTTAAATAATCTTCTTCAAAAAAGATATCTTTCTCCAGCAACAATGTCTTAATTTGATCTTTATTGAAGGCTTATGTGGAATCACTTCTTCTCTCCTCGAATGGTTCGAAACGTTGTCCATCACCACAACAGTTTTCTCTGGAAGATTAGGAAGCAGCTTTTCCTTAAACCATTGTTCAAATATAGGACCATCCATCTCATCATGGTAGCCCGCTGAGTTTTTTTTAGCTAAAAACCAAAAAGCAGCATTTTCTATAAAGCCCAATTCGCTACCCGCCTGCACTATAACAAATCGGGGACCCCGTTGTGTTGGCTGTTGACAACCCCTTAACAAACGTATCTATGGTTGAAGTCACTGAGAGGTCCTTCCATTTTTTGGAAACACTATGTCCAATATTCACTTAAATTTCCTCCAAATAAACGACGATGTATCTTTGAGAACCAATTTTTTTTTATCTCACGCAAATACTGATGCCTTCATTTTAAAATATCGGGTCGTTCAATCATGCTTGACTTGACTCCTCGTTTACAAAAAAAAGTTCATTTCATAAAGTATTCTCCACATTGTGGTGCGTGACATGTTTGCTAAATCTTTGTCTTTTTAACCGATGCCCGATGGCACGTAGCCGCGTATGAACTGCTGCATCGTAAGTGAACTTTCCGCTATTCACTCTAATTTTGGTAGGTTTTCTTGTTTTTTTTTATGGGCCTTAGTTCTCCTTCCGCAGCTTCTTTGCGTATTTTACGAAATAGTACTAAAACTTACTCCCGTCATAGCACTTACTTTATCGGTTAAACTTCTGACACTTTCACCACTTCTTAAATTTAGATGATAATTAAATACATTTAAAACAATTTGGTTTGCACGGATGTCACAAAATATTTCCTTGGTTTAATTTTTGAATTTCCATTTTCAATTAACATGCAACTGTAAAGTCAAAATACCTACTAAAGAACCACAAAGCCTTATTATCATTATGCAGTCAGAAAACGACATAAAATGGCTGACATTCGCATACCGTATTATTTTAAGTTCATCATCATCATTATCATTGGCTTTTACAACTCTTCGTGAGTTTTTGCCGCGTTTACTATTGCCTTCCATTGATTCCGATCCTGTGCTATTATTTCCCATGGCCTTACTTCCATCTTCTCCAGGTCTTCCCTGACTGCGTCTTTCCACCTTTTTTTAGGCCTTCCTGTCGATCTTCTACCATCTGGTCTTTCCCGAAACACATTGCTAATCAGATTATTTTAAGTTGCAATTAGTAATTAGATATATGCATTCCAACGGATAGCTGGACAACCGCGCTACACAAAGCAGTCCGTTTAATTGCTTATCTTTAATAGCCGGCAAAATGTATGATGTAGATAAGCAATATTTTCTACTAATTGTTGAATTTGTATAGGGATTTCCAATATTTAAACAAGTATTCCCTTTATTTCATTACGTTTCTCCTTGTATTTATCTCTATATTCGCTCCGTGCGTGACCATGGTAGGGGTACATTGAAACGACGCCAGCGTGCATAGCGGCGAAATATGACAAAATTGGAATATTGGACAAAATATTTTTATGCTAAATTTTATCAAAAATGTGTGCAAATACATGTTGCGTATTTAATTGTGCTAATAATAGCAAAAACAGTGAGTGTAGTTTTTATAGGTTCCCAAAGATTACATATAAATTAGAGAAAAGAAAAAGATAAATTCCTGCTATTAATATGAAAAAGTTAATATCACATAATTTCATTTTTACGCAATTGAAATAGGAAAAATTTAAATAATTTACCTTGAATGATATTTCATAAGGCTTCAAGCTAACTGCAGATGACTTTAGCTTTTATATCATAACTTTTACTATTATTGTTTTTAATTATATGCTCTTTTGCGTAAAAAACTTGATTTGTCAGTACTAGATTTTTCCCTTTCTCTTACGTTTGGAATTGAAAAGATATATTATGATGAATTTTGAGAAACCCAGTTTTTAATACTACATTTATTTTGTACATAAACTGAAAAAATATAGTTAAAAAACTAATTTATTAATAATTGTCAATTTCGCATGTATTTAACAATGTCAAACATATGTCATATGTTTAACCTGAAAATTGGGACTCCAAAATTGTCAGAAAAAGGCGGTAGGTGTCGTGTCAGTCACGCACGGAGCGAATAGTAGGCTTGTATAATACTACAGTAACTATATTACTGTATAGGATCAAAATTATATAGATTAATTCAAAATTAAATTGCTTCTCCTAATTGTCCATGCGGATAAGATACAACAGAGCACATAATATTAGGCTGTTCTAAAATAATGAAGTAAAATTATTAACCCAAGAAGTACCCAAAATCACCAAACCAGATAACCTAACACAATAATTAAGATCGGAAGATTATAACCAAACAATTTACCAAATGTTTAATTGTATTGATAATTTACATTCTCATCTTTACAACTAAAACATTACTTGCTGGAATTTGGAAACTAACATTTCTTTATTTTTCTTTTAGGATCTGATGAAGAATCGGGAAAAGACTGGTCTGATCTTGAACGTGAAGCTGAAGAGGAGGATAGAGAAAAAGTTTATAATGAAGACGATGGTGACAGAGGAGGAAGGAATAAACATCGCAGCAAAACTCACGATAAATATTCATCCAAAGATGGCAAATCATCAAAAGATAAAAACAGACATAGTAGTAGCAGTCATAAGAGCTCTAGCAAACATAACTCCTCTTCGAGGTATTGTATCGTTCATTTTTTACGTATAGTCAGACTGTTTATATCCTATCTAATATGAATTACAGATCTACCACTTTACTGTGTACAAACATGTTTAGAGGCCTAACTTTTGACAAGGATTATTATTTTATTTACTACACAAATTTCATACAAAAAAATGTTTTACTTATCTTTCCTTATTGTGATACTTCTAAAACTAAATACAGTAGGCTAATGTAAGTTCGGCTAATTACTATTTAACTGGGAATAAGCCACAATTAAAGATAAAAATACGTTTATTGACGTTTCAATTTCCACTTCGGAAATCGTTCTCAAAATACAAACAGTAAATTAAACAAATTTTGTTTTTTGTTACATAGTGAAAAATTCTTGTAATAATTTAATTTTATCTGACTCATTTATATTGACAATTCAGACATACATTATGCATTTTAAAGTAGACGACTTTAAAAAAATGATATTGCCAATATTGTTAAGTTGCGCTCCTGGGACGACTTTACTTAAAAGATAGTTCATTCTATTATGTGAAATCAACTTTAACTTGAGAATATCCGTCAGAAAAAAATCATAGCATGTAATTCGTCTTTAAAAAGACAAACACATGACATGATGACAGTAAAATTCTCCTGTTAGTGATTCCATAGTAAATTATGAGGGAAAAACCAGGAAAAAAACCTCATAATACTATCCCGACATTGTAAGTATTTGTTTGTGAATTTAGTTTACCTTCAACAAACATCAAAATTCTGATTTTATATGTTACGTTATTTAAAAAACATAAATGATGTATCCTCTATATGTTACTGACTTACTAATACGGGTATTTTCTTATTAATAACTTCCTCTTTCAATATTGGTAACCAGATCCTACTACATTCTGCCGAGGAATTTGCGACACAATTGGCCTCATTCAGCATAATTAGAGCCGCTTCTTTGATTTTTCTTTGAGATCTCAAATAAATATGTAAACACGCATGGGATAATGAACATAGGGTTCAATGTAGAATAATTCAAATGTAGTCCTAAAAGAAACGGATGGTAAAAAAAAAGAAAAATCAAAGAAGCGGCTCTAATTATGCTGAATGAGGCCAATTGTGTCGCAAATTCCTTGGCAGAATGTAGTAGGATCTGGTTACCAATATTGAAAGAGGAAGTTATTAATAAGAAAATATCAGTATTAGTAAGTCAGTAACATATAGAGGGATACATCATTTATGTTTTTTAAATAACGTAACATATAAAATCAGAATTTTGATGTTTGTTGAAGGTAAACTAAATTCACGAACAAGTACTTACAATGTCGGTATAGTATTATGAGGTTTTTTTTCCCGGTTTTTCCCTCATAATTTACTATGGAATCACTAACAGGAGAATTTTACTGTCATCATGTCATGTGTTTGTCTTTTTAAAGACGAATTACATGCTATGATTTTTTTCTGACGGATATTCTCAAGTTAAAGTTGATTTCACATAATATCTTTTAAGTAAAGTCGTCCCAGGAGCGCAACTCAACAATATTGGCAATATCATTTTAAAGTCGTCTACTTTAAAATGCATAATGTATGTCTGAATTGTCAATATAAATGAGTCAGATAAAATTAAATTATTAGAAGAATTTTTCACTATGTAACAAAAAAACAAAATTTGTTTAATTTACTGTTTGTATTTTGAGAACGATTTCCGAAGTGGAAATTGAAACGTCAATAAACGTATTTTTATCTTTAATTGTGGCTTACTCCCGGTTAAATAGTAATTAATTTACAATGCCACAAGAAAATAGCTTCAGAACAATATTAAGTTCGGCTAGTTCGGGGCTGAACCCATGGCCAAACCAACCGATGCCTATATAAAAACTGCCCATTTATTGTTTGTCACGATCTAGCAAAACAAAACACTTGTACATTAATTAGAATACAACACAGAGGAGTACATATATTTATCACATATGAAAAGACAGAATATACTTCAAAACAATACTTACAGAACTTTAGACCCAATAAAATTTTAAAATATTACGGTACATTGGTGGTTTAGCTTCATAAACACTTAAAAAAATCAGTTATTTTTTCTGAACTTTCATTTCTAATGATTTTTTATGTGCAAAGTTACGCCACTTTTTAATAACCGTTACATTTATGGCAGTTGCTTCCTTTGCTGTTCGATGTAGATAGAATTGATGACCTAGAACTGGAAGGTGTTGACACCTTCATACACTTAGTGTCGCTGCTAACCAAAGATAACAACGTCAGTGAAGAAATCAAAAGAAGAATAGTGCTCGCCAATAAGTGTTACTATGGCTTAAGAAGACAGATGGCCTCAAAAATGCCTGGAAAAATTAAACTGACTATACAAAACACTAATAAGACCAGTGCTAACATATGGTTCAGAAACTTGGACACTAACACAGAATGACCAAGAATTGCTCAAACGTTTTGAGCGAAAAATACTAAGACGAATATATGGAGGCATAAAAGAACAAGGTTTGTGGCGCAGGTGTTACAATTTTGAGTTGTATAGTTTTGGAGAACCTGACGTTGTAAAATTAATTAAGGTAGCACGCCTCAGATGGATAGGTCATGTAATCAGACGAGAGGAAGATGCCATAGTCAGACAAGTTTTTGACCGAAGAGGGCCGATCGGACAACGAAGAAGAGGCTTTGGCTCATAAAGAGCTGTAACGCCACCGATGATGATGTAATATCTCTATTAATTAGAATTTTTTTTTAATTGATAGAAGGCGGCTCTGGCTTTTTCAATACGTATTCTTATTTCTTTATTTATATCCCAGTTATCGTTAACGTTTTCGCTCAAATAGGTAATATTGTGGACTCTTTCTAATTCTATTCCATACACTCGGATGTTCGTTGGTTGTAACTCCGTTTTGCTGACAACCATAAGTTTTGTCTTAAAGTAATAAGTTTTAGCCCATATTTATCACAAGTTTCGGTTACCCTGTTTATAAGTCGCGTGTTTCGTAGTGTTTTATAACAAATAACAAACTAAGCAATATAACTTAAAACTTGTCCAATAACTTAAGAATATAAGAAACCTATAATATAAAGTTTGAAACTTAAAGTAAATTTGACTAAAGCCTTCGATTGTGTCAGATTAGAAGATGTTTTAAAATTACTAAATGAGGAAAATCAACCCAAAAGATAATAAAGATAATAAAATACATTCATACAAAGAAAAAAACAAGAATGAAAGGTGAGAATGAACTTACTGAGGAAGTATAAGTCATCTCGGGAGTCAGGGTGATAGCTTGAGCCGATTACTGTTTAACTAATTATTGTAGTAATTGTCAAAATCATAGAAGAGATCGAAAGTACAGGACGAGGATATAAGATGGGAGAAAAACAAATAAAAATCTGAATAACCTACTTCGCATTTAAAATATACTATTTTTTAACACATTGTAAGTTTCCTGCCATTTAATAATTACAAATAAGGTTGTATTTCATCCATTTCTTTCTGAAATTATTGCATAAACGCATTTGAGGGATTGATTTATTCTAATTAACTTTTCATTACTATAAATTATATTTTTATTTTAACATTGCAGCAGTAAACATTCACCTTCAAAAGATAAAGACCGGAATAGCAGTTCAAAAAGTAGAGACAAAGACAGACACTCATCATCGAATCATAAATCTTCTAGCCACTCATCTTCATCCAGAGATAAGGACAAGGATAGAAGGAAGAGTTCGTCTTCTCATAAAAGCAGCAGTTCCGGCGATAAAAAGAGACAAAGAAGTCCCAGCGGTGACAAACATCACTCTAAGAAATCTAAAAAGTAAAGTTTATATTAGATCTATTGTTTTGTGTAATGTTTCAAATACTTTTATATAGTTTGCAACTTTCTGGATGTATGTGAAGACTAGCCAACCAACAGTTCGTTTAATTCCTAGTTAATTTTTTATATCAATATTTGTATTACTTCATTTCATTGTTCAATAAAACAAAATGTAATGATTATTCCATTTCCCCAATCACCTTCTCACTAAAATATATAAGATATTTGTACAGGTTGTTTCATTAATAATTGGAAATATTTTAGCTGTAGATTTCTGGGCTCAAAATATTAAGATTAACCCAAATCACTTAAATAAAGTGTGGCTCCTTACTGAGTTACAGGGTGTTTCATTTAAAAAATATTTGTACCCAGTACTTTAAAACTATTTGACATATTCTTGTCATACTTGGCAGGAGGTGTAATTGCTTAACAGCCTACTAAATTATGTTAAATGCATGTTCTGGCTACCGGAGAAAGTAGATGGCAGTCCCTCCCAAATTCTACGCCACTGGCGGAATTGTTATTTTACCAGTTAAGTATCATACAAGAGAAATAACTAAAATAATTCAAGAAAACAAAAAGTAAGTTTTGAGGCGAAATACGAGCAGCCTAAGCAACAAAAATACAAATAAAATATCCCAAAATTTTATGGGATAAGAATTAATGCCAGAAATAACTCAATACGAAATCAAAACGGCACTTTTAGAAATGAAAAATAACAAATCCCCTGGCGATGACGCAGTAGTGATCGAGGCGATGAAACTAGGTGGAAATAACATTATCCAGGCTTTGGCCAAGCATTTCACCGAATGCATGTATACTAAAACAATTTTTAATTGAAGGTGATTACTTGGCAACATCGCACTTACGCAAACTTTTCAACGAAATCATATTCAACTTATCAATTTTGCACAGGGTACCAAAAAAAATTAATTATTTATTTAAACACATAAGTAATTACATAAAAATTAAATCTAAGGCCGATATAATTATTAAATTATGTGTGTTTTGACAGGTAGTTGTCTAACAAATTAAAGTAAAATTTTATTTATATTAGAGAGTACCTAATACAGAACACTTTGGAAAATACTTATTTTTTTATTAGACTAAACCATCCGAAATTTTAACATACGATCTCGTCATTACACATCATTCTCTATGAAAGTTTCCTTGTGTTGATTTGTTTATATAAATATAACAATATGAGGTTCATATAAATTAAAATGAAGTAAGCTAAACTATTATCATGTAAATGCGTGTATATAGTAGTGCATTTGTTTATTTCAGTAAATTCTCGAAATATGTAATGAAGATAGCATTAACTTCTAAAGAGTTAATAGCTTTGTTAGAAGACTCAGATTGTAAAAATGCTGACTCACTTAATGTGGTTTATTTGCCGCCGAGATTAGATTAAAAAGTTTCTGATGTAGAAGACGTTGATAATTTGTGAAGAATCGGATGTTGCAGGTACATATGAAATAAAGTGTTCTGACGATTCTGATTTCAAAGAAAAAAACCGGGCAAAATTAGTTAATCCAAATTTTTCTTAAGTTGTAATAACAGATACTCCTTAGTGTTCAAAAGTAATTCAACACCAGTCTGAGATTATTATTTAGACAATATAAAAGCCACCCATGCAGGCAAGTCATATATTAAAGTTTTTCACTCTTCTTGATAAAGTAATTAAGAGCATGCTATATTTTACAAATATGTACGTATTTAACTCAGGAAGGTACTTTTTAAAAAGACGCTTTAATAACTTTTACAACTATACTGCAATGTTTAATTAATCATAAATAAATGAATTTAATTACAATAGTACAATAAAACCTCCCTTAACCGAAACGGCTGACAGTTTCAATAATTTCGTCAATAAAAAGTAAATTTTTATCGCTAAACGTAAACAATTTCAATAATTTCATTCTCCGATTAATGAATATGTGTGTTGGGGAATCAAAAAACCAAGAGCTCTAAAAGATATTTCCGAAAAAGCATTTCCAGTTTTTTGTAGAAGCCAAAAAAGCTCATGGATGTCGACCACTTTATTTTCAGAATTGTTGAAAGTTAATTCGTCCCAAGAGTAAAATTCTTTTTAAATCAAAAAACCTTTCCATCAAAGCATTATTGCTTATCTACAAAATGGTGACAATTGTCAGATTTTGACCACTGAATGTCACGAGCTTAATTCAGCTGTTAGACCAGGGAGTAATAGAGACATTATAGAGGAGCATTCTTAAGACATCTGTTATTACAGGAGACGAATGAATCCAAAAGTGTTCCCGAAATTCTCAAATCTTTAACAATGAAACATGTTATTTATTGGTGTGTTGAGTCGTGGACCAAGATCAATTCTTCAACTTGGGAAAAATGCTGAAACAAACTTGATGGGATTTTGATAGACGATTTTGAAGAAGAAAAGCATGTAGTTTTAGAATAGGTGCGATGGAGAGCGGATGAGATAGTGGGGTGGGCACGTTGAAATTTGAAATATTACAGTATAGGTCTTCCACCATGTAATCCTCAACGAATAGGGATTTTTAGTGAGTAAAAATTCCATACTACCATTCAAAACGGGCCGTATATCTTTGGACGATTTTCCTCACCTCATAAAATGGCAAATCAATATAATGAGAAGTTATGAATAAATAGGATTATGGAAATACTATAAAAGCTATTGAAATAATAATAATAATATTCTCCAACAGAAGTCGATCATAGACTACATAATAATGAGACGGAAATCAATATTTAAGTACCACGACTGCAGACTAAAACGAGGATCTAACTGTGGGACAGACCATTACTTTCTCTAATCTTTTGTGCCCCTTTAAACAATACTACACCTAAAGTAAGAGAAACAATACTACACAGTGCAAAACGGAGAGATATAAATTGCACCTTTTATTCCAACCAAGTATTAAACATATTTTTTAATCTAGATTAGGGAGGGAGGGTTGGCGAAGGAGAACGGGATACGGCGATAGCCGTTATAATTAGCCTAACGACTACAAGTACATTTGGATTTATGGATTAAATAATATCTCCTAGTAATTTGAAATTTTATTAATTAAAAACTACAATACGAATTTTAAGAGAAAATACAAGGTAGTTTATCTATTTACAAAAAGTACTTATTAAATGGACAGCTAAATTTATCATAATCAGCGTCCTAAATACAGTCACATTTGTTTTCATACGAGTTTATCAAACATTTTTATTCATAAATAAAGGGATATTATTTTACCTGCAGATAATATATAAAATAAAACATTGAACATAACGATCAATGAAATGGGTCAAAGTGCCAGGTTTTTTAAATGAAATTTCTTTTTTATTTTTCTTGATTAATTACTCCAACTTAAACACAAAAAAATGTTTCTTATTTAAAATTTTATTTTGTGTGCAACTATATAGGGTCTAGAATATTTCTTCTTTCTAGACTTCTGTGCCCCAAAGAGTTAAAACTGAGAAAAACGCAAAATTACTATTTTCATGATACAAAAACATATGTGAAAACAATATTTTTGAATTTACCAAGGACCTAAATTCAAGTTCAAACCTTGTTTTATCATTTTCCAATAAGTATTGTCCTGTGTGATCAAACAAGACCTGATTTAGGTCCTTGGTAAATTTAAAAATATTGTTTTTTCATATGTTTTTGAGACATGAAAATCGTAATTTTGCGTTTTCCTCAGTTTTAAATTATTTATAACTCGAAAACGATCAAGTTTACAGAAAAACTATAAATTTTGTGCAGAATGATCCAAAAATTTAAAAATTGTTTGAAAAAATTCTCTCATCTCATGAAAATGATTATGCCTAAATCTCATGGACATATTTTTCCGAACGAACCCGAATTTTCCGAATTTTTCTATTAATATCTTACCATTAACATTTTTTAAGAGTCGTTAAGTCTGATATGTAATATTATTATTAATCTCATATATATATATATATATATATATATAATATATATATATATATATATATATATATATAATATATATCTATATATATATATATATATATATATATAATATATATATATATATATATATATATATATATTTAATAAATATGTTTTTAAATAAGATAATGCATTGTTCGGTAATTTCTATAAAATCTAAACATAATTAATACATATTATATATTTGCGATCGTTGGAGTAAAGAGTTGCACATGTTTTATTGAGATTTTTTAACGGTACGACGAAATTACTGTTGGTTGTATTTTTTTTGTGTTTTGCCGAAAATATCGAAACGTAGTTTTGGCGAACTGTATCCGATAATGGTTGACATGTTGATCAAAACCGAGTATCATCAGGCATTCGTTCAAAGAATGCGACATTATCTTCTTCTACTCTGTAGTCATGAATCCATCGGCTGCCCTTTCTTAAACTTCCATCTATTCCATCTTTCCAAACGCCGGCAGGAAGATATATCTACAAACAAAATAACATGATTTAATTGAATGACTAAAGTATTTAAAACATTCATAATTTTTTTTCAATATTAACCCTCTAATTGTAAGAGGTCTCCGAGGGCCCCTCGCTTATTATTTATTTAAGCCGCAGGTAAAAGTCAGGTATCCGCAAACTGTTTTGAATCTTCCCCACTAGTTCGTCTATAGAAAATGTCACACTGAGAGTGCAGTACGGGTAAGATACGGCAATGCTTTTCTTATGGAGAATAAACGCACAGGGTTGTCGGTTTTCTCCAGCTGTTGATTGCTCATTGTCTCACAGGACCGGCTTGGATAAAATGCATCTGCCGGCAGTACGAGTAAAATATTTTATATCATGTATACGTATACAGTAGAATAAAAAGACATTGATGAGTTATTGACAACGAAAACTATGAATTTTGCATATAAAACGTCAACATGAGATATACTATTGAATCATATTCATAAGAGTAACATTTGAACACCTCTTTACAAGAACAACATACAATAACTGTAGTTTTAATGTTTTACATAAAATAGAAAAAACCTACATAATTTCTAGGAAATAATTTGGAAACTTGGAAATGATATTATTCATAGATATTATATATAATATTCAAATTTCCAATTCTTTCATAGAAATTAGATTTTTTCTATTGTATGTAAAATATTAAAAATACAGTTATGTTGTTTCTATAAATAGGTCTTCATTTCTTTTGTAAAACTTCTGCTACAAATTACCATCATTAACATAATCACCTAAATATGGCCATAAACTTGTTTGTCATAATTAGTATTTGATAAACTCCAAGCTTTCCCTATTTCACCCCCTACTCATCCTAAGGATGGGTAGGGGTTGAAAGTGTTTTTGGAAAACGAAACTACACTTCAAAATTTAGTCCGAGTTTCAACAGAAAGCATGGAGTCCCATAAGTTTAAATCCGGTGAATTATTTAACGGTTGCGCTAAACTCGTAGTGTTAAATGTATTGTGTTTTTTACAAAATACGGAACAACTTGTTATAATGTAAGTGTAAGTACTGCTGTAAGACGTACTTCGTTGATGACTGGTGTTAGCGAAAGAAACATTTACAATTTCAAAAAAGAAAAAGAACAGAGTGGAACGTTGAAATCGCCAAAAAAAAACGTAAAAAACGAGTGTGTCAATCAAATTCTAGAATATTCACACATGACGAGGGTGTAAGAAGTATTCTACGGAGATTTGTTCATTGTGAATTTTTCATGAAAAATTTGCCGCCACTCTTAAAGCATATACATAACTTCATACAAGGTAATGAGAATATACAGCCGTTGTCTCTTTCTACTTTATACAGACTTCTGAAAGATATTGGATTTGTTTATAAGAAACGTGGCCGAAAAAGCATCATGGTGGAGCGAGAGGATATTATTCATTGGCGCCATATTTATTTGAGAACTATACGACGTTTGCGAAAAGACCATTGCAATATCATATATTTGGACGAATCGTGGGTTAATGTTGGCCAATCTATAAATTACGAATGGTGCGATACTACGATACAAAACAGTCGTGATGCTTTTCTCAAAGGTTTAAGAACTGGCTTAAAAGCACCTACTAAACGAGGTCCACGATATGTTTTATTGCATGCAGGTTTTTCAGGAGGTTTGCTTCCTGGTACACAGCGTGCTTTTCTGGCAAAGAAAAATGATGGCAACTATCACGATGAAATGGATGCCGCATATTTTGAGTCGTGGTTTAAGGAGACATTTATATAAAATTTACCAAATAATGGTCGCAGGAATGTCATTGTAATGGACAATGCATCGTACCACTCCCGTAAAGAGAGATTCCCTAACAATTCCTGGAATAAAGATGCAATCAAGGAATGGCTAGTGGAAAAAGACATTTTTTTCGAGGAGTGTTATTTGAAATCCGAGCTATTAGAAGCAGTGCGTGCTTTTAAAGATCAATACGATAAGTATCATCTTGATGAGTATGCTTCACAACATAATGTTTATATTTTAAGGCTTCCTCCAAATCACTGCGAATTGATTCCTATAGAAATGGTGTGGAATCAAGTTAAGCGATATGTATGTAGAGGTACGCCAGTTGATCGACGACGGTTTCGCACGCGTCACAGAGCAAAATTGGCGCAATTATGTCACTCATGTTGTAGAGAAAACGGAAACTAAGATGTGGACTGCGGACAACCTGCAAGATGACGTAGACCAATTGATAATACATGCGAACACAGGGAAGAGTAGCGAAAGCGAATCCGACATCTCGGATGTAGAGGAAGACTTTAGTATAATTAATTGAATATCTGTGAGTAACCTCTATTATTTTACACTGTATAACCAATAAAATGCATTTACCAGTCCAATCAGAGTATGGGCTTTTCGGATATTGGACTGGGTGTACGGAAATCGAGTTCCCGGAGGTTCCAACCTGTATATTTATAGCTATCAAGAAAGGTAATTTAAAATATATTTGTTAGTTTAATAAAGTATAAATATAATATAATGTTAAATAACTTACACTATAAACCTTATACCTGCTCATCTGGTCAAGTGTGGACCAGGAAAACCATTATCCCATATGGAATAACACAAGGTTTCGCTGAAAACTACCAGGTTGCTATGCTAAGGAATAGGTAAACTTATGTTGTGTGTAAAAAATGCGAGACTGCATTATGTTTTAACAAGGACAAAAACTGCATTTCAGATTTGCACAAAAAAAATTTCATAGTAGGTGTTAAAATTTCGCAGTGATTCAAGTTCGCAACTTGTTTTTTTAATAACATTGCCGGGAATAAAAATGTGCAAAGCTTTTTCGGTATTCCCGTTCCTGATAATTTTTCACATATTTACAAAAGAAAAAGTTTTTCTTGGATATTGGGCTGGGTGCACGGGAATCGAGTTACCGGAGGTTCCACCCGGTATATTTATAGCTATCAAGAAATGTAATTTAAAATACATTTGTTAGTTTAATAAAGTATACAGTTTTATAATAAAATTCTCGCTAAAAACTTAAGGTCTTTTTATTCAAATTCATGCCTCTCATTTGGCTACTTGAAGGCAATTATTTTATCAATATATTATTTTATAATAAATAACAGAGCCCGGCGTAGAGATCTGGGTACGGTTCTGTGACTACCACTTGGACCTGTTGTATCGCCAAGCACAAGGCGTGAAATCCGGCAATAATTGTGTATTGTGCATTCCTATATTAGCCGTACTGCACTCTTGGTGTGCCATTTTCTATAAACGTTTCAAATGCATTCTAAATTCATTAAACCTTATCGTTACATTTTTGTCTCAGTTTTGTGATGAGTTTTGTGTGACAGGTCGAGGTGAACGCAGAACAATTTTCTCTCCCTTAAAAATTTTTTTCGAAGTAAAATTATGGTATTGCGGTAGTTTAGAGCTTCAAGTTTCACTATATATTGTGATAATTACAAAACAAGTATTCTGAGTGTGCTTTAGAAGCGAAAATAAAAAGGGTTCCCAAGGAACCCCTTGCCGGTTTATGTGAAGTTTCGTCCCACTTTGTTATGATTGTTGTGATGTGTTGTTGTGCTATTGTTTCCCAATATTTAATTACCCATTACAACACTTACTTTGGGCAAAAAATGAAAAAAACTCAAAAAATACGTATTTTGCACCTATAAACGCTCATAAATAAACAATAACCAAAAATTTTTTGATGAATGAACTGGGGAATGCTCCTGAGGTTGCCCTTTATAACCTAGGCCACATTACATAAATCCCTGGATTAGAGAGTACTTTTTCCCCCACAGTCTGGGCTAGTAACAATATTTTGTACTGCTGCATAAATAAATACATTTTTAATAACAGAGACAGTAATTTGTTTTCCACACTAAAATATACTTGTACTTACTTCTCTCTCTCTAGCACCACTGTGTAAAACAGGAGCTACAATTATTTCATCACCAATCGAAAATTCGTCAACAGCCAAATGACAGGCGGGGTCGTCTGAGTCTAACATCCATAATGGACGAATAATTGGTAAACCTAAGTTTAATGACACCCTTGCAAATTTTTTTAATTTTGGTGTAATCTAAAATATAAAAAGATATCATATAGCTAACAACTAAGCACAATGTAAGTAATAAAAAGCTTTTTATCTTCTTAATATTAATATCGTAATTCAGGGTTTCCCAAACTTTTTTGGCCGAGGAGCACTATTCACGACAGAAATTATGTAGGAATCACTTACCCACTGAAATGTATATTGGGACCGTGCAAGTTCGGAACAGCGACACCTGGTGTCGCAAATCAGCCAAATTTACTGCGCTTTCATGTTAGATCGAGGTAACCGGATAACTATCAAGGACGTGGCCCCAAAAAAGAATAAGAAGAAAAAGTAGGATTGAGGTTATGTCGGTATGTTATTAAAAGGTAAACGTTGATGTAGCGCAAATACAAATAGATATATTATTGAATTACAGCATTACTGTTAATATGGATGCAATAATAAAAACTGGATTTGAGAAAGTAAATCACCAAATAACTTTTCAACCAAGCACGAGTCAAAGGGAAAAGCTTTAGTAGTGGCAAATGTCAAAAAAGAATGGAAGAATTATGTGGAGTGGAAGAATTAAGAAAAATAAATTACCATAAATAATGCTAATGTATAAATTAGCAGGTTAAGCCCACGGTTCGTAGACTTACTACGGTTGCCTCTTCCGACTGGGGTGGGGATGCTTGAGGTACGTCACAGGAGTACACAAGAATACAAAACCCATTTATTCGCGATTAAAACTGAATGTAGAGGGCAGGTCGATTGCAGTGTCATGGCCGATATAAATGGTATAACCAAAGACAAACATAACATTCGAATATTTACCATTGCTTTTCCATGTTTAGTTTGTATCGAGTTATTTGTATCATTTAATAATGGAAATTAACCTTAATGATATCTTTGAGTATTGTGGTGAAGCAAAGAGTCCATTGGTTGAAGGGGAAGCAGTTTTCAAGTGATGAATTCCTAAATTTTAACTTTAATGTTTCGAACTGGCTTGTGTATTGATGACGATGAATCCTATTTTGTGTATACCTGGGAACCCAGAATATAATATTCTGTGTAATGTTTGCCTTAACGTATATATATGCATTATTATATCTTATGTTTTTAATATGTTAATTTTTATTTTATACTATTTTTTGACATATGTAAGTACTTTATTGTATATTAACATAAATAAATAACTTTAACTTGGCTTTATTGTAAAATAGTTCATTTGATTACATAAAATATGAAATCAACCTACTTTATTTATAAAACATTTTTGTTTTGATACATCCATCCAATCACAGGGCTGAATGTTAAGATGCAAATTACGTCACAGGAGTACAATCCGGCTTAACGTTCATTGGTTAGGCGGAAGAGGCAACCGTAGTAAGTCTAGGAACCGTGGGTTAAGCCCATGATATCATATTGGTTTGAACAATTAATTCTTTTCCTGTAAACTTTTGGACAGCGAATATATCTTAATGCATCTTCAGAAAAACTTGAACTTGATGCATTTTTGTAAACTTCAAAAAAATAAAATTTAAACATTAAACTTGATTTTTGGGTTAAAATGAACTCTAAGTGAGTGTTATGAAACTAAAATTTACACTTAAAAGTGAACTTTTATTTATTATTTATTTCAAACTGACTTTAAAATCGGGCGCAAGAATAATGCATAATTTAGGTTATGTTACTTATGCTTTTTTATGATATAAATCCACTTTTCTCTTTGTAGTAGCTTTGTGCTTCGAAGTCGGAAACGAATAAAACTTAAATTGACAATTTTTTGTTGTATTTTACAATTTATAACACAGCATTTCCTAAATCCCATTTTCTTCAGTGACAGAAATTGTAAATAAACAAAACGAATATGAAATATGACAATTGACAATATGAATTTATGAAATGTGCAGTAAAAAATTCAAGATTTTTCCACTACTCGCGCACGATCATTTCTCGTATCCCCTCCAAGCACGTCGCCAATAGATGCCACAGTGAACAAGAGATATTTTTGTTGGGGTTGGAGGGGGGGATATTAACCATTACATTTTCTATTCACTTTATTAATTTTTTTTAATCAAAAATACAAGAAACTTAATTGCATATAACGAAAAACAAAAATAGAATGAACACACAGATCCTATTTCTAAAATCTTAAAAAACGTAATGGCTTCATTTTAATGTGAAGAATGAGGCGGCCTTGATTTGCACAGGTTAGTAGGGGAGGACGGGGTAATGTCCTCATATGAGTATATACGAGGCAATTCCGTCACCGAGTATTTTTCACAAAATATTAGTCCTGCACGCACCTGACTAACGCTGAGACATAGCGTGCTTTGATCAGTACAGCTATTGCCGTTTTCAAGGTTAGTTCGTGCGAATATCAGTAAAACCGTTAGGTTAGGTAGTATTATGTAGGTAGGTAGGGGAAAGGAGGGCAAGATGACGATAGTAAGCTTAAAAAAATCCTAGAACTGATATTTTTCCTTGTATCGAATGCATGCAACTACAAGGTATAGTAGTACTTTACATATTAAAATTAGATTACGTAAGGGTTAATATTTCAAATTAAAATTTTAAAATTTATCTACCTATGTCATATTCGTCATCTTACCCTTCGTGGAGGGTAAGATGACTAATTGTGAAGGGTAAGATGACGAGGTATGTCTATTCTAAGAAAAAAAGTCAGTTTTATATATATATATATATATATATATATATATATATATATATATAGGCAGGAAAGTAAACAAATTAAAGTAAAATGCATTTATTTTGTAACTAATGCAGCACTTGTAGTAAGTCCTACATTTTTAAAAGTACCAATCACACGTCCATTGTTTTACCTTTGCTTCTTGACTATCCATTCCAGTGCATTCATCGTAAGCCCATTTCCTATACCTGCTGCAGCAATACCATAGCTCATCTTTTCCTCTTTCATTGCAGATTATGCAATCTCTTTCTTCCTCTGAATCGTTATCAGTGTCAGCATATTCCATATCTTCTGACGAGTTACACGAGTCGTCAAATTTTATTTTTCTCTTAGTCTTTTTCCTTTGGCTTTATCGAGAGTGAATTTCCTATTTTTTGATGAAAATTAAAGTCTTTGCTTCTATTTCTTTTCCAATTTTCTTCTGTTCTGTTATATCCCTTTTCCTCTCTTTTGCTAATTTGGAGCTTCCTTTTCTTCTAAAATCTTTACTATTGGTGTACTGGAAATAACGAGAGATGGTAATTTCTTTCTGGGTCGTTTTGCTTTTATTTCAGCAACAAGTAATTTAGGCAGACCATTATTCAATATATGATTTGATACATGAGGGGGTGTCCGACCAGCTATTCCTGATGTAGATGGAACAGGCATATTTGGAATAGAAATATCTAAAATTTCGTCAGATATTTCAACAGATTCTTGAGGTACTGTTTCTTTTAAAAGATATATCGGTGACATTCCTTAAATATCTGGCATTTACTCTTCGACCTTTACATTCTCCAAAGCAGAGGTAGTTGCCAAACTATTGCCAAAGATGCCTCAAAATCAAGTATATCAAACACCTGTCTATCAACAGGATATATGCCAGTGGCTCTAAAACCACTAAGAGTATTTGAAACAGTTGCTGCTTTTAAGTACGCTTTCCCAAATAGGGTTGCAATGTCATACAATGTTATAAGACGACCCGGATTACTGATCAATAAATCTTCGCAAGCTCGTGAGTATGCTGCAAAAGGATTGTGCAAAGTCTTTACCAACCATTTTCTTTGTAGTATCTATCAGCAACACTACAATGAACGGCAAATTCGAAAGCAATTTTTCTAAACTGATCCGTGGTTAATCCAAATGCCCGTTTATCTATATCTATCAGATCTAGTAGGTTCTGGAATATATGCTTTTGAGGCTGCATTGGCACTTACCTGATGAGCAGTTATTTAAGCCATTGCTCTTTTTATATTTTCTTTCGACCAAGATTGTCTGTCTGTCTTTCTTTTGTATATTTTGCCTATATTTAAATCTGAAATTGAAAGTAGCTATGACTTATTGTTAATTTTAGTTAATTCGGGTAAGATGACGAATAACTCGTCATCTTACCCACAAGTGTCATCTTTCTTTCTAAAAATCGTAAAGTCAAATTTATTATTCATAACAAATATTTTCTGTAAGTAATTTATACGTAAAAGATATTAGTTTCGAACAAAAAATACAACAGTTATCCAATACTTACCAAAAACCTTTAAAACCTTATTTTCGAAAACAATAATATTGTTAGCACTAACACAATATCAGTACCAACACTTGTATCATACTAAACTCTGGCCGCTAACATATTTGTAGTCAAAGGCGAGAAACCTTAGAATATCTGTTCGGTCCTGACTGAAGACAGTGTTGCCAGAGTTGTACGTTGGAAAAATATCGGGAATTCGTCATCTTACCCGATTCGTCATCTTACCCCACTTTACCCTATACATCGAATTTGGACGGTCAATAAAAGTTCGACCGAACTTTTCTCGATGATGCCTTGCGCGCACACTACACGATATTTATTCGATGACGTTTTTTAATCCACAAAGGTTTGTTAGGTGGAGTACACAAAATCATAATGAGCAACACAGAACCGCGTAGCAAGACGGAGCGACGTACCTTGAGCAGTGTCAAAAAAACGCAACTGGTGCTCTGGTCGGTCGATAAAGATCGATGTGTGTGCGCGCGTTCATTTGATACTATATGCCTTGGAACGACGGCAACGACCACGGCAGCCGTGAATGCAGTGACATTCATCGATCGCCACACGACATCGATGCCGTGCCGTTTGACGATCGATGTGTATTTGAAAAATGTGGCATAGTTCCTATAATATATGATAACAGAAATTTCCGTGCAAGATTCTATCTCTCTTCAAGAAGCTGAAAATCAAGAACTGGGTGTTCAATACCAAGAAGAAACTTCTGCTGTGGTGCCAGGAAAAGATTTGGCAGATTCGCAATAAAATATTCCTCGACGTCAAAAGATACCACTTGCAAGTAAAGGGAATCCGCCTTTTGAAGAGATAGATTTCCAAACAGCAACCTCTGCATTTAGCGCTTCAGTTTCTATGTTTTTCAATGACCACAGACAAATTGTCATTGTAGGATCTGGAGATTCAAACTCTACATTACGTTCTAATCTCTAAAGACTCGCAAAAGCCAAGTACTTTAACATTCCAGCCCAGTCCACTGCTTTATTTCAGTACTTCATGTAATTTAATCACCAACTCCAAGGGTAAGAGGCACTATATTTTGGCTGTAAGCTCACAGGATATTGTTCCAATCCCTTAAGCAAGTATTATCAAACGACAAAATAAGCGAAAAAAAGCAACAGCTGCAGTATTGACTTTAAGTCCTTTTAAGATCGAACTAGTAGCCACAAAAGCAGAAAAAGAAGAAAAGAAAAGGCTTAAGAAAAAAAAGCTTGAACTGAAAAAAGGAAAGAAGAGGAATAAAGGAAGCAAAGAAAAATTTAAAAGAAAGCAGAAAACGAAATCAAAATCACTAAACAGTAACGTGAGTGATACTAATTACCTTTTCTGTGGGAACTTATATTCCAAGTCAAGGAAAAATGAAGGATATAAAGTGTTCGGGCTGTTTACGATGGGCACATGAAGCTCGTGCTGGGTGCGAAGAAGAAGACAATGTGTGCCAATAATTTAAAAGCAGAATGTAAGATAGATTAGTATTAACCCTCGAGCGGGCGCGCCCGTGTATTTTGTACACGTCCAATAGAAAAAGTCGTCTAAAAATAGAAGTGTCGTCAATCTGGCGATATCGTCGCGTCTATTCGTCCAGTAGAGATCTGTCGTTCGAATAGTTGAGTAATATTTTTGGTTGCAGCTGAGTTTTGTGAGAATTTTTAGAAATACGAGAGTATGACGGTTTTGTGTACATAATACATGGCGCGCCTTCCAGTGTAAGTATTTTATCCATTAATTATTTTACTTTATAAAAAGTTGTAATTCGAAATTAAAGTCAAATTAACTTTAGTTTTACTTTATTTTAGGTTAAACAGGATATTGTAACATAATTGAGAAGAAATATAACGGCTACGCTGAGAGAATATCATGTAAGAATTTAGTTGCATTGTTATATTATTTGTGTGTTACTTTTTTTATTTTTGCAGGGCTAGAAAGAAGTTTTTAACTGAGGTTGAGTTATATAAAATTCTTAATGAAGACCCAGAAACAGAAACTAGTAAAATAGAATATTCCGATGAATCTGAGACAGATGAAGAAATAATACACCATGATGACCACAATACTGAATCTGAACAAGAACAGAATGACCACGACAGAGCCAGTAACTTTGAGGATAATACTGCAGTAAGTACGACTGCTTTCGAATATTTTCAAGGTAAAGATAAAAAAACTGCATGGCGCAAGACTCCGCTGTCGTCGCAATCAAAAATTAAAAAGAAAAATATTATCAAATACTTCCAGAACCAAAGGCAGTGGCTTCAAAAGTGACCTCAGAACTTTCAGCTTTTGAAAAAATTATAGATTCTGATATATTAGAGAGCATCGTACAATTTACTAATTTGTACATTGATAGTAAAAAAGAATCTGTTCAATATAAAAGAGAACGAGATATGAAATATACTTCAAAAAGTGAAATAATGGCGTTACTGGGAGTGCTTTACCTCCTAGGCACTAAAAAGGCTAACCATACTAACGCACTTGAACTTTGGACATCTGATGGAACAGGTATAGAAATTCTTAGAGCTGTAATGAGTTACAAAAGATTTTTATTTTTGTTACGTTCAATGCGCTTCGATGACAAAACCACAACACATGAACGGAAAATATATGACAAACTTGCACCAATTAGAAAAATATTGGACGCATTTGTTAGTAACTGTAAAAATTCCTATTATCTTGGTGAATTTGTTACAATAGACGAAAAACTAGAGGGATTCAGAGGACGTTGTAGTTTTATCCAGTATTTACCAAATAAACCAGCAAAATACGGTATCAAGCTGTTCATTTTGGGCGATGCACAAACTTACTTTGTTGGAAATTAAGAGGTTTATTGTGGACGACAACCTGAGGGGCCTTATGCTGTATCAAACTCTCCCAGTGATATTGTAGATAGGCTTATTGATTATATAAAAGGTTCAAATCACAACTTGACAACCGATAATTGGTATACCAGTTAACCTTTAGCTATTTCCCTTTTGGAAAATAAAATAACTACAATTAGCACTTTGGGAAAAAACAAAAGCGAAATACCTATTGAGTTTTTACCCCAAAAACAAAAAGAAGTGGGAACGTCACTCTTTGGATTCCAGAAAATGTCACTTTGGTTTCATTTGTTCCAAAAAAAAGTAAGTCGGTCATATTTTTATCCACGATGCATGACACTGCCACCGTAGACGTCGAAACTAAAAAGCCAGAAATTATTCTAGATTATAATGCCACAAAAGGCGGTGTGGATACTATTGACCAAATGTGTGCATCATATTCTTTACAAAGAATAACCAGAAGATGGCCGCTAATTATATTTTTTTCTCTAATGGATATGGCGGGTATCAACGCGCAGGTGTTGTTTTGTGCCAATCAAACAAATTCCAAAATACGTTGCCGAATTTTTCTAAAGAATTTAAGCTTGAGTTTAATGAAAGTACATCTTTCAGAAAGAGCTACAATGCGATATCTTTCTCAGGATATTCAAGGTTTTCTAATGAAATATAAATCATGTGAAGAACCTACTAGAACAGAAGTGCAAAGCTCTAGAAAACGTGGACCTTGTGCAATATGTCCAGGCTTAAAAAATTCCAGCACAACAGTTAGATGTGGGCTATGTAGAATATTTGTATGTAAAATGCATTCAGAAACCACAATTACCTGCGTAAAATGTAAGAACAATGAACGGCAGCAATCAGAAGAAATCGAGTGAAGTAACCCATAGGTACATGTTTTATGTTTATTATTTTATGTATTAATAAACTATTTTTGTAAATCGTGGTTGTCACTTTGTTAAAACGTACTAAATTTGGTAAAATCAACTAAAATGTGTTTTGTGTACAAAATACACAGCGCGCCCGGTTATGAAACGGTAGTCGGCGCGCCTGCTGTAGGGTTAACAAAAATATATATTTTTTATTTTACAAAATAGTCGCATCAACCTCTGAGGTTATTAGCGACTAACAAAAATATTAATAATTTAATTTATAATCACTTTTCAACTGCAACATGGACGTAAAGGTATTTATATACTTACACTTTCATGCCGTTTCTTAGCCAGTTCCTTTGCTAAACCTGATATGTTCTTTTGTGAATAACTATTCGGCAAATGATGGTATCTTACTACAGGAAGAAACGAAGCTAGTTGCAACCATCTTATATAAAGCTCTGGATCTTCTAAAACGTTTTCTGTTTCATTTGTAACCAACATCGTTTCAGGCACAGCATAGTCTCCTCCAACGGCTCCAGGAATTAAAAATGGGTACCCCAGAATACCGTACGTGAGAATTGTTGGAATTATTTTTCGCAAGCCATCCCATGAAAACTCAAATTCTGGAAGCACTACAAAACTAGGAGATCTCGGTCTTTCAATGGCACTGTTAACGCCAAAAAGGGGCACTTCTCCTTGGAGATTGTTGGTAAATATTGTTTTATATTCATCTGGGTTAAGTAGGGCTTTTTCACATTGGTAATAGTGTGGCATATTATATGCAACTCCTAGATCTAAGTAAAACGAATCTATTTTGTACGTGTTCATAACTTTTTTTAATTTATGCAGCAACCACGAAATTGTTTGGTCATTCGTTATATCTAAAACGCCAGCACTTTGAAGACTTTTGTATCTAGTTAGAGCTGGTATTCTTTTATCACTAAATCTTTCAGATACTAATAATTTCTTCCTTACTACTTCTGCAAAATTGAAACTTTCTGTCGATATAAACGGCTGTATGGTGAAAACTACTCTAAAACCTCTTCTTTTAAGTTTTTCTATCAGTTTATCGAAATCTGGAAATCTTGATTGATCCAATTCAAAGTCTCCGATTTGTTCTTGCCAAAATTCATTAATGAGAATATGACCCTGCTTTAGTACAGCAACAGAGTTCGTAATCTTTGTAGTTATGTTGTCTATAACATCTACAAGTGAATATTAGAAATTAGTATACATACACAGTAAGAAGCATTTAGATTAGAAACATTCCTGAAATTTTTTTTAACGATCTTAATAATTTTTTTTTAATTTCAAATAATAGAAATTTTAATTTTAGATATAAAATGTTTATTAAAATTATCAGTACATACTACGATATTTTTTGGCGGTTAAAAATGTGGAATCTGTACGGGCGATTTATTTATTAAAACATTTACTACGCCACTGGAATCAGATTGTCCCCAAATACAGCTTGTTTCAAATGCACATTGGAGCAGTACCACAATAGTATATTACTTTATGGGGCGGAGAAGCATGACTTTTCTTGACGCGCCCGATATTACGCGCCGAACGAAGTGAGGCGCGTAATAGAGGGCAAGTCAAGAAAAGTCGCTTCTTTGCCGAATAAAGTATACTATTTTTATTTCAAACGTAGCAATTTTCAACCATAAATAGTACAATTCATACGCTATTTTTACTCGAAATTAACTGTGACAACTATCAAAGTTGTCTAGATGTTAGAAATTAAAATAATTAAGTCGTCGGTAAGATTTGCGTCTCCCGAATCTACGACAAAAGGACGCGGAAAACAGGACGTGAGACCAAAGGACGCGGAAAAAAGAACGCGCGAAAAAAGGTCCCGAAAAAAAAGGACGCGTGGAAAAAAGGACGCATATTATTAATAAATTACTATAAATAGTTTATTTTAATTGACATTAGCCATTACCCCCTTTTTATCCCCATATGTTATTACAGAAAATGATTCTACCTAACCTAAAATCGGTTACGGTAAGAGTAAAAAGTGAAAAATAATTATATGAAAAAAACTTGCCCTCACATTTTATCGAGGCTTAGGACTAAAATATCTTAAGGCTTATCCTCGATAATTCTAACGGTAAATTTCAGTTTGCTATCTCTATTTCAAAAATTTCTTTCTTTACGAAAACAAAATCTGTTCATGAAGTAATATTCTAAACTTCGTTTAGATCTCTTTCAAGCCCAGGTCAAAAATGCGTTTACCTTTTACTCGAGCCGATTATACACCGAGATAAGACCATAAATCTCTTTAGTGGTATTTTGAGTAAATATAATAACAGACCAAAGTAATATAATCTATTCATAAATTTACAATGTAACAAATGTACATACATAATTTATTTGTTATTTTTTTTACGGAAAAATTGACTGAAGTTTAACGTAGATTAAAGTTTACGGAAAATAAAAATTGTAAAAAAAAGATTATATCATATATATATCATAAAAATTTGATTAGTATCACGATCATTAAAATTAATAAAATGAAACAATATAAATATAGAATTATGTCTAATGTTTCTTCAGAAGGTGTTTCAAATAAAAATTATAATAAAAATCTTATCTAATTAGTATCACGATCATTAAAATTGATAAAATGAAACTATATAAATATAGAATTATGTCTAATGTGTCTTTAGAAGGTGTTTCAAATAAAAATTATAATAAAAATCTTGAAATTTTTGTAGCATATTTTCCCACAGTTCCATATATTTATCAATCTTTTCGAATAAAATATTTTTTGGGGTCCATACCGCAAACTAACAGTATTCTCTATTCGATATAAATAACAAAATAACTGTCCTTGCACTTGATAGTAATCAGTTCTTTTTAAAATTTCTTGAAGGAAGGAATAATTTAGTCACGTTATCATTTCCAATTTTGATTTTTGATATTGAATTTGATAGGTTGTGATTTATTACACCAAAATCTAATAAAATATACCATGACACAAGAAATAGTTTCAGAATAAGTTTGATGTGTTGTTTATTATCATTCAGTAAGAGACTAATTTACTTCTTACAATGCTAATCTAACAGACAATTATTATTGTCAAATGAAAGAAATAAGATAATTTACTTGTGTGCTTGTGGTTAGTAAACGTCGGCCCTATGCAACTAATTGTCAACAAAGAACGGAGTACAAAAGTTTAGATTTATGAGATTTATGAGGAGCATTTATGAAACTTAGATGTATACTGAGTACTTATTTCAAAAATTTACAACTAAGGATTTGATTTGTTATATGTAAATATACTCCTAGATCTAGAGAAAATGGGAGTGCGACAATGGGAATTACTGGCACAGGACCGACAAACATGGAAATCAATAGTAACCGCGGCAAAGACTTACGAAGAGTTGTTGCGTTATTGATGATGATGATGATGATGATGATGAAATATACTGTATAACTATTTATGTGGATGTGAAATATGGATCATGAAGGATAATATGATGGACATTTTGGCATTTTAGGATGTACGTTGAAAAATTAAGGCAAATATCGAGCACAAATTTAATAATCAAATCTTGCCCAAGTACTTTCGCTTTCTACAGCATCATCAGGGGAATCTGAAATAAGCCAAGAAAAGTTTTTTTAAATGAAGAAAATTAATAAACTTCGATAAAAAACTCGAAGTTAATGGATGATAAAAGTTTTTTGTGATTAACATTTTAGACTTACTTCGTCAAATTTGGTCTATCCAGCAAGCGCAGATGCCCCTGATGATGCTGTAGAAAGCGAAAGTACTTGGGTAAGATTTGATTATTAAATTTGTGCTCGAAATTTGCCTTCATTTTTTAAAATTCATTTATTCGAGCATTCAACGATATTTTATTAGTTTAAAATTGCTTGTTCGGTTTGGATTTGTAGGTTCTTCCTAGTCACCATTTGAACTACATTTTTGAAAATTCGTAGAGGGTCCTGTAAAAATACAATGTTTGTGCAAATTTTTTAACAAAAAATACAAATCCCATTCCTTAACTCTACGCTGTTTCTATATAATAAATTATTATTATATAAGCAAATACTGAAACAATTGTATTATTATAAAAACAGTATAAATATTTAGAAAGAAAATGGAAAATCAACAGAAAATATTTCTATTCATATAAAAATTTAATAAAATTATAGGTACTTACTGCTTATTTATATAACATTTCCTATTTTAAATACAATAAACACACTGGTTTGTCAAAAGTCGGAATAAGCCCTAATAATGTTATTCAACTTTATTTATCCTCCTCCGAGGGTTTTATCTACCTGGCGAGAATCCAGAAACTACCGACAAGGACACCCTGTGCTGACGGAGAGAAAATTGCGTTTAGCAAAAATTTTAATTTTTTTAAAAGTTTATATCAAATAGCTGCTTTGTGTTACACTTTATGTTAAAAATAAAAACAGATTCGGAAAGTGGGTCAAATTCTGTAGTGCCCTATTTAAAAAAAAATTTTTTTCGTTTATTTTAACCAAAAATATTTGAAAAAAAAATATTGTTTAAACAATATATTAATTTACAACCAAATAGTGCACTAGAACTTTTTTAGACCTTCCATATAAAAAAAGAATCATCTCAATATCTGCCATAGTTTTTGCGTTATTTGATATAAACTTTTACATTGGAATTTACCTATGCCCAGAATCGCGAGGATCGGCCTTAAGTAAAATAATAAATACTAATATAATGTTGATTCAAAATTTCTGGTATTGAAACAGGTTAGATTCCATATTATCAGAATTATGTATGGGATTAGAAAAACCTAAGTACACGCCAGCTTCTGCTGCCAGTCCTAAGCCTGGATAAAGTGTGAAGGCAAGTTTTTTTCATATAAATATTTTTCACTTTTTACTTTTACCGTAACCGATTTTAGGTTAGGTGGAATCATTTTCTGTAATTATATATAGGGGATAAACGGGGGTAATTCCTATTGTCAATTAAAATAAACTATTTATAGTATTTCATTAATAATATGCGTCCTTTTTTCCACGCGTCCTTTTTTCCACGCGTCCTTTTTTTCGCGCGTCCTTTTTTCCGCGTCCTTTTTTATGCGTCCTTTTTTCCGCGTCCTTTTGTCGGTATACCGCGTCTCCCTGGTTACAGTTGTTTGACAGTTGTTTGCAAATCATCAACAATTAGCAATGCGTATCAAGAGTCGGGAACATTTTTGCACGGTTTCAAGTTTGAAAATGCCTCGTTAACTAATTGTGCTTTTAATATTACTATAAATGAAAATGATGTTTAATTATTGTTAATGACATTTGTATTGTTGCTTTGTGACATGTTTCATATTGTTGCCATGACAACATTTTTGCCTCCGCCGTAAATAAATGGGAAAAAACTGCTGCCGGCGGAGATATCAAACTTTTACAGGATCAAGTTAGATAAGTAATGTCATCATTATTTGACGTTTGAAGAAAAAATATTTTTTCCGGGAACTTTTCCTTCAATAAATCAATGGTTGGGGCAGTAATGTGACATATGGCACCGTCCTGTTAGAAAAATATGCCTTCCAAATCCATTTTATCCAACTGAGGTCACAAAAAATCCGTTATCATCGTTCGATACTTTCACCTTTGACTGTTACATCATGTTCGAAAAAATAAGGTCCGATGATGCCACCATGCCATAAACCACACCAGACAGTGACTTTTTTGGATGCAAAGGCGTCTCAAATCTCATGTGGATTAATTTCACCCCAAAAACGACAATTTTGCTTATTCACAAAGTCGTTTAACCAAAAATGAGCTTCATCGCAGAAGATTATTTTTTTTGAAAAATATCATCACCATCATTTTTGAGTTTGTCTAGAGCCCAATCAGCGAACAAACGACGCTTATGATGGTCAAGTGGCTTCAGTTCTTGAGTCAGAACAATCTTGTAAGGGTGTAGGCCTAAATCTTTTTTTAGAATTCGCCAAGTTGTCATTCTGGTGAGTCCAAGTTCTTAAAAACGACGATTTACGGACACATTTACATTATCCGCTACACTAGCTCTTACAGCAGCAATATTGTCCTGAGTTTTTGCATTTCGGCGTTTAGTTGGTGGTTTCGTATCGTGCAGAGTAAATTCACGTTCAAACTTTTCCACGATTCGACGAATTACACGCACATCAGGACGATCATTTGGTCCATAACTTTCACGTAATGCACGATAGGTATTCACAAAAGAACGATTATTAGCATTAAATTTTAGGATAATTTCCAAACGTTGTTCAAGCGTATATCTTGCCATGTAAATTTTTTAGAGTATACTAAACACAAACGTCAACAAGTGACAGTTCTACCAATTTCAAAATGACCGTTATGACATTTCAAAAACAGGACGTTCCTATTGGGAAACCCTTTACATCTACAAACTAAATGGAAGATGCAAACAATTTCTAATTTATATTATTAGCATAAGCTGTAATGTTGCATAAAAATTACTTAAACTATCATTAGTGAAGCCTTATCAGTAATTCCACGTAATCGTTCAAAGAAGGTATTCTTTTTGTGTCAGGCGATAACTTGTATAGAAAACTATAATCACCTTTAAATTACTGTTTACATTAATTTATTTCGTGAAACATTGAATTCTCTCGTTAATCACAAGTGTATAATTAACAATAATCGTGTGGCATATATACCGACGTTTTTTACGCACAAAAAAGGTATAGTGAGATTAGTGGACACTTATTTTACAGAAATTTTTTTAAAAGATAATAAATTGTTGACGGCATCTTAAAATATTAATTTTTTTTATTAATTTCAAAACAAGTATAGAGTGACGCCTATGGTTTTTTGACCTTATGAGGATTTGCATACATAATGTGCTATCAATATGATGGAAAAGGACTATAAAAATATACATTATCCGCGAATGAAAACAGCTACAGAAAATTTCACTGTTATGTGATAATCATGAGACGCATATATCAATACGGGCAACAGATTATGAATGCGAAAATGCGATCATATCCTTTCCGCCACATATTTCACAGAGGCTTCAACCTCTTGAAATGGTAGTATTTGGTCATTTTAAAAACAAACTTAAAGTATGTTTTAACGACTGGCACGTAAATAATTCTGGAAAAGCACTTAAAATATATAGCATACCTAAACTAGTCCAGCAGGCTTAGAATGAATTCAGTCTTCTATATGAATTTATTCACATAAAAAATATAATAAGTGGTTTTAGTAAATCATTAATTTTTACATTTACTGCTGGCATTTACAGATGGCAATTTTATTTATTGTTTTATTTTATGTCACAGTTTCGAAAACAAGGTACAAAATGTTGTAGAAAGTCTCAGATCAATAAATTAACATCTAAAGAATCATTAACTATCTTGACTCCCGAAATGGAGTCCGTCCACTTTCTAAATTAAAGTTTAAGAATAATAAAAAAGAAACTGAAAAGAGATTGGAAAATCAAGAATTTATACAAATGCACCAGAGACGCAAAGGTTGAAAAAATTAGAGGTAATAAAGGAACAGAAGAGTATTTTAAAGATACGACGTGAAAAGGCAAGAGAATTAAAAATAAGCAAAACGGCTTGTTAAACTAAATCCTAATTTTTTTAGTCAAAACCAAAAAAATTGACAAACTACGAAAATGGTAAGAATCGAATCTTCAAGCGATTCAGAACCTGAAAATTTTGAAATTATGAATACGTCATTAGATGAAGATAGTTTTGAGCTGAAAAATGGAAGTCCCAATCTACAAAATTTTAAGAAACCTGTAATTGAAGATATATTTGATGGTGACTTATTACTCATAAAATTTGAAAAGAAGCAGTCTGTAGTGTAATACATAGGAAAAGTATTAAATGAGGAATGAGAAAAAGTTCAACACAAATATTTTCGTATTTAATTGTATTCATAAATTTTTCTGATGTAGGATTGAAGTTACCCTAGCCAAATCCATTAAAGGGAACCAAGAGGACTGCTTCTTTGCTAACCTTTCCCCTTGTTGTATCTTTATAATGTCTTTTAGTAGTTTTGATCTTTTTAAATGTTAAGTTTGTTAGTATTAACATGTTCTTATACCAAAAAATATAATTTTATAACATAAATTTGTTTATTTTTATTTAAATCAATGTAATTTTAGATTTAAATCAACGAGATCTTAAGCCTATCAATCTGCTCCAGAGATTATCCGAAAGTACCTCTAAGGTAGAGTGGTTTGATACAACTGCTACACTTTTTATAAAATTGTTGAACTTCCTTTGTTATACTATTTATTTAAAATTAAATCAAAAATGTGTATCAACCTCCCCCACTTTCCCCTACATCTAATAATTTTTTCGTTGTATATAAAATCGATCTCAATTTTAGTGGTTCCCAACCAGTGATTAGTAATATTAATTTAGTAATGTTTACCTTGAGTTAATGCTTCTTTCATATCAGGCATTTCCCAAACTGGTTCCGTCAGAAAGTAATCAATAATGTTGCTATCTTCTTTTTTTAGACCATCCCAGAGGGTATGTTCACTCAGAAAAACATGTAATTGAGACATATTGGCACTGGTACATATACTGTAGTTTAACTGAGCAGTGCTTGTGAATTTATTTACATAAGCAAAATGATCGTATTGAGCCCTGAGACAAAATTCTTTCTTTGGTGAATCTCGAATTGAGATATATAAAGGTGTTTCGTTATCGATCACTATAGCTGCCCCTGCAAAAATAATAAAAAAATAATAAAATAAAACCACACGATTGAATATCGCAACTCTAAATAAAAGGTCTTTAAGCAAAGATGAAAAGTCTACGAACTCGAAGAAGACATCAAGGACTTAAAATGGGACACTAAAGTCCGGTAACGTCTTACATTACAAAGCTCGAGAAGAACAAAGCCTAGATGGCGTAGGATTTTCAAGAAATGTGCACATAAAGTAGAGAAATTCGTAGGAATATCTGAAAGAATTGCAATGATTAGGCTAAAGGTAAACGAAAACGTCTCCCTGAAAATTATTCAAGAATACACTCCAACCGCAGCATATCCCGATGAAGAGATAGACGAATTTTATGAGAAAATTGCAGAAACTAGCGCGAATTATCACAGCACATACATGATACTATTGATCGATTCAGAGTTTCTCCATCCAAAACTGCTCGGTTAAACGCCATTTAAGATCATTTTAGAACTTATATATCTTAAGTATAAATATAAAATGCAATTAAAGAAATGAAAAGAAATAAAGCACCGGGTAATGATATAATTCTGGCAGAAATGTTGAAAAAAGGCGGAGAAGAAGTCATCAGGTACCTAAAAACACTTTTTAAGAAATGCCTATTTGAAGGAAACATACCAAAGGAATGGAATACTGCTAACACAATATTAATACACAAAAAAGGGGACTATACAGATCTGAAAAATTATCGTCCAATATCACTACTATCACAACTTCACATTCAAACATTCACAAAAATAATTACAAATAGATTGACAACAAAGTTCGATGTATATCAATCAGTAGAGCAAGTCGGATTTAGAAAAGGGTTCAGTACACGTGACCATCTTCACACACTAAAGGTCCTAATAGAAAAAGTTAACGAATACAATTTACCAATCTGTTTAGCATTTATAGACTACGAGAAAGCTTTTGACAGCATAGAATTATGGGCTATTGAGGAAGCACTGGTCAACAGCAGAATAGATTCTAGATATAGGATATTAATACATAATATATATCAACACGCTGAAATGGTAGTCACGATGGATAACGGAATGAAAACGAGGCCAATAAAAATCAACCGAATAGTAAGACAGGGAGACACCATATCTCCAAAACTATTTAATGCCGCACTTGAAGACATCTTTAAATCACTAAATTGGGAAACGAAGGGACTATCGATAAACGGAAAATATTTAAACCATCTAAGATATGCAGATGACGTAGTACTAATAGCCGACAGCTGGGAAGAACTGAAGACGATGATCGATGAGCTTCATACGAAATCTATAAAAAAAGGACTGAAAATGAATCTGAGTAAAACTAAGCTAATGTCGAATAAAGATGATCAACCGACGATAACCATCCAAGGAATAAAAGTGGAACATGTAGAAGAATACATATATCTGGGTCAGAATATCAAGGTAAACAAAGAAAACCAAACTATCGAAATAAGCAGACGAGTAAGAATTAGATGGGCCGCATTTGGAAAACTCTTATATATACTGAAAGACAAAAAGATACCAAAAAACCTTCGAATAAAAGTCTTCGATTCTTATATCCTTCCCATTCTCATTTACGGAGCTCAAACCTGGACATTCACAAAAAAGAACATGGACAAGATTCGAAAAACTCAGCGAGCCATGGAACGACAGATGCATGGTATCTCACTAATAGATCGGCAAACGAATGAAGCAATCCAAAACAAAACAAAAATAAAGGACGCCGCGAAACAAGCAGCTAAATTAAAATGGAAATGGGCTGGACACAACGAACGTCTCGAAGATGGTAGATGAAACAAAGAAGTCGGAAACTGGCGACCGTACGAGGCGAAGAGACCAAGAGGAAGACCTCAAATGCGCTGGAGCGACGATATCAAAAGAGTCGCAGGACCAATATGGAAACGCCTAGCACACAACAGGGATGAATGGCGAGAAATGGGATAGGCCTTTATTCGACAATTCAAATAGAAAAAGGGCTATAAAAAAATATCTTTAGTATTTTCTTGACTTAAGTTGTTTTAAAAACCTATACGTTTTCTTGTGATTTGTTTAAATATTTGCCTTTAGCAAACTTTCTTTCAACAAAAGTTTTGAAATGGCTAGACGTCTTGACAAGCGATTTATTTGATTCTGTTTTATATTGACCAAAATTATATTCTACAGACTACTTTGTGTGCATTAATCTTATAAGAGACTAAGCACAAAAGTCTCTGAGGTCTGAGTTTGCATGCAAGAGCGTACATTACGTGATTATCATGTGATAATCTGTCTTGGTTTTTAAATCTAATAGTAAATTTAAATTTTATAAAAAATATGAAAACTTACCTTTCGAATTAATGAAATATCTCTTCAAAACATTTCCCCATTCGTGTGTTTCTATATTTCCAGTAATAAATGGTTGATAAAAATGGCTACCTTTTTCTAAAGGCCAAGCATTTTCTGCTGTTTGTCCACCACCGTACCAGTGTGAGTTTGACATGTCAAAACAATCTGTTGGAGCCAGGCTTTCTGATAAAGATATCCATTGCACGTTGTAACACTTTACATCTGAACCAAGATCGAAGAAATTCATATATAGTCTTGCCCTATTGAGAAAGTATGATTATTATCAATAAACTGGTAAAATGTGTGTTTCTTATTTAATTATTGTTAATATAAAAAGTAATTTATATATAAATTAGACAAATTTTCGTTTTTTCCTTGCTAATCTTAATTAATGTTATCACACCCTAGTAGTTCCGGGAAAATATTTTCTTACTATCTTTACGCACTGTCTATTCTGTTTTAATAAGGTTGTGAAAATTTGGTTGTGGTATCTCATATAGTAACTATCGTTGTCCATTATGGATACTAAATCCTTGAAATAAACTTAACCAATTATTGAAAGTACTTTTCCAGTGCGTCGGAGTTTTTCTCTTTATGGTAAAAATTGTTTCTTGCCGGTCCCAAGCCCGGATAAAGGAGGAGGGTTAAGCGGAAGGCCAACAACCTGCCCTTGTAAAAAATAGCCTGTTATGAAAACTGCAAATGTGCCTCGGAATCGAACAGATACATGTATAAAACGACAATCGCAATGGACAAGGACTTTGAATGTTAGAACGTGGAACGTTTTAAGCTGGTACCGGACAGGAGCAGCCATACACGCAGTAAAATAGTTAGAAAAAGTAGGAATGGACATTACGGCAATACAAGAAATAAGGTGGCCCGACAATGGAAACATAAGAATAGACAAGGCGGTCATTTTCTGCAGTGGAAACCAGACAGGAAAACATGAATTCGGCAAAGATTTCGTGGTCCGAGAAGAATACTTAAACAGTGTCATAAGTTCTACGCCCATCAGTGAGAGACTGTGTTATATTAGACTAAAAGGAAAATTGTACAATATCTCAATTATATCCGCACATGCTCCGACAGAAGATAAAGAAGAAACAATCAAAGATGACTTCTATGAGCAACTCGAAAGAACGCTGGAGAGAATTCCCAAACAAGACATGCAAATAATCTGCGGAGACTTCAACGCAAAAATTGGTAAAAAACTTAACCTAAGACCGACAATAGGACAACACAGTCTCCACAATATCTCAAACGATAATGGACAAAGGCTCGTAGAGCTAGCATCGGCTAACAATATGCTTGTAAAGTCCACTATGTTCCAACAGAAAAACATTCATAAACAGACTTGGGTCTCTAATGACAACTCCACACGAAACCAAATTGACCACATAATTGTTGATACTAGACACGGAAGTAATGCCCTTGACGTAAGAAGCCTCAGGGGCGTAGATGGAGATACAGACCATTACCTAGTAAGAGCAAAAATCAGGTTGAGAATACCATCACAGAAACTTAAAACGAACCAAGCATTGGGACGGTGGAACATTGAGAAAACGCAAAATAAGGAAATCCGAGACAATTACGTACAGGAAATGGAACAACATCTAAATAGCATAGACCAGAGCAATGATGTCGAAAGGCTGTGGCAACAAATGGAAAAATCAATTACAGAGTCAGCAGAACTAATAATAGGAAAAAGAAGGACGAAAACAAGGAAATGGTTTGATAAAGAATGCAAAAAAAACTACAAGACAGACAGAAAAAGCGAAACATTATGCTTCAACAAGAAACAACAGAAAGTAAAGAAAACTATACAACATCACGACGAGAAACAAGAAAACTAATTAGAGAGAAAAAAAGAAAATACGAACAACAGCAGTATGAAGAAATGGAAAGAAATAGACAACAGTCAAATAGTCGAGCATTTTACAAATCTGTGTGTCAAACGAAAAGAGAGGATTCAGACCTAACTGCATGTCTGTACTGAGGAAAAATAATGATGAATAAATAATCAACGAACAAGAATTACTCCAAACATGGCACGAATATTTCAAAAATTTACTTAATATACACCAAGATGAAGAACATGGAGAGGGTATATACCTTGGGGTGGACCTACCGGTAGAGTACCCAAAAATAGACGAAACATTGCAGGCAATTAACAAATTGAAGAACGCAAAAGCACCAGGCTCTGACAATATACCAGCCGAATTTCTTGAGTACGGAGGAGAAACTTTACATAGACAATTACACAAACTAATATCACTTATATGGAACGAAGAGAAAATACCAACAACATGGCACCAAAGTGTAATAATTCCTATCCATAAAAAGGGAGACAAAACCAAGTGCAAAAACTATAGAGGCATCTCCCTACTTAATACGGCGTACAAAATCTTATCGAACATCCTATTAAGTAGACTAACACCTTTTGTAGAAAATTTCATAGGGGAATACCAGGCCGGATTCAGAAAAAATAGATCGACCATAGATCAGATTTTTACTCTCAGGCAGCTACTTGAAAAAGGATGGGAATTCAATAGAACCATTCATAATCTCTTAATAAATTTCCGACAAGCATACGACAGCATTAAAAGGGATTAGATGTGGAATGCAATGGCAGAACTTTCAGTTCCAAAAAAACTTATCCAGCTCGTTAAAGTTTGTGTAAATGGCTGTAGATCTAGAGTGCGGATAGGTAACAAGCTCTCAGAGTCGTTTAAAATAAACAGTGGACTGAAACAAGGAGACGCGCTGTCACCTCTTCTTTTTAATATAATCCTTGAAAAAGTAGTAAGAACCGCACAAATTAGAACAGAACTACTGACAGTAAATAGACCAAAATTACTACTAGCATACGCGGATGACATTGACATTGTAGGAAATACCGTCACCAATGTAAAAGAAACCTTCAATAAATTAGAGAGAGAGGCAAAAAATACCGGCCTAAGAGTCAATGAAGAGAAAACCAAATATATGTGCATTAACAGACAAAAGAGACGAGATAGAATAGGACAAAATGTAAAAATAGACCCCTATAACTTTGAAAGAGTGGAGAGTTTTAAATATCTTGGAGCGACTATCACCACAGATAACGATATCATGGAAGAGATAAAAGGGAGAATTCAGGCAGCAAACAGATGTATGTATAGCCTCCACAACACTATTAAATCCAAGAGCCTAACACGAACATCAAAAATCAGGATATATAAAACAGTAATTAGCCGGTGCTCATGTATTGGTGTGAGACGTGGACGCTGACAAAAGCAATGGAAAGTAAACTCAGATGCTTTGAGAGAAAAATCCCCAGAAAGATCTTCGGTCCCTATCACGATCCGAATACTAACCAATACCGAATGAGAACAAATGCCGAGGTCAAACAAATGTATAGTGCTAGCGACGTAGTCCAAGAGATTAAATCCCAACGTCTAAGATGGGCTGGGCTGGCCATGTTCATAGGCTCCCGAATTACCGCCTTACCAAGTTAATCTGGGAAGAAGTCCCGACAGGGAGAAGGCCCTTAGGACGTCCACGAATGCGATGGAGAGATAATATATGGTCAGATTTGAGAACAATGGCTACCCACTGACTTAAACCTCATGGACGACCGTTCGAGATGGAAGCAGGTTGTGCAGTCAGCCAAGACCCACCCCGGGTTGTAGTGCTACCAGAAGAAGAAGGTAAAAGTTCAACTAGAATAAAAAATTAAGCATCCTTTCACAAAAAATGCATAATTTTTTATCTACTTAATTATAAGTCTTTGATGGCTATTGGTTCACCAACGTTATTTTGGGAGCCAGTGGGACACGGCGTGTTCCACTTGAGCGCAGTTATAATGGCATATTTTTTAGTTCTCATCTTGCTCTCCAAAATGGACCAGATGGAACAGTCCATTGGATTTGCATCTGACGAATTCGAAAACCATTGTGTCGATGAAATGAAGTATGAACGTCCATGGTCTACAACCGAAATACTTGCGTGACCACGGCTCTTAAGCAGCTTCTAAAACATTTTCCCGATAATAAGTTGCATTAACTTTGACACCAGTTTCAATAAAAACGATTTTAGAGCGTCCATCGGCGGTTACCGTTGCCCATACCATTATTGGAGATGGGAAATTACTTCGGGTGGCCGTTTTTAAGCTAAAACTTTCGTTGATGCGTTCGGTCAAGTAAACACGACCATTTTGAGAGTTTATGAACTGCTCAATAGGCAATAGGCGTAACAACTCCTTTGCTCCTTCAAGCCGAACTTATTTTTGCTTTGGTATAAAATTGTGTGCTTTTTGAAACTTGTAAGGCTCTACCTTGAGCTCCTTTTTCAATATTCGTTGCATGCATCACTGGGATATTTTCAGTTCTTTGGCCATTTGATTACCACTACGACGTGAATTTCGCTCAAGTCGAGCCTTCACTTTCCGAATCATTTCAGGTAATGTTGCTGTTTTTTTTCGTCCACCACCATAGCGTTTTCTAATGCTACCAGTATCATTATAACGAGTTATGGTGCGATACATAAACATTTTAGTCACTTTGAGGTGTTTGAGCTGACGAAAAATAGCTGGTTGTGATTTTCCAGCCAAATATACCGCAATCACACCATTACGTTTAAATTCCATTGCGAAACTTTTGTTGTATGTATAAAACTTAAATGCAAATTTTTGACGACTTATGAACAATATACTGAAGTGTTATCAGACCAACTTTGACGTAGCCGTCATTATCGATTTGTCAGATATATCGATGTGAAGTTGGTAAAAGTTCAATTGCGTAACCCTGTAAGTACTTTTTAAATTGTATTTGTAAATCATAAACTTTCTATGCATACGTAATTTATGTAAATATTTTTCAATTCAGTTGATGACGGTGTAAAACCAGCTTTTAGACACATCTCAATTTTGAAAATAATTTTCTAAAATATTTTTGCCTCTGTCTTTTGTACTCTAGAAATAATAAAGTTTTGTAAATATCTGAATGTAGTGTATGTAAATATTTTTGCAACTATTATAACTTTAGTGAACAATGATAAAGACCGGCTTTTAAATTGAAATCACCTAACAATTGAATAAGTAATGCAAATCGGCAATCAAAGTACGATCCTGTCCAGAGGCAATCCTCCGCTGCCCTGCAGTAGACACTTATCGATAATAAATATTAATGACTCTTTTAGATCTCTGGTAGGACTTTAGATTTCTATAACTCATTTATTTGCTTATATGCAACTAAAATAGTTTTATTTCCAGTTACTACTATTTAAATATTTATTTACTGTAGATATTATTGAACAACTTGTAGGTTTAAAAAAATATAAATATCACGTTCATAAATGTATACCCAGTTTTCGAAATACCTTAAATAAAATACAAGAAAAGTATATAAACGTCAGCTCTTACACTAGCCTTTTTCTAGTTCTTATAACCGACCACATGTGTTGGTTTATTTCCCAGTATTTAGTATTTCTTCTTTGTCAACCATTTTCCATCCACTCCTGAATGTAGGTCTCTCCCAATTGCTTATATCTTTCTCTATCTTGCGCCAATCTAATCCACTGTTTGCCTGCCACTGCTCTTATGTCATCTACCCATCTTTTTGAGGTCTTCCCATGCTTCTTGTTGCCGTCCTTGGTCTCCATTCTAGAATTCTCCGTGTCTACCTGTTGTCATTATATCGGGCTACGTGACCTGCCCAGCGCCATTTCATTTTTGTAATTTTTTCCACAATATCCCTAATCTTCGTTCTACGTCTTATCTCGGTGTTTCTAATCTTGTCTCTTAGTGATATTCCAAGCATGATTCGTTCCATTGCTCTTTGCGTTGATTCTATTTTTTTGGCAGATTTTTTGGTAAGTGCTACGTCTCCAAGCCATAGGTACAAACTGGTAGTATGCATGTGTCATACACCTTTTTCTTTAAGCTTCTAGGAATGGAAGTGTTTTTCAAGATATGTGCTAGTTTGCCGAAAGCGCTCCAAGCCAGTTGTGTTCTTCTTTTAATTTCAGCATCTTGATTTGGTTTTCCTAGTTTGATAACACGACCTATATATATATAATGTTCCACATTTTCTATGGTATGATTTTGTATTGTTATATTTGTCTGATCTCGGCTCAGTATTTTTGTTTTCCTGTAGTTCATTTTTAAGCCTAACGCTCCTGAAACTGCATTTAATTGTTGTAACATATCATTTAGTTCTTGGATATTATCGGCTATTAAAACTATGTCATCTGCGAATCTCAAGTAGTTTAAGTATGATCCGTCGACGTTGATACCCTTATTGTTCCATTTCAGTTTCTTAAAAATATTTTCTAGAGCAAGGGTTAATAGTTTGGGAGAGATGGTGTCTCCTTGTCTTACTCCCCGTTGTAGTCTTATGGGATTAGTTTTTGTGCTTTCGTCCAGCTTGATATGCATGGTGGCGTTTTCATATATGTTTTTAATTATGTTAATGTATCTTGAATCTATGCGTGCATTTTCTAGAGATTCAAGCACTGCCCATAATTCGATGGAATCGAATGTTTTATGGAAATCGACGAACGCCATTTGAATTGGAACATTATACTCGGTGCATTTTTCTATCAGTGTTCTTACGGTGTGCAAGTGGTCTATGGTATTAAAATGTTTTCTGAATCCAGCCTGCTCGATAGGTTGATAGAAATCGAGCTTATGTGTTAGGCGGTTGGTTATGATTTTAGTTAGTAATTTATACAAATGTGATAGCAAAGATATTGGTCGGTAATTCTCGATGTTTGCTCTGTTTCCTTTCTTGAATAGTAAAATGACCTCGGAGTTGTACCATTCTTGAGGAATCTTTCCTTCATCAATTACTTTATTAAATAAAACATTTAATACCTGTTCCATTTTTCTGCCACCAATTTTCAATATTTTAACTGTAATCTTATCCTCTCCCGGACATTTATTCGTTTTAAGTTGATTTAGGGCCATTCTTATTTCATAGTCGGTTATGTCCTGTATTTCTTCTGAGCTTCTATATTTTTTTATTAGATTGTTATTATAGTTTCTATGATCGTTCCTAACTTCTTTCTTCACATTTTTGTTTAAACTTTTAAAGCTGTCCGAAGTTCAATCTGTTCTGTTTCGTCTTTCTTGGAGTAGTTTAATTGTAGTAGGTTGGAGTTTATTCTCCTTTTCAGAGCCTTCTTTCAGTGAGTCACAGTTTTTCGATTTATTTCTAACGCATTAAGTTGGATGTGATGAAAAAAGCGGCAGTTCCGTGATTAAAACACGAAAATATTACAGCGTTGCATACATAACCAGTCTATTCTTAACCTACGTTTGATTCGTTGATATTTGAAATGCGCGCTTCCTCTGGCCAATCAGTTACGCGAGTCACGAACATTGGATGTAAAACTTCATTCATTTGGCCATCCTTTCGAAGTGTCGAAGAGTGAAGTGATCTTGTCGATTCAGGTCAGTATTTGACATTATTTCGTAACGTTGTTATGCATTATTTGTGTTTATATTTTTATTTTGTTTCAGTTTTCATTAAAATATTTTTAAAATGCCAAGATTTATGGAAAAGGAACAAGTTCTGATACTTAAAGTACTTAAATATTTTGAATTAGAAAAAGAAGCTGGGCAAACTTTATTACCAATTTCTGCTGTTCGTGAAGTAAGTTTAAAGTTACACTGAAAATAAAATTGTTTTATTTTTACCTACTGTTTATTTCAGCGTATTGCTGAAGCGTTAGGAATTTCTTTGCCAACAGTAAGACGATTGGCAAATGAAGGTGTCCAAAAAGATTCTGATTATTCAATCACAATGAGCCAATAGTAGCCACGAGTCGTAAACCGACATTATTAATAAATAAATACGAACATGCTATCAGGATGTGTGTATACAGAATGTTTAGTAAAGGTAAGAGCATTACAACAGTTTAGTTAAAATATTTTACCATATTTCTGATAGAAAGGCAGGAGTAACTAATTTCCATAGACATTTCTTTTAATAAATTGTTACTGACAACTAGTTACATATTATATAAAATATATAGAAATGAAAAGTGGTTATAAAAAGAATCCTACCTTGTGCAGTTTAGTAAAATATATAGATATATTTTTATAACTTTTATACTTTGGATTATTTAAATATGGTTATTACGATTTATGAAAGGAGTACTGTTGCATATAGCATTTAAATAGACAAATTCCTAATATCAAAACTAACGGGTTACTTTACATTCTTAATATTCTTCCTAGAAGAATCACTATAGTGTCTTTAAACTTTGATCATTTTAGGTGAGCATGGGACTCTCCATACCCTGAAGCAAAAACTAGAGGAAGTGGATGGGATTAACATTTCTATTGCTGCACTTAGCGGAGTTTTAAAGGAATTAAAATTTAGATGGGTAAATTATAGTGCTGCTAACAGAAAATATTTAATGAAACAACCACATGTGACTTTAAAAAGACTTCAGTTCTTAAAAGCCTATAAGGACAATGAAAGCAATGTATACCCTTTAAAACCAGTTTTCTTGGATGAGACCTGGATATTCAGCAAAGGAGGATTCCGCAAGAGCTAGCAAGATGGCAGTGTTAATTAGGCATCAGTGAATAAATTGTTTTTATGATTTGAATTATATCCTATTTTTGTAATTAATTTATAAATTACCTAATAAACATCTTTGAAAACAGTATTTTTTATTTATAAATTTAATAAACAATATTGTTTACTATTATTTAATCCACCTTGCAATAAAAGTAAGTACGGCTCTGGCATCTGTCAGAATTCTCAATAATTACATGAAATAATACTCGACACATCCAATACAGTCTATGACGTCACAATTAATGACGCACCGAAAAAAGGCTCTGAGAAGGACTATAGATGTTTTGGCTGTTTTCGTGTTTGAGCATATTTTCTTAATCGATGTTGTTACAGTTACTTTTATTTTTTATTTTTATTTTTATTTTTTTTTTATTTTATTTTTTTTATTTTTTATTTAGTATTTAAAGTATTTAAAGGTTCCAGATCGATTCAGCCTGAAAAAAAAAACAGTAGTTTGAGTAAAACCACGGATAATAAGACGAAGTTGTAGCGAAGCTATGGCCTTGTGTCCTTACTTGGATACCCTAGTCCCAAGAATTAGGAGACTTCCTTGCCTTACTTCTAAGCTGCACTAGTGGAGTAAAATGAGACAATTTATAATAAAAAAAGCACTAAAATCACATGATTTACTATTTCTATTATTACTATCTCAAATATTTTTTATTACGAAACAATTGGCTAATACAACAGCGACAATAGTACTAATGAGTATTAATGGTTCCACTTGAAAAAATCAAGAATTTTGGATCTCTGTATCCGCAACTTTTAAAAAATAAAAAAAAGTGGTCGTCAATGTTCGTACATCAAACTTAAATAATATTGGAATATACCTACCTATGCATCCATTCCAAACAAAGGCTTCCGTCATCTCTGTTATCTGCCGGTAAACAATTTAACACATTGTCGTAATTAAGCGTTGTGCCTAAATGCAATTTAACGACATCTTCCCCTTCATCATTAAATATTTTCACAGTTCGTTTTGCTTTATTTAGTTTCATATTTCCAAAATAAACTTTAGCTAACACTTTTTGTTGGTATAAGAAATATGCTGTGACTATGAGGACTATAATTGTAGTGAACAGAAGACATACAAATACTTTAGTTTTGTATTCTGGCGATTTCTTCTTCCTAAGCGTCTGTGGCAAGTTCTAAAACAAACATAATAATCATTAAAAAACAAAATTTAAAATTATAAATTTATACAGATGCCCCAACCAAGCTGTCTTTCACCTTTTAATGGTGTTCAAAAGTTCTCTGTCTTTTCCCATTCTGTGTAACACCGTTACCCAGAACCGGCATTTAAAACAGTAGTCATCAGCAGAGATATAGCAGATATAAAATATAAATTGATTGAACCAGCATTCGACAGGTTATAGACATTTTTACACACTTTTTATAACTATTTAGACATCACTATACAGTTACTGTAATATACAGTGTGGAAATCACTTATGGAATAAAGTTGTTTGTGTCCTTACTATAGAAAATAATAAAAAAACTCTGGGACACGTTAACTTTTAAATTTAAATGTGCGATTTTTAAACATAAATTTAAATATACAGGGTGATCCACGCAAGTTTGACATAGTCTATAATTCTTATTTTTAATGAAACACCCTGTATATTTTTATGTTTTTAAAAGACTCTTAACAACCTGATTTCAACGAACTATATCATGTAGAGTCTATAATGAATAATACAAGGTGAAATTTTGAAATTAATAATTTATCACGTGTTACGATATTATTTTAAATTAGCTAAATACAGACAATACACTTCTACGCTAAGTGTCAGTATATTGGGGAAAATTTGTGTTTAGTAACCGTGTTAACATTTTTTGTCATGAATAGGTAAAAACTGTCTAGATAGTCTGCTAATTAAATTAAATTGGTAAATAATGCGGAATCAATCAATTGTTGGTGTGTTGACATTTTACATTAAAATAATAAATTCCAAATTAAAAGCTAATTTCTTGCAGCAATAAAAATAAAAAATTTAACTGGGACCCACTGAATTGAGATTTTAATGATGATCGGTTACGGGGAGAATTGAAGAAGTCAAGTTGAAGTAGCAAACTTATTTAATCAGAGGTATCCTCAGTTGCCTAATATTTGTACTGTGTCTAAAACTGTGTCTACTTTAGACACAAGGTACTGTGTCTAAAATTTATGGACAATTTAGAGAACCATTTAAACATGTCAAATCATTAAAAAAAGAAAACCGAACTTCATTGAAGATGAGGTAAAAGTGGATGTTTTGTTAAGTGTCGCAGAGAATCCAACGTCAAGTTCACGTCAAATTGCACATCAAAGCTAGCAGTAGAGATCCAAACCTAGCTGCCAGCCACCTACAAAGCGCTCTGAATAGATTCCAAAGATGGTGCATAAAATGGAAAATTGCACTAAATCCTGACAAGACACAGGCCGTTATGTACAGACACAGAATAAGGAAACCAGACAGGGAAATCACTATAGGAAACACCCCTGTAGAATGGACGAACGAGGCCAAATACCTCGGAGTCATTTTAGACAGAAAGCTCACTTTCACGGAACACGTAAAACAAACTGTCTACAAAGCAAAAGCACTAAGAAGTCAACTCTCTTCGCTAATCGGCAGAAAGAGCAAACTTCGCTTTAAGACAAAAATGAGGGTAGCTAATAGTATAATACTACCCTCCCTAACATATGCATCTGCCGCATGGGGACACACATGTCAAACGAATAGGAAGAAAATCCAAACAACACAAAATGGATAATCAGAGAAGCACTGAACCTACCTCAATACGTTCCACTGAGGTATTTATTCAGGGACTCTGGACAGAAAAGAATCCTAAGGACAATGGACGAAAGAGCAAACACCATTTTCAATGGTCTCGTAAATCATCCAAGCAGGACATTAAGAGAGTTGACAAACTACGACATAAACACTAGAACGGTACATAAACGGCCAAAGCAACAACTTATTGGATATAGAGAAGAAGGATAAATGAAGAAAGAGATAAACACAGAGCCGACTACAGAGTATATTAGACAGTGAGCACCAAAAAAAATATAGTATATAAGAACAATATACACCGGGGTGTGTGCAGGCACTATACACCCGGGAATGCACACCCCACCACACGCACACTTAGGTTAGATTAGGTTTAGATTAGAATAGGGAAAACAAAAAACACAAAAAACATATACACGGAGTGTGTGAGAGCGTTATACACTTGGGAATGCACACTCCATAGTTAAGGTATTAGCATAGATAGACTTAGTTTAAAAAAAAAATAAAAATCGCTCACTGTCTAATTAATGTCATGTCATCTTCAAGATAAACAAGAACACCCGTTACATCACAAAAATTTACATAACACAAATAAGAATGTATAAAAGGCCCGTTAGGCACTCTATACCAGCCAGCAGGCACAGGCCCTTCAGGCAGATCAAATATTGATCAAACGCGGACTCTGAGCATCGAGGTCATGTGCGGCAAGCATGGGCTTGGTGGCCAGGACTCACTTCTCGAACACCCAGCCGGCGAGGAGAACAAAATTTTTTATTTTGTCAAATCGGCGACTGAGTGAACGAGCACACACATTCTTTTCCAGACAGAGAGCTGTCGGTCTAGACCGATGGCTCTCTGTCTGGAACACACGCTATTTTTTAGGGACATGAGTCCCGAAGTAAAGCTAGAGTAACTTCTATAGAGTCAGTAAAGTTAAATAGGGAGAAAAGCCGACATGTGTGCTACCCCTACAGTTAGGTGGCCTAACCACAGTCATTAAAAACAGAAGGTGTCTCATTACCCAAGACACCTTACGTAACATTCAGATCATAAGCCTCCTCACGTAAGTCACACGCTGAGGAGGGGTGGAGGAAAAGCCTGGGGGTCAGATAGGTACCACCTCAACTAGTGAGGTGTAACCGGTTTGATTTTCGGACATGTGGATCCCACTCCTACAGTGGTATACACATATCCCTAGGGGTAGGGTTGATCGCCTCGCGGGGTTGCACGTCAAAATAATGTCAGTCACATAAACGTCCTAAGGTGTCTCAATGAAGAAAAACTTCATCCATATAAATTGACTTTTGTGCAGGAGCTAACAGATCCCGATCGTAGAATGGATTTCTACGAAAGAATGATGGATAAAATTAACACAAATCAAATAGCTCTTGGCACAATTCTTTTTTCTAATGAATCAACATTTATATTGAACTAAGAGGTAAACTGACAAAACTGTAGATATTGGGCAGCGGGGAATCCTCATTGGATGCATGAAACACATACTTACTATCCTTAAAAGTTGAATGTTTGGGCAGGTATTGCAGGCAGTTGACTAACTTATATCCCAATCCAATAGATCTGACTCTACCGCATGAAACAGTCTGGTTCCAGCAGGACGGTGCAACACCCCATTATGATTTAATGGTGAGAAATTACTTGAATAAAATCTTCTTCAATAAATGGATTTTTCGAAGGGGAACTAATAAGTGGCCAGCTAGGTGGCCATATCTTACGCCTTTGGATTTTTTTTCTGTTGGGTTATCTCAAGAACCAAGTATATGCAACACAATCAACTAGCATTGAAGACATTAAAGAAAAGATAACTACAGAAATACGGAATATTCAACCTCAAAATTTAAACAAAATTCGGGATGTTTTATAGGAGACTGTGTTATTGCCAACAACAAGGTAGAGAACATTTTGCGCATTTATTTTAATGTAATTCAATTAATTCCATCGGGTATTCTATGAATTAATTCTCTTGAAGAAAATTATATTTAATTTCAAAATTTCAGATTGTATTATTCATAATAGACCCTATATGATATAGTTTATTGAGATCACGTTATTAGGAAACTTTTTAAAACATAAAAATATACAGGGTGTTTCATTTAAAACACAGATTATGAACTATGCTAGACTTGCGTGGATCACCATGTACATTCCAATTTATGTTTAAAAAGCGCACATTTAAATTTAAAAGTTAACGTGTCCCAGAATTTTTTATTATTTTCTAAAATAAGAACACAAACAATTTTATTCCATTAATGGTTTCCACACTGTATAAAAGAGGTGAAACAAACAAATACAGAAAGCCAATAGAGCCGCAAGATGTCTAGGCAATACAATATGGAGGAAAAACACATTAGAATGGAAATCAAGATCAAAATTTACAAAGGAGCTATAAGACCAGTAATGATATACTCGACATAAATAACATCTGATACATTAAAGAAGCAAATGATGCTAAAGAATAGAAATGCGAATATTAAGAAGAATAACTGGAGACACATTGAGGGATCAAAAAAGAAGTAACAAAATCAGCCAACCTGCAAGGTGAAAAGATATGTGGAGAAAAAGTGTATATTGAATAGGAAGACAAAATTGAATAAAAATTTTTATTTCAAATCCTTTATAAAAGGTATATAATTATAATTATTCTATACTTACGAAGCAAGGTATATAACTCCTGTATAATACAGGTGCTCACCTACGGAGCACAGACATGGACATTTATACAGGCCAATTTGGATAGGATAAGGAAGGCACAAAGAGCGATGGAGAGACAAATGTTGGGTGTATCACTTAGAGATAGAAAACGTAACCAGTGGATCAGAACCAGAACAAAGACAGTAGACGCGATAGAACAAGCAGCAAAACTGAAATGGAACTGGGCTGGACACAATGAACGTCTCCACTACGGACGATGGAACAATGCCATCGGAAAGTGGCGTCCATACAATGCAAACAGATCAAGAGGCAGACCACAGATGAGGTGGAAAGATGACATCAGGGAACAAGGAGGTCCCACATGGCAGAGAACAGCTCAAGATAGGGAAAGATGGAGAGAACTGGGGAGACTTATATCCAACAATGGAAGGATAGAGAATAGGTTCAAAAAAATTATAATTATATACCTTTTACAAAGGATTTGAAATAAAATTTTTTGTGATATATGGTATACAGCCAGCTACAGGAACTTAGTTTCCTAGTGGAAAATTGAATAATCAAATAAGCTGAACAGCAGGCAACAGGGCAGTCAAGATATATAATGAAAATAACTTAGTAGTATGTAAAATTGTAGCAAAAATTTTATTATTGCAAACAAAAGGTGTAAACCTTATAGCAATCCTATTTATTTTGCTCATATAATATAATACTTTATTTTGACTTACCTGAATTTTTTCCCTAAGTAAACTGGCTATGGAATTAATAGAAGTGATCGAATTAGACGGGGAATTACCTCCTAGCTCTGAATCTTCTGGCGGTTTTAACATTCTGGGACTAAGTACCGATTTCCTCCTTACACTACGTGGGTAGCCACTGTAAAGGTAAATAAATAAATGACCTTTCTTAACCGCTACGCATTTTAAAAAATCTGCCAATATTTAACTTTTTTTAAATGTGTCTGATCTTTCGAAGGAACAAGTCAGACTGAGGGAATGAATTAAATTAAGTAACAAGAAAGTGTTGGTATAAGAGGATGTGATTATTCTTTATTTAATAATGTTTAAGTCATTGGCGGAGTAGTAACCTAAAGAACAAAAGTTTTAATGTTAATAGTTACTTTTATATTTTTTGATAAGAAGACGTTTACAAATTGATGACACGTAATTTTATAATGTCACCTATTATATTCAGGTCTACAATTTTTTTGAACCTATGCTTCTATCTTCTTCTCAAGGTACCCTCTCCATTACTAAAGGTTGGCTATAACTATAGCAAATCGCTCTCTATTTTGAGCTGTTCTTAGTATCGAATGTGTGTCCATGCCTGTCCAGTAAGGTGTATTACAATTTTTTTTATTATTATTTAATTTTTCAGGTTGATAAAAAGTTGTTACTACCATCGTAGATCTACAAAAAAATCTTTTTGAATTTCAACAATATTTAAGTCTCCCGGAATGTACAAAAAGTTTATAATTTATTGTAAAAAAATACGTTTTTGAAAAAATAATTTACACAGTTCATAAATTACAAATGATGTAAGTTAAAAAATGTGTATTTTTACATTTAATTTATCCATAGTAGGTAAACATTTTGGTTCTGAGTTAAATTATTTAGGTAACCCGGAATTATTCTAAATATATCACAATTTTCATATTTAATTCAAGTTTGACATGAATCAGAAACAGCAAAAAAATTCTAATACAATCATTACAGTGCTGTATTATAATGCAATGGGTCAAAACTTAAGTCCGTAAGCTAAGTAGAAGTTGATTTTGGAGACGAGCTGGCACTGACTTGTAAGTCATCGGATGTCTGGCGTCTGGCTCCCCTCCACCACTCACTCACACCTTTGTTTCTGTTAGGTTAGTCTGACTCCACCGTTCAATATGACAGCACGTGGTTTGCGCGTTATTACATGTATTTCAGTGTGTTTTGTTTAGTGTGTGTGGTTTATGACTTGTGAATTCCGTGTGGTTTTGTTGTTTTTCTATCATGAGTAAAAAGACAAACACTATAACAACCAGGAAATGCACTGAAGCTTCTATAGTCGGACAACCTCTTGACATTACTGATATTAATGTTTTACCTACTAAAAGTGACGGGCTGAGGTATTTTGAATGGGTGAGAAATCAATTGAAATCTGAAGGATGCTACCAACCACAGAAAAAGTTAATTGTAATGCGAGTGACACATAAGTTAGAGCAGAAAAAATCATTAATACCTGGTTCATCTACTAACAATATTGTGTTTATGATTCTACAATTGCATGAGAGGTGTGAAAAGATTAAAAAATCTTCAGGTTGTAATACAAAAAATGCCAAGAGTTTTAAAGTTGCAGTTGAAAAGTTTAGATCTGACATTGATAATAGTCTTTTTGATATTTGGTCATGCAAATGTAGTGAACTAGACAAATGCTCAGCTCCAAGAAAAGTACCAAAATTAGAACATGCATTCTTGACCGACCAACGGAACTTGAGGATGATAATTATCAGAGGTATTGACCAAGCAGAGACTAAAAAAATTGAATAACGAAACAAACGGAAAAAAGTTCCTGCAATCTAAATTAAATAGGAATGTGGAACTAACTACTCCACCTGATTTAATAAATGTGGATATTCGTAGTAGTGACTCTGATGATGAATCCATGGAAGAAGAATCAAGTAGGCCTGATGAAAAGTTCAAGGTTCTAAAATAACTCTTCTAAGAGTTGCATTTCAAACAGAGCAGGTGCTCAACTAGCAAGTGTTCTTCAATTCAACTCGCACAAACGAAATAATTGTTTTTTACTTCGATGGTAGGAAGGATGAAACCATAATCAAAGAAATTGTACGTGGGAAATATGTCCGTAAAACTATACAAGAAGAACACATATCTTTGGTCTAGGAACCAGGTTCAGCATATTTCGGTCATGTAACTCCAAACAGTGGATATGGGAAAGATATAGTATCATCAATATTGTTACATGAGTGATAACTCCATTGATAACTCAAATATCAAAGCGCTTGGATGTGATGGTACGGCAACGAATACTGGAACATCGCAAGGAGCAGTTTTGTTGTTTGAACGCGCATTGAAACATCCGGTCCAAGTAGTAATATGTATGTTGCACTTAAACGAATTGCCTTTGAGGAAAGTTTTTGTTGCTCTTGACAGTCCAACCACAGGACCAACATCATTCAGTGGGCCAATAGGCAAAGGTTTGACCAACTGCCAAGACTTCCCGGTGGTTAATTATGACAAAATAGATAGCACCTTCCCAGAAGTCGATAGTAAAGACTTAAGTACGGACCAGAAATACCTTTGAGATATATGTCAGGCTGTAGTCAAAGGTGAATGTCCCTCTGAGTTGGCCAGTAGAAACCCCGGAAACTTGTCCCACGCCCGGTGGCTGACATTAGTAAATAGAATCTTACGTCTGTATATTTCAACTACTGAACCAACCCCACAACTTAGAAAGCTTGTTGAGTGAACTGAAGGCTGTGGCTCAGTCTTTCTTGCAAAGAAACGCCTTTATGGGTCATTCTGAACACATCCATTTAGGGATGTTGTTTGACTCTCGAAAACATATGCTTTGGCAGGCAAATGGATAGAAAAAGCTCGACAGACAGAAACAAGGGCACATCGAGTCTTCAAATTATCACAAGTTAATTTTGTGGCAGAAGACTACATCGATCTCATTGACTGGCAATCCACCACAATTACAGAACCACCACTTATAACTGACATCAGCAAAGAAGAGATTGAGATAATGGTTAATTCAGGAAGCAGTGATAGAAAAGAGTTCAAAATACCACTTCTAACTCAAGCGGTAGAACGAGTAGTAAAGGAAGTTACTGCAGCTTCTAAGCACGTTTGTGGCGTTCAAGAACGAGAAGGCTTTATAAGATCAAGAATATTGGACACAAAGTATCTTCCTAAGTTTGAAACTAAGCGACAGTACACATCTGCTACAGCTGTATTGTAAAAATAAATTACAGGTAAGATTTATTTCATACTTATTTAGGATTACATCACAGCATTCTATTTTGAATAGTAACTTAATATTAGTACTATAATTACAATCTGACACTTGCCCTAACAAATTCTCTTGGTTCCAGATCAAAGAAGCATTACAATACCTGTGACTTTGAAGGCTAACTGGATTTGTTTAGCCAACATCCTTCAAGATGAAATAAAGAACCATTTTAAAGATTTTTCTTTGTCAACTTTTTATCTGTAATCTTTAAGTAAACTTTTGTATTTCTTTAATAAATTTCATACCTCAAAAAGAGTCTTTTATTGTTTTAACATAAAATATCCTAAAGTTTAAATAAGTAAATATGTAATTTATTGTTCATTAATTATGTTATAGAATGCTAATAATCCTACTAACCTAAGTATAAGCAACAAACAGGTTTAACAACTAATCATAATAAAGAGAAGATATTGATTTTTCGTTGTTACAATTGAGATTTTCATAAAGATTCCAGGTGACTTTATGCTTAGTTACAGATATTATCCTAATTTTTATTGTTAACTGTTATCATGTACTTAATAAGTTGACAATAAAAATATAAAATTTAATTAAAAAAAAAAGATGAAAAATCGCGTTTTTCAGAAAAAAATCTGAAGTTTAAGTCGATTCCGGGAGACCTAAATATGTTTTAATTAAAACAAAACTTTTTTTGCCTTAAAGAGTAATGTAAGAGGCAACTTTTTATCAACTTAAAAGTTTGAATTTCGAAAATTCATTATTTGAGTATTTATTATGATACACCCTACTGTCCAGTCTCATATTTTTCAGCCAGGACCTCTTCTTCTTTCTACTTTCCCTTCCATTATCAGTCGCAGGAAGTTGCATTTTTTTCCTCTGTAAATATGTTCTAGATTCGTTTTTCTGGTTTTTACAATATTTAAGAGTTCTCTCTCACTCCCTATTCTTCTCATCACCTCGTTGTTGGTTACGTGCTCTGTCCAAGAGATCTTCAGCATCCTTTTTTAAAAATTCACATCTCAAAGGATTGTACACGTCTCATACTTGTGATTCCGAGAGTCCATGTTTTCACACTGTAAAGCACTAAGGAATAAATAAATACGTACTCAAAATCGTTTGTTATCCAGCAACCAATATACTGGAATTTTTGTACGGGTTCTATCGAATCCGATTCTATACGGGTTTGTTGTAGATACGAGTACTATTGTCGACATTTGTTGCACGTGTAACTGCCATTACTTTTGTTTTATTTGTGTTTATAATCAGCCTCAAGCTATCTCCCTCTCTGGTTATGGCATTCAAAAGTCGTTGCAAATTCTCAGCATTGTCCGCAATAACGACGGTGTCGTCTGAGTATCTTTGTAAAAGTTGTTTACATAAATATTCTCCGTTGATTTTTATTCCTTCTTCAATATTTTCGAGGGCATTTAGAAAGATATTTTCGGAATATATATAAAACAATAGTGGAGAAAGTACACAGCCCTGGTGAATACCTCTTTTTATTGACATTTCTGCTGTTATACGGTTGTATATTTTATTCGACGCGATTTGATCCCAATATAGGTTTTTAATAACGGCCACTGTGGTACGGTCTATACCATGGTATGTTAGAGTTTCTATGAGTTCTATTTGGTTGTTATCATCTACTAGAGTTGTCCATTTTGCATTAGCTTTCCTTTTTTTTTTCGGATGGTTCTCTGAGATTCTTTACATTTTACTTTATTGCGGTTTTTGTAAGATCTTCTTACGTACATCAGTTCTAGCATTTCTTCTGTCATTAACGTATTCTTTGTTTTTCTTGTGTTGTCTTGTAGTTGTTCTGTTTGTATAGTTGTGATTGTTGTTTTGAAGGTGTGCCAAATACTTTCTACTGATTCTTCTGCTACCATGGGTGCTTCACTGAATATTTTTCTTTGACTGTATCATTAAGTATTTTATCTATCTCTGACTGTACTGCTGGATCTTCAAAGTTTTTCAGGGCTTGGTTTTATCTTCTCTCTACGTTTGTTTTTTTTCAGTTTAATTGAGATTTTACCGATAACAAGATTATGGTCGAAACCGATGTCCATCCCGGGATATGTTTTAACTGCCTTGATTCTATTTTTATAAGGCTTGTCAATTATTCTATTCTATATTATATTCTAAAACAGCCTGTAACGCTGTTAATATTCAATCAGGTTTCGTATGATGTGGTTTTGATTATCTCCAGGTGCTTTCAAGGTATATAATCTTCTTTTTGGTAGTTTAAACCAGGTGTTTGCCATCATTAGATTTTCTTCTTGGCGAAATTGGAGCAGTATTTCTCCTCTATGATTTCTTTGACTCAAACCAAAGTTTCCGACTACGTCTTCGGTCCGCCCTCACCTACTTTGACAATAAAATCTCCCATAATAATGTTTATAGCATTTTTCTTTACGATTTTCTTTAGCTGTTTGAAGTCTTGGTATAATTTCTCTTTCTGGTTTTTCTCCTGTAAGAGCATATACTTAAATAAAGTTAATATTTCAAAGAGTGGTTTTAATTTGTAGAATAGCTACTCTATCAGATGTAGGTATAAAGTTCTTTACACATTTACTGCTTTTCTCGTAAACTATTAATGCCGCTCCGTTATAATGATGAGAATCGGCATTACCAGCATAGTCTATCACATGGTTCACGATGTTTGTCTGTCCAGATCCAGGCCACCTAACTGACTCCGAGAATATTGACTCCTATTTTTTTCATTTCTCTGATGATGTTATGAGATTTCCTGGCATAAAGAGAGATTTTGCATTCAGGTTCCAATTGTTAATGTGCCATTTTTGTTTTCCACTTCCACGGGTGATTCCTAGCGTTTAACGTGGAGATTCTTAGCACCCCTTGACCATTTAAGGTCTGCCATGCACTGGAGGCCTTTCATTCTACCATATATAAGCACTATTAGTTTATGAATTGCTGCAAAAAGTTGATCACCACCTATTTTTATACATTTCCGAACAGATTTCATCGATTCCTGAGGCTTTATTGTCTTTGAGTTTTAGGATCGCATTTGACACTTCTTCTCTTGTTGGGTCTTCACTGTGTAGTTGACGTTGCAGATTTTGTTGATTTTCTATGTTGTAACCTCCTTCAATATCGTTTATATTTAGATGTTCGCTGCTATGTTGCACCTATCTGTTTAGAACTGAGTTTTTATCATGTAGAATTTCACCGTTAGTATCTTTACAGATTTTTAATCGTGGTTGAAATACTCGATGACTAGTTTTTAATAATTTGTAGTATTTCCTCGTTTCATTTTTATCAAATAAACTTTGTATCTCACTGAAAGTGTTCTGTTCGTATTCCCTCTTCTTACGTCTATGGATACGTTTTTTCTCTTTTCTAAGACGTCTGTAATCTTTTTTCTCTCCGTGTAAAACCTGCGTCGATGGTTTTTTTGATATGCTGTATTCTTTCTATTTTTAATGATATCGTGTGTAATAAAATCATGACCAGAAGCAGTACATCTAGAGGTGTTTATTGCGGCTTTTACTTCGTCAGTGCTAAAATTCGTATCCTTATAGTAATTTACAGTATTGATACTTTAAGGCTGTTTTATCGGTGCACCAACACCTAGGAACTGTAATTTACCGACAAAATGTCTCTAACATTGGACACAATATTCGAAACTATGTTGCTTTTAAAATGATGGTTTTACTTTTTTTATTTTTTGTTACTTCTGTTGAAAAATTGGATTATACTGTTTAACGTTCTATTATAACCAAACTGTTTACGCCCATCGTTTGAAAGAGTTTTTTTTCTGTAATCGTTGATTTTTTTTCACCTTTCTGTGTCCAGTAATAATCGAGAAAAGCGTGTTCAAACTTTGAAGAAAATTGCAAAAAAATACTAAAATCTAATAGTGAAACGTGTTACTTATCATAGTCGCTTAGGTTTACCGTTATCGCCTTCGTGACTTCACATCTCATGAGCGTACAGTCAGTTAGTTCGTGTTAAAACTAATTTGAATGGAGAGTAATGCATTTGTTGCCCGTTGGCCGACGCCACTGAGGTAGTCAGCTGATAGTCTCGCTTAAGCAGTGTAGAAATGTAAGTGATACGCCCATTTCAAATGGCAGTGTGCTTAAACTGCTAAAACAGCTTTAAGCATATTATCTACAATATCAAAAAATTTTTATTAGTCTTTCCAAGATAATCTGTTTTTTAAAAGTTAAATTTTTGTTAGATATTTTTTATGGAGCTCCAAATTTAATTTATTTATTTATTTAATTTATTAATAAAATTCTTCTAACATACCTGCTGATTTTGCTTGAAAATCAATTTAGCTTTGGCTTGACTATGTTTAAATTTAAGATAATTTAAGTTTGTGTTGTTTTTATATATCTTATAGGCCTCTTTTCTGTTTTTAACAATTATCTGGATATCAAAAGTTTTGCAAAACTTTACAACACAGTTGTCAAATATCTAAATCTTCTAGATGTAGCTGTAATGTAGCTGTAATATAGCTTAGTAAATTAGCCATTGGTCGGTCAGATAGCTCAGCGGGCTGTGCGGCTGCCTCTCATTCGCTTCACTGTCGAATGGTTTAGTGGATGTGGGATCGAGCCCAAGCTCGGTGTACAGAAAACAAAAAGTCTAACGCAGCAGTTTAAAATTCTTAGATGAATCTGCGGCTTAGACTAGGATATGCTGGGATCTGATCGGCCTATGGTGGAGCAGTACGGCAAGAGATAAGGGCTTGCGGCTTGGTGATACTCCTTCATAGATCCCTACCGGACAGGCGTAACGCCTAAAAAACCGGATATATATATATATATATATATATATATATATAATTAGCCATTGCTTAAGAGCAAGCCTATCACCTATTTAGCTAAGAGTGAAAATGACATTAAAGTACTTTAAATACATGTATTATGGCAATAAACTAGCTCGGGCGAAGGGTATATTGAAAACAGTATCGATCATACCCCATTCAAAGTTTCTTATTACTCTATAAATGAAGGCCGCTACAAATCGTTATCTGATTAATATTTTAATTTACTTATTTTCAAGCCTCGAAACCTTAAAGATCCAGCAGTACAGGCAAGGATAAAGAAAATATGAAGAAAAAAATCAATACAACTCTAGTAGATGATAACAACCAAATAGTATCTAGCCCAGAAAATGTAGGAAATATATGGAAAAAGTACATAGAAGATCTGTTGGCTGACGAGAGAATAGAACCACAAATGCATATAGTACAAGACACAATACTTGATATATTAACATCGGAAGTTAAAAAAACAATCAATACGACAAAGCCACGAAAGGCCTCCGGTCCAGATGAGATATATGTAGAGATGATAAAACTTATGATTGTGATGATAATATATTTTATCGTCTAGAGTACGCCTATGTGGACGAAACAAAACACGTTTTTGTTTCGTCTCGAATAGTACAAAAGTCGAAACTGAAAGACAGCTAACCATTCTCGACGCGTTGAGTTGAAAATATCCGACCTTGGGGACAGGTGAGTTGAACGTGTCCCAAATCCTTTCCGAACCCAGTCGATCTGGCGCGCTGAGCAAGATTGACAATCCTTCCTCTGACCGCGTCAATCTGGTGCGTTGAACGAGATTGGCGTATTCTTTCCATCTAGGGTGTTGAACTAGATAGACATCCTTATCCCCGTCCGAGTACTCGTTCTGCGTTGAGGAACGAGTACGACCTCAATTCCTCGATCGCCATATCTTAGTTTATCATATCGAATATCGTCACACCCATCTACCGAAATAAATAAACAGTACGTTCTTGTATTTAAGCATTATATTCAGTAAACACTTAACGTTAATTACTTTTTTTTCATTTGTATATGTTAGTTCGAAATAAATGTCTATACGAACGAATCCTGTTTCTCTGGCTGAAATACACTACCCGACGTCACATGATGATTAATAAAGAAAATCTTCAATCCGTAACACTACTATTTAACAAAATACATACCACTGAAATCTTCCCAGAAGACTGGCTTAGTTCTATATTTACTCCTATACCCAATAAAAATAGAGCAAATAGATGCTCACATTTCAGATTAATTATCCTGGTGAGCCATTTTCTAAAAACATTACTTAAAATTGTATATCAACGTATATACAGAGAATGCGAAAGAAATCTGAGCGACAATTAATTTGGATTTCGCATGGGGTTTGGTACGAGGTAGTCCTTATTTGGCATCCAGATATTACTACAAAAATGCAGAGATCAACAAACAGACGTGTTTCTCTGTTTTATCGACTACGGAAACATACAGAACTTATAGAAACCCTAACACAACATGGTATAGACCATAACACGCTGGCCCTTATTAAAAGCCTATATTGGATCAATTGGCGTCGATGAAAATAAACAATCGTGTGGCAGCAGAAATGTCAATTAAAAGAGGAGTTCGCCAGGGCTGCGTACTTTCTCCACTATTGTTTAATATAGGATATTGAATAAAAATCAACGGAGAATACGTAAATAACTTAATATACGTAGACGACACCGTCATTATTGTAATTGAACCAGAGGGGAAGATAGCTTGGGCTGAATATAAACACAAATGAAACAAAAGTAATGGCCGTTACACGTGCACCAAATGCCGACATTAATATTCGTATCTACAACAGACAAACAGAAATTGTAGAATAATTCCAGTATCTTGCTTGCTGGATAACAAACGATCTTGACTACGAAGTTCCAACGAAAAAATTCCTAATAAACTCTACCTTATCGTTGGATATCCGATACCAATTTCTAAAAACATTTATTTATTGCATATTGCTATACGGAGTGGAAACATGGACTCTCGGAATCACAAGTATGAAATGTGTAGGAGCCTTTGAGATGTGGGTTTTTCGAAGGATGCTGATGATCTCTTGGACAGAGCACGTGACCAACAACGAGGAGAAGAATGGAGTCTAATAGAGAACTCATAAATATTGTAAAAACCAGAAAAACTAATTATCTAGCGCATATTTACAGAGGAGCAAAATACAACTTCCTACGACTGATAATGGAAGGAAAATTGGAAGAAAGAAGAGGTCCAGGAAGAAGAAAATGCTCCTGGAAGAAACTGGACAAGCATAGACACACATTCGATACCAAGAACAGCTCAAGATAGAGAGCAATTTGCTGTAGTTATAACCAACCTTCAGTAATGGAGAGAGCACTTTAAGAAGAAAAATTTTCGAACATATTTCATATACAGTTGATTGCCTAAGTAAGCTGTACGTATTCTTACAAACTTTAAATTTTTACGTTTTTAAAATTTAGTTACTAAAAAAATTGGGCGTTTAATAAGAACAGGAATTCGCGACTTATTTATAGGCATAGGCTATAGTAAATCAAATTCTAGAGAAAGTTCATATCTGTACTAATATTTCAACTACAAATATAATATACCACTTTATCCTGATTACTGAGTGTTTGACCAAGAAGTATTTATGGTGTTAATGACCGTTAAGATATCAAAACAAAAACCGTTGGGCAGGTTGATTCATCGTAGGACTCGGTTACCGAGTTAAGCGATTTGACGATGCACTTGCAATACAAGCTATTAAGGCCCTCTAATAAATTTAATACGATAATTTTATTCGAGGTCCCTGGTCTATCCTATTTAATTAAATTAAATTTGAACTTTAAGACGAATGTACACTTCGACTGGTATACCATTGTATTAATTGGTTTCTGCCATCAGTGTTAGCGAATAAAATTTATAAAACATTATCCAGTTATACAGTGCTTTTCAGATAAAACTATCCACCTTAAATAACTTTTGAACCTCTAATTTTTTGTAAAAACGCAAAAACACGTCAATTAATATCTGAAGGGGGAGACATAATATCATATTAAAGGTTGCTGGAAAATGCACCCTCTCACCCCCTGTATCAACCCTTTATTTTTTTTAATTACTTCCCCCTTTTTTTGTTTTATATTTGGATTCTCCTTTTTGTTCTGATTTCAAAAATGTGTTATACCTTTGGTTTGAAGTGATTAGTTTATCAGATAGACAATTTTCCTGTTAACAAGACAGTATCTCCCTCACCTTAATTGACTCTAACAAAATAGGTTGTAGCATAATTTAAACTCTTTAAATATTTAACCGTACTATTTGTAGTATCTTCAAAAACCAAGAAACAAAAAAATTCACTTTTTATTCAAGTTTTATCAAAGGTTTTCGATATCATTTTTACATTTGTTTTAATCGGTTAATAGCGATAATTTGTTATAACTTGTAAGTAACAGCTTATTTTGATACGTGTGCAATTTGATCGCTGAAATGGTGTACACTTTGCAAGAAAGAATCGAAATTGTAGGTTTATACTACAAAAATAATAATTGTGCAAGAGCTGCTGGTAGAATTTTTAATGAAACACACCACAATATCCAACTCATAAGTGTGTGATTGAACTGATGCAGAAAAAATTAGAGCAAGAGGGTCAGTTTGCAATAAAAAACATAACCACCAGGAACTTGTAAATAAAAAAGCAATCCAAGTAGCTGTTTTAGGGCAAGTTAACTTAGACTCTTAAAAATCACAGTCACTGTCAACAATAAGCAGAGCAATCGGTGTTTCATCTTCTACAGCCTTCCGAGTCCTCCATGAATTTAAGTTTTATCCATGTAAAATTAAATTAGTACAAGAGTTAAATGAAGAAGATTTTGATCGTCGTCCCGAATGTTGCGAACTAATGATACAATGCATCATTAATAATCCACAATTGTTAAACAATATTTGCTTCTCGGATGAATGCCCATTCTTATTAAACTGTTTGGTGGACAGATATAATTGCCGATACTGGGCTGAGAGTGATCCACATATTGTACGCGAATTTCACACACAGCATCCTCAAAGGTTAAACGTATGGTGTGGTATCCTACGTGATCACATTATCGGACCCTTCTTTATCACTGGAAACTTAAATGGTGCATCGTATCTTGAATTATATAGGCAAGTGGTTGATCGTTAGAACAATAGTAGATAATGATGATAACCTTTCCGATGATTTGGTTGTATTTTAACATGATGGAGCCTCTCCACATTTTGCTTTACCTGTGCGATAATTTTTAAACGAAACGTTTCCCGGTCTTTGGATAGGTAAAAGACGACAGATGATCGATTGGCCACCTAGGTCACCGGATTGAACACCCCTAGACTTCTTCTTATGGGAGTATTTAAAAACAAAAATTATGCTATTCAACCAAAATGTCTAGATGATTTACAACAAAGAATAGAGGATGAATGTCGACAATTAAATGCAGACGTGTTAAGGAATGTCAGAGAAGAATTTCAAAATAGATTGTACTATTGTATGGAAGTGAAAGGCAGTCACTTTGAACAATTATTGTAAATATTTTTAGTAGTAAAATGTTTGTTCTAAATGTGTGTAATAACATTGTTAAAAAATAATTTTTTTTCAATCCAATTTTCTTGCTTTTGTATTTACTTTTTCTCATAAACTAATTACTTCAAGTATCATGTATTATACATTTTTGAAATCAGTACAAAAAGGAGAATCCAAATATAAAATTAAAAAAGTGGAAAATAATTTAAAAAAATAAAGGGTAGATACAGGGGGTGAGAGGGTGCATTTTCCAGCAACCTTAAATATGATATTATACCTCCCCCTTCAGATATTAATTGAAGTGTTTTTGCGTTTTTCCAAAAAATTAGAGGTTCAAAAGTTATTTAAGGTGGATAGTTTTATCTGAAAAGCACTGTATAGTACAAGAAACAATACTTGATATATTAACATCGGAAGTTATAAAAACAATCAATAGGACAAAGCCACGAAAAGCCTCATGTCCAGATGAAATATACGTAGAGATGAGAAAGCTTATCAATGAAGAACATCTTCACACGTTAAAACTATTATTTAACATAATATATCCCACTGGAATCTTCCCAGAAGACTAGCTTAGATCGACATTTATACCTATACCCAAGAAAAATAAAGCAAATGGATGCTTACAGTTCAAATTAATTAGCCTGATGAGCCATTTTCTGAAAATTTTACTCAAAATTGTACATCAACGAATATACAGAGAGTGCGAAAGAAACTTGAGCGACAATAAATTTTGATTTCGTATGGGGCTTGGTACGAGGGAGGCATTATTTGGCCTCCAGATATTACTACAAAATACCGAGATCAACGAAAAGACGTGTTGCTTTGTTTTATCGACTACAAAAAAGCGTTTGATCGAGTAAAACACTCGGAACTCATAGAAACCCTAACACAACATGGTATAGAGTTCGTCAGGGCTATGTACTTTCTCCAATGTTATTTAATATATATTCCGAAAAGATCTTTCAAAATGCCTTAAAAAATATTGAAGAAGGAATAAAAATCAACGGAAAATACGTAAACAACTTCATCATCATCAATGGTGCTACAGCCCTATGAAAGAGCCTCGACCTTCCCAAGTCTATTACGCCAGTCAGTTCTATCCATTGCCAACCGTTGCCAGTTTGCTGCGCCTATCTTTCTACCATCCTCATCTACACCATCCTTCCATCTGAGTTTTGGCCTACCCCTTTTTCTGCTTTCCACAGGTTGTGACATAAGGATTCTTCTAGGAGGGTTGTTCTGCTGTGATATTGCTAGATGTCCTGCCCATCTTAATCTTCCTATTCTTATAAGAGATATTACGTCTTTACCACCAAATATTTGTTTATATCTGTGGTATACCTCGTAGTTGTATCTCCTCCTCCAAACACCATTTTCACAGATGCCACCAAATATTCCTCTCAGGATCCTTCGTTCAAATAGGAAATAGTTCAAAGGTCTTCGTCTGCCTTGGAGATGGCCCATGTCTCCGATCCATATGTCAACAATGGCTGTATAAGGGTTTTGTATATAGTTATTTTTGATTTTTGGCTTAAGTTTCTACTTCTCATATGTCTACTCAGTCCAAAATAGCATCTGTTTGCCATTACTATCCTTCGCTTGATTTCTTCCGTTATGGCGTTCTCTTTGGTGATCAGGGAGCCTCAGTATGTGAATTTGTCAAACTTCAAAGGTAGAGTTATCAACCGTGAATTGGGGACCGATGTTCCTAGCTCTATTGTTGGGTGTTGATGCCATCATCTTAGTTTTCTCATCATTTACTTGCAGAAGGTGGTATACATTTCTTCTAGCTTGCGTGTTGTGCGGGCAACTAGATCCACATCATCTGCATATGCCAAAATTTGGGATGATTTATTAAAAATATTTCCTCTGTTGTCTATTCGGGCATCTCTGATCGCCGTAAACAACTTAAGATACGCAAATTACAGTGCTGAGGGTTTACAACGACTTTTGAATGTCATAACCAGAGAGGGAGATAGCTTGGGACTAAATATAAACACAAATAAAGCAAAAGTAATGGCTGTTACACGTGCACCAAATTTCGACATTTATATTCGTATATATGTTACGAGCAATGTCAGAAATTGAACAATCCTAGCATTGTACGAAAAATCTTGTCCACTTCTAGCATTGTACCCCTTTTCTGTACAATCTCCGAAATAGACATAATCGGCGGACTGTATATAAAAGAATTGCTGTACAATGTTTGAATTTCAAGAAGTAGACATGCATCAAAGTTTGGGAGAATATGACAGATATCGATTCATATCGATTTTTACTAACATTATCACTCTTCTTCTTCTTCAAGTGCCGTCTCCATCAATGGAGGTTAGCGGTTATGGTGGCAAACGTTTGTCTATCTTCAGATGCTCTTAAGAGTTCCTCAAATCCAAGTCCTGTCCAGTTTCTGATATTACGTAACCAGGACAATTTTTTTCTTCCAATTCCTCGCTTTCCTTCTATTTTGCCTTTTATTATCAACTGAGGGATGTAGTATTTCTCGTTGCGCAACAAATGCCCTAAATAACTGGTTTTTCTTCTTTTGACTGTTCTCAATAGTTCTTTTTCTAAATTGAGTCTAGCTAGTACTTCTTCATTTGTTTTTCGTGCTGTCCAAGGAATTTTTAAAATTCTACGGTACACCCACATTTCAAATGCTTCGATTCTATTCAGGCTCTTTATTTTTAAAGTCCACGTTTCGACTCCGTAGAGAAGAACAGACCAGATAAAACATTTTACAAGTTTTGATCTCAATTTAATATTTATATGTGTATCGCAGAATAGAACGCGCATCTTAAAGAAACTATCCCTAGCTTGAGCAATTCTCGCTTTAATTTCTTGTTCTGGGTCCAGCTTGCAATTAATCCAACAGCCAAGGTATTTGTATTGGTTTACCTGTTCTAAAATATTCCCATTTATTTTTATAGGTGAGGGGATATTCTGTTTTCTTTGGATCACCATTACTTTTGTTTTTTTTTCGTTGATCTTCATTCCAAACTCTCGATAAGCATCCTTAAGGTGGTCTATAACCCTCTGTAAGTTTGTGTCTGTATCAGCCAGTAAGACAGTGTCATCTGCATATCTTATGCTAGATATTGGTTCTCCATTAATTTTTATTCCTGTGAAAAGGTTTTCCAAGGCTTGCTTGAATAGTAGTTCCGAGTAAAGATTGAACAGCATAGGGGATATATGATCGTCGATCCTAATCTTGGCACTCTGCCTCCAATATAAGTTCTTAATTAATCGGAGATTTTTACTATCCAAGTTGATGTTCTGCAAGGAATTTAACATTTTATTATGGTTTACGCGATCAAATGCCTTTTCAAAGTCTACAAAACATAGAAAGACATCCTTTTGTTGGTCGTAACACTTCTGCAGCAGTACTTGTAATGAAAACAAGGCCGCTCTGGTCCCCATTCCGGCTCTGAATCCAAATTGATCGTATCCAACTTCTTTTTCACACCTTTTGTATACCCTATTGTGAAGTATTTTTAATAGAATTTTAAGCACTTGGCTCATAAGACTTATTAATCTAAAATCTGCGCATCGCCTGGAGTTAGCTTGTTTTGGAATGGGAATAAAAATAGATTCTAACCATTCCTCTGGTATTTCCCCAGTATCGTAGATTGTATTCAACAAAATTACTAACAAATCAATGTTATTACTTTCGATCAATTTAAGTATTTCAGGATAAACTTCATCAGGTCCAGGGCTTTTGTTGGTCTTTAATTGTTTAATAGCATATTCCACTTCGACTTTTAGAATTGGTGGGCTTTCAGTAATATACATTATTTATTGTAATGTCTATTCTTTCATCTCGGAACAGCTGTTGTATAAATTTTTCCCTGCTGTTGTATAAATAAAAAAAAAAAATTATCACTCTATTTATTGTAAAACAATTTTTTTCTTATTATTTATATTTTAGTTTGACTTAGCATTTTATCACATTGTCGATTTGAAAAAGAATTACTCTATAATATATAAATACAAAAGATCAAATTGTTCGATTTTTGATTTGGTGTGCGTTTCGATAATCATTATTAATTTTGGTCATTTCGGACATTGTAGAGTTTGGGGGTACAATGCTAGAAGTGGACAATAGTTTCCGTACAATGCTAGGATTGTCCAATTTCGGGCTTTGCTCATAACATATATAACAAACGTATAGAAACAGTACAAAGATTCCAGTATTTCAGTTGCTGGATAGCAAACGATCTTGACCACGAGGTCAAAATACGTGCTCGTATAGAATATGCTAGGTCCGCATTTCAACGAACAAAATCCCTACATTATCGTTGGATATCCGATACCAATTTGTAAAAATGTTTATTTATTCCACATTACTATACGGAGTGAAAACATGGACTCTCGGAGTTACAAGTATGTGGCGCATAGAAGCCTTTGAGATGTGGGTTTTTCGAAGGATGCTGAAGATCTCTTGGACAGAGCACGTGACCAACAACGAGGTGCTAAGAAGAATGGGTACTGAGAGAGAACTCCTAAATATTGTAAAAAACAGAAAAACGAGTTATCTAGGACATAAAATAGAATATAATATTCTTTATTAATCTTATCAGATCACATTGTGATATAGGACAAGTCATATAGTACATAAAGCATGAATAACAAGTTATATAGGACAATTACATAAAACAAAATCAATAAAATATAGATTAATATAAAAATAAAAAACGAAGATATGCAATATAGAGCGTCTCTGAACCCGTCGGTCCTTATTCTCTGTAGTCTTTTATTATGTCAAAATATTCATTTAGGTTGTAAACACATAATTGGATCAAGCATGCTTTTAATTTATTTTTGATTTTTTGAATATTGTTTTCATTTCTTATATTAAGTGGCAAATAATTATAAAATTTAGATCCTGCAAAATCAGGACTAGTTTCAAAGAGAGTTGTGGAGTGTTTACACACGCTTATCAACCTCCCGTGTCTTGTCGGGTAATTATGAAAGTCAGAGTTGAGGGTAAAATTTTGAAATTTAGTTTTGACGCGAATAATACACTTATAAATATATAAAGCATGAAAAGTCATCAGCCTGTGTTCAATAAAATATTTACGACATGATTGTCTATTATTAATGTTGAATATCAATCTAAGAATTCTCTTTTGAGTTATAAAAACTCTAGAAGAGTTTTTAGAGTTTCCCCACAAGATAACATTATAGGCCATATATGAATAAACTAATGCGTAATACACACTTATCAATTGATTGGTGTTAAATAGAGTTTTCAACTGAAGGATCGCATAGTAACCCTTATTCATTGTTTTGCAGACTTTAGTGACATTTTCATCCCATGTTATATTACTTTCTAGAATGCTACCAAGAAATAATGTTGTATCACTAAAAGGTATTTGCTCAGAACTAACTGTGATTTTATAACCATGGGATGGCTTAAAGCGCGAGTAGAACTGCATACAAATAGTTTTCTTTGCATTTACCATTAAAGAGTTCCTTTTACACCAGGTTGTAAATTCCTGTGCTACTAAGTTCATTTTTGATATGAGTTCGACTTCATTTGACTCGTCAACTACAATTGTTGAATCATCTGGATAAAGAACTATATGGTCTGCAGTTAAAAAATGTGTCAAATCATTGACATATAAAAGAAATATCAGAGGTCCCAATACGGAGTCTTGCGGTACACCTCGATCAAGATTAATAACAGATGACTTCTTATTATCGACTTTTACTAGGAATTTACGATGTTGTAAGTATGACCTTAACCAGTTCAAGAAATAACCCCGAAAACCAAGGGCTTTTAATTTATGCAGTATAATTTCAATGTCGATAGAGTCAAAAGCCTTAGTTAAGTCAAAAAAGAGTGCACCCACATACCTTTTTCGATCCAAAGCAGCGTGGATATAATTAAATAATGAAATAGAAGCACTCTCTGTAGATTTATTAGGCAGAAACCCATGCTGGCATTTATTTAAGATATCATATTTATTCAGAAAATTTAACATTTTACTATAAATACACTTTTCGATAATCTTAGAGAGTACACTTGTTACGGTGATTGGCCTGTAATTATCAACCAAACATGGATCTCCCTTTTTAAAAATTGGACTGACTACTCCCGTTTTAAGGTCACTTGGAAACTTGCCATCCTTGACAGATAGGTTGATGATGTGAGACAAAACAGGAGATATATATGAAGAAATGTATTTAATTATTTTAGTGGGGATTTGATCAATACCTACTGAGCTGGTATAGTTTAAGGAAGATATAACATTCTCAATATCAAATGGTGAGACTTCAGAATAAAAGAATGTGTTGTTAATTGTTATAGTTGTGAAATCGTTAAAGGTATAGTTATTGAAATGTTTTAATAACATGTGTTTGATTGATGTACAAAAATACTTACTAAATTTGTTTGCTATGTGTTCTGGATGTATTAATCATTTATTATTATCAGTAATACTCCACTCACAATTGTTTTTATTTTTACCAGTTTGACGATTCACAGTTTTCCATATCTCCTTCCTTCTTTTATTATTATTTTGATTATGTAATTAACTTTGATATGATGCTTTTTTTATATCCTTTACCTTATGAATAAAGTTGGCCTTTTGTATTTTATAGTTATACATTAAATCTGAATTACCACTAACATTTGCTTTCAGCTTTTTACTAATCTGAAGAATTTCAGTATTGATCCAGTTTCTGTTGGTATTAGTAGTTTTGCGTTTTGAGATTAAAGGACATGTTGTATCAATATGATAGGAGACAGAGTTCAAAAAAGCTCTATATGCATCATCTACATCATTTGAATATGTATAAACATTTTCGAAATTCTCAGAATCAAGACTCAACAAAAGATTAGACAAACAATTCTTTGATAAGTTTCTATAAGTAGCTATCTGGCATGCAGCAGTATTGTTACTCTCAAATATGTTTAAACTAAAATGAAGTCCTAGATGATTACCTAAATTGTAGTTCACGACAACCTCATTGTATAATTGAGGAATATTGTTAAGAAAATAATCTAGTTTCTATCGTGAAATTACACCGTTTTTATTTGTAAATATTCTAGTTGGTTCAGCATTTTTACAGTTAAGTCCAAAACTAATCATAAAATCCTTCAATATAGATTTTTGCCTTGACTCTTTAAGATAATCGATGTTAAGATCACCACAAAGAATAATACAATCATATTTAACGTAACAAATATTAAATATATAATATAATTTATGTATAAAAATATCAATATCCCCATTAGGGGAGCGATACACATTGAGTAAACAAAATTTTTTGAGTCACATCTAAAACTAATACAACAGCACTCAAAGTTAAAATCTTGACAGATGTTCGTGAGAAAACTTGGAATATTAAATTTAAAATTACCCTTTACAAATATAAGTACACCACCATGTATATGATCACTTCAATTATAGTACGAACCTAAGAGATAATTTGGAAGATATAAGGAATTTATATTGTTGTCACTACACCATGACTCGGTTATACACAGCAAATCCGGACTTTCGGTTTTAAGCAATAATTCGATAAGACTTATTTTGTTTATAATAGATTGTGAATTATTACATATGATCTCTAATTTGGTGCTGCCTCCAAGCTTATTTGTAGCATTTAGATTGTCCAATTCGGGACTCGTAACAATCATTTCTGATTTTAATGGGGACCGCGGCTGGTAAAATTCTTGTATTTGAAGTTAAAACGGCGGACCACTGAACCCTCAGGCCAGATGCTGGGGTTGAAGACTTCATCTTTGTAATCTAATGGATATGAAACTTTGAAACTAGCCTGGTACTCGGTAACCTTTATCTTTTTGCAGTAGAAACTGACATTTGGAGCATTTACCTTTAGATAATTAGTCAAGTCTTCGGTTGTCGTTTCAGGATGGAGTTGATAAACACTTAAAAATCCAAGTTTTGGAACTGTCTTCACATATTTACAAAGGAGAAAAATACAACTTCCTACGACTTATAAAGGAGGAGAAAGTGGAAGGAATAATAGGCCAAAGAAGAAGAAAATGATACTGGTTAAAGTATGTAAGAGACTGGACAGGCATGGACACACAATCGATACTAAGAACAGCTCAAGATAGAATGAAATTTGCTGTAGTTATAGCCAAACTTCAGTAATGGAAAAGGCACCTTAAGAAAAAGAATTATCAAGTTGGTAATGTATTGATAATATACTTAGTATACGTAATCGATGTTAAAATAAACTTTCAGCATATTTTATGCAATTTAATAATACGTACGAGATATTTTGGAATTCTGCATCTTCCGGTTCCTCTTGAATCGTGGTGTTAATTTTTTCAGCACTAGTGTCATAACTCTCGCCCTAAAAATAGAAAGTTTTAATAAACCAATATGTACTATAATCCCATTAAACAAATAATTAACAAAATTATCAAACTTTATGTACAAAGTGGACTAAAAGTCTGGAAACGCACAATTATTTCTTAAATGGGTGGTCCGAATTATACAAAAACAGGGATAGTAATAACTATTTTGCAATATGAAGCAAGCAATATCATTAGGCAAATAGCAGTAAACAACGGATACAACGAATAAACAATTAATACAATGTTATATCATAAACTACACAAGAAAGCTTTAAATTAAAAAAAAAACAGTACCTTCTGCTCAATTACATATATAGGCAAAATATTAACAAAAATAGCCAAACATATAAAAAAGAAAGCAATAACACCAGCTTTCCTAACAAATAACAACCTAGCAAATATATCAAAAACAACAAGAGCCAAAATAAAAAAAACTTACAAAGCACGTGGTGTTCGTGTGTATTGAGGTATAAAAAAAAGCTTAAAATTTTTTATTATAAAGAAGATCTTTTCGGAATTGTATCATTCCATCATCATTTTAATAAAAAGTTGTTAAAAAACATTGTGTGGCCACATAAAAAACATTCCATGGACATCTGGATTATTACCTGGTAATGTAAGTCAATAAAACCTCACCAACTACAGGGGTTCATATAAGATGCCCCCAGTTTCATTTTTTAATATCACACAATTTAAGAGTCTATTGCATTTACCTGAATAAATAACATGAAGATTATTTTTAAATCTAGATGTCCATCGAATGTTTTTTATGTGGCCACACAATGTTTTTTAACAACTTTTTATTAAACTGATGATGGAATGATACAATTCCGAAAAGATCTTCTTTATAATAAAAAATTTTAAGCTTTTAAGAAGCGCTTTTTTTATACCTCAATACACACGAACACCACGTGCTTTGTATTCAACAGGTATACTAGCCACTCCTGGATATCTCCACTTCATGGTTTGTTCCAGTTTCACTTAAAAAAAAAAACTTAGACAGTTGTGTGTACAACTTAAATTTGGCGACTGCGCAAAAACTTACATTGGTCAAACTGGTAGAAACTTTAATAAACGAATAGCAGAACATAAAAGGGCTTTCAATAATAGTAAAACAGATTCTACATACGCACTTCACCTTCTAGATCATAATCATTCTTTTAATGACGAATTAAAAATTCTTCATATTCAAAATAAAGGCCTTAAGCTATCCTTGTTAGAATCTATGAAAATCAACAAATTAAAAAACACAGATATAATTCTGAATGACCAACTTGAGAAAAACAGTTCTCCCCTCCTCAATCTATTTCATTAGAGACTATAAAGTGTAAACGCATGCCAAAAATAGATCACTTGAAAAAGGCAATCAGCCGAAACAGCTGGTGATTACTAGAGTGTAGACAGATACTTCGTACGACTTCGCTTCGTCTCGTTCTTCTTCAGTTCTGTGTCAGTTTTTCGCATCGAAATCAAAGAGTCCGAAGTTCGAATACGAAGTGACAAACTACATTACTATACTACACGAGTATATACACGTGTACTATACGTACACGAGTACGAGGTGACGAGAGTCACCTCACCTCACCTCGATTTACTTTACTTCGACACTTCGATCGAGAGTGTAGACAGCGTTTAAGACAACAAAATAATAATAATATCAGATAAATCAGAGCAAAACTCTTCCAAAAGAAAAAAAGAAGGAAAATATTGAAGCAAATAAAATATTTTATATCAATAATCGGTAAAAAAGCAAAATCAAATTTATATCATTGAAAAAAATATAAAAATATAAATTATAATAAATAGAAGTCAACAAATATGAATTATATTTATATAGATACGCCAACCTCTAGAGAAAAGGGCAAACATGAAAAAACCATAATAGTTTTACAATACACTTACCTCTTGGTCAATAAAAACCTTCAAATCATCCAAATTTGGCATCGATATACTATTTTTGCGTCTCATTGGAGGTCTAATTGTATCTCTTTGTATCGTGTCATCAGTCTTTTCTTTGTCTAAGTTGCCATTTCTACTTTTCGAATCCATTTCTGAGTCAATTACATTAAGGTTTTCCGAAGAAGGGGCATCCAACACTATTTTTGGTATCTCTTGTGGGACCTTGTTGTACTTTAAAGCATTTCTAAATTTTTTTCGATCCATTATTTACAACGGTTAAAACTAAAACGAAAAAATCCATCGGTGAATTTGTTAATGAGTTTCTATATTATTATTAGGTAATAAAATATCTAAAGCACATTTCACCAGAATATTAATGACTAATAATGAGAAAATAATATATTGCTACAAATAAAAACAACCACAATATTATTTAAATAAAAATTTAATAGTATATTACGCAAGAAATTTGAATAAATAAAATTTTAAAGTAATTATGATTTCAATGGGAATAAGCCACAATTAAAGGTTAAAGTAAAATAGTAATTACTTTAAAATGCCACAAGAAAATAGCTTCAGAACAATAAATAATTTTTTTTAATCCTTTATAAAAGGATATAATATGTATTTAATATGTATATAACTAAAAATACCCTTTCAGGCTACATCATAGTACGTTCTTGGACTAAATAATTTCAGAGTTTTATGTTTAAATACTAAGAGGAAGCTCATGGATAAATAAAATTCAAAAATAAAATATAACCGTATATTTCGAAAGAAAGGATTCTGGTGCCCATTGAGTGTTACCGAATTTTCATTTATCAGCTATACGGGAAAAAATCTATCTCATTAGCTTTCTTCGGTCCATCTTTGGACATAGGCCTCCCCAATCCTTTTCCATTCTTCTCTGTCTGTCGCTACAGTCATCCACCTAGAGCCCACGTGCTTGTTGATATCATCTGCCCATCTCATTTGGGGCCTTCCCCTGCTTCGTGTATATTCCCATGGTCTCCAACTTATGAATTTTGTTCCATCGGTCTTCTTTTTGTCTTATATTGTGTCCGGCAAATCTCCATTTTAATTTTTCAACTTCTTGTCTAACATCCCTCACTTTTGTTTTCTCTCTTATCCACTCATTTTTCTTTTTATCCATTAGTCTTATGTGCAACATTTGTCTTTCCATTGCTCTTTGGGTTTTTATGATTTTGTCCATGTTTGCTTTTGTAAATGTCCACGTTTGGGAACCATAAGTAAGAACAGGGAGTACGCATTGATTGTATACTTTGGTCTTAAGATGCTGTGGATATCTTTTGTTTTTAAGAATGTAGCTTAGTTTGCCAAATGCCGCCCATGCCAGTCTAACTCGTCTCTTTATCTCTGCTGTTTGGTTCTCTTTGTTAAGTTTTATAGTTTCACCAAGATATATATAATCCTGAACTTTTTCTATTTCATCTTGTCCGATTCTCATTGTGATGTCTTCATTTGTATTTGGTATGGTTTTGGTCTTACTGTAATTCATATTAAGGCCTATCTTTCCAGCATCTACGTCCAGTTCTTTCATCATTTCAAATAATTCTTCTGTTTTATCAGTTATCAATCCGATATCATCAGCGTATCTTAGATGGTTCAAGCGTTGTCCACAAATTCTTTTTCTTCCCGTTCTAATCTTTTAAAAGTATCTTCAAGAGCCTGATTGAACAGTTTCGGTGATATTCGGTATATCACGCTGTCTCACGCCTCTATTTATTTGTATTGATTTTGTTCCTTCATATACTTTAATTGTTGTTTTGGCTTCCTTATATATATATATATATATATATATATATATTGGCTATTAGTTTCGTATATCTGTGGTAAATTCTGCTGGTAATCAAAGAATTTCACTGCCCAATGTATGACTCTGTCGAAAGCCTTTTCGAAATCTAAAAACGCCATATATAGAGGAATGTGGTATTCATTTGCTCGTTCCATAAGTAATTTCATACTTAGTAAATGGTCACTTGTGCTGAATCCCTTTCTAAAACCAGTTTGTTCTTTCGACTGGTATCCATCGAATTTTGTCGTCAATCTATTGGTTAAAATTTTTGTTAGGAGTTTATACATTACATTGAGGAGTGTTATAACACGGTAGTTTTTTATATCTGCTTTATCCCCTTTCTTGTGTAGGATAATGATTATTGATTCCTTCCAGTTGTTTGGGATTCTTTTTTCTTTTAATATCTTGTTAAAAAAGGGATGTAGAGTATTAATTATCACTTTTCCACCATATTTCATCATCTCTGCAGTTATTCCATCTTTTCCAGGCGATTTGTTGTTTTTCATTTCTTTCAATGCCTTCTTTATTTCTGATTTGCTTATTTCTGGATGTAGCTCTGAGTTGACATTTTTTATTTTAACTTTAAGTTGGTTTTTAATTTCTTCTGGTGGTTCCTTTTTTGTTTTATATAATTCTGAGTAGAAATCGTGGATTATATTTATGATGTCATCTTTAAAGTTTCTTTCTACTCCATTTACATATTTTATTTTGTTTATTTCAAACATACCTAATTTAGACCTTAAGCATTTCATATTTTTGTTGTTCTGTATTACTTCTTCTATTTGTATTTCTTGTTCTTTTCTCTTATTTTTTTATCATTCTGCTTATTGTTTTATTGATTTCTACATTTTATATAGATTTCCTTTTGCCTCCTTCGTTAAGCTTCCTTCTTTTATCCATAAGCTTCTTTGTTCCTGTTAATATATAGTTGTTCTTTTTTAGATCCTTTTTTGCTATTTCTTTTCCTGATAAAATCATTGTTGCTGTAAGTATGTTGTCTATTTCGTCTATATCTTTATCATCACTGTCTAATTTTTGGGTAAGTTGTTCTTTTAATAGGTCTTTTCATATCTCTTATTTTATAAAAGGAGTTCATTGCGTATAGATGCTTTTCTTCTAGGTAGTTTATCAAAGTATCACCTCTATCATTTCTCTGACCATACCCGAAATCAGCTATTTTAGTTTTTTCTTTGTTTAGTTTTCTACCCAGTTTGGCATTGAAATCTCCAATTACTAGTGTAAGACGATTTTTATATTCTTCCATAGCCTTTGATATATCTTTATAACATAGTTCGATATTTTCTTCATCATAAGCTGTCGTGGGGGCATATACCTGGATAACTTTAATTGAAGCTCTTCTTATTGTAAGTATGACATGGGCGACACGATCTGATATACCTTTGATAATTTGGACATGCTTACTTATAGCTTTATTTATTATAAATCCTACTCCAAATTTACTATTAATTTCATTTCCTTTATGATATAGTAGATTACCGGATTTTAGCTGTATTCGGTTTTCTTCTTTTCGTCGAGTTTCTGATAGGCCTATGATATCCCATTTTATGTTTGTTAATTCTTCTTCCAGTTCATGTACTTTTTCATCTGTGGACATTGATCTAATATTGTATGTCCCTACTGACAGGTTGACGGATTTTTTTGATTTATGTTGTGCTCGTCTTAGTGGGTTTTTGTTTTTATCAATCAAAAGCGAATTATTGTCTCCCCCAGATACCGTGAGGCAGACCTTTGAGGTGTGGCATTCAGAAATTTTCTTACCCACCTGGGGACCATTTCCTTTTGTTTTATTATTCGCCATAATAAAAGTGGGGGGGGGGAGATAGTTAAAACACCACGCTTGCCAGGCGGGTTGGTGAGTGAGTTATATCATGGGAAACAATATATTGGGAAAGAAGAAGAAGGTTTGATTATTTGGGGAGTCTAAGGTCTTTTAGTAGTGAAGGGAAGAACTTGTATTATTTGGATGAAGCTTGGTTCGACACCCACGATATAGTTAATGCTTTATTACTCTCTGCTAAGAGTGTAAGTGATTGTTGCTTAGATAATCATCAAGACATGGACAGTACTTTGAAAAGTGGTTTGAGCAGTAATTACTATCTAAATTAAAAAGAAATAGCGTTCTTATTTTGGATAATGATCCATATCATTGTAATCTAAACAGTAAAATTCCAAACACTAATTCAAACGAAGCTGAAATTCAAGAAATTTTATCAAAACATGAAATATGTTATCGACAGGCTAGCTAAGAATTATGGCCATAAAGTATTAACATTACCTCCTCCTTACTTTTTACTGAATCCAATAGAATTGTGGTCTCAATTAAAAAGTAATGTGACGAAAAATAATAAGTGTCCTAAATCTTGTTCGACTGTTGTAGGTTTAATTAGGACCAAATGTAATAATATTTCAGCAGCTAATTGGAAAAAATGTATAGAGCATGTCAAAAAACTAGAAAAGAAATACTTACAATTCCAAAACATTATAAGTAGAATAGTTATATATTTAAACGAATTCGATATTGATTCGGATTTAAATGTATACAGAGTTTAAAATAATTATTTTTGAATTTTTTTACTACGCTAAATGTATATTTTAATATAAAAGTATTACTTATATGTATTTTTCTTTTACTTTGTGGGATTGCCGTAGTTTTGATAAAGTGTATTAATATATAAGTCTGACTCAGTATACAACTATACCTAGAAGATTAAATCCGAAATACCTTGCAAAAGTCATGTCTGTTGAAGAATCCACTATAATTTTGATTTTTAGAATACCTACAAAATTTTCACCGTTATATCTTTAAAAACTTTGCGCAATCAAAAATAGTCAAACGCAACGAAATGTTTTTTACTGAGTATATTAAAAACAATAAACCTTTAGAAGTACAAATATCTAATAAATATATTAAATTAGTAACCATAGATGGTTTACAGCAATAGAATATAAAGTTAACAATGGTATGACAGTTGTTACTTTTTTCTATAAAAAATGGATTTGTTTCAGCAAATAATCGAAATCAATGACTTTAGCTTGTTATGAAAATGAAAATTGTTATACTTTTTGTTTCCGTTCTTTGTTCAATTTGGTTGTTGCAAAGCGTAACTTACGTAAACGTGACCTCGCATAAATTTTTAATTATCTTTGATTTCATTATAATGGACTAACCATTTACTATTATACAAAGAGGTGCAGTGTAGTCACTGAATATTCCAAACAAAATTAAAAATCATAAAAAGTGTTTTATTAAACACCACAATATAAGGAACATAACAACTAAATTAAAAAATGTTTAAGCACTGTATTTTATACATGTCCTGAAATTGACAGTGTTGGATTTTGGTAGGTTTCATCATCATCATTGGTGCTACAGCCCTATAAAAGAGCCTCGACCTTCCAAGTCTACTACTCCAGTCAGTTCTATCCATTGCCAACTGTTGCCAGTTTGCTGGGCCCATTTTTTTACCATCCTCATCTATACCATCACTGCTTCTGAGTTTTGGCCTACCCCTACTTCTACTTCCTACAGATTGTGACATAAGGATTCTTCTAGGAGGGTTTTTTTATTCTAGGAGGGTTATTTTTATAATATATAGTACGTGATACATCTCATAGTTGTACCTACTTCTCCAAACACCATTTTCACAGATGCAACCGAATATTCTTCTTAGGATCCTTCGTTCAAATATAAGCAGGAGGTTTTCATCTGCCTTGGAAATGGTCCATGTCTCCGATCCATATGCCAACACTGGTTGTATAAGGGTTTTGTATATGGTTATTTTGTTTTTTGGCCTAAGTTTCTGCTTCTCAAATGTCTACTCAATCCAAAATAGCATTTGGTTGCTAGGATTATTCTTCGCTTAATTTCTTCCGCCATGACGTTCTCCTTGGTGATCAGGGAGCCCAAGTATGTGAATTTGTCTACCTTTAAAGGTAGAGTTATGAACCGTGAATTCGCGACCGATGTTTCTGGCTCTATTGTTGGGTGTTGATGCCATTATCTTAGTTTTCTCCTCATTTACTTGCAGGCCCATATTTTTTGAGGCATTTGACCAGGTAGTATACATTTCTCCTAGTTTGCGTGTTGTGCGGGCAACTAGGTCAACATCATCTGCATATTATGGCAAAATTTGGGATGATTTATTAAAATTGTTTCCTCTGTTGTCTATTTTAGCATCCCTGACCGCCTTTTCCAGAGCTATGTTGAAGAGGAGACACGATTGCGCATCTCCCTGTCGCAGCTCAACATGTGTTTCAAATGCCTGTGATTGTTCGCCCTGTATTTCGACTTTGCAAACAACTTTACGCATTGTAACCTTAACCAATCTTATCAGTTTATTGGAGATGTGGAAATCATCCATGGCTTCATACAATTTATTTCTTAGGACACTATCATAGGTCGATTTAAATTCTACGAAAATATGGTATTGCTTGTCAAATTTAACATGATACTTGGCCGATTTGAAATTAGGCTCCACCCACGATGCGCATTCTACCACAACACAATTCGTCCTTATTATTTCTTGGCCCTTCGAAGTGCAAGGTACTTGTATAGTCTGCGACAAAGTTTTTTTTTATTTTACTTCTGTTTAAAGTTACTGTGTGTTGAAGAAATATCGTATTACAATAGATTTGACTTTTTAAATAATTATTGTTAGTATTTTAAATTATAAACATGGATTTTCATTTAAAATTAGAAGGAAAAGTCTTGTCTGGACAAACGGTGGAAGTAATAGCAAATGTAATTATTTTTATACAGAGAGAAGCGATGCAAAATCCGCATGTTAAAGATTTTAAAAAAGTTCAAGAGCGTGCTTTCTTAGCAACGGGAGTAAGTATAGCCTCTATAAAACGGATCTCTTTTGAAATGAAAAATATAGAAGAAGGTTCTTCTACATCATTTTCGACGCCTAAAAAAAGAATGAGATCTGCCCATCGAGCAATAAGACAAAAGAAGGAATGTAAAGGTAGTGGGGGTAAACATATTGATAGACAGGAAGTGCTATTTTGAGAGGCCACTTTAAACAAAGAAAGAGAATCTCTTTCCTTGTTTAAGAAATCAAATTTAGTTGGGTTATGTTATTGTTGATGTTATTGTTTGTCAAAACTGTCACATGAAAGATTATTTATATTTTCTATTGAAGTTTTTTAACAATTGTTTAACATTTTAAACTATTATCGTTATTAATTAATTAAAACTTTGTTGTGTTCTAGTGTTAAAAAAGTATTTTAATAAATAATTTTAATAAATAAATAATATAAAATATTATGTAATAGAAAATAAATAAATAGATAAATTAGAACCCCTACACCACTGTATGATTATTGTCAAGTGTCATGAAATTTAAATTTGGCGCATTTGCAATTCCGGATATGTCCGCCATAAGAGGCCACTTTTTTGGTCTCCTTTTCATAACGATTAGATTCCCTCTTTTGTCTTATTGCTCGATGGATCTGCCCCAAAATCCAACTTGGGCGATTTTCACAAAGGTTTACTTCGGCGTATAATAATAAATTATTATGTCACGGAAAAACCAATTCCTACATTGCGACATATAACAAAAAACAATTAATGAAGACAATATTTACACAGGGTCGCATGAAACTTTAAGAAAAATGATGAGAGATATGGGGTTTCGATGGAAGAAAGTGACGAATAACAGGAAAATCCTAATGGAAAAACCCGATATACAAGTGCTCCGGAAGAAGTTTCTCAGAAATATTAAAAAATATAGGGAAGAAAATCGGCACATAATTTACATGCATGAAACTTATATATATATATATATATATATATATATATATATATATATATATATATATATATATATATATATATATATATATATATATTCCTCTTATATCCATGACAGATACTGGGGAGACAATACCACCAAAGGTTTGCACAAGCCAGTGTCCAAAGGGCAAAGGCTGATTATTGTTTACGCTGGCGGCCAAATGGGGTTCATAAAAAACGCATGTTTGACATTTAAATCTGGTATGAAATCTGGAGATTATCATAGTGAAATTAACTATAATAATTATAAAAAATGGATTCATGAAAAACTTTCTAATATACCAGCCCGTAGTGTATTGGTTATAGACAATGCATCATACCACAATATCCAAGTGCAAAAATGTCCCACTATGGGGTGTAGATAAGACGAAATGAAGGAATGGTTAAGACTAAAGAACATTTTTTTTTCAGACAAAGTGATAAAAGCAGAATTATATAATCTAATAAAAATTCACAAACCCAGAAATAAAACTTATGAAATATATTAAATTATGAACAATGCAGGTCACCTGTCTTAAGACTACCTCCCTACCACCCGGACTTAAATCCAATTGAGTTAGTGTGGGCTGCTCTAAACAATATGTGGCAAATAAAAATGTAGATTTTAAATTTAAAAATGTTGAAACATATTGTGATGAGCTTTTCTGCAAATTTTTCCAAGATGAGTGGAAACAATATTGGGAGAATGCTATTTCTTATGAGCGTTATTATGGAAAAGGAACCAGCTCAAGACATAATTGTAGACGATTTAATAATACATTTGCAGCAAGATAGTGGCACTGATAGTGTGGATTCTCTAGAAAATAGTAGTTAGGAGACAGAAAACGAACTTTAATAATCGTGTCTTTTGTGGTAAGATATAAATTAAATTATCTTAAGTGTCTTGTGTAGTCAAGCCATCCCAACGGGGCTGGTATAATTCTATTGTAAAGAAATAAACAACAGATTAAATTATTTATGACTTACTAAAATGGTAAAATGCCGAATATCCGAAGAATAAAAGTATATGACTACAATTTAAATTATTACGACATCTCTATAATAGTATAAAAATTATAAAATCTTTCGTCGGTATCTTCCAGGTATAAGATTAACTACTGTTCGTTTATTCTTATACAGTTTACTGTAACGCAAATGTAAAGCTTTTATCTCTGCCAATATTCCTCTTATAAAATTACAGAACGAGACATTTATAGAAGTGTTCGAAAAAATTGCCTCTTCAACATGACTGAATGGTCAATATTAATGAGTCAAATAAAATACAATTATTGATTTTTTTTACCAAGTAACAAAAACAAAATATTTTGTATTTTGAGAAAAATTTCCGAAGGAAAAATTAAAACGTCAAAATAACATACAATATAGACATATCACAGAAGTTCAATTAATAAATCAGGTCACTCTCTGTAAACTTGTAGTATGGAGTGCACCAACGAGGCGAAGAGACCGAGCGCATTATGTATCTCTTTTCCTCCGAATGCGTTCTCACTTAATTACCTACGCAAGTGGACCAATTTTTCAAGTATCACCTTAAATTTGACAAGCTGTATATGTCGATATTGAATTCATTGGTTTTTTTTTTCAGTATTTGCCTTAGCACAAATATCTGGTCTGTTGTTCTCAATACTCAAAAATATTTTGTATGCTGTATTAAGGAGGGTTTTTCCCCTAGTTTCTACACTCCAATTGATTACCCTTTTTGTGTAGCGGGCAAACGATCCCAATACACCACTCTTCCAGGATCATTGTTCTTTCTTCTTGTAATGTCCTCGCACTCAGCATCGAATCACTAATTGCGTGGTGGTGGTCTTTACGGCCCTAGAATGTTATTTGCTGCGTCTTTATAATAATTTTTACACATTTCCCATTGCTCAGATTGTTAAATTTTTTTTGGTAGGTTTAAAAACAAATAATTATTAAAATATGTTTCGCAAACATTAGAGCCTCTTCAAAAATGTGCTCCGAGTGCAGATTGAATATCAGTGGTGAAATTATGCACCCCTGTCTCACTATACTTAAGATTTTAAAATGATCTGTATATTCTTCATCTATTCGGAGCACCGCTGATTGATTCCAAGACAGGTAAGCTATTATTTTTAAGTCTCTTCCGTCAATCCCTGCACTCTTCAGCACTTCCATCATTTGTTCATGCGTGACTGTATCTAAAGCCTTCTTGTAGTCAATCAGGCATGCAAAAACATTACAACTGACATCTTTACATTTCTGAAACAATACCTGTACGCTAAATAAAGCTTCTTTCGTACCAACGGTGTTCACTAATCCAAACTGATTGGGCGCAATTTGTTCTTCGCATTTCCGGTAAATTCTTTTGTGAATGACTGTTAAAAACAACTTCAGCAAATAGCTCATTAGGCCTATAGTTCTATAGTCTTCACAAACTTTTGCTCCTAGTTTTTTGGGCAATGGTACGAACTCCGATTTTAGCCACATTACTGGTATTTTTCCTGCCTTGTATATTTCATTAAAATATTTCAGTTATTATATTTATTTATTCTGCATCTAATACCTTTAGCAGTTCAGCAGGAATTTCATCAAGTTCCGCTGCCTTTCCATACTTCATTTGTCTGACAGCTGCAGTTATTTCTTCTGGTAGGATTTCAGGACCTGAATTGGCTTCAATGGTGGGCTCTCTTGTACTGTTCTAAGCTCATAGAAAAGTTTTTCCAAGTATCCTTCCCATACTTTCTTTTTGTCTTCTTTGGTTAGGGCAAGATTGTCATTTGCTGCAAGATGTCATATTCACCTAATTCTTTGTTCTTTTTATGTTATTTACTGTATTGACTATTACTTGATGGAAATTTGTTTCGTAATTAAACGAAATATAAAATCATTGATTTTAACTTGCAGAATATATTTATCAACTTGATATATTCTGCTTAAGTACCAGCATTTGTATTACATTATATTGAGATTTGTTAACATCAAGGGTGATTTTTGCAATGTATATTTAGTGATTTAGAATAAGGTCAGAATTTTTAAACCGGTTAATTTCTAAAATTTTCAATAAATGTTTTTTAAGTTTTCATTTGATATAAAATAATAAACTATCTCGGTAAATATGATAATAATTTTGCGTTGACGAATTATATAATAAAATTGTTTAGTATTCAGGCTATTCATAAATAATTATAATTCACGTCACCTTGGTTCATAATTTCTAATGATGACTTGAATAGTCAGTGATTTTTATATAGTTTATCCATTGATTTTAAACAAATAGATTGAAAGTTAGACTAAAACAGATTACGCTTAAATAGTTTATCTACTAAATAATTTGTTATATACACGAAGAATAATAGAGATAGAAAAGATATTCAAAGAAGAATGAATGCATTATTTATGTTTCCATATTTTATTCATTATTTTTAGTAATAGTTGTTCTACATTTATCCCATGTTTATTATTATTTCTGTTGTTATTCTGTCCACTCCAGCAGCTTTTCCATACTTCAACGTTTTATTGATCTCTAGTTCTCCCTCGTTTATTGCGGTGTCTGTGCAATTTTGCAATATATTAGTTTGTTCCTCATTAATGTTGTCCTGGTTTATATTCGTTAATAGTTCTTTAAAGTGTTGTTTCTATCTTTTAACTATTTCTTTTGTTTCTGTTATGAATTCTCCATATTCATCTTATATATTTTATGTTCTTTTTTTTTGTTTACTTGTCGTCTTCAGGCTTCTCTAGAATAGCTTTTGGTTAAAGAAAAGATACACTTCTAAAAGATATAATTCTTAAAAGAAACGTCTTAAACGTAGTACTATCGTTTCGGCCGTACACGAGACTGTCATGTATCTATCACCTTTTAAATTAAGTTATGCACATTCAGGAATATGGAATAGGAAGCGACCACAGATTATTCCGAGCTAAGAAACTATTAAATGTCAAATTAGAAAGAACAAAGATGATCCTAAAAACAAGAAAAAATAAATGGATTCCCCCAGAAAACAACGACCTGTTGTTTTGCAAATGATGACATAATGAAGTCTCTAAAAAAAAAACAGAAAGGGAGTGCTGCCCGACCGTTCTGACCGATAAAGAAAAACTAAGCAAAAATACCAAAGAGCTAATAGGTAAAAAAAAAACAGCCGAAGATAGCTTGGACAGCAAGGAAAACTAATGAAGAAGTACTAAGGAGCGTCAACAAAGATAGAGAACTGCTAAAGACTATTAAACATTGAAAAATGTCTTATCTGGGACATATAGTAAGGGAAAGTCGATATAAAATATTACAACTGATCCTTAAAGGCAAATTAACAACTATTTTATTTCATAGTGTAGACAATTATTGCAATATTCATCATTATTATTATGACAATTATTTCATATTGCAGAAGATCGAGAAGCCTTCACAATGGTGATCGCCAACGTCAGATAATTCTGATATGGCACGCGAAAAAGAAGAAGAAATTTTTTTATGTTGTCAAGTATTGCAAAGAATCTTTCCAGTAGTAAACCTTGAACTGACGATGCCTTAAAGATGATTTTGCACGTACAAAGTTCACTATCTTCATAACGGTTTGCATTTTACTGTAAAGAATTGAATTTAAACTGCAAAACAACATACTTTGATTAATAATACAACGATACGATATTAGATTTTTATTGCACATAGAATCGCTACTTTGTTGCTGAACCAAGACTTTTCTACACCCAATCATCGTTGCAGCGCCGTTCGTAGTGATCGAAATAACTTTTTTTTTAATCCAAACCATCCTTGCCAAAATAGTCCACCACAGCCTTGTGTAAATCCTCTCTTGTAGTAGTTCCTGATATTGACAAAATAGTCAAAAGTTCTTCAATAAACTCTTCACTGGTTCTGTCCAGAAACCCTCAAAAAAATTACAAAGCTGTGCTGTATCTGTAACATCGCATGACTCATCCAATGCCAAAGCAAAAATATTTAGTGACAGCCAAGATTTAGACAGATATAGTGACAGAGAACACTGTTTAACGATAGCCGCATCAATAAATGGCTTCATATGTTTGGCAAGCACCCAGGAAATGCGTAAAGAAGCCTCAGAACATTCGTCTTGATTACTCATTGATCGCTTAATAATTTCCGTAGATGTAGCGTAACGAGTAACGGGTAGGAACTCTTTAAATTCTTAAAGATAGTCCTATCAGGGAAAATGAATCAATCCCTGCCCTCCGCAGATTCCGGGGGTTTCCTGACCCGGGAAACTAGTACCTGTTTAGGGTCTCTTGTCCAGGGTTACAGATGAAGTCCACAACGGCGGCCACGGCGGAGAAGCGGAGCTTCGGTACGGTGCGGATGGCGGAAGTGGCAACCCTCGATTTTAGGGTTGATATAGAATCAAGTCACCGAATGATTGCCGGTATAAGCAGTCCATCAATTACTGGCCAACGGCTTCGGGCGGATGAACTGGTAAATGGAAGGGCACTCTTGTGTCCTGAGACTGAGAAATCGATCTCAAAGGCGGAGGAACTAAGAAATGGTCAACGGCGTAAGGATGCAGAAGGCAAGGAGAAACCACTGCATTAAAGATCCTAAGGGATATCTCTAGTAAAATTATCATGGCTGTGCGAAGCGAAATGATTTCTAGTACTGATCATGGATACCGGATACCAAGATCCGGCAGGAGAAGTATACTTCATGACAACAGGGCCTCTCAGGTCGTAATTCTGCGAAATCCCTGTGTTAAAAATACAATAAATATTGGTACATGGAACGTCAGAAGAATGTACGAGCCTGGGAAAATTCACAACGTTATACAAGAGATGCAAAGATTAAACATCGATATCCTAGGCATCAGCGATACAAGATGGTCGGGTGCAGGCAACGTCTCGACAAGCAACGGTATGATCTATTTCTCAGGAAATGAGTGCCCACATCACAGATATGGTGTAGCAATTGTCGTTTCAAGAAGAATGACACAGTCTGTCACTAATTTTTCGCCAGTGTCAGACAGGATCCTGCTCCTACAACTGCATACAAAAACTGCAAAACTTAATATTATACAGGTATATGCCCCTACTGCAGATAAATCAGATGAAGAGATTGAGCAGTTTTATGAACAAATAAATCAAGTTCTAAAGTCTACAAAGCCAAAAGATGTTACACTTATCCTTGGAGACTTCAACTCCAAAATTGGCAAAGGAAAAAGCGGAAAAAATGTGGGAGAATATGGTTTAGGGGCAAGAAACGACAGAGGAGACAAACTTTTAGAGTTCTGTCAAGAGAATGATATGATAATTTCAAATACATTCTTTAAGCTACCCAAACGAAGACTGTACACATGGACGTCCCCTCAACACACTAGGGAAAAAACAATTAGGAATCAGATAGATTATATTTTAATAAATGAGCGATACAGAAACTGTATAAGATCAGTTAAGGCTTATCCAGGCGCAGATGTTTCTTCAGATCATAACCCCCTGATAGCGCGGGTACACATTAGACTCAAAAGACCTTCAAATAAAACAAAAATAGATCACATAGATACCAGCCGCTTACAAGATCCAACAATTAAAGAAGATTTAAAACAACATATCAATGATAACTTACGAATGCTTTCTACAAAGACAGAGAACACGCATGTAGAAGACAAATGGCAAGATTTAAAAGACGCCATAATAAAACCTGCCCAGAAAATGCTTACCAAAGAGAAACAGAAAAAAGGAAGAGAATGGATAACAGAAAAAATTTTAGGTCTCATGGAAGAGCGAAGACAGTTAAAGGGAAAATGCAGCCAAAAATATAATGAAGTAAACAAACAAATCAGAAAAGAAATAAGAACTGCAAAGGAAAATTTTTTTATACAAGAAAATGCGAGGAAATCGAAGAACTACATCTCAAACATGACACTTTTAACTTACATAAAAAGATAAAGGAACTGACAGGTACACAAAAACGAAAACATCCCAATCTCCTATGCAACGCAAATGGTGAAATAATAGCCGATCTACAAGAAAAGCTTAGGACCTGGAAGAACTATGTAGAAGAATTGGTCGACGATGAAAGACAAGAACCTAATATAGATAACTTGCAAGGCGACGAAGGACCAGAAATAACTAAAGAAGAACTATTATACGCTATAAAAATAATGAAAAATGGTAAATCACCGGGTCCAGACGGGCTCACATCAGAACTTCTTAAGCTTGTGGAAGGCGAATCAGTGAATATTCTACTCTACCTTTTTAACTGCATCTACAAAAGAGGAGAAATACCAAAGGAATGGCTACTTTCAACTTTTGTAACCTTACCAAAAAAGGCAAATGCAAAACAGTGCACTGACTACCGCACTATAAGCTTAATGGGGCATACATTAAAAGTATTCATCAAAGTAATCCACTCAAGAATTAACAGAAAACTAGATGCAGATATTAGTAATACTCAATTCGGATTTCGGAACGGGCTTGGAACAAGAGAAGCACTATTTGCACTTAACGTCATATGCCAAAGATGTCTAAATATAAACCAAGATATATATATATATATATATGTGTGCTTTATTGATTACAACAAAGCGTTTGATAAAGTTCGTCACGATCACTTAATGAAACTGCTAGTAGAAAAAAACTTGGATAAAAGGGACATTAGAATTATCTCTAAGATTTACTATAACCAGAAAGCAAATATCCGAATAGAGCAAGAGACAACGGAGGAAATCGAGATCACGAAAGGCGTAAGACAGGGTTGTATACTCTCACCGACCTTATTCAATCTATACTCCGAAGACATTATAAACACAGCACTTTCGGATCAAAATATAGGTATTAAGATAAATGGCATCCGAATAAACAACTTGAGATATGCCGATGACACGGTACTAATCGCAGAAACTTGGGAAGATCTTCAAATACTAATTAACAAAATAGTAGAATGCAGTGAAGAACACGGATTATCACTTAACATAAGCAAAACAAAAATAATCCTAATATCTAAATCACCACAAAACTTCCTTACATAACCGTGCATGATCAAAGAATCGAACGTGTAAGAAGATATAATTACCTGGGAACTGTTATCAACGAAAATAATGATTGCTCTGAAGAAATCAGAATCAGAATAGAGAAAGCTAGAGCCACATTTACTAAATTGAAAAAGGTGTTCTGCGGAAGAGATCTAAGTCTAAAACTTAAAATTCGCCTTTTGAGATGTTACGTTATGTCAGTTCTCCTCTACGGGATGGAAACATGGACATTGAAAAAGGTCGATAACAAAAAGATAGAAGCATTTGAGTTGTGGATGTATCGTAGAATATTAAGAATACCCTGGACAGAGAAAGTAACAAATGTGGAGGTTTTGCGGAGAGTGCGGAAAGAGAAAGAGCTGATACTTACTGTTAAAAAGCGCAAACTACAATATTTGGGACATGTTATGAGGGGAGATAAATACCAGTTGCTACAATTGATTATACAGGGAAAGATAATGGGAAAGAGATCTATAGGAAGAAGAAGGCATTCATGGTTGAAAAACTTAAGAGAATTGTACAATTGCACCAATTACCAACTGTTTAGATCTGCGGCATCAAAAATACGCATAGCTTTGATGATAGCCAAACTTCGGAACGAAGACGGCACTTGAAGAAGAAGAAGAGAAGATGTAGCGTAATTTGAAAGTAAACTCTCAAGTTTAATTCTACGAATTAGAGTTCCTATTCTGCATATTTCGTCAAATGTTTTATGTTTTGTTTCGTAATGCCGTTTAACATTAAAATTTTTAATTATTGCCATAGTCTGATGGCAAATCAAACAAACGGGTATTGCTCCAACTAGGTTTGGCAAAGTGAAACAATGTAAAGCTGCCCATTCAGGTTGAAACTGCATGTTTTTAATTCAATTTGTCTTTTCTTATCAATATTCATATCAATGTAAAATATCAACAACGCTAGAATTATGCAGAAAACACCACTTGAAAGTATTAACGAGAAACATAATAAAAAGAATAGAAACGTAAACAACGCTCAGAATGACGACTGATCGAAGACCACAAATAAAAATTCTTTTTTATACTATGCTAGGGATGCGCGATATTCATCAAAGTACTTCGACAACTATGATCACTGGTATTATTTTTGTATTATTAAAATGTAGATAATTAAATTCCATAGCTTTGAAAATTTATATGTATTTATGATAAGCTAACCGGTAAAATACCTATCCACAAACGAACGTGTCCGCATTCCTTGGCATAAACAATACATGCTATCAAGAATTAACCACACATCGACCTTCTTGCACATAAAATGTTAATTACACCGATTTTTTTATTATAAATTAAATATTTTTGAAACTTTGAATTAACTATAGTTATATAAAACTTAAAACACTGGAAACTCAAGCACTTCTTACACCAAAAATCGGAGATGTCAAAGAAATATAGATGACGTAGAGACGCAAGAAAAAAAACTTTACAGAAAACATCATTTATTTATTATCTATATCTATAATCTATATTAACTATAACTATATTTATTGTCTATAATATTATCTATATATAAGTTTGGGGAAAGTATAAGAAACTGAAAATTCCCAAATATTCAAATATGAGGAAATTCTCATCCCAGATAAGGCATGTCTCAATGGCTACTAGGGACCATCCTATGGGCATATAGTACCAAAAGGCAGGCATGATTAAGGTATAACCATAAAAATAAACACGTGACGTGGTAAACCAAATATGTAGTTTACTACAAATTTGTTGAATAAACATGACATACCCCCACAGACGTACAAATGTAGACACACACACAAATATACATACACACATTCTCAATACATAGATTACCAGACATTCGCACCAAAACTGATCTAATCATGTAGTGACTTTATGATGCCCCGAATCTCGAGGTAGTATACGTACCATGGTATCATGTCCAAAAAATGAGAGCCGCAAGAAAAAAGTATGGCTTAACTGCTTCCATAGAGAGCTGGACAACTCTGAGGGACACAGTATGGGCGCACTGCCGTGATTGACGAAATTTTGTTTCGGTTAGCGGGAATAAAATAGATATGGGACAAAAAGATATATTGAAAATATATTGAAAATATATAAATGACAATATAAAATGAACGAGCACGGTAGCTGACTCTGTCTCTGTTTCATATAGGTCTCAATTATCCGAATTAAAGTCCTATAGGTAAATCTTGTCTGTCGGGATATTGACGGAGAGTTTAAATGGCTGGTCTGTAATTTAAATTAGTAATTAAAAAGATTCTAACTGCTACAGAGCATTAGGTGTCCTATCTACTTTCGGGAGATTGTTTGAAAAGATAATAAATGGAAAATTACAAAATGATATAGGACATCTAATTAGCGAAGACCAAAGTGGATTTACGCATGGTAGATCTTGCACTGATAACTTGTTCATACTTCATACAACAATTAATAGAAAATAGAATAGGGGTTGGTACCGAAGTACATCTAGCCTTCATCTGCCTAGAAAAGGCGTATGAATACAGTTCATAGACTTAAATTGTAGCAAGCTTTACAACAACTCAGCATTAGTCCATACCTTTTAGGAATAATCACAAAAGTATACAAGGATAACACTACTTACCTAAAAATCGGAAATATACTATCAGAGCCAATACAAGGATCTAAAAAACTAAGACAAGCATGCAGTATGTCACTTTTACTGTTAAATTTATATATTGAGGCAGCCGTCCAAAGTTGGAAAGACCACTGTCAGGGAATGAGAATCCTCATAGAAAATGACGTACTGTTGTCCCTAAACTTTACTGATGACCAAGTCGTAATGGCTTAAGATTCTTATGATATAGAATTTATCATAAAGGCGTCTATACAGAGAATATGTCAAATGGGGTTTGTTGATAGACGAGGACGTGGAAATCAAACAAGTGGAAAAATTTTAATAGTTAGATGCACTTATTAATAATAACGGCTTGGGAAAAACCGAAATTAAACACCGAATTCATCTGGGACGTAAAATTGTGGGATGTCTGAAATCCTTATGGTGGGATCGCAAAAGGACCAAAAAAAAAGGGCAAACCATGGTTGAATTAGTTATTTGTTATGGCTCTGAAGTATGGACAATTAATGCAGACCTGAAGAGAAGATTGTTTGCAGTTGAAATGGATTATTTGAGAAGAACTGCTAGAACATCAAGGCTGAAAAAGAAGACCAACGAATCTATAAGAAATAACATGAATGCAATGGAAACGGTCATTGACAGAATAGAAAGAAGAGGTTTAAAATGCTTTGGACACCTATTGAGAATGCCAGACGAATGTTGAGACCAAAAACTTTACAGATGGAAGCCATCTGGAAAGAGAAAAAAAAGAGGTAAACCTCGACGCTCATGGAATGAAGGAATTAGAAGAGCGATGGAATCGACAGGTTTGGAGGAGGAGCATGATGTATTGTATTTACAAGTGTTGTGTTGGAGTATCGGGTATGCGGTCTGTTATTAAAAAAAACTCTTTTTTCTTTTAATGCTCTATATTTCGCTGATTTTTTGTCAGCTTCATCAGGAGACAACTAAAATATGGTTAAAAGTTAAATAAAAATCACTTGAGAATAAAAAATGAATCACTTACAGATTAAGAGTTAAAAATATTTAAAACAGTTGTTGTACATAATATGTTCAAAACAGTACTGACAGTATTGGTTAAAAGCACCTAGGTCACTAGTAATTAAATATAAAAACAGAGCAAACAAAAACAATCAAGAAACAATTAAATTGGTAGTCCATTCAGCCCCATAATAGCAACCATCATTTTGGACCATTTGCTGGATGTCATTATTCCACAATTACTTTTCCCTTTACCCTTCATTAAAAAATTTGTAGACGATCTTATATGTTCTGTTCCTACTTCACAAATTCAAAATACCTTAAACATTTTCAATAATTTTAACTCCTCCTCCTCCTAAGTGCCTTCTCTATTGAGGTTGGCGATCAATATGGCAAATTTCTCTCTGTTCTGGGCTTGATGGATTAAGTCATTTCCTGTTGTGTGAGTCCAATCTCTGATGTTTTGGAGTCAGGATTTCTTCTTTCTTCCTATACCCCTTTTACCCTCGATTTTGCCTTCTAATATTACCTGGAGCTGCTCAAATTCCTAATGGCGCATTATGTGTCCTAGATATGACGTCTTTCTAATTTTGATTGTATTAACCAGATGAGATCGTGTGTTCATTATTTCTAGTACCTCTTCATTTGTAGTTTTGCTGGTCCAGCTTATTCTTAGCATTCGGCGGTACATCCACATGTCGAATGAATTCAGTTTGTTGACGTCATACTGTTTTAATGTCCAGGTCTCACAACCATATAGTAGTAGAGACCACACATAACACTTTAGTGTTCTTAACCTTATTGTGATTGATAGCTTGGGGTTACAGAGCATTTTACAACCATATAGTAGTAGAGACCACACATAACACTTTAGTGTTCTTAACCTTATTGTGATTGATAGCTTGGGGTTACAGAGCATTTTACGCATGTTCATGAAGCCAGATCTTGCTATTTCAATAATTTTAACAAACATATCCAATTTACTTTAGAGATTGAAAATGATTGTTCGATATCATTTCTGGACACCAAAATAATAAGAACAGAACAAAACAAAATATTGATAGATTGGTATCAAAAGCCAACACACTCTGGAAGATATTTAAACTTTTTTTCAAATTATCCTTCTCATCAAAAGTTTAATACAGTCATTGCAATGAAGAATAGGGTAAGGCATATTAGAGATGATAAATTCATAAACAGAAACTTAAATTTGCTGTTAAACATCTTTCAAAATAATGGATACCCAAAACATATCCTTATAAAAATTGATATTTAACTCTGACATTTTTGACGGTCCCACTGATATCGGAGCAGTACAAACAATACAATATAAAAAACTACCATTAATAAAACAGTTAACACCTTCTATGACTAGTTTATTTAAACAATTTACTAACATTAAAATTGTCCAATATAGTTTATTAGAAAACCGACAACTGTTTTCTAAAGTAAAAGACAAGACACCAACTGTAAATAAAACTAATGTTATCTACAAACTGCCTTGTTTGGATTGCCAAGTTGTTATGTTGGCCAAACTTCTCAATGGTTAAAACAAAGGGCACACAACACAAAAGTTACTGCACAAAAGAGAAGAATACATGTGCGGCAGTTGACCATCACTTAAAAACTGGCCATCAATTTGACTATTCAAATGTCAGGGTTCTACAGCAAGAAAATAATTACAAAAAAAGATTGTTTTGGACATGTGTCATATAAATAGAAAAAACTATGCAGTAAATTACAAGGCAGACACGGGACAGTTGAGCAATATCTACTGTAATATTCTTAGTATGTCCAAATAATTTTTCTGTTTACAATTATATTTTAAATCACATCTGTATGTTTTTAATGTGTAATTTTATTGTATTTTAACTGTTTCTTGATTGTTTTTGTTTGCTCTGTTTTTATTTTTAATTACTAGTGACCTAGGTGCTTTTAACTAATACTGTCAGTACTGTTTTGAACATATTATGTACAACAACTGTTGTAAATACTTTTAACTCTAAATCAGTGATTCTTTTTTATTCCCATCTGATTTTTATTTAACTTTTAACCATATTTTAGTTGTCTCCTGATGAAGCTGACAAAAATCATATCAATATAATATATATATATATATATATATATATATATATATATATATATATATATATGTATATATATATATATATATATATATATATATATATATATATATATATATATATATGCTACTTTTGCAGGCGGGCACCTTATTCCCTAGCACTGGGACTGCATATAAAGTTATCATTGCTTATGATTGCTTGACGGATAAGCACCAAAAGAAGACGAAGAACTTTGGTGCGTGTCAATAACGATGGAATATACTATGCTGGAGATCACAGTTGTATACAAATTTGTTCATTAGAGATGTAATCAACAATTGGTTAGATTAATGAGTTAAAAATATTTTGACTTAGTTCTAACTAGGCAGCGAAAACGTTACTTGAAGGTTTTCTCTACACAATACCTCTAAATTATTATTTTAATTGAAGTAAAAAAGAGTCATAAATATGTGTGATTTTCCTATATTTGACAAGGTATATAATGAAAATGACCCAAATTTGTAGTAATATCTATCCACAGACCTACCTTCACTCTTTGATTTCTTTTGGATGAAACATTGGACGCGATATTAAATTAATATATTTAAAGTCACTCTTTAACACCTTTGAATCAATGTTTTCAATTTTCAACCATATGTATTTGAACACATTTTTAAATCCACTAAGAAATATTGTTTGTGTAAGACAGTTATTTATCTAACTAATAATAAATATATTATGTAAAATTTCAGATAAGATACCTTTCAAAAATCTCTAACCTTCTATTGAGATATCTCATACAATAAATTGAAAAAAATAGCACAAAACACTAAGTTGTTCTCGTTTTATCACTTATTTATTGAGTCGCACACTTAGTTTATGTCATCTATATTGATTTGACTTAAAATAATATTTTTCTGTCAAAATAAACAGATTCTTACCGATCGAGAGTAAGTACTGTGCAAGATAATATATTTAATTTATTGCTTACATATATCGTCACGCTTATTTAACTAAACAATTATATGTTTATTTTCAAATTATATCCATACTTAATACATACGCAAAAAGTTTGTTTACCAGGGTCATTTAGTATTTTTCACGTTAGAGAAAACAATATAATGTTGGACAAATACCTCCGAACCCAACTTCCTATTACTATCTTTTAAATTTTATTTCAATATTTTTCTTCCTAAAATATTTTCATTCCAAAATATTTAAATGAAAGTTTTAAAGTAAAATTAAGTAATTGATGGATTCGACCGTTACTTGATGGAAATTCATTTTATGTAACATTAAAACACTGAAAACTTTGTTTTCAAACTTCCACAAAATTTATTTTAACTATTATCACTACAGCTGTTTCGGGTGATTGCCTTTGTCAAGTGATCTATTTTTGGCATGCGTTTACAATTTATAGTCTCTAATGAAATAGGTTGAGGAGGGGAGAACTGTTTGTCTCAAGTTGGTCATTCAGAATTATATCTGTGTTTTTTAATTTGTTGATTTCCATAGATTCTAACAAAGATAGCTTAAGGCCTTTATTTTGAATGTGAAGAATTTTAAATTTGTCATTAAAATAATGATTATGATCTAGAAGGTGAAGTGCGTATGTCGAATCTGTTTTTCTATTCTTGAAAGCCCTTTTATGTTCTGCTATTCGTTTATCAAAGTTTCTACCAGTTTGACCGATGTAAGTTTTTGGGCAGTCGCCACATTGAAGTTTGTACACACCACTATTTAAGTGTTTTGTATTTTGGCTCTTGTTATTTTTAATATATTTGCCTAGGTTGTTATTTGTTCGGAAAGCTGGTGTTATTCCTTTCTTTTTTAGGTGTTTGGCAATTTTTGTTGTTATTTTGCCTGTATATGTAATCGAGCAGAAGGTACTGGGTTTTTTCTCTGGTGGTGGAAATACTAATTTCAGGGCTTTCTTGTGTAGTTTTTGATTTAACATTTTATTAATTGTTTGTTCGTTGTATCCGTTGTTTACTGCTATTTGTTTAATTATATTTAATTCTGTCTCAAAGTTGTATTTTGACATCGGAATTTCTGTTAATCTATGTAACATACTATGATAAGCTGCCAGTTTATGTTGTGTTGGATGGGCTGACGAATTGTGTATAGTCGTGTCAGTATGGGTAGGTTTATGAAATATGGAGAAGTCATGTTTGTTTTGAAGTCTGCTAATTTTTAAATCTAAAAAATTTATGGATTGATTTTGTTCTGTTTCTATTGTAAATTCAATATGACTATGAAGTGAATTAATATATGATAAAAATTGGTCGAGTTGCCTGTTAGTTCCTGTGAAACATACCAGTACGTCGTCTACGTATCTCCACCAATATAAAAACTGTTTGAATACGGGATGTTTTGAAATCTTTGTCTCTAGATGATCCATAAAAATATCTGATAACAATGGGCTTAGAGGGTTACCCATTATAAGTCCTGCACTGTTATTTGTATATATTTTATTATTAAATTCAAAGTAGTCCTAGTTTATGCAAACTTCAAGAAGATGTAAAATTTCAGATGTAATTATTGGATTTGTACTATTTTGGTCCAAAAGGTTTTTTACTAGAATAAAAGTTTCTGTAGGAGGGATACTAGGGAAAAGATTTTTTACGTCAAATGAAATTTATCTGGAGTTGTTAGGTAATTGAAAATGTTGTATTTTATTAACTAGTTCTATTGTATTTTTTATGGTAAATTTAGGTGAAAATTTAGTGTGGTCTAAAATAATCTCCAACAGTTTTTTTGAAATTTTATATGACGGAGCTGTATAAAAAGAAACTACAGGTCTTATTGGGTGATCCGGTTTGTGTAGTTTAATGAAAGAATATAATTTAGGAGGCTGTGGGTTCATGATATTGAGGTATTTCTGTTCTGTTGGATTTAGTATTGATTTTGAATTTTCTAACGCTAGCTTAATTTGTTTTTGATATTTTTCTGTCGGATCTTTGTGTAAAGTTGCAATATTTTGATTATTTAAGAATTCTATTGTTTTGTTATTATATTCTATTTTGTCTATAGCAATAGTAGTGTTACCTTTGTCTGCTTTTGTAAATACAATGTTGTTTTCTATTGATTTATTTTTAATTGAAATTGCTGTTTTATTCTCTTTGTAACAGGAATTCTTGGATGGATGTGTGTAGTGAAACTAAGCATTCCTGTTACAAAGAGAATAAAACAGCAATTTCAATTAAAAATAAATCAATAGAAAACAACATTGTATTTACAAAAGCAGACAAAGGTAACACTACTATTGCTATAGACAAAATAGAATATAATAACAAAACAATAGAATTCTGAAATTATCAAAATATTGCAACTTTACACAAAGATCCGACAGAAAAATATCAAAAACAAATTAAGCTAGCGTTAGAAAATTCAAAATCAATACTAAATTCAACAGAACAGAAATACCTCAATATCATGAACCCACAGCCTCCTAAATTATATTCTTTCATTAAACTACACAAACCGGATCACCCAATAAGACCTGTAGTTTCTTTTTATACAGCTCCGTCATATAAAATTTCAAAAAAACTGTTAAAGATTATTTTAGACCACACTAAATTTTCACCTAAATTTACCATAAAAAATACAATAGAACTAGTTAATAAAATACAACATTTTCAATTACCTAACAACTCCAGATTAATTTCATTTGACGTAAAAAATCTTTTCTGATCTGAAGCCACTCAATTATTAAATAATAACACTAATTAATCACCATAGCAACCTATTTCAATTATTTTTTATTTTACCGCTTATAACTTAATCTAAACAGTCTCAAGTTTATTAAATGTAATGAATACATACCTCAAGTGAAATCTAAGTATGTGTATTATATTTCAATATTTATTTTTTATTCAACAAAACAGTTGACTTTCTTTCTAACATTCTTTTTTTATTACAGGAAATGTACCTGCGGTTTTTAAAACAATACTAAAGTGTTGAATCGGTAATACTACACCAAAAATTTGATTATCACTATTAATAGTTGTGTTACAAATAACTTGTTTATAATTTTTTTTTTAAAACTATTCCTAACTGAGCGATTTCCAACGTTAAGATTATAACGAGGAGCAGAAAGGTAAGCAGGTCACTAAACTTAACGGAGTAAAGAGTAAAGATATACCAAAGATGACGCAACCTAAATCATGATGGATATTGAAATCTGCTGCTGCTGGTATATATGTACTAACTCAGATTATACACATTTATACACCGTATCCACAAACGTACTGAAATTACGTACTTAATAAAAGAAAACCGTCAAAAAACAAAAGAAAACTAAAAGGATGATCAGATGTGCCGGAAGAAATATTATAATAATGTATATCTGGATTTGTAATACTGGAGTAATACAACTGGACTTAAATAATAGTAACTTTACAAAACAATTTTTCATTATAAAATGATTTGTTTTAAACTTTTTGTTGTTTATGAAAAAATTATAAAATTTTTACGTTTTTACTGTTTTATGTCTTATTTTATTACAAAAAAGACCTTTAAGATAAACAATTTAAATAATTTTAAAGTACCTGATGGATCAAGCTGAAATTTTAGGGATTTGTTAAGTACTACACCACCCCGCTTTAAGAGCAATTACTTGGTACCGTACGACCCCTTCTACTTATTAGCATTTCGTTTATATTTAAGAATAAATAAATACCTTTGTAATGCAAGGCAAAAATTCCCTGGAATGGAACCCTTCTGTGTCGTTGCAAAGTCAGTAACAAGAAAGGCTACAAGGAATTGGGTAGCTCGGATTGGCTAGGAAACAGTTCATTGCAGAACATTTGCCAAAATTTACGGCAGACCTAATACGCAAAGACAAGAAAACAGTCAAAGCCGTAGTAGGTCTTCTAACAGGGCACTGTAAGCTGAATAGGCTCTTGCAGCTGATGGGACTATCAGATGATGACCTGTGCAGATGCTGTCACCTCGAAGAAGAAACAGCAGAGCATATTTTATGTCAGTGTGACAGTCTGGCAACTGTGCGGTTCTTTGCATTAGGAGAAGAAAATCCACTGCAAATAGCTACATGGAAGGTACGGTCTCGAAGCTACTAGACTTTATAAAAAGAGTCAGGCTAGAGGATGTTACCTAACACTTCTTCTTCTTTAAATTCCATCTGCTATCGCAAGTTCTTAAGCCAGGATATTCTTCGTGTTCCCACATTTCGCTTTCCTTGGATTTTGCTCTGCATAATAAGTTGTAATAATGCGTATTTTTGCCCTCTCATCACATGTCCCAAGTACTCAAGTTTTCGTCTTTTAATAGTTAATATTATTTCCGCCTCATTTCCTATCCTTCTAGTTACTTCCATGTTTGACATTCTTTGAATCCATGATATTCGTAGGATTCTTCTGTAACACCAAAATTCAAAGGCGGCCAACTTATTCAGATGAACTTGTTTTAGTGTCCAAGCTTCCAAACCATAAAGAAGAGTAGAGAACACGTAACATCGAAGCATTCTCAGGCGTAGTTCTAACCTTATATCCCAACAACAAAGAAACTTTTTAAGTTTAATAAATGATGTACGTGCTATTTCAATACGTGTCTTAATTTCTTTGGTTTTGTTTTTTCTTTAAGTGGTTTGAGGGTTTCTTTTCCAACTGACACAAGGGCATGTTGAATTTTTCCCCATTTTTGGTCAATAGTTAGAGTTTCTGCATTATCTTCTTTGACTTTCCTTAAGCTCTCGTTTATTTTAAATCCACGTATATGTTGTCTTGTTTAAGACGTCTTGTATCTATGATTTTCTTGGTGCTAGGGCTGTTGACCTTCTTTAGTTTCACTCTCATCAACAAAACAACCGGGTTGTGGTCGGAGGATATGTCCGCTCCTGGATAAGTTTTAGATGATATTATAGAATTTCTATATCTTCTGTTGACGATAATATAATCTATTTGATTTCTGACTATTTTGTTGTTATTGTCAGCTGGTGACCTCCATGTATATACTCTGCGTTTAGGAAGTTTGAACAAAGTATTTGTAATTATGAGTTCCTCATTGACACAGAAATCGACAAGCCTATCGCCACGTTCATTCCTTTCCCCGAGTCCATATCGCCCCATGCAATTCTCCACTTCTCCTTGGCTAATTTTAGCGTTCAAATCGCCCATTATAATATTTATATCTTGTCTTTTAGTTAGTCTTAAGACATTGTCGATTTGTTCATACCTAAGACTAGAGGACCACAATAGATCTGAAAAGGTCGCAGTGAAATAGGCCGAAAGGCCACCTCTCTTAATCTAATCTAATGTAATGTTACTATCGGTTTACAAACTCTAGAAGTTGCAGATACTATAAGAACTTACATTTGTTAATGGGCGATATTATGTAGCAGAAATAAATTATTACAAATGAAAAATATCTTTTTAAATTGAACTATGCATAGAGGTTAACTTAAAAAAAAAAAACAAAACAAAAAAAGATCATTAGGCATATGTCAATTCTCAAGAAAATAAAGTTAGCTGTCAGATATCAATACTAAATTTTAAACTTTGGGAATAATTAATACGATAGCTTAGCCACACCCTGACAATTTTAATTTTAGTTATTATAATTTCTCAACTTGCCATGAAAGCAATTATTGATGAAAAATGTCTATTTTTACTTTAAAAGTTTAACAAAAAAGGTTCCTGAATATCACAAAATAATTTTTTTTCTTTAAAATATCTGTGGTTGGAACTGCACTTGAATTCACTGCAAAGCAAAAAATTGCATGTCACACTGCGAAATAGCCTGCAATGACTTGGACCAAACCAGGATTCTTAAAAAATTCATATACTATGGTACCATGTGGGTATCCTTCAAAGTTAATAGACTTTTTCATAACAAATTTGCCCGTTTCTTCAGACTACCAACGCCGCGTCGGCTCTCTATAAAGTCTATACCGAACCTCACTTTACTTACTATACAATTAACTGCCACAATACGACACATTTTTCCATAAAAAAAGATGAAAAACAAAAATCCATTACAAATTTGACGAACCATTTTACTAACACCGAAACCAAGTGCCTTTGACAGTGGTTCCAGCGAGAGTAAGTAATTTTTAAGAATCATTCGCCCAACTAGGTATAAACAAAACATAAACGGTTAAATTACTATGTATTTGACGTGAAAAATATCCTAAAGCGGCTTTCGATCAAAGAATACCGAAGAAATAAGTATCTGTGATATATAAACAAACTTTAAAATGTGTTTGTTATTAACTCCAGCGATGCAAAAGGATTGAAAATACTTTTACGGCGTTTTAACATATACAAGGTGATTTGATATGCTACACCATGACAATGAAAATTTTAACTGAAATGACGAAACAAAAAATGGACATCATAGTGCTCTCTGAAATTAAAAAGAAAGGCCAAGGCACCGAACAGATTAAATACTACATTCATATATAGTCAGGAGTAGAGAAACACGTATACGCTAAATCAGGGGTGTCAATTCTTATAAAACAATTTTTTTAAAAAATGTATAAAAGAACATGCGTACATCTCTGACAGAATTCTGACAATGACTGTCACATGGTACGGCATCGAAACAATAGTTGTTGGAGTCTATACGCCAACATTATCGAAAATAGTTATCAAATATTTGTGATAAAATAAAAATTCATCAAGAAATAATACTATTAGGAGACTTAAATGCCAGAGTAGGTTCTCAAATAGACGATGACGTGACGCACGGAGAAATAGTTAAAAATGGTTCAAGGGACAGCTGAATTGAGTTTTGTCAACTTTTTGGTTAGAAAATAATAATTAGTAAAGACACTAAATAAGATGGAAGGAAATATGGATGTAGAACAAGAATACAATAACCTCAAAACGATAATAAAAAAAAATTGCTTATGATGTATTAGAAACAGAGAACAACGACAAAAACACCATGAACCACCAAAGATGACAGAAAACGCAAAAGAAATGATACAAGGAAAAAACAAAAAATTTTAAAAATGGCTAACAAATAAATCATCTAGTTATAGAGTAACATATTAAAGAAAAAACGGATAAGTACGCAATCAAATAAAAGAAGCAAAAAACAATTTCTGGGAACAAAAATGTGAACAAGTTGAAAATTTAATTGGTGGTTCTCAGACTACGGGAGCATGGAGAACTATCACTAATTCAAAGAAAAACACCAATAACTCCTTAAGCAACTTGATTTCTATAGAAAAGTGAGCAAATCACTATAAAAATTAAGTCCAACGGTCCATATTGGAATATAAGGGAGATTAATACAGTATGGAGAGTCAAACAAATAGTAACATTAATACTACTTACAACGAGGTCCGTACTGCGTTAATTAAAATGAAAAATGGGCGATCTTCAGGACCTGGCAATATAGCTGTTGAGTTACTTAAAGCAGGAGATCCACTCCTAATAGAACGAATAACTTTTCTAATAAGTCAATGCTGCCAACAAATTAAAGTACCATCTGAATGGAAAACCGCTCACCAGGTCTTCATCTTTAAAAAGGGTAATCGAAAAGATCCTAACTGATACAGAGGATTAAGTAACCTACCTACTTTCGGAGTTTATTTGGAAAGGTAATAAATGGAAAAATAAAAGATGATATAGAATATCTAATTAGAGAAGACCAAAGTAAATTTACACCTGGTATAAATTGCACTAATAACTTGTTTAAACTTCAACCATTAATAGAAAAAGGAATAGCGATTGGTACCGAAGTACATCTAGCCTTCATCGACCTAGAACAGGCGTATAATACAGTCCCAAGACTTAAATTGTGGCAAGCTTTACAATAACTCGGCATTAGTCCCTACCTTTTTTGGAATAATCACATAAGTATACAGGGATAACACTACTTACCTAAAAATCGGAAATAGATTGCCAGAGCCAATACAACTAACTAAAGGACTAAGACAAGCATGCAGTATGTCACCCTTACTGTTTAATTTTTATATTGAGGCAGCCCTCCAAAATTGGAAAAACCACTGCCAGGGAATGGGAATCCCCATAGGAAATGATGTACTGTTCTCCTTGAACTTTGCGGATGACCAAGTGGTCTTAGCTTAAGATCTCATAATCTAGAATTTATTTATAAAGGGTCTATACAGACAAAAAATGTGTAAAATGGGGTCAGCATGAAGAAAACAGAATATATATAGTTATAAATTCAGTATTGATAGACGAGGATGTGGAAATCAAACAAGTGGACAAATTTAAATATTTAGGTGCACTAATTGATAAGAACGGCTTAGAAGAAACCAAAATTAAATACCGAATTAATCAGGGACGTAAAACTGTAGGATATCTGAACTCTTTATGGTGGGATCACAACATTTCTAAAAGGAACAAAAAAAGAATAGGCAAACCATGATTGAATCAGTTTTTTGTTAGAACTCTGGACTATTGTCCAAGTATGGACAATTAATGCTGACCTGAAGAGACGATTGCTGGCAGTTGAAATGGATTATTTGAGAAGAAGAGCTTGAACATCAAGGCTGGAAAGGAAGACCAACAAATCTACAAGAAATAACATGAATGCTACAAAAACGGTCATTGACAGAATATAAAAAAGGGGTTTAAAATGGTTTGGACACCTTTTAAGAATGCCTGACGAACGTTGGCCCAAAAACTTTACAGATGGAAGCCCCCTCGAAGGAGAAAAAGAGTTAGACCTCGACGCTCATGAAATGAAGGAATTAGAAGAGCGATAGAATCGAGAAGTTTGGAGAGGGTGCATGCATTGGACCAGGAGGATTATCAAAATGTATTGTATTTACAAGTTGGATCCTGTAATATATATACATGTATTAACAAAAAAATTCGTCACATTTTTGGACTATAATTATGTAGGAGGTATATCATATTGTACCATCCTCACTCTTAGATGGATTAGGAAGTTTTAAATCACAATCGTAAAGAATAAGAAAAGCTGGATCCGGCTATAACAGTCAGCCTCACCTAATTATATAATAATCTTAAAATTATATATTTACAAACAATATATTAATATTAACTAGCACACCTAATATATAGCAGGAAAATCACATGGAATCAGAAGTAACTCCCAAACCATACTGACCAAAAGTTCAACACTTCTAAATTGCTTAATGGTTATTTATTGTACAAGACGATAAAATTGTACTTTATCTTCGAGAGCGTTTTTTAGCGTCGAGACATCAGTCGAGACGCTAATTATGCTCGAGAAGATATAGCAAGACTTCAAGTTCAGGTGAAAAATAGAATTTCAAAGACTATTTCACTCATCTTAAAATTTTCACATAATCTGACCAATCACAAACCAAAGACAGCTTGTGTTATCGCGAAAACACCAACTGTCTTTTAATTCTGATTGGTCTATCAGCTTCGTATTTTCAACGACGTAACCATGGATACCGATCGCAAAGTAAAGTTTGACGTTAGCCAAAAAAATTATTGTAGCTGTATACGTCAAAATAAGTCATTTTAATCAAATGTATTATAATTAAATTCCTTCCTCTCATTCTACTGAATTTTTGACCTATCACTTTGTTCATGAAACAGTCTAATAAAATACCATTCGTGACTTAATTTAGCTTATAAGTCTGTTTTTTATTTCTAAACTCAACTGAATTTCTTAAAGAAAACACCACTCGTCCTACGGACTCGTGGTGTTTTCAAGCAACTCAGTTTCGTTTAGAAGTAAATCGACAAACTTATCGCAAAAATTGAATCACTAGTGGTATTACTATTGAAAATTGTAATTTTTAGCACAAAAATTGCAATTGTGTTTCTGTTGCTAGGGATATGAATTACTCTGTCAACAAATGTCAAACAAATGTTACGTTTTAATTTTTGCGGAGAATATTGTTGCCATTTGTGTACAAAGTAAATAAATACGAAATGGACGAAAAAGACCTGACACAAGAAAAGGAAAACCTGCCATCAGATGTAGAAAATGCAGCGTTGGAAGCAGAAAGATTATTGTTGCCACAAAAATCTAGGATGATGTATGAGAAAGAATACCAGTCTTTTAAAAAGTGGAAAAGCATTAAGAATATCAATGGCGTGAGTGAAATAATACTTCTGGCGTATTTTCCTGAAAAGTCGAAGAAAGTGATGCCATCGTCATTATGGTCGTATTATTCGATGCTGAAGCGTACGTTGTTGGTGAATGAAAATTGTGACATTTCTAAATTCAGCAAGTTAACCATCTTACAAAAAAACCTGAGTGGAGGATACAAAGCTAAAAAGTCCAAAATCCTGGAGTCAGATAACATTATTAAATTTCTGACAGAAGCTCCTGATGACGTCTATTTGTTGATGAAGGTTATTGCTATTTTTGGTGTGCATGGAGGGACTAGGTCCGATTAATTGTACAAGTTAAAAGTGTTTAACGTAGACGACAGAAAATCGGTGATAATCGTTTCATTATCTGATACTAAAACCACGCAGAAAAGGTCGTTTTGTATTATTGACAAGAAAAGTGGACTGAGTTTCTTGGAAATTGTGAGAAAGTTTATTGCCTTACGCCCCAAAAACGTACCTGACAGTAAGTTTTTTGTAAATTACCGACAGCAAAAGTGCACTACTCAACGGGTGGGGATTAACACTATATATAATATCCCCAATGCAGATTTTTTGAAACTGATTTGATTTTTTTTTTTTTTTTTTTTTTTTTTTTTTTTTTTTTTTTTTTTTTTTTTTTGAAACAAGTTAGTTAAGTTCGACTCGAGCAGTCGAACGGAGCTGACGTGCCAAGCAGTGAGAGGAGCGACACCGCCGAAGCGTAGAGACGACCAAGTCCGAGCTGAACTTTTTAGTTCATATCGTGAATGTAAGCACGATAGCGGTGACTTGGCGTTAAAGCGCCTAGGCCTGAAAAAGAGAGGCAAAACCTTGCGTTGCGACTAGGTTAGCCGGGGAGATTTGTTTTTTAAATCAAATCTTCACGGAGGCCAAAATTGCGGCGTAAGGTAGTGAAGAAGCAAACGGGCTTCGCCCGTCGGGATATTCTCTGTGCCTCCGTTGGGATGACACTGTGAGATATAGTTGTTTTGAACTCTATATCTGGCAGACACGGCCCCAGGGTCAGAGAATTGAGAAATTCAAGTGGATACCGCTTTAGTTCTGTCCTAAAGTGTGAACAACCGCGGACAGGTCACTGGGTGGCACCCAGAATCCGTGCTGGCAGCGGGCCAGACGGACAACAAAAAAGCCTTCTTCCAAATTTTTTGATTAGGCCCCGCCCCCAACATGGACCGTTCTAGGTCCCCGCCGATTCGTAAGGCGAACCCATCCAACCCCGATGGTTGCCGTGAGAGGAAACTCCACGGTAACATCTATAACGCGTTGCTGACCCACGACGCTTCCGACGGACACGAAACATCTACTAACTACGATGTTTTCAATGACCTCCCCGTAGTAGATGACTGGGAAGCCCATGCCACGGACGAATTCAAGCGTCCCAAGACGAAGAAAAGGAGGACAAAAGCCCGTGCGGAGGGAAACCGCACAATAGAAGAAACTACGGACGACGAAACACCAAAAGCAGGAAAGAGGATCAGGAAGAAGAGCAGCGAGGACGAAAAGTCTGAACTGCAAACACTAAAGAAGCTCCTACAAGAAAAGGAAACCGAAAACAACGCCCTCAAAAAGAAGATAGAGGAGTTACAAGACATAATTGTAAACTCCCAAAAATCCATAATAGATCACATGGACAAAAAGTTCGACCAACTTGAGGGCAAAACTGAGGTAACCCTGGAAAAACAGGCACCGAAGAATAAAGAAGAAAACCTGGAAAACCAGGCCATAACCAAAAAGAAGGCTACAGGAGCAATTCCAAAAACAAAAAAACAACAAGAGGAAAAGCCCAAAGAGGCACCCAAGCCCAAGAAAGTGAGAGAAGACTTCCCAGCACTCACCCCCACTAAACCACAAGATGAAGCTCAAACAGTACAAGATGGAGATGCGCAGGCTGAACTACAACCTCAAGAAACAGTCATGGAAACCGAAGAGGTACCAAGGAAAACCTTCGTACAGAAACCGCCTGTAATCAAATTACAGAGCGTGAATTACACGGGGGCCATATTAAACCTTGCACAAAAAGAGCAGGTTTATACAATCAATAAACTCTCAAGGAGTGGACGAGAGACATTAATACAAACAAAAAGCCCTGAGGACTACCGAAAAATGGTAAAAATTATTGAAAATTTCAATAAAGAAACCAAAATCCAGTGGATTGCTTTTCCACTGGAAGACGACATAAAACCACGAATGGTTTTAAGAGGGCTACCCCCATCAACAAGCCTACAAAGCATCCACGAAGAATTAGTAGAAATACACGAGATCGAAATAATCTCAATAAAAAACATGATTTCTAGAAAAGAAGACAGGAGGATGCTACCAATGTTCGTAATGACAGTGGAAAAAGAGGACGTGGAAAGCCTTAAGCGCATCACCAACTTGCTACACATGAAGGTGAAAATAGAAGATCTACGCAAAGCAACAGGGCCCACGCAGTGCTTCAACTGCCAAGGCTATCATCATGCTCAAAGAGCATGTTTCAAAGACCCACGCTGCGTGAAGTGCGGCAAAGAACATGCAACGAGAGATTGCACGTTGACAAAAGAGCAGAAGCCCAAATGTGCTAACTGCCAAGGCCAACATCCGGCCAATTTCAGAGGCTGTCCCAGATGTCCAGTCTGGGGCAGACCCCAACAACAGCAAAGACAAAGGCCTGCTACACAAAACAGGCCACAAACAGCACATACTGGGCTATCCTACGCTCAGGCAACCAATCCAAAAGAGAGTGAGAAAACCATCCTCATCTCTAGACAACACCAAGATGGCCTAGTGAACTCCGTAAGGGAACTACTCACTAGGGTAGTAAACGAGGCGATAAAAGACTTCAAGCTAGCACTGAACTAGTGCAAACTAATAGGGGATACTTGAGGATAGGCTCCTGGAATCCAGGGGGTATAAGGACCAACCAGAACATTCTGGACGAACTGGTCAACAGATACGAAATGGACGTCGTAGCCATTCAAGAAACAAAACTTACGAACAACGTAAATATCAAATTCCCAGGATACGACGTATATAGGAACGACAATACAGCGAGAACAGGCGGCACAGCAATACTCGTGAAAAAAGGCATAAGACACACTAGATTACTAACACCACAACTAGTAACAATGGAAGCCACGACAATAAAACTAGAAATGAGGCAAGGAGAAGTCAGAATTACCTCAGCCTACGTAAGACCGCAAGATCCGCTGGTCGACGACGATCTAAATATGTTCCTAAACGACGAACCCTCTATCATAATAGGAGACCTAAACGCAAGATCCCCTAATTGGAATGATAGAGCTACGAACAGAAATGGAAGACTACTAAACGCGTACATAGATAACAACGAAGAGGTTATGGCAATGGGCCCCACAGACCCGACACACTACCCGGGAAATGCACTTCCAACACACATCGACATAGTAGTTGCTAAAAATCTAGGACTACAAACAGAACTAAAAACACTAAACGAAGGCACAACCGACCACAACCCCATCCTATTAGAACTAGGAACGTGGGAAGAAGAAAGTAAAATTACAAGGATTAAAAAGAAAACAAAGTGGACAAACTTCAAAAGGCTCGTAAGCACGGGAATTAACATTGTCCCCGTGATAAACAATCCACGAGAAATAGAAGTAAAAGTCCTAGAGTTGGAGAACATCATACAACAGGCAATCAGGAATAGCACTACCGAACAGGAAGTAGAAATGCAAACGGGCAGATTTAAGGATATACCACAAGAATTAAAAGATCTGATAAGGGAAAAGAACAGGGCTAAACAAATAGCACGACGAACTAGACATCAAGCACACAAAAACAGAGCAAATAGACTAAACAGAGAGGTCAAAACAGCACTACAACAACACCGTAGTGAAAACTGGGAAAACCATATAAGAGATATGGAAGAGCAAGGTCCAAATATGCAAAATATTTGGAAATTGCAAAAAATCCTACGTAGCGATAGAAAGCCAATTCCCCCACTACACGGAGAAAATGGCATAGTCTATAGCACAGAGGAAAAAGCAGAGGTAATGAGGAGTACTCTCGAGAGAGAGTGTACATTAAATTACCACCCAGACGAAGACATCGACTTCATAGAAGAAGTCGAAACACAAAGACAAAGACCGGAAAACCCCAACGAAATTATCCCTCCAACAACACCGGAGGAGATAAACGAGCTAATTAAGAACAGCTCACCAAAAAAGGCACCCGGTCCAGACCAGATCACAAACAGAGCTCTGAAGTATCTACCAGCGAAAGCTATAGTATACTTAACCAACATAGTAAACGCAATGCTAAGGTTCAGAAAATTCCCGAATAGATGGAAAGAGGCCCATGTCATAATGCTACCAAAGCCCGGAAAAGACAGCACATTCCCGCAAAATTACAGGCCGATTAGCTTACTACCAGCAATCAGCAAAATAGTGGAAAGAGTAATACTCAGCAGACTTAAAGCTGAAACTGACAGGTTAGATATAATACCAGAAGCCCAATTTGGCTTCAGGTCAGAACACTCCAGCGAACTACAAGTACTCCGACTAACAGAGTACATAGCAGCTGGATTCAATGACAAACAGTACACAGGAGCTGCATTCCTGGATGTAAGCAAAGCATTCGATAGAGTCTGGCACAAAGGACTTTTATACAAAATGAGACAATACGGGTACAGCGGAGCAATGACAAGATTGATCTCTTCGTACTTGAGCAACCGAAGTTTCAGAGTGCGGATAGGACAAGTCCTATCCGAACTCGGAAACCCGGAAGCTGGAGTACCACAGGGAGCGGTATTGTCACCTCTGCTGTACTCGATATACACAGCAGACATACCTAGAACACCAGGTACATTACTAAGTCTATATGCCGACGATACAGCAATAGCGGCCAAACATAGACACGTAGATATCGCAGTCACCAATCTACAGACCGCGTTAGACGACATTGAAGAATGGAGTCTAAAGTGGAAAATCAAAATAAATTCAGATAAAACACAAGCTGTACTTTTCCAAAAGAGGCGAGAAAGACCAGAAGAACAGGTAACTGTGCAAGACAACCCCATCGAGTGGAAAAGCGAAGCGAAATACCTCGGAGTGATAATGGATAAAGGATTAACATTCAACAAACACGTAGAAGCTACGGTACAAAAAGCTAACATAGCTAGAGCCGCAATAAGAGGTCTAGCAGGTAGAAAAAGCAAACTACGACTTAAAACCAAAATAACGCTAATAAATAGTATAATACTACCTATACTAACATACGCATCATTAGCATGGGGACACACATGCAATACAACCAAAAAGAAAATACAGGCTCAACACAACCAAAGCCTAAGGGAAGCAGTTAACGTACCAAGATACGTCGCTGAAAGGTTCATTTTCAGAGAACTTCAGCAAATCAGAGTGACTGATACCATGAAAGAAAAAGCCAGGAAAAAGTTCGCAGAACTAGAAGACCACCCCAGTCACATACTGAGAGAGATGATGAGGTATGACGCTTTCCACAGATGGAAGCACAAAAGACCTAAACAACAGATATTAGATTAACGCAAAACCAGAGAGAGAAATAAAAAACCACCAGAGGGATAAAACCTATAAACACCAGAGTGGGAAGAAAAAACAATCAAAACACACACACTAGGAAGATAGTTCGTAGCTCAAATCGCCATAATACGCCATCGCCCAACTAGTGGGCCCTGTTGCACGCACTAGGATACAGCCTATATTGTGGTAATGTATAATATTTATTTATTTTCTTTGCTATGATATAGACTTTATACTAATTATGATTTTCTTTTCACAGGCTACCTACCAAAAAAAATCACAAAAAACACAAAAAACCGGCCTCGGCCACCAAAAAAATCAAAAAAATACTAACAAAAACCGGCTTCGGCCACCAAAAAAATTAACAAAAACCACAAAAACCCGGGCACGTAGGGCCCATCACTCTCGAGCATCAAGTCGTCGAGCTGAGCCGGGACTCAGAGCGGGGACTTGATGCCCAGCAAGCAAATTTAGTTTCGCGGATATGCCACAGTAAGATAAACAGGAATAAAGCGGAGATGCGCTGTCCTGAGTTTTCACAATCGTATTAGGAAACCATGTTGGGGTTCTATTACCCAGGACCTCCACATGAAGAGCACTTGGCTGATTGTTGTGCCTCTATAGCGAATCAGATTGCTATAGGGGGGAAAGGGATGGTCTTGAGCATTGGAGCACGGTGGGATGACTCCTGTTTTTACACGAGTTAGCACACCTTGCTCCAATGAATTGTTACACCCAATCGTACTACCCGGGTGAACATTTCTCTAAGGCTGGGTTTAATCAATTTGCTGCTGCTGATTTTTTGAAACTTGCAAATTCAGAAATGTACACGGGGCATTGTTTCCGTCGTTCTTCAGCTACTATGTTCGCAAATTCTGGAGCTCATCTAGTAGAAGTTAAACGTTTAGGTGGATGGAAATCGTCATCTGTGTCAGAATCTTACATTGAAGAGTCAACAAGCAATAAGATTGCTATATGCAAGTGTATACTTGGCGGATCAGAAAATCAATCCAGTACCTCAAATCAAGTGTTTCAAACGAGTACAAGTTGTGATGATCCAAAAATAGATATTTCTAATAATGTTAATTGTAAAATTTCAGTTGTTTTAAATCCTTAATGTGCTTGAATTTGTAAATTTTATTGAATAAAAAAAAGTTAAATTATTTTATCTACTCTTGCTGTTAACACGTTCGCACCTGACTACCACTATACTGGTAGTTCGAGTTTTCCGTCCTATACTGACTACCACTTTACTGGCTCACAGCTCTACTAATTTCAATGCTTTATATATTCACACAGACCAGGAGTAAAGGAACGAGATGTAGACGCCGTATATGTATGTAGTCTCTAATATTGTAATCTTTGTCAGTATACTGGTAGTTCGTTTCTAAACAATTTTATTGACACATGTACAGAGTGGTTCAATAGTTTGTGCATTATTAATTGTTTTCTTTATGCTTTAGCCCAAGTGGTATGAAAAAACCTAGACTTTCAAAGTATGCTAGCAATCGCCCGTTAACAGAACAAGAATTACAGATTGAAGCAAATAAAATAGAGGCAGAATGTTTCGATAGTCTCCCAGAAAATCTTAATGAGTTCGAAGACGATTTTTCTGACGATAATTCTGTAGTTGATAAATTTTATCTTAGCGAAAAACTAGTGTAAATAGTTCTGACGATACAGAGGCCAATCAAAGTGAATCTGGGGATGAACAACATTTTGATCTAACAGATGAACCAAATATTTGCCATAATAAGACAACAAATACCACTATGACACAGAAAAAATCTACAAAATACATTTCAGATGAACATTATGGTTGGGGCGAAGTAGAAGAAGATGTAACAGAATTTGATTTTACTCGAATACCATCTATCAATGTAAATCTTCCGGCCAATGCAAAACCCATAGATTATTTTAATGTGCTTTTCGACAACGATAGAATCAACACAATTGTATGTGAAACTAATAGACGACCCACTGTATCCACATCTACAACACTTCAACGAAAAAGAAGTGTATGGAAAGAAGTTTCTAATGAGGAAATCAAAAAATTCCTAGGTTTGTGTGTTTTGGGAGGCATCGTAAAATTTCCTTCCCTTGCCAAACACTGGAACAGGGAAAGTATTTACTACCACCCTGTTTCTGGAAAAACTATGGCCCGCGATAGATTTCTAGTAATTTTAAAAATGCTACGATTCGTAGACCATACTGATGTTAATACTGAGGACCGTCTTTACAAGATTCGGACTATTTTGGACGCAGTTCTAAAAAATATACAAAATTGTCTACCCTAATAGAGAGCTCTCTATTGATGAGGCCATGATCTTGTGGTGTGGTCGTCTCATCTTTCGACAATACATAGCCAGTAAACGTCACAAGTATGGGATTAAACTATACGAACTCACTACACACGATTGATATATATATATATATATATATATATATATATATATATATATATATATATATATATATATTAAATATTATTGTATATACCGGAAGAGGTACCTTGAAAACGGCGGATATTGTCAAAAAGTTGACGAAGGATTATTTCGGAAAAGGTCATGTTTTATACATGGATAATTTCTACAACAGCGTAGGATTGGCGAAAGCCCTATTCAAGGAAAAGACACACGTTGTTGGAACTCTACGAGAAGACAGAACTGGAAACCCCAAGGACATGTTAAAAAAGAAGCTAAAGAAAGGAGATGCTGTATGGAAACGTAAATGGCCCGTATTGGTTACTAAATGGAAAGATAAGCGTGATGTCAGAATGATCAGCACAAAGCATAAGCACGTTATGACTGAGGTTGTTTGTAAACGAGGTGCTACGAAAATTAAACCCGATTGTGTGCTTGACTACAATAAGCACATGTCTGGGATAGATCGAGCAGACCAGATGTTGTCAAATTACTCGGTACCAAGAAAAACACTTCGGTGGTATAGAAAATTGTTTTTCCATCTATTAGACATATGCATTTGGAACAGCTTTTACATCTACAAGAGAGCATCGAATAAGAAAACTTATTTTTTGCAATTTCGTGAGAGCATAGTAATGGACCTTATCAAAAATAACAAGGCTATTCAGGTACAAGCAACTGCAAACAATATGCATTACCCAGAACAAGTTCCTGTCACGGAAAAAAAATAAAAGTGGTATGTTACGGTGCCGATATTGCACTAAGCAAAATGCCCGAAAAAGGTCATGTTATTATTGTCCCAGCTGCCCCGACTCACCAGGACTATGCATAGTTCCTTGCTACAAATTGTTCCATACACAAGTCAACAATAAATTTATTTCTTATAGTTTTAAGTTTAGAATGATAATTATGTTTCTTTTGTAATAAAAAAAAAATGATAAATTATTGTTGTTTATTTTGTCTAGATTAGCCTGCCAGTATACTGGTATTTAGTATATAGTTAAAAACGTACATCTATATCCTGACTACCAGTATACTGACAGGCTAAGTAAACAAAAAAAATGTTTTAATATCTATATACTAATCCATGTGTCCGAGTTTTAATCCAATATTCCTGTTTTTTACCTAAAAACCCATATCCGTTTCTGAGGAACGTCTAGTATCAATAGGTTAGGTGCGAACGTGTTAAAGTGTCACTTTATCTACCCTTGCGGTTAAAGTGATACTTTATCTACTCAAAACAGTTGTTATAGCAACACTTTAACATTAGCTATGGAAAAAAAAATATAAAATCGTATGGGTATTATTATTTAATGTAATAAAACTACTTTTTATGGTAGTGTTTTTATGTAATTTAGGTTGTGTGTAAATTAAAAAAAATGATCCATCCGATTATTATACACGCAACTGATTATTTATAACTACCATACACTAATTTAATCTATTGAACTTAACCTACTGTTATAAAATAATAAGTTTTTAGACAAACGTTAAAATACAACTATCAAAAATAAATAACTTACCAGCTTTCGATCGTAGCGAGGCCATCATATTAACGAAAATTTTAACTTAACAGTAAAGAAACAAACAAAATTCAAATTCTCAAGCGGACGTTTTTGTCTTAAAATGTTGTTTAAATGAAGAAATACCGACAATTTGCCTTGTTAGAATAAAGTATCCTACGCATATACACAAATTAGAAAAATTGTTTTGGGAACTATGTACGTAAATTGTCGAATAACTTCGTATCTCTTGCTCTTCTGAAACAAGTATTCGTAAACATTATTGCCAAAAGTTTGCTTAAAGAATTTTTTGATGATCAGTTAATAATTAGTGGACAAACAATAGAAACTGCTTTTACACCTTCTTGGTTTTGTTTTTCAATTAGAGGTTAATTAATGTTTATCCAAGGACTTTTGGAAAGTACGTCATCCTTTTTTTAATACTACCCTGTATTCATTTATAAATAAGACTATTCTGTTGTTGCATCAAAACTTCCTTTATATTTAATACATATTTAAAGTGTCCCTTACAAAAAATACTTATTTTATGTAAAAATGAAACACTGAAAACTTTGTTTTCAAACTTCCACAAAATTTATTTTAACTTGTCACTACAGCTGTTTCGGCTGATTGCCTTTCCCAAGTGCAGGGCAACTTGAGAAAGCATTTCAGAAAGGCAATCAGCCGAAACAGCTGTAGTGATAAGTTAAAATAAATTTTGTGGAGGTTTGAAAACAAAGTTTTCAGTGTTTTATTGTTACATAAAATGAATTTCCATCAAGTTACGGTCGAATCCATCACTTATTTTAGGCTTTGATTTTGTTTGATAATTGTTTTATAACAAATTAAGTATTAGATATAGGCCAGACTGGTTAAAAAAAAGGTCGAAAGATTTTTCGCAGATATCTGAAGCTTTTACGACATAGGTGTGGGTGATGATGACTAGATGATGAATAGATAAAAAAGTACTCGTATTTCCACCTTGCGTTTTGATTTAAAACAATAATTTATGGTCACAATTTGATTTTTTGTCAATAAGTTTTTTCCCTTATATTATACATAAATAATATTTATATCATTTTTTTATATTAACCCAGCATCAATGTCGTTAATTTTATTACACCATCACTGTCGTGTTAGATTTTATCTAACATTAGTGATTTTTTAATAAAACAATTTCAGTTTCCCAATAACTCATTTTAATAAGCAAAAACTGAAACTAAATTATTTAACACATTCAAACTTAACATAATTATGGCAGCAAAACCGAAAAGGGTAAGTTGAAAGATAAGAAAAAGTAAGTTTTGGTAAGCAAAGTATTCCCTGTTTCGCTTAGACTCTGCGAACAATTGCTTAACGTTATTCTGTCTCACTGCCTAAAAAAAACACAAAAAGGGAATAAGTAAGCTAAAAAGGTAAGTAAACAAAAAACTTACAATGATTTAATTTTCATCATTATCGTCATCTGTGCATTCCGTGCATGTATAACTTGTTCTCTGCCTGGGCAGTAAAGGCATCTTGGTTTTTCATTATTTGCTGTTGACGGTGCCGGTTGAGGTTTGATTCCAGCTACGTTATGTATTTTTTGACGAAGACTTGTAGATAACCTTGGTATAGATGCTCGACGAGTTACATGGGGTAGTGCAAGTTGTTTTGCTAAATCAGTAATGAAAGCTCTTCGTTTTAAAATGACATTAGTATTGCTTCTAAAAATTATCTGGCTATTTACAGTGGCAATATTGAGCAGAGTACAAAAGACAGTAAGGGGCCAACGATTACTTATTCTGCTTACAGAATACTCTGATTTTAGCCGATCAACGACATCTACACCTCCCTTCGTACTGTTGTAAAAGGTAATGACCTCAGGATAACATTAGTACGTTTTTGTTCTTTTTTGGTGCGTAAGAAGCTAATATACAATGATTTTTCGTATTTCCATCTTTGTCACCATACAAAAATATGGAACTTTTTATTGGCCGATTTTTAACATCCAGTAGCATTGGAGGAATTTGGGCTTTATTTTTTCGTATTGTACCTACTATAGTTAATCTGTGGTTTTCGTATAAATCATCGGCTAGAAGAACCGATGTAAAATAGTTGTCCATAGTAACATTTCTTCCTGAGTTATTAATTGGTTGAATAAGTCGTTTTACTACACTACTCGCATCATTGGGCTTTTGGAAAGGCCCATCGGGTTGTCGGCCAGCATAAATTTCCATATTAGATATATAGAACATTCTAAAGCGCATATATTTTAATCCCGTATTTCGCCGGTTTATTAGCAATATACTGTCTAAATTTGCATCTACCCCGAAATGCTTCCAACATTTCATCAATTGTTGCGTATTCACTAATTGTGTAATTATTCAAGCATTGTTGAACAAAGGCATCAAAAATGTGACGTATAGGGGCTAAATTGTCAAATTTTGCTCGTTCCTTCCTTGAATTTCTGTCGTCAAATCTTATAGCTTGAACCAGAATATGATACCGATATTTTGATAATGTAGCCGCAAAAAAGTCCGGTGCGGTTCCATCGGTGCTCCATAACTCTGCAGTATTCAAATGCTGAGCTTTTTTGACTCCGGCCAGATAAAGCAAACCCAAGAATGCACTAATTTCTATAAAATCGGTTGGCGCGCAGTTTTTTGAATTATTGTATGATAGCCTCATTTTATCTAATTTTTGATTGGTGCAATCAACAATATAAGAAATTATCTCATCGGGGAAAAACAATTTCCAACAATCTAGAGCTGTTTTATATCGTTTCGCTACATTTTTTACGCCTGGCAACTTCGTAATTATATTTTGCCGGGAAGTTTTATTTCTGAGATCAATTCTTTTGTGATGAAGCCACTCGGTTTTGTCTTTTCCTCTAGAGATTGGCACATCAATTGACAAAATAGTTATATTTGAAGCACTTGTGGATGTAACCGGCTCACTTTCAATTATTTCCTCACTCTTACTCAACCCAGATTGTTCTGTATCGGAACAGTGTTCACTATGCCCAGATGGAGCATCTGAATCCGAGTTATTATCCATTTCCACATCACTCTCACACTCCTCGAACCATTTTATCAATTGTTCTTGTTTTTTCTCATCCATTTTAGATAACAAGTGTAAAAGACGAGCGTAAATAATCTCGACAGACTACACGAAATAAACAACAATCTTACTCGACAGCGAGTACGCGATCACTGTCGTGTTCGATTTTATCCAACGTGCACCGCGCAGTCCGCACCTCCCACTCCAACCCATCGTTTCGCTTTAAAATGCGATATATCCAGAGCATCACCAGGCATATCTAGAAGCTTTAAATCATAACTACCCGAAAATCAAAAATATAAGGGTAAATTCGAATTTGTTAGATTTTTTCTAACATCGACAGTGATCGCTGGTTAAGAATATCTTTATTTTCCCCTTTTTTTTTTAATTAAATTTGATAAATAATTTACGGAGATATTTGCAAAAAAGCAGTTTTTTGCACTAATTTATAAATTTTATTAATTTTTTTATCTTCTTCTTCTTCTTCAAGTGCCATCTTCGTTCCGAAGGTTGGCGATCATCAGGGCTATACGTATTTCGAAACTGCTGACCGAAACAATTCGTTGTTGCTACAGCTATACCATTCCCGTAGATTCTTTAGCCAGGAGTTTCGTCTTCTTCCTATGGACCTTTTTCCTGCTATTTTTCCTTGCATAATTATTCGAAGCAGTTCATATCTTTCGTCTCTTGTAATGTGTCCCAAGTATTGCAGTTTTCGTTTTTTGATCGTAAATATGACTTCCTTTTCTTTATTCATTCGTCTCAAGACCTCGACATTTGTGACTCTCTCGGTCCATGATATTCTCAGGATTCTGCGATACATCCACAGTTCAAATGCCTCTAATTTTTTGGTATCAATCTCTGTCAACGTCCATAACTCCATTCCGTAGAACAGCACAGAAAGTACGTAACATCTCATCAGGCGAAGTTTCATTTCAAGGCTCAAATCTCTTTCGCAGAACACTCTCTTCATTTTAGTGAATATGGATCTGGCTTTTTCTAGTCTTATTTTGATTTCTGCTGAGCTATCGTTGTCTTCATTTATAAAAGTGCCTAAATATTTGTATTTGCTAACTCGATCAATAATTTCATTGTGTAAATATAAATTTTCGACATTTTGTGTTGATTTCGATATTACCATAAACTTAGTTTTCTTTATGTTAAAAGATAGTCCATATTCTTCGCTGCAGTCTGCTATCTTATTTACCAATGTCTGTAGCTCTTCAAGTGTTTCTGCGATCAGAACGGTGTCGTCGGCAAATCTTAGATTGTTTAATCTAACACCATTTATTTTAATACCTACGGATTGCTCAGAGTTGTTCTATTCATTACGTCTTCGGAATAGAGATTAAACAGGGTTGGTGACAGTATACACCCTTGTCTCACACCTCGCTTTATTTCAATCTCTTCAGTGGTATTATTCTCTACTCTAACTACTGCTTTCTGATTGTAGTACATATTTTCTATTAGTCGGATTTCTCGTTTATCTAAATTGTTTTCTGTCAGGAGTCTGATTAGGTGATCATGCCGCACTTTATCAAAGGCCTTGTTGTAATCTATGAAACACATGAATACATTTTGATTTATGTCAAGACATCTTTGAGACATAACGTTCAGTGCAAACAATGCTTTTCTTGTTCCGAGTCCATTTCGGAATCCAAACGGGGTATTATTCATGTCCATTTCCAGTTTTCTGTGTACTCTAGAGTGTATAATTTTCAGGAATATTTTCAGAATATCAACAAAATAAAATGTTATTTACATTTGAACATCGAGGAATTACCGTCTTTTAAATTTGTGCGAAATTTCTCTTCGATCGGTCAAATAGTTTAAAAGTTAATTTATTTATCCCTGAGGCTAAATATTTAAATTAACCATGGTTTGCGAATCACGACCTCGCGTTTTGCTTCGTTTGTTTACCAACCGTCAAATTTCTCTTGTTCCTTTAGTTAACCACTTCTTCAAATACCAAAATTTCTATTTTGCTACACAACCGCATTTAATATCCTCGTCTATTTCTTTCCACATACTTGATACATATCAAATAAGTTTTCGCATCTTTCTTACAATTCGTATCCTGCAAGACACAGGTTCCACAGCCAATTTTATTTCAGTGATCCACCAAATCACGCATTTTTGTAATCAGATCTTATAGACATACTCATAGGCGTTGAATTGGTTCTTCGTTTCGTAAACTCTGCTCAAAATTCTTGGCGAACCAAATCATCCTGTGGCCTTAGAAATCATTTTCAATTATGTTCTATAAGGGCGAGTCTCTACGACTCATTCTATATTTTATGCACATCTTTCGTTTTTTCTACGTATACAAACATAGATATTTTCTACATAGGTTTTGGGAAGTCGAAAACAGTAGGCACCTGTTAGTTTTGTCCCAACACGACCAAGCTCGTGAAGAATATTTCTAATTTGTTGATTTTCTGAAAGTTAACAAGCCAATTTTCTGTTATTTCACCGTTTTTACAACTCAATCCTCTTTGTTTATCTTTTCTCTTGTTTATATTCGCTTCTTCTTCTTCGGGTTCCTTCTCCTAGCGGAGGTTGGAAATCATCATCGCTATTTTAACTTTGTTGGCCGCATTTCTGAATAATTCTGAGCTGCAGCCGAACCACTCTCTCAAATTTCTTAGCCAGGACATTTTGCGTCGTCCTGGGTTTCTCTTCCCTTGTATCTTCCCTTGCATAATCAATCTCAGTAATACGTACTTCTCACCCCTCATTACATGTCACAGATATTGAATCTTTCTAATTTTAACAGTTTTTATGACTTCACATTCTTTCTTCATTCTTTGTAACACCTCTATATTAGTTATTTAATCCACGATATTTTATGCATTCTCCTATAGCACCACATCTCAAAGGAGTTTAATTTTTTGATTTCAGACTGCTTTATTGTCCACGCTTCCATGCCATATAGTAAAGTAGAGAAGACGTAACAACGTAGCATTCTTGTGCGAATCTCTAGATTAAGGTTACGGTTGTAAAGTAATTTTTTCAATTTTATGAACGTGTTTCTTGCCATTTCTTTTCTAGATCTAATCTCCTTTACTTGATCTCCATCTTCGGTTAGCCACGTTCCTAAATATTTATATGTTTTTACTCTTTCTATCGTTGTATTATTGATGATCAGCTTATTTACATTTTGTGGTTTTTTTGAGAATATCATTGATTTCGTTTTCTTGAGATTCACTTGCAGTCCGTAACTTTCACATGCATTGTATACATATATACATATATTCGCTACTTATTCGTTATTATTATGCATATCTTCGTTTGTATGCTAAATAATCGCTTCAGGAGGCTTCCGAATCTCAAAGAGACATATGTTTCATTCATGGAAGATTTTGTTTTCAACATATGATGCCCGTTCCTGAATCCGATTTTAAATCGACTATTTCTTATAACTTTCACACAGTTTTCAAAAAACAAATTTTTATTTCGCTTCTTTTATCCAAAATTTGTACTAGCTTCGACGAAAATCGATATGACGTTCGAGGTATGTCACTGATCGACGCTTTTGATACTGGTCCTAAAAGGACATCTCGTTCTTTACTTAATTTTCGATATCTTCGTTATTGTTTTATTTGCGATATAAAGCAAACCTATCGACAAATTAAAGTAAATAGGGAATTTTGGAACTATAAAAAGGGGTTCTCTAGAGATCGGACTTTTTAAACCTCTCCAAGAGTTTTTACTACGTATCGTTACTTACGGTACTTCTTTGTTTGATTTCGCTTAAAAACTCTACAAGAGTAACGCTTAGTTTTTAATGCTCGATAGTTTTCCGGTAGGCAGTGGGCCAACAGTCATCTCGACGGACCTACGTAAGAATTACCCTACGAGTGATTCTCTTTGATCTACTCACCTTCTGCAGTGAGAACTCGCTTAACTTTAAAAGCTCGATGGTTTTTCGCTAGATAAATCGACAACGTCAGCAACCATCTTTATTTATTTTCAGGGTTTGGCTTAGACATTTTGACATGTTGTTCGTTAACACAGAGGAACTTTTCATTTTTACGGTACTGGGCCTAAAATGGAATCCTACGACTGACTTCGTTTCTCATTCTTCTCGTTCCTTTGACAAACCCTGTACAAAGCGGGCTATTCGTTCGTAAATCAGTTGTATTTTTGTTGCTATCCTTTTTCTTTTCCACGTCTTTTTGCTAGTCAAACGTCTTCTACAACCGTTGTGGCAATTCAATGTATCCTGGGATGATGAAACATCTAAACAGATACATCTGACCTCTGTATTCGTATGTGTTACATTTCTTATGTTATTTCTATACACGAATTTCTATCGCAGGATCGGAGCTCTTGGCAGCTACACTGCTGACTGATCTAGTCACCTTTGTCAACGAGTCTAGTCCAATTTTCATGCTCACTCTGTCTCGACAAGATCGAAACTCTTGGCAGCCATATTGCTGGCTGATCTAGTCACCTTTGTCATAGGGTTCTCTTTCTAATCTTCCGATATTTGATCTGACTCTACGATTGCGCTCCCTTAAGCTAATTTTTCTACCCATAAATTGTCAATCGTATTAAACACATACAAGAACTGATACCACACTCTACTTGGTATTATATGCCTTCTAATCAACACCTCTCTGATTGTGTTAATCGTGTTTTACCACCGGCACAATTATTACAATTTTCACCAAACTAATGTGGATCTACACCATTTTCCTACAGTGGATCTCGTCGAAATATCATTACATCCCGGCTGTCATTGCAGACTTCAAATGCGACACCACGAGGAGATTTCGACGCTGTCAAAGGGGCCAACGGTATTGTGTATGACACAGTCTTTCTAGTTTAGTCGGTCGAAAAATTCTACTGATTCGACGCTATTCTTTTCTAATTGATGACATTGTACGCGTTGTTAATCTGAGCACAGTTTCAGATGGCATCCAACAATGTTTTGTGGTCAAAATATGACCTCAGCTTATTTGTCAATTCACATTTTATTCTTACTTAGTTCTTTATTAGTATATCGATCTTTTCATCTCTATTCTTTATACTTATACTTTTAGCTGTTCTTAAAAACATTCGTTTTTAAAGCAGGAGAATGTTTGGGAAAGTATGTATTATTTTGTTTTATATTTTTACATTTAATATTTTTCTGTTACGGTACTGTAATGTGATCTCATTCAATGCTGTATTCTAACGACTTTTTTAAAACATATTATTTCCCGTTGTGTCGTAAAACTTAAACTGGCTATCTCATTTATTATGTTTAAGTACGATAATTTGGCTTTCTCTTTTGTATTTTGGGTCAAAAATATACACACAAGTGCAAGGTTTCGTATTACCGTGTCAATTAACTTAAATTATCGAAATTCAAAATCGTCCGACAATAGGGTTGATTTATGGCATGCTCTTGCCCACGAGCTGTGGACCACCCAACGGTCAGTTTGGTGGTCCAAAGTTTTATACAAACAACCTTGTATACCATTTTTCAAAGTAAAATACTTGCACTTCACGATTTATAGAAAGTGACGTCACTTGTATTTAAAATTTTCAGAACACCAACCTTAGAATACAAATTTTCCTAACACAGCTAATAATACGAAACCTTTACGGAACTGCTCGATCTTTCATAGGCGTCAATATGGTGTAATAATTAAAAAAATGTAATCATCATTACAATGGAAATTTTAGAATTATATTGATTAAATAACCAAAAACATTTGTTATTATTAATAATATAAATTTTATGAAATAACTCTTTAAGTCTAGTATTCCACAATATAATAATTTTAATTAATATATTAAACAATTATACGCAACTGATACGGAAATACTTCAAATTTTATTGACAGTTAAGCGTGTGGAAAAAGTGTATAAAGTGTTGCCGCTTTTTTAGAATAGGAATTTTGTTTATGTTTTGATTTCTTACACAATTTAATCATAATATAATATATATTAATCAATTGTATTTATAAATATATATTTAATTTAGAGTAATAGCTTTAAAAACTAATTATTGCTGTGTATTCTGATTGTGATATGCCAAAACAAATAAATAGTCTTTATAAAGCTGATAAGCTTTCATATAAGATAGATTAGTTTGAACAAGACACAATGGCGGTGTAAGTTTTTAATATTAAAGCCCTAAAAGAAGAAAGTTTAAAATTTAGAATATATAATTTTCTTATGTATTTTAACGTGTTGCAGTAGTCGTTGATAACAACTCAACCTGTTGATAACAACTCGGTTGTTATCAACAGGTCCTCGTAGACACTTCGTCTCAGGACTATTTTACTCATGTAGAGTCATACGCCGCCATGTTACCTATCCAACGGTAACTTAACCATCACAAATTATAAATACTAATAATGTAAAACAACTTCAAATTTAAAACATTTAAAGGGTTTTTACCCATATAGTTTGGTGGCTACTAGCATGTACAACCGTTTGCACTGATGATGGATTGTTTAATCCGAAAACGTTTTGCAATGTGTTTGTGATAGCCCGTTTGGGGCATTTTTATATACCTTTTATAAAGGATTTTAAACAAAATTTTTTTGTGATATATGGTATACAGCCAGCTACAGGAACTTAGTTTCCTCGTGGAATTTTAAGTGTATTGACTGTTAATATACTAGTTTGACAAATAGTTGACATTTTAAAAATTCCTCACTTACTAACTATTCTGATGTTTTGGCAACGCTGTGGGGTTCTGACGACGTAAATCTTGAATGACGTGCAAGCTTTTTTATATAAAAAATGCTATAGATGATTTGCAAAAGTATATTATGCTTTATCTATGTCAGTTTTAGCCCAAGTGTCATTTCGTTTCCTGATTGGCACATTTCTTTCACTGCTTCACTGCCACGTCTTTTGCAGTTTTCTTTTTTCCAATATGGGTGAATTTATGTGAGCAGGATAGGACTCTTACTTGCAGCTTGCTGAATAACTGAAGTTAGGTGAGCAACTGCATTTTCTATATTGCTATCACTTTTAAGAGGCAAGTTTAGGTTAATGGTTGTTTTTATTTTTTCTCTATATCTGTTCCAGATTGTTCTTTTATTAGAAAGTGTTAGATATTTAGGATAGTTATGAATTTGATTATGTAGATCTATGAAGAAAGCGGAATGATCTGATGAGAGGTCAAATGAAGGATAAATTTGGAGATCGGTATGTGATATTGCTTTTACTACAGCGAAATCAATAAGATCTTTCTATCGGCGGGCCAAGACGTAGGCTCTCCATTAGAGAAAGGAATTAAATGATTCTCATTAATACTTTTTAATAATTCTCGTCCACGTGAGGTTACGATTCTGGAACTCCATTTATGATGTTTGGCACTATAATCTCCATCAGTAATGAAACGGTATCCGAGCATCTAAAGTATTCAGTAAAATGATCAGCTTTAATTATTTTATTCGGTGGACAGTAAACAGCAGATAGAATAATCGGGCCTTGTGTATCTTCGACCGACACTGATGTCGCTTGGATGTTAAGTTTACTAATTATATTTATTTCATGATCTTCTTCTGCTTCTTAGCCTTCTGTCGTCCATGTTTGGACATAGGCCTTTCCCAACATCCATCGGTCTCTATCCTGAGCAATATAGTTCCAATGTGTTCCAACTATTCTTTTTATGTCATCAACCCGTCTCATCTGTGGTCTTCCTCTTGGTCCTCTATGTCCTCGACTTTTGTTTTGGATCTTACCCAGTCGTTCCTCTTTTTATCTGATAGTCGTATACCTAACATTGCTCTTTCCATTGTTCTTTCTGTTGTGGCTAGTTTATTCGTGTTTGCCTTGGTTAGGGTCCAGGTTTGACATCCATATGTCATGATAGGAAGGATGCATTGGTTGAACTTATTTCATGATGCTTAATGTGATGACCATCACGTTCGATGGTTGTTAGAATCTCTGGACGAGTAGGAAGAAAAACTTACCCGCCTCTTAGATATTCGGGACCTACGCTATTCTAAAAATTAAGGCTTCCAGGAAACTGGAAGGGTGTGTAGCCTTAAAGGAGTTCGAAAAATCCGACCGGTTAGTAACTACACAGGCGCGCGGAATCAGGGATCCTAAAAGGATCAGCAATCACTACTTGCCAATCGGAGTACGTGCTCTAAAAAGTGCTCGTATTTCCGATTAAACGAGTATGGATTCCCGGCTCTACCGCGAGAAGGTCTGTACTAGGACGATTTTTGTGGAAAGGATGAAACACGACGTTCGCCCAAACGCAAATAAAACTGAAGAAGCCGCTTGAGGAGGTTTGGATAACTCTCTCTCACACTCTTCAGTCAATTACGTCTGGCAAACGACGGGCCAAGCAAAACCACAATTGCAGGGCCATCATTATTTCATGATGCTTAATGTTATTTCTTATAATAATTGCCGTACCTCCGTGGGCTTTACCTAATGGATATTGAGTTACATAGGTTGAATATTTGGGAATCTAGAAATGGCTCTTATTAGTGATGTGTACTTCGGAAATAAACATGACATCTAGATTATGAGAGTAAATAAATGCTTTAACTTCGTGGAAATGAATGGTTAAGCCATTGGCATTCCAACAGCACATCTTTAGTTTAGTGTTGAAGATTAAGCTTAGATATCAGAGACATTAGGAGATCAAACATCTTATCCATTTTTTCCATTAACTTATGTACTAGTAGTTCTAGATTATTTTGTATATGTTGAGGAGTTGTTTTTTCTATTGCATGAGAAGTCTCATTTATGGTAGATGTATTTCTATTATATCTTCCTTCAACTATTTTCGCATAGCTGATGGTTGGTTGAGTGATTGAAGTGATTTCTTGCAGTGTTGGAATTTTTTTTTCTGCAGCTCTATGTACACTGAACATCCCTTATAGCTGGCAGAATGATTTTCTAGATAATTTACACATTGAACATCTTTTTTTATTTATTTATTAACGCTTTAGATAAGATGTAACTAAAAAAACAAAGGCAGCTTTAATTTTATTGTCATGTAAGTAATAACATACAATTATTATATACACACATTTTTTTCTTGTATACAGGGTGAATCACCACTAACGAAACGGAAGATTACAGCGAAAGAGTAAAAAAATTTAAATTATAAGTTTGCAAGTAGATACAAACTACATTTTAAAATTATTTGGAAATATACAGGGTGTTCCAATAAATTTTGGCGTATCAAAGGTATATTTGATCTTCTTATTCTTCTTCCTCTTTATAAGCAATCATGCTTGTTCATTGGCGGATTGATACTTCTTTGGAAGGTTGTCACTCCATCTTTCGCGCAGTCGGCCGATACTCCTTTTATTGTTTAATGATCTATCTCTTGCTATTTTAACCCTCTTTCCGGCTCGAGGAGATAAGAATACGGCCGAGGCCAGAAGACCCTGCCTGCCGTAAGAGGTGAATAATGGGCGGATATGAGAGGTGGAAGGTCGTCGTTTGAGGTGTCGGGTTGGTAGAAACGCACAGAGATGCTTAGTCATCTGTCACCGGTCTACATTCCTAGTATCCTAGACGAGCGCCTCGTGGGACCACTCTACTCTCATTTTCCACAAGAGCCAGGTGAGGTTGAACGAGCCGGGTACGTATGCACCTCTTGAAGCCGACACCGCGGAAGGGGGTGTGGTTAGACTCGGCACGTACCCACCTCGGAATGATCTAAGAGTGGTAAACAGGGGGGTTAACTTGAATAGTCTTTTCAACGACAACGTTTTTAGTAATATTTTCTAGCACAGATGTCACTCCAGGTAATGATTGATGGTGACCTGTAATTTTTAAAAAACACAAACAGTGTCATCTGTCATCCGCATGTCATCCAACGGATTGTTGAATATTCAAATCTCGTTTTTATTGTGATAAATGTGATTCTTGTCTTATAATCTGTGTTGTGATCCAAATCCAAAGACGATATAATATGTGTCATCCTATGCAAATATAAATGTATGTATAATTCTTCTTCAATAACCTATGTATATTCTTTTCAATAATGATATTGTGTATGTTAATAATGAGTTAGATAAATTTTGATATTTTCACGTTTGTATTACTATAGTTAAAATTGTTATTTTTCTTTGGACATTGTTATTTGTATTTTATGTTTTTATATCTCCACCACCACCATAAATAAAACACTTGTACTATATAGAACATTTTTATTTTTTTCCTAGCTTGAGTGAGATTCAACCTTATTCTATCTTTCTTCTGTCATATGAACTATGAACTTCACATTTGCCAAATAGAATTTTTATGATTTATTTACTCATTGTTAAAATTATGTTATGCAAATGTGTCAAATGAATTACAGCAATAATGGTTTGTTTTATAACCGTTAAATTTTAATTCCTATAATTTAATAGGACTTGTTCAAGATGGTGGTAAAAATAAAATTCTTTGCATCCGAACGTTTCGGTTTATTTCATTTCTAAACAATTTTTAACGAATTTAACTTCAAACACGACCAACACACTTGTATTGTTAAAAATGTGATATATTGAAACGTTCAGACGGATATATTTTTATTTTTACAATTTATCTTGACAGTGTCCCTTGAAATTATAGAGAATTCCTACAATAATTTTGAATTTCCCGCTTCTCATTAACAGATTTCTGTCTTCTTTTTTTGGCCTTCGTTAAGGTAAGTTACAAAGTTATTAGTATTTAGTGTAGAATTCTACCGTAGAGGGCGCTGTAAATCGTATCGACAATTTTTAACATTAAGGTTGGCGATCTTCTTGTCTTATAATCTGTGGTGGTAAAGGAGCGATTACTCGGCGGCGACCTGTCTACGTGCGAGGTGGCATTCTACCACCAGCGTGCCTTTCCGCCTCCGGGGGGAGGATTCACGGAAGGGTGGCGTGACCCGCAACACAGGTACTACCGGGAGGTGGAGCCCCACGATGTTTCGGCATTGTGCCACCTCTAATTGGAGTCGGACTCGTAGGGGCAGTGGGAGCGCTCGTATGCCGAAAGGCCAGGTAGACCAGGGACCTGCCAATTAATTTTGGAGGGCACAAAGCTTTGCAATGCTATTTTAACCACACGTGTCTTCCCCATTCTGCTTATGTGGTTATTTCATTCTTTTTTCTATTTAGTGTCCATTCATTTATACACTGTACGTTACATAATATATAAGTAAATACATAAAAAATAAAATTTTGTTTTTGTTTTTTTCATCTCTTGTCTCAAATGGGCACTTTTGGTCAATTAAGTTAAAATACAATAATTTTAATTTATGTCTGTGGAAACGAAAATACAAATAATACAACCCTGAATCGTGCTTGTTTTTGTCGTGGCATCGTCGCGCTTCTATCGTCCACAAGAAATACATGACCCTATCTCCGCAATGTTATTTTCTTATCGTAGAACGCTCTATAAACGTTTTGTAAATAAAAGTCAGAATTATTCTTTACAAAATATATTTAAATTACCTTCGAATTTATACATTTATTACAGTCGGAATATCAACGAACTCATTTTTTGAACACTCCTCTACTGCACTAATTAAAGTGTGGAAATTTGCAGATAATTTTTGATTTTGTAAGCACACAGTTCCACCACCTCTAACCATCTGATGTTGCTGTAAAAATAAAAACATTATAATATGAACTGCCAGTTTTTAATTCTGTGTAAAAAGTATAGTTTATTTTGTAGATACAACAAAAAAACAGGAGTAAAAAATATATTTGGGTTATTTTAGTAGGAATAAAATCCGTCCACCAGGTATTCCTAATTTTATCTTTATCCTTTCCTGTCGGTATATGGCAGGGATATTGAACATGATCAGTTTTTGTGATATAAAGTTAAGTGTAAAATTATTCTAAGATGCAGCACGAACTCAGATTAAAATAAACAAATGTATTTACAATGGACTTACAGGCTGTGATGTTAGCACCACGTTTTAATGTTTCCAGTCTATATTATAGGACCCAACTCTGTGTTCACAATTTTTGTTTATTTAATATAAAAAATCTACAGGGAATATTCTTTTTGTGGAATGAATAAGAAGGAGGTCTCAGTGCCGAAGAACTCGTCACAATTGTGGTTAAATTTCTATTGGACGAAGTAATACCAGATTAAAAGAGGAAAATACAAATGAAAGTAAAAAAGTTATTCTTTATCGTGACGGATGCACATATCAAAATAAAAATGCAACCATGAGCAATGCGGTTTTAAATTTAGCCATAACAAATACCGTAACAATAAAACAAAACTTCTTGGAAGTTGGTCATACTCAAATGGAAGCTGACAGTATGCACGCATCCATTGAAAAACAAGTTAAAGAATAAAATAATTAATGTTCCTAAGTATATTAAAGTATGCCAAACAACTAGAAAGAATCCTGGTCCTTATAGTGTCCATTATCTAACCCATGACTTTTTCAGAAACTTCGAGGATATCATGTTTGTTTAAGTCAATAAGACCTGGAAAGATGAAAGGTGACCCCAAGAAATATTTACATTATGCGTTGTTTATTTTTAGTGTGATAAATTTTCTGTTTAGGTTACAGATTTGCATGCCCTGCAATACAATCCCGATGGAAATTCCCGATGGAATTATATTACAATACTATAAATTAAGATTCGGGGGTGATTGGTACATATTCCCACAAAGGAAAGATAACAAAGTTACGACAAAACTTTGGAATAAACTGCCAGGCTTATATGCAACCTGACGTAAAAAGAAAAAGTTCGAGGATTTACAAGAATTTTTGTTTTGTTTTTTTTTTTCAGGCACCGTGGATACAATTATATATAAGGTACAATATACTATAGTTAAATATTATTTAGTAAGTTTTCTAGCTTATGGAACTGGATAGTTGTGATGACTTGGCTCTGGTTCGATAATATATCTGTGATGTCGTCCTTCATGTCCAGTTCTTGGCGTCGTTTATTGTAACGAGGGCAGTCCACAAGGATGTGTAGAACGCTTAGTGGAGATTGGCAATAGTGACACATTGGCTTAGGTGTAGAATTCATTAGGTGACCATGTGAAAATCTAGTGTGACCGATACACAATCTTCTAGCAACAACTATCTCATTTCTAGTTATATCAGGGATAACGAACTGCTCAATTGTCTGATCTATTTGGTGTAAAAATGTAGTGGATTGATTCCAGTTATTCTGCCAGTAATTTCGTACGAGTTTCTTTAAATTGTTTTTAGGCGATTGTCACTGGCGATTTTTATATTACGTAGTGTACAATTGGATACAACAGCTTCTTTGGCAAAGCGATCGGCGTTGTCGTTACTCGTAATCCCAATGTGGAAGGGAATCCATATAATAGTGATATGGATGTCGTGGATAATAAGATTTTGATAAGTGTCATGAATTTTTTCTAGAAGAGGGTGATTAGTTAATAGATTATTGATGCATTTATACAGGCAAGGGAGTCTGTACAGATGGCAATATGTTGATTGGGTGATGTGCAGAGTTTGAAGGCTTGGTAAATAGCCTACAGTTCCCCAGTGTGAACGCCAGATGTGGCAGGTATTTGATATGAACTTACGAGTGTTTCCGTAGTAGTAACCGCACAACCAACCCCCGTTTCGCTCTTTGATGCGTCAATGTAGAGGATTCGATCAAATTTCCTAAATTAAGAATCTCTAGTAAGGATTTCCTAATCAAATCCTGGTTGGTTTCTGCCTTACTAAACTTTGTAAGTGACACATTAAATTTCAGTAAAGTTTTGGTTCAAGGAGAATTTTGCGGGATCGGGAGAGGGTTACTTAGGAATAAATTTATATGTGGTATTAAAGTTAGAAGCAGGAGGGCGATAGTGTGTATGTATGGGGCAGGAGGGTAAGTACTAGTATATTTGAGTAATGTCAGCAGTGTGTGTACTGGATTAGAAAGGTTAGCTGAAGTAGAAGCAGCATACCAAAGGAGGAGATATTGGCGCCTTACAAGAATTTAAACAAGTAATCCCTTCCGATTATCACGAGTACTATATAATATTGTAGTTGAAAATTAAACAATATTTTTCTTCAATCTGTCAATTTTTGTTTTATGCATTAGATTTTAGAACAAAACTGTTTTGTTTCACTAGTTTCTAGTTTGTTATGATTGGGCAGGATTAAAATAAAAACTGTCTAACTCCCAAAAGCCAACTCCTGATTTTTTTATAACAGGCAAAATATGAAAAATATAGTAAAATTTTATTATAGTGCAAGTTTTTAATTGTAACATTATTATTATTATTTATATTTGTGAAATCTCTAAATGTCACTCTGCACCCTACAACCAGTTTGTATTGTCTCTTGTAGAATTTACATTATTGGAGCTTTTAACTACGGTTAGCTTTTTTACAATTTAAGCATGGACATGTCTTAGTGACAAAAGATATTTGTACCTACCGCACGATTTATATCTCCGACACAACTCCAGGAACTGCTAGAATTTGAACTTACAGCCCATTTGGAATGGTCGCTAGTCGTATTAAATGATACATTAGCGACAGACATATTGATCTTCTGAATATTATTTACCCTAAAAAAAGTAAAAGTAATTAACAAATCTTTGAGGTAATAATTTATGGAATTCCTTTCCACAAAACGTACTAATTTTATTAACATAATACGTAACATATTTATCTCAAAATTATAGATAAAGAGATAATTATGCAAACTTTAAGTAAAATTATTGATAAATTTATAGAATCTTACAGTACCATAATCATCAATATTGAGACTCAATAAGAATTTGAGAATTTAGACTTATACAACGGCTTTAACAAGTCGATAATGTTTGAGGAGGTGTCAATCAAAATCAATTATGTCCACCTTAAGAAGTTTTAGGGAAATCGCAAAAAACGTATTAGTAAATAACCTTACATGAAAAATCGGATAAATTCGCATATATCATTTTATTTATTGAAATTAACTGACTCTTAGTAAATATTTCAAATCTGAAGGTATAAATAAACCTCTAAATACATTTTAAAAATATTACATGTTCTTATTTGATTGGACTTCATGGACGTTGAAAGAAGGGGTTGATAAAAAAAACTCTTAGACTACTTAAAATATCTATTGTAAGTATTGTTACAAAAAATATCTTGAAAAATGGCTAACATTTACCAACGACACTTTCCACAAAATATAAATGTTTAAATGTGTAGTCCAATGTCAGGTTCTAGACAATCACAGGATTCGTCCACTTCGTCAGCATCAATTTCGTCGTCCTGGACTTCCACTATTATGGTCTTATACCAAGATAAAAAGTTATGTTTCTGCCAGTCATCACCATACATTTTCACAAGTAACGTCTCCACGTCCTTCTTCTTAGCTGCTTTCACTATATTGCTCAGTGGAAGTGACTCTACAGGAGTTGAGAACGACCTTGCAGAATGCCAGCCTTGTTTTTTTGAGGCTTGTCGTAGGTTTCAAAATCACTTTCAAACCTAAAATTCTGTGCCGATTTCACTTTGATAACAGTAAGTTCTTGTCCATTGCGGTTGACAGCTTTCCCTTTCCTCACAAAAATCCTCATCTTTTCAGATATCATTTCAATGTTTTTAAATCGTGTAGCCAAACTTTTAGCATCAATCAATCCCCAATCCTCTCCAAGTTTCCGTACTTCTCCAACAGAAGAGTTACTCAGGAAGCAACCTGGTAGGCTGCTTCCTGAGTAACTTTTCAACCCTTCCGAACACCCGATCAGCGGTGAGGAAGCTATGCCCGCGAACAGGGTATGTTAGAACAATCTCCTCTAAAGCATTTTGCACTGATCCTAAGTAATACACTAATGTGTGAACAACGGCATTGTTTTTGTTTTGACCGGCACACCCATCACAGAACAGATTCAGTTTTGTTATGTTTGAAAAATTAGCGGAGTTCAAGAAATTTATAAGTGCAGATGAAACTTCGGTCGCACCCCTTCCTGCAAGTTCTTCAGTCCATACGTAAAATATGGGGTTTTGTGCGTTTGATGCTACAATGCAAAAAGAGTAAAAACTTAATTGTCTTTTGTAGAACGCGTCTTGAATAGGAGTTTTGGGAAGTGCTTGAATTTGCTGGAGATCAAAACAGAAAGTAACCTCATTTTCTTTGTTTTCCTTTAAGAGCCCATAAAAAGCATTAGCTCTTAATCTGTGTATTCTTTTCTCTATCATAAATTGGTTGACCACTACCAAGTCTTTCACAGCTTTAGCCTTCTCAATTTTCAGCTGAAGATCTATTTTATTGCATGTACTGCAAACGTCAGAAGCTGGTGATGAACATCCGATGTTTAATTCATTGAAAACTCTCCTAAACATAGATTTCTTAACTTTAAGATTATCAAGTACACAATCATTGTATATTAGCCACAACTTCTTAATGTTTAAGTCTGCACTAAGATAAATCCTTTTCGATTTTTTTTCGAATATAGTGGCTTTCTTTTCCTCTTAAATTTCTCAAAAAAAGGCGGACTGATTCCTTGTTCGCAGCAGATTTGTGACTCTTCCTATCGCCACCCCTCTGATCCTTAACAGCCTTTCTCTCTTTCACCTTTTTAGAAATATTAGTCAATATTGGTCCCTTCACCATGGTAATATGCATAAAAAGTTTCCTACACACAGGTATAACTTTAACGGTTGATGAAAGTATAGAATATTGTACACTAAAACTTTTAGCCTTTGATTTTTCAGCTGTAGGCCTAGGCCTTCGCCGCTTTATGTTACGTTGATTTATCCAACTGGCAATGGTGTTATCTTGCGTGTTTTTGTCAGGTATTTTGTAGAGGATATTTCGAACAAAAATAGCATCTATAGACCTAACTAATGCACATTTCATACCTTTGTTCATGTGTTTACATGGAACAAACACACGACATCCCACTGGAGTACTGTATCGCTTAATCTTGGCTCTAGTTTTTTTATCCACAGTCTTTTTATTTTTACGAGATCCTTCATTGACATCGCCCACTCTCACTAAGTTTTCTTCATCCATGGAAAATTTCAATTTTATTTAATAAAAACTACTTTAATAATATTAAAATTAAACCACAGTGCAATACAAACTCAATACTCGCTATCGACATAACCTAAACTCAATACTCGCTATCGACATAACCTAGAGGGAAAACACAGACAATGTGTTGACATGGTCAAATCACGTGACCAAATCGGGGCACTCCTATTAGCTGAATGGACATGTGGTGGTATGATTGAAATCAACTGTGGACATGATTTCATTTGATTTGGGAACCTAATATTGTGTATTCATTTTAAACAGGACATGATTTTTTTTAACCGAAACCGAAAACACCATAGAATAGGATTCACTCTTTATATTATGAAACAGCTGCTAACTCATTTTTTGATTTTCATGGACATGATTGATTTTGATTGACACCTCCTCGTTTATCAAACGAAACTAAGCCATTTATTCAGAGTTTTGAGCGTGATCGACGCGGTTTGCAGTATAAAATATGTAGTGTATTTGATATTGTTTTACGTGTTCAGGAAAAATTAAAAGAAAAAAGAAAAAAAAATAAAACGAAGAACTTGAATACATCTAACAATTATTAAACAAAGACAAAAACAAAGATCTTTTTATAAATTGTTTGATAAAATTAAAAAAAAAAACAATGATGTTTGGGCTGTTAGGCCACTGTCTTTTGAGATTAGTTCTCGATGTTTCGCCAACAATAGGGGTTGGCATCTTCTGGAAATGTTGCTGTTTCGCTTGTTGTAAGCTGAAACCTGTAAGCTGAAGAGTTTCAGCTGAAGTTATTCTCAGAACAAATAAAACGGCGATCGGATATTACTACAGGTATTCACAGACCATTGCAGCTTCAGCTTCAGAAACATAAGGAGAAAAGTTCAATCAGTGGGGCAGATGTTGCTAAAACGGGCAATAAAAGAAAAAGGTGTTCTTCTTGCTATGCTACAAAGACGACGCGTTTGTCCAAATACTATTGTAAATGTTGTACCACATTTTTATGTCTTGAGCATTGCAATATTGTTTGCAGCATTTACAGAATATAACAAAATTAACATGTGTTAATTTTGTTATGTTCATAATATTGCATTTATTTTATTTTCTCTGGACAATAAATTAATTGAAATCTGCTTATTTTTTGATTAGGTATGTTCACAAAAAACGTTTCTTCCGATCTCGATCAGTTTTTTTCAATCTTATTTGAAACATTAAATTTAAACGAATGTATCTCTGAGATACACCGCGACCTATACAGTACACTTTATAACCGGTATCTCCAAAGGGTTAAACAGTCAATTCTCACTTTTGGCATATTAGGTTAGTTGGCATTCAACATTCCTACTGTCTGGATGTAGTAAAACGCGTTCGAGTAGTAGTAAAACAGATGACTTACGAAAATTCAGTTACGAGTTATACTACAACGACTATAGCCGAATCCAGGGATCAAAGATCCCATAACACGATGGACCGACGACCCCAAAAGAGTTGCGACCAATTGATTGGCAGTTTTAACAATGGGTAAATTAGAACTGATTAATTACGATGACTCTGATATAAATCTACAAAAATATCTTTCCTTCACAGACAGCAGATTAAGGAAATATATGTGAGATTACATAGCACTTTTAAATACCACTTTTAAAGATTAAGAAAGCATATATTTAAATTGTAAGGGGGGTATGTTGTTATTTTCCCCTTTAATTATCGTTGAGTTCGATCAATTATTTTTTACTTGGTGAAAGAATGGATTTTCAATGTTAACAGGTATTTATTTAGCACTGTTCTTACATGAACAAACTGAAGATTAACAGGACTTAGATAAAAACAAAAAAAACATGAAGCGTTATAACCTCTTAAGTCAAAAAAACTAATAATCCGTATGGTCCCTTTTCTTTTCTAGTAGGACGCATGGCACAAGATAACCAATAATACAGGATGCAGAGCAACCTACAGGGTAGGCAACATACACAACACATTGCAACACAGGTTGCACACACTTAGGAGATTTGTTACAACCTCTCCCTTTGCCTCACGCAGAGCCCCTCAAGTACAAGCAAGAACAGGTGTGAGCAGAAGGCAACACTGGCAGGTGGGCCTCTGGATGGGATGTCTCCGGAGGCGATGACGGAAGAGTTCACTAGAAGAGTCATCATTCGGGCCAGGTGTTATTTTGGGAAGGAGTGCTTAGGCATGTATGAGGCAAAGCAACGTCATTCTCTACTTCGCATACATGGTTTTCATCAGGCACGGCTAATGCTGTTTTGAGGGACGTCCTCTTTTGCGAATGAGAACCAACGGGTTAGGGGACGGACCATCATCGTATCGGTGATACCCATGATACATACAAGCGATGGGATATACATGTATTATATAGTATCAAGTGTGATACCACGATAGGCCACAAGCGCTGATACATGGTATTTACCGAGAGATTCGGTTAGGTTCTGTGGCGACGATATCTCATAGCTGGTTGGGCTAAACACCTTGGTCATTATTTATGGACCATCGCGACGCGAAGCGAACTTTGCCGTGAAAGAGTCCTTTGCTTTACTAAGAGCATTGGCTAAACTAGTTTTCCCATCAGACAAAGTCATAAGCATAGATTTGGTACTATCTGAGGAATTTTATCTTTGAATAAAATTTCTCGAAGTGTACCACCGGCGATGCTACGTTCGGCACCTGAATCAAAAAAATAACAACCTTGATGATCTTCGATAGTAATTGGAGTCAACGGGCTTGAATGTGACTGAATCTGAGACGAAGAATCTGGCGATTGCAGAGAAGCGCAAATAAATTCAGCCGAATTCCGAACATAACCTATATATTCAGCCGAACATAACCTATGTCAGTACGTTTACTACACTTGGAACAATTTGATTTATTAAAACCTGAGCTTTTACAACCATAGCAGAAAATATGGGAATTTTCGTTGCTATTGGCAAAGGTGGGATTTGAAAAAGGTTGCTTTGTACTGTTGTTACTTAAAGAAGTAGAAGAAGATTCTTGTTTACTGCGGGATGCTAGTTTACGACAGTCGTCCCTTTGGTGTCCAAAATTATTACAATAAAACACTGTTTTGATTTTCGGGTACTACTTGAATTACTTTCAGTTTTATGTACGGAACTACTCGGAACGTTTTTAACAATATGGAGCGCTTGTTCTACAACGCGAGCTGCTTCAACAAGTTCTCTAAAATTAGATATAGATTCTCTCCTTACCTTATCTCTAATAGATGCATTTAATAATCCAAATACCATATCAAGTTTAGCATGTTTCGAAATGGTGGATGCGCCTTGGAGACGTGACAACAACGAGCACGCGTTGCTGACAAAAACGTCAGTTTTTTCATTGTGACTTTGTTCGACCGTAAAAAGTTTACGACAAACTAAATACGACGACATTGGAAAACCGTATGCATGCTTGAGACTTTTTATAGCCTCATCAAACGTTTGAATGGATGATTTAACATCTTGATACCACGTTGCAGCTGAATCAACTAAAAGCATAGACAATCCTTTTAACGCGTGATGATCAGAAATATTAAGACAGTCTTTATACACCGTAATGGCATCAATAAAGGCCTCGACATCTTTATTTCATCCACCTATTTCTGTCTTGAGCTTCTTGCATCCAGTTTGTGGGGATGCACTTGATATCATTCGTCCATCTAGTCGGTGGTCGTCCTCTGCTTCGATATGCATCTTGCTTCACCATTCGCCATGGTCGCCATTCCAGAATCTTTTTGGTCCATCTGTCATCCGTTAATCTGACAACATGTCCGGCCCAAGCCCATTAAGGTTTTCCCGAAAACCGATGTTTACATGCTGAGAACTTGGAATTGGAAGTACATACAGCTTGATTGTTGATACCTTGTAGACTTGTAATTAAGCTCTGGAGCATGTATTGCGTCATTACTACTTGTTGAACTGTTTCACCTTTCTGAGCCATGTTTGTAACTTTATTTCCTGATCGAAGAAACATAAACAGTTTATTGAAAGAGTAAATCGCGTAGAGAACTGAGACAACAGTATCTAATACCGATTTAAAGTCTTTACTAATACTGCAGAACTGAAACCAAACCAGTGTCCACTACTGAAGTCTTTTTACTGCGGTTGAGGAATTGAAAACCAATCAGTGTCCACAACAGATTTTGTTCACTTCAGAACGAAACACACAATTAAGTAACACTGAACTTAACTTTCACAAAAGAAAAATAACGCCACTAGGAGGGCGCCAATTTGGGGTATGTTCTTATTTTTCCCTTTAATTATCGATGAGTTTGTTCAATTATTTTTTACTTAGAAAAAGAATGGATTTTCAATGTTAATAGGTATTTATTTAGCACTGTTCTTACATGAACAAACCGAAGATTAACAAGACTTAGATAAAAACAAAAAAAAACATGAAGCGTTATAACCTCTTAAGTCAAGAAAACTAATATAATCCGTATAGCACTTTTTCTAGTAGGACGCATGGCACAACATCACCAACAATACAGGACGCAGAGCGACCTACAGGGTAGGCAACATACACAACACATTGCAACACAGGTTGCATACACTTAGGAGATTTGTTACAAAATAGTCAAGAATTGAGTAACTGTTTTTACTTACTTATATTCACGACTACAATTGGAATGTAATCTACCAGCACCATTTGGCCATGTTTCAACTACTAAATCGTTTTCTAAGTATGGAGCTACCAGATCTTCGTACAGTTCCTGGTTGAATTTTTTGTGTTTGGCAAATGAAGTAAAGGCTACTTTTTTCTTTGAATAGAGTTGGGCAATATGATAAAATGGAGCAGTTTTGACAGTGATGTTTTGAGCGGCACGTGCTAGTTCTGGTACACGAGTTTCAATATCTGAGAGTATTTGTTGCAGGTAGATGTCAGGTTGGTTGTACTGTAGTTGAAGACCTAAAAATTTAAAAATAAATTAATTTATATGTATTATCTCTCTAACAGTATGTACTTTATTTAAATTGCAATTCCATCAATGCTTAGCTGTTTTGATAAGCATTGCGTAGCTAAGTTCATGGTTTAGGTTAGCAGATCTTTCTTTTTTGTTATCGCGTTAGTTGTATGCCTTGGTTTTTTCAAATAGAAATACAAAACTAGTATACTGTATCATGCTAAATTATTTAACAAGTTATATGTTTATTGCTGAATATGTACACTTTTGTATATAATAATTTTCTTACAAAATAATTTAAATTTAAGACAGACTTATATAAAACATATATTTCAAGAAAACAAAAGTTTAAAAGTTTTGAGGCGAAATACGAATAACGAAGGCAACAAAAAAGATGTACAAAATAAAAAAACAAAGATAGAAACATTACTACTGATAGAAGCAAAATCCTTAAGGTTGTCGAATCCTTTTATCGAGAAATATATGAGAGCACTGACGAAAGACAAGATCAGTCCCTACCCAAAATCACAAAAAAAGGATCAGAATTAATGCCAGTAATAACTCCACACGAAATCAAAACGGCACTTTTGGAAATGAAAACTAACAAATCCCCTCGCGATGACAAAGTAGTGATCGAAGCGATCAAACTAGGTGGAAATAAAATTATCCAGGCTTTGGCCAAGTTTTTCACCGAATGCATCTACCAAGAAAAAAACTACTTCTCAATGGAATTAAGTAGTCATTACTTAATTACACAAGCAAGGAGACATAACAGAACATAATCCAAATATTGCTGTTGATGGAAGGGATATTGTGCAGACTACATCGTATAAGTACCTATACTTTGTCTCAAAGTGACTAGTCTGTACAGGGTAAGATATGCAATGCTAACCTTATGGGAATTTCGCCAAGACGTTGCTAGTTTTATGCAATGAGTGATGACGTTCTCTATTGTCTATCTTTCAAAATAAACGGAATAATCCAGGAGTTCTCAACAAGTCCTCACGTACAATTTTATGTAATTCACAAATTATCGTTTGCTAATAATTTTACATAATATTATACATTATTTGTTTCTAATAGTAACTTTTATTTTTTATTAGTAGCCAGTAGTATAATAAAATGTGCATTAAATAAACATTTGTTTTAAAGTTTTTCAAATATTTTCTTCTATCTTATTTAGTAATTAAAAAGCAATTAGAGTAATTCTTGTATAGAATATGTTTAAAAGCTTGATACATGCAGGGCCTTAATTTGTTCTTCGAAGCGCGTAAACATAGTTACGATTATTTGAAACATCTTGGATGTACTGTTACTGTTTTGTTATTCTTATTATTTGTTGGTGGCTGTTGTTGTGATTTGCTATTGGTAACTATTGTTATTTTCTGTTGTTGGCTATTTTTATATTTGACTCCGAATTTTTACCGCAAAATGGAAAAAATTGTTCAATGGAAACGTGGAAAAGCTCTGAAACTTTCAGAGAAGCAGATAATGAATATTATTAATTATCATCTTAATCGGGATAACAATGATTCTGTATAAGTGTAATTAGGAACGTGTCAGAAATAAGTGAAAAGACTTCGCATAAGACAGGAATATTCATCACCTGCTGGATTACAATCTCCAAGGAGCAGGCCCAAGAAGCGAAAAGTTGGTAATTCTCGTGATAACAAGTACAATAAAAATGTCAGGGGCCAAATTCGTAGAATATTTCATCAATTTATTTGTGACAACATACCACCAACAATAAACACCATATTAGCAGTTGTAAATGTCAAAGAAACTTTACACAACTTTTCACGGGCCACGCTACATCGCTTGCTGAGTGATATGGATTTTGTGTTTATCAAACTTAGATAGATAACAGGTTGATGAAGGATTTTATGGTGGATAAACTAACTATGTAATAACTATTCTGCTTGTATAATATTCCTCTATCTGTTTTAATTGAAAGCGTAGCATTAAATACTGTGTCTAATCTTATATGTTTAGTTCTTCGAATTCCTACCCTGTATGCTCTAACTTACCTACTGCATTTATGTTTGTTATATTCATTGTAATACAAAGAAACGTTTGGCCATATTTGACGCCTGTGCTGGGATACGAGTAGCTATTACCCACTTCTGGAAATTTAGGAACGGAATGTATTAACCAGTAACCTCCTGCTGAATTTGAAATAACTACTCCCTTCGTATGACCTTTCGTTGAAGAGACTGAATGATTTGGGGGTTCGTCGTTGTACAAAATATAACTTAATTTGGTCTAAAATAAATAAAGGTATTTAAATATGCATAAAAAGTAGTATTGATATTTAATAAAAATGATAGAATCGAACAGAAGATTTTAAATATGTATATATATATATATATATATATATATATATATATATATATATATATATATATATATATATATATATATATATATATATATTATGCAACGGTCCTTCTCCGTTGTCCGACACCCCTAACTTCCATCCTCTTCTATCGTGACAATCTTCCGTTGATAGATTCCGTTCGCTCATTGACTTTTTTATGTTTTGCTGCACTCTAGTTTGGGTCTTCCTCGCTTTCTATTCCCTATTGGGGTCCAGTTTAGTATTTTTTTGGGCCATCTAGTATTTTGCGTTCGCTGTACGTGTCCGTACCAGGTAAGTTGTTTCTTTTCGATATCCTGAATTATCGTACCTTCTATTCCCATACGTTGTTTTATATGGTCATTCCTCATTCTTTCTCTTCGTAAGACTCGCATAGATCTTCTTATCGCGTCTATTTCGACTGCCTCTACCTTCTTTTTTTGTCTGTCTGGAATTCTTCATGTTTTCGCTTCATACAATAGGCTGCTCTTAACCATTGTCTCGTATATATTAAATTTTCTCCTTTTTGTTATCTACTTGCTCCACAAGATGCCATTCAGACATCCTATTATCTTTTTAGCTGTAGCTATTCGTTTTTCTATCTCTTTCACATCTATTCCGGTATTGCCGAATGTGATACCTAAATATTCATATTCTTGATATTGCAGAAGTTCTTGACCGTTGTCCAACTCCAAATTTTCGCTCTGAGAGCCTACACATAGATATTTCGTTTTATTTACGTTAACTGTCAAGCCCCATTCCTCATACTCTTCTATCAGCTTTCTAATCATATATTGCATGTCGTCTTTGTCATTGGCCACTATGACCTGATCATCTGCAAACTGAAGAGTAAACAGGTATCTGTCATCTATCTCTATACCCATTCCGTGTATTTTCCTTTTCCAGTTTTTAAGTGCCGCTGCTACAATATATTTTAAATACTGTAGGAGAGATAGGATATCCCTGACGTAGTCCCTTATTCACTATGAAGGCATCTGTGAGTTTTTTACCTATCCTAATTCTTGATTGTAAATTTTCATACAGTTCTTTAAGTGCAGCTATATAGTTGTAATTGATGTTCGTTTGTTCTAATACCTTCCACAGTCTTGATACTGGGACTGTATCATATGCTTTTTGTAGGTCCACAAATGTAAGATGGGTTTCCAGATGTCTAGCAGATCTCTTCTGTATGACTTGTTTTAGACAAAATACGTTGTCGGTACACGATCTACCTGCTCTAAAGCCGCTTTGATCTTCTTCTTCTTTCTCTTTATAGTGTTCTTCAATAAATATGTTATGTTATAAAAACATTTTATACTATAATAAATATGTAGGAATAATATACAGTTTAAATATAACAAAATCTGGACATATCAAAATTAGACGCGATTAAAATAAGTAAAGTATCAGAAATACGTATATTATTATCTCTTGTAATAGTGGTATAAGATGAAAATAGAATTACTGGGAATTAGCGAAATGAGATGGCCAGAGTCAGGATCATTTAAAAAGAACGGAAGTCTATTATATTATTCCGGTAACAGCACAGAAGACCCGCATCACAAAAATTGTGTAGCTATATTAGTAACATCAGAACTGAGCAAATATGTGACCAATTTCGTACCAGTCTCGGATATAATAATATTACTTCAAATAAATACTCAACCATTTAAAATTAACATACTTCAAATCTATGCCCCGACTGCAGACAGAAAATATGACGATGAAGTCGAGAAGTTGTAGGATCAGATCCAAGGCATCTTACAGAAACTTAATAAACACGAAATTTTATATGTTATAGGCGACTTAAATGCAAAAATTGAGGAAGGTCGACGAGGTCAGACTGTAGGTCCTTATGGTTTAGAACAACCTAACGATCGAGGACAAAGATTGTATGAATTCTGTAATGAAAACGATTTGATCATTGCAAACACCTGGTATAAACTATCTAAGCGACGACTATACACTTGGAAAGCACTATTTGATGATGACAATAACCCTGAGTCTTCAAGAAATCAAATAGACTATATACTTGTAAATGAGCGTTTCCGAAATGCCGTCAAAAAAGTCACTACATATTCTGAGGCAGATATTGGATCTGATCATTAACCACTAGTAGCAGATATTAAACTAATGTTAAAACGAATTCAGCGACAAAAACCAAAAACCAATGTACCTAACTTTGACGATATGAACATAAAACATAACATTAAAAAAGAATTTCAGAATATAATAAAAAACATCGGATAACACCTAGAAGATCCAGAAGAACTATGGAGTGAATTTAAAAACCAAGTTAACGAAATCTCCACAAACAATGATTATAGAAAAAACTTAATCAAGAAAAATAACTGGATGACAGACGACATCTTGAAATTAATGGAACGAAGTCGACTGATAAAATCTAATGTAACAGAATATAGACACCTGCAGAGAAGAATAAAAAAGGAGATCAAATTAGCCAATGAAAAATGGATGAGAAAAAGGTGCGACGAAATAGAGGATGTAATATCTAAACACGACTTATTTAATATGCACAAAAAATTGAAAGAAATGAATAATATATTTAAAAAACTAGTTCCCTCTGTACTTGTTAACACGAATAACAAAATTATTGTAAATGGGCAAGAAATAAGAAAAGAATGGCAGCTGTATATATCAGAGTTGATTGAAGATGACAGGAATAATATTGTCGAATTCTACCAAAACTGTACTGACGGCCCAGAAATTATGAAATGCGAAGTAGAACATGCTATAAAAAATGCTAAAATTAGAAAAGCTTGTGGTCCAGATGATACACCAACTGAGTTGCTGAAACTAATAGAGAATGATAACATAAAAGTAATAGTAAGACTTTTTAATTCAATATATAACACCGGAGTGATTCCCGCAGATTGGCTCAAATCCATCTTTATCGCAATACCTAAAAAACACAATGCGAGAAAATGCTCAGAATATCGATTAATTAGCCTAATGAACCACACTCTTAAAATTTTCCTCAGAATACTTCACAACAGAATTAGACGCAAATGTGAAGAAGATCTTGAAGATACCCAATTTGGTTTTATAAATGCTATGGGAACGAGGGAGGCACTTTTTGCGCTAAACATCCTATTACAAAAATGCCGTGACCAAAGAAAAGATGTATTTGCATGTTTAGTGGACTTCGAAAAGGCATTCGATAAAGTACAGCATGTAAAATTTATGCAAATACCGAAAAATATCGGAATAGATGACAAGGATATTCGTGTCATTAAAAATTTGTACTAGAATCAAACTGCTATCGTAAAAATTGGAGATAAATACACCGATGAAATCCCCATACAACGAGGAGTCAGACAAGGTTGCATTTTGTCGCCAACATTGTTCAAAGTTTACTCGGACCAGCTATTTAAAAAGGCACTTGAAAGACTACCATATGGAATAAAAATCAACGGGGAACTACTTAATGTGATTAGATATGCAGACGATACAGTAATTCTATCGTATAATATTGAAGGTCTTCAAATTCTGCTTGATCGTATTCACGAGGTAGGAGAGGAAATGGGCATTAAAATAAACTCAAACAAAACCAAATTTTTAGTGTTTAGTCGTGACCCACATCCCGATGGAAAGCTTCAATTGAACGGAGTCCAAGTTGAGAAAGTCCACAAAATGACATATTTGTAAACTGTGATAACGGACCAACTAGATCCAGACATAGAAATAAAACGTAGAATAGCAATGACTAAAACTACTTTTAATGAAAATGCAGTAATTTCTTTGCAATAACCATCTCAGTTAGTCCGGCCCCGATATCTAGCGTATCATACAGCTTAATATCGGTTCTGACAAATTTGTTAATTACTAGTAGTTAAAATTAAAAATATAATTTAATTTTAATACTGTTTACAACTTAAAGTTAAATGTGACAGTGCACTGAAAATCGTAGAATTCTGTGAGTACAAAACTGCATTATTAATAACCTTAAAATCAGAAGTTTAAAAGGCAAAATATTTTATCGATTTCAATTCAACTTATCGATTATCGACAACAACTTTTTGCTAGTTCTTGCTTTTAACAAGTAATACTAGGCTGCTGCCCAATTTTATCAAGCGGCCAGGTCCGGCTTCAGATCCTCTGTGCCAATGTACGAAAATTCTCAGCGGGAAGATAGATGAACCGGAATCAGCTACTACTTCACGAAATATACCCACTACGTCACATATATCTTACTCCAATGCATTAAACAGTTTCAAATATCCTTCAAAAGACCAAGGTATTATACTTTCAACCATACAAGGAATAAAAGTTTTCGAATATGTAAAAGCTGTTGGATCAATAGTACAGCCCAAAAATGTTGTTTGGGCATCCAAAATAGCAAACAACCGCATCTGCATCTACCTCTCCTCTAAATCTGCAGTTGATCAATTTCTTAGCTCCTACAAATATATAAATATTGATGGTAACCAGATTGAAGTAAGAAGACTTATAACCCCCGCCCAGAGACTCATCATATCTAATGTATGCCCTACTATACCTAATAGCATAATTGAAGAGCACTTAAAAACGATGGGTATAAAATCCGCCTCCAACATGACGTTTCTACGAGTAGGCATACAAGACCCAGAATACAGCCACGTGCTCAGCTTTAGGAGGCAAATGTTCATAACTCCTTTAGAAAATGCATCAATTCCTGACTCATTTTTAATCTCATTCGACAATACATCATATCGACTATACATTTCCATAGATGGTTTAAACTGCTCCAAATGCAAGATTGTCGGACATCACGATTCTGACTGTCCTTCCTTATCATCATCTAGTAAATCAATTAATCAAATGGAAACCGACCACCACGTAAATATACATAACTCTACCCATGAAGAATATAATCAGCTACAAGATCAACCACGAAACCAATACCAAGAAGATACCGAAACATTAATGGAACCAGAATCCAATACCATACAAAATCATGCATCAGCTACCAAGGACCAAACCACTTCCTCACAAACAAAAAATGACATACAAATTTTGAATCAGCCAAAAATATTCCAAGATAATTCCTTAGTAATTGAAAGCGATAGAAAAACCACTGAAATTACTCCTGCTACTAAAAGACAAATCTCCTCTCCTGAAATCCTTGAAAATGACCTACCTCCTCCCGATACTCAAAAACCTAAGAAAAAGCCCAAAACCCAAGTAGATATTCCAATTATTCTAAATCAAATTAAAGAAAAAATTGAAAATAGAAACCCTTCCTTTACACTAACTTTTCATGAAATATGTGATTTTCTGGCAAATTCCCTTTACTCAAAACATCCTGAACATATTGTTAAAAATTATTCAAATGAAAGCCAAGAAATAAAAGAAATTTTAAACTTTATATATTCTCAAATACAAAATAAAACTTTAAAAAACAATATCACCAGATTGAAGAAGAAACTGCTTCTCAACAGTCCTTCTTCTACTGACGAAACTGACTATGAATCAAGTTCCCAACAATAACTAGTTAACACATAAAGAGTTAATGGCCAGCACATTCATATTACAGTGGAACCCCAACGGTTATTTTTCACATATAGAATCCATTAAGCTTCTTATACACGAATATCTTCCTTTAGTCATATGCCTAGAAGAGACCCATTTCAAGCACCAAAATGTGACATTAAAAAATTATGTTCCTTTTCTAAGAAACCGAGTTGCAGATCACTCAAGCGGTGGAACAGCAATTTTTGTAAGGAATGATATAGAGTCAACTGAAATACAACTCCAAACAAATCTCGAAATAGTTGCAGTGTCAGTCACCCACAAAATGAAAATCAATATTTGCAATGTATACTTACCTCATCCTACTGATTTAGACATAACTGAACTAAGCAATGTTTTAAACCAAATTCCACACCCAAAAATAATATTAGGCGATTTTAACTGTCACAACAGTACTTGGGGAAGTAGCAAAACCGACAAATGCGGTAATCTTCTGAATAATCTCATTGATAATTTAAATTTAGTTTTACTAAACACTGGCAAATCTACTAGGTTCAATTCATACAATGGTACATTTTCTGCCATAGATCTCTCTTTATGCAGTCCGTCGCTAGCTCCTTTATTGTACTGGGACACATTGGGGTATTTATATGATAGTGATCATTTCCCTATCACAATAACCACAAACACTAATGATAAAGCAACTTTTCCAATTCACCAGACATGGAAAATAAAGTCAGCTGATTGGAATTTATATCGAACACTGATTGAAGAACAAACAAAAAATTTAATTTAACCAATAACGCAAACCAAAATCTTGAAATATTTAATAACATTATTATTTCTACAGCAACAATCGCAGTGGGAAAAAACAAAATCGAGTCAAAGGCAGCCAGTTCCTTGGTAGAATAACGAAATTGCACAAGCACTCACTTTGTCTAAACACGCTTTTAACGTTTACAAGAAACATAAAACTGTCGAAAACCTTTTAAGATTTAAAAATCTCAGAGCTCAAAGCAGACAATTAATCAAAAAAGCAAAACGAGAGAGTTGGAAAAAGTACGTTTCTTCAATAAATCCTTCCACTCCCTTAGGCAACATATGGAACAAAGTCCGCAGAATAAAAGGGACAAAATACTTTCGAGGTATAGATACTTTATCATACAATAACCAAACGCATTCAAACAAAGAAGATATTCCAGAAATACTAGCAGATATATACGAACTTAATTCTGGTGATTCCAATTACAGCCTATCCTTTTTAGAGCACAAAAAACTAACGGAGTCTTTAAATATACAAATCACAGAAAGCGGCAATCCAATAAACAAACCAGTAAGTCTTCAAGAATTAGAATTTTGTTTAAGTGCTAAAAATTCTAGTCCAGGTCCTGATGATATCCATCCTCTTTTCTTACGAAATCTTCCTCTGAATGCAAAGCTAATATTAGTTGATATTTTTAATAATATTTTTATTCACCATGACTTTCCTGATCTATGGTCGCAAGCAACTATAATTCCAGTCCTTAAATATAATAAACCAAAAGACGATCCAAATTCCTATCGTCCAATATCACTTACGTGTTGTACCTGCAAACTTTTAGAAAAAATCCTTAATTATCGTCTTAAATGGTACCTCGAAAACAATAACCTGATAAGTATCAGACAAAGTGGATTTCGTACGGGTAGATCCACAACAGACAATCTAATAACACTTGAATCCAGTATACATGAATCCTTTCTGCACAACCAAAAACTTATTGCCGTATTTTTTGACATAAGAAAAGCGTTTGGCACAACATGGAGACATTTTATACTGAAAACACTTCAAGAATGGGATGTTCAAGGGCACATGTTGTTCTTTATTAAAAATTTTCTAAAAGCACGAACTTTTCGAGTTAGAACCAATGGATTTACATCTTCCAGACGAGTACTTCAAAACGGCACTCCACAAGGATCTACTCTAAGTCCTACTCTCTTTCTAGTTGCAATAAATAGTATTATACATCAAATAAAACTACCTTTATTTACTAGCCTATATGCAGATGACTTAGTCATTTATCTAAGAACAAACAATGTAATTCTGGGAACACATATACTGCAAACTACCTTACACACAATTGAAAGCTGGTCGCAAAACACGGGTTTTATATTCTCTAGTGAAAAGACACGTTATTTAATATTTAGCAAAAGAAAAAATTATCCTAATGTTCAATTAACACTAAATGGAGTTGTCCTGAAACAAGCAGAAGAAATAAATTTCTTAGGACTTTCTTTTGAACGTAACTTAAACTGGAAAACCCACATCACCAATCTGCAACGTTCTTGCCAATCCAGAATTAATCTACTAAAAATGCTGTCAAATACCTCTTGGGGGGCAGATACAACAACCTTACTTACTCTATATAGATCATTAATACGAAGTAAACTAGACTACGGCTGTTTATGCTACGATACTGCTAACAAAACATCTCTAAAAAAACTTGACCACATTCAAAATATGTGCTTGAGACTAGTTTTAGGTGCAACAAGAACTAGTCCAGTAAGTAGCTTACAAGCTCTGGCTAATGAACTGCCCTTAAACCAACGAAGAAAACTCCTATCACTAAATTACGTTGCCAGAATTTCAGCAAACAACAGCAACGTAACCTACTCAACAATACTTAGCAGAACAAATATATCGTCCGATCTTTACAAAAACATTGCAAGAAAAAAACTACCATTTCCTGAACGTATAAAACATATTGGTCTTAATATAGAACAGTTCAGTTTTACTATGCCTATTCATGTAAATGTTCCTCCTTGGATGATCAAATCTCCAAAAATCGACACGTCTCTAAAAGAACTCCCGAAACATTCCACACATCCTTTCCTTATACAGCAAGCTTATAAAAATATAATATCCAAATACCCAACAACCCATCAAATCTTCACTGATGCTTCCAAATGTGATGAAGGACATGCTGCAGCCTACATCTACGAAAACGTCAGGTCTACCATACGAATCCCAACAAATTGTTGTATATATACCGGAGAACTTACGGCAATTCACCAGGCTATGAAAAAATGTGGTTCTATCAATGAAAACAAATTTGTTATCATCACCGATTCAATGAGCGCATTACTTGGAATAAAACAGCTATATACAACTCACGCCATACTACTCAAGATCAAAGAAGAGTTATTTAATCTACAGAGTCAACAAAAAGATATTTCCTTCATCTGGGTACCTTCCCATATGGGAATAAGTGGTAATGAGGAAGTGGACTCTCTGGCAATCAATGCAACCACTGACCAAAGTATTCCTATCATCAATCAAATGCCTTGGACTGATCACAAAGTTAATATCAAAGCCCACATGTACAGAGAGTGGCAAACTACTTGGGATCATACTGCCAACAAACTTAAAGAATGTCTAAGTCAAGTAGGAACCAAACTCATCTTACCAAATAGTAGAAAAGACCAAGTCATTATCAACCGACTCCGAATAGGACATACTTTCCTTACCCACAAGCATATCTTCAACCAGGAGCCTGCTCCGATGTGTAACAAGTGCAACACTCAGTTATCAGTGAGACATATAATTGTTGAGTGTCCAGTGTACCAGAACGAAAGAATCGCGTGTGCCCTTAGTGACAATTTAAAAAGTGTACTAACGTCAAATTTACAGGCTTTATTAAGTTTTCTTAAAATGACTAAACTGTATACGAGATTGTAAAAAAATATTTTTTTTATGTAACAATATGTATCTTACTGTTTGTGTATGTCCCCCTGCTAATAACCCTTAGTGGTTGATGCGGGTATATTTGTTTAAATAAAAAAAAAAAAAAAAAAAAAAACCATCTCAGTTATGTGTGGTCTGTACTTTTGTATAGTGCAGAAGTGTGAACGCTAAAAGTATCGATCATGAACAAAATGGAAGCATTGGAAATGTGGGTTCATAGACAAATGCTGAAGATACCTTGGAGAGCAAGAAAAACTAATGAAGAAGTTCTAAGGAGCGTCAACAAGACAGAGAACTGCTAAAGAGTGTTAAACATCGAAAAATGTGTTATCTGAGACATATAGTAAGGGGAAGTCGATATAAAATTTTACAACTGATCCTTAAAGGCAAAATAGAGGACCGTAGAGGTGTAGGAAGAAAACAAGTTTCTTGGTTAAAAAACATTCGTGAATGGACTCAGATACAAAATGCAGGACAATTATTCCATATTGCAGAAGATCGAGAAGCCTTCGCAATGGTGATCGCCAAAGTCGGATAGTTCTGATATGGCACGCGAAGAAGAAGAAGAAGATAAGATATCGTCATAATATCAGAAGACGTGAAGCGTTTTAATTATTTGTTGTAGCCATCGTGGGATTTCAGGAGTTAACATATAAAGAGTCCACGGGAAAAACCTGTTCAGTCACATTTTGTAACTTTTACAGGAGAACTAAAATAGTGTATAAACTTGTATAGAAAATTCCTAGAATATTCTAAAATGATAATAAATATATTATTAAATACCTAATAAATTTTGAAACAATTCAATAAAAATTCAATGATATCGTCAAATGGCACTTAAAAAAATAAAAACTATAAAAACTAGAACATTTTGGACTTGCTAATAACGTGTTTAATCCATTGTGGTAACTCCACGTAAGTGATTAGTCCAACCATTATACCTTGAAATAAAGACTTAATTTTCAGAATGAAAGATAGGTCAGCTTTAAATAACTAAACACAAAAATTACAAAACACAAAAATTACAAAACACAAAATATTTTATTCAGAATCTACTTTACAATATTACGTTTTTTGTTTGGCTCCTTTTGATTTTCAGAGTTATATGGGAGATTTGTAAAATATTGTCTTACAGCATCCCCACAGAATTGTTTAAGTACTTGTAAATCATCATACTTCGACAAACATCACCTATTTTGTTTGAATTTTGCTTTGATGGCCCTAAGAAAAAGATCACTACTATTTAGACGTACTTTGATAAGCCTGTTCAGGGTAGAAAAATTCTCCATACTGCAGAAGAGGTTGTCCATCAATTTTTACGTTTAACGTCAGATGATATCCAAGGCCCATTGTAAGTGTCTCTATGAAAAAATTTGGTTACTTCTTTTGTTATTTTAGCCTCACAAATTGGTCTTGTAGGAAATGGGCATTTGTCCTTATATTTTGCTTTTAAAAAAGAGGTCCAATCTCGTATCATATCCTGCTGAACTGGAATTATATTGAATGGGATTTGGTTTGATCGTGCTGCTCTAAACACGTCATTCCATTCATTTGGGGTCTCAACTATGCCTTTCTTGTTGACCAAGGAAATATTTTTGTCGCATTCCAGATAAGAATGTCCTCTGATGGGAAACCTTATTAAAACTTTGTTTAGTCTGTCAAAATGTCATGAACTTAGTGATACAGGAACAGAAATACAGGGTAATTTTTATTCTGTCCCGAACATGAGTTACAAAATATTTGATCTCACAAAATCTCTTACATTCGGATTAAGAACTTCACTCATGTAGTGATTCGAAAAGCTTATGACTTCATTTGCAATCTTATTTTATATATCTTCAGCGTATGTGTAGAATATTGTATTAAAATTATAAAAGTACAACTGTCGCTTATAATATACATCATTTGATGTAATGTTTCATCATCAACTAGCCTCTAACGTCCACTGCTGAACATAGGCCTCTCGCATGCTTTTCCACTTAGTCCGATTTTGCGCCATCTGAATCCAATTTGTAGTCACTCTTTTTATGTCATCTGTCCATCTCGTTGGGGGTCGACCTCTATTTCTATAAGCTTGTATTCGGGGTCTCCATTCCAAAATTCTTTTTGTCCACCGGTCATCAACTGATCTTGCTACATGACCTGCCCAGTTCCACTTTAGTGTTGTTATCCTTTCAATAACGTCTGCTACTCCTGATCTTTTGCGTATAGTAGTATTGGGTATTCTATCACGTAGAGAAATCCCTAACATGATTCTCTCCATTGCTCTTTCCGCAACTTGTAGTTTACTCACTGTTGTTCTCGTGAGCGTTAGGGTTTCTGCGCCGTAGGTCATCACTGGCAAAATACATTGATTAAATACTTTTCTTTTCAGACACATTGGAATCTTAGACCTAAAAATATCCTTCATCCTTTCAAATGCAGCCCAAGCGAGGTTTATTCTTCTTTTCAGCTCGATTGTTTGGTTGTCTCGACTTATTCTGATCTCATGGCCTAAGTATTTATCGGAGTCAACTGGCTCAATATCTTTGTCTTCTACTGAGATGTTTTTGTTGTGGACTAAATTTGTCATAAATTGTGTTTTTGAAAAATTAATTTTAAGACCTACTCTTTTTGTGGCAGTATGGAGTTCTTGGAGCATTATCTGTGCCTGATCAAAGCTGTCTGCAATAAGAACGATATCATCTGCAAATTTAAGGTTATTTAAAAATTTTCCATCTACATTGATGCCCTTTTCGTTCCAATCTATTGTTTTACAAGCGTATTCTAGCAAAGTTGTAAATAATTTAGGAGACATGTTGTCTCCTTGCCGAACGCCTCTTTCAATACGAAAAGTCCCAGTATCTTCATTAAGTCTTACACAGGCTGTAGCATGTTGATAGATGTATCTGATGAGAGATATGTATTGGTGATCTATTGTGTCTATCGGTGATCTACATTGTGTTAGAGCTTGGAGCATTTCACTTTGATTGACCGTATCAAATGCTTTTTCAAAGTCGACAAAGACAAGTATCAGGGGTCTATTATATTCAATGGTTTTTTCAATCAACGGCTTAATGGTTTGCAAATGATCATTTGTTCCGTATCCAGCTCTAAATCCTGCTTGCTCGCAAGGTTGATAGAAGTCTAGTTTTGATGCCAACCTATTAGTTATTATCTTCATAAACAACTTATAAACGTGAGATAACAAGCTAATAGGTCTATAGTTCTTTAGCTCTGTTATATCTCCCTTTTTGTGCATGACTACTATAACAGCTTTTATTCCACTGGGATGGTGTAACCTCGTTTGAAAGGCATAAGTTATATAATTGCGTCAATGCTTTCAATACTGTCTTTCCTCCTGCTTTAACTGCCTCAATAACGATTTGATCATCACCAGCTACTTTATTGTTTTTCATTCTATTTAATGACTTTAAGACTTCTTCGATTGTTATTTCTGGGATATCCTCTGAACCCACATTCTGGACTTTTCTCAACTTGGTGCCGTCTTTCTTCCCCTTTCTGTATATAATTCTGTGTAAAATTCTTCAACTACCTTAATTATCTTATCTTTATCTGTTACCACTTTTCCATTTCGATCTGCGAGCTTAACAATGTTCTTCTTACCTAGAGCTTGACATCTCTTCAGCACCTTTAAACTTTTATTTTTTTTATTTATAAAATAAATATTATAAAATAAAAGTTTAAAAGATGTAATGTTTGGAACTGGTAAATTCTTCTGGTAGTCCATACATACACATTCTTTGTTAGGATCTGATTTACATAGTTTTCTTGTCTTTCTTTTTCTTGTATAAAACGTCACTGCTTTTAATTTATATAACTTATTTTCATTTTCAAGGGCAGTAATTTCACCCTCAATCACTTGTTTCTGATCGTCACTAACTTCAGTAAGTTTAAGATTTAAACTCTTAATTTCGGCATTGTATTTGTCACATATTGAACAAGTATCTATTCAGGGGTATCCCTGAGTTTACAGGTAGGTAAATTTTTTCGGTATCGTTGAGGCCATAACGGCTTCTTATACCTCTAAATGAGTTTATATGGTCATAGACTGCCTGTTGTTGCTCATTACTTAATCTTCGAGGGCCGATGTAAATGGCGATCTCTTTGGTCCCTAGGAGACAAGCCTTTTTCTTTTATCGAATTTTGTATTGTATCTAGCCTACGCATTGAAATACCATGTAAGGATATGAAAGCCTTCTTGCAAACAGGAACTTCCTGCCTAATATTGCCTCGTTTCACTCTTACTAAATATCTAACATAACAGTCTCTACTTTTTGGATTGTCTAGGTATTCTACGAACAACCAATTTTACTGCAATAAGAGAGGTTAGATATGATGACTGTTCATTCCAATTTCCTAATAGATTAAAATCTTTTATAATCCTACTCCTATCATCGTGCGGAATAATTTTAAAACAACCAAACATTGAGCAGTTACAATCAGGAATTGTTTCATGACTACTAGCTAACATTCTTTTGTTTACATCAGTTAGTCTGCCAAAACTATGTTTTTTCTTAGAAGTTTACCGTAAATTTCCATTGTTCCTATATAGTTAATTACTAATTAACACTGACTGATGCTCACTCAACGACAACCAATAGCGAACTGATGCAATCAATGGCTCTAAGGCGCCCGCGGTGACAGGAAGGACTGAACACGTTGTTTGCGTGTGATATAGACAGGTTCGTAGTACTCGCATTGAGCTACCAGAATGCGTTATAAAACAAAATTCCAAAAAATGGACTAAACACGTTTTTTTGAAAATAAGGCTATTATCGAGCACAAGTTAATTAAATCTAGCCCAAGTACTTTCGCTTAAAATAGCATATTCAGGGGCATTTCGTCAAAGTGTGAACTATCCGGCAAGCGTAGAATGTGGAAACAATAAAAATAACATAAAATTGTACAAAACACTACACTAAAACGAGGACAAACAGTTTAAAATTACTTCTACGCTACATTCTCTGTCAGTATCTGGAGGGATAATGAGATTATAATATTTTCAAAGTTCATTTATTCGAGCATTCAACCTCATTTCATTCATTTAAACACGTTTTGCCCGTGGATCCTTCATATGTGTTTTTCTTTAAAAATATCCATCTGTAATATTTATAAGGTCTTGATCAACCAATTAATTACTTACTCTATTGTGATAAAAGTCGTGAAGAGTGTTTCCAATGAGGGAACTATTATCTCCAATTGAATGTTTAGAAAGTATCCATGAAGATGAATTATTAGATGTTAAATAAATATGTCCAAGACCAGCCTTAATTATATCTCCATGACCACTTTGGATAGGTATTTTGTATGCAACAAACCTATAAATAAAAACCGAATGTTAAATTTACAGTTACAAATACTGCTGTCAATAGTTATTTGTTTGTTTTTATTGGTTTTTGCCTTTATTTTATTATATTTTATGTTATTATATTTTATTTTATATAGTCAAAAGCATCTTAAATAAATAAAACAAAGTACGGTCCTGACTAAAGTACAATATACCACGTTTAAAGCCGTCCAAAAATAAAATTATTTTGAATGGTAAATTATTTTTCAAAAACTGATATTTCATCTGTGCATAAAGTTATAGTGCTACACTAGTGCTTACCAATATAGACTGACGTGAGTATTTGAAATAACATTATTATAAATAATATGATCAGAAATATAAACTGCAAAATACAGAAAAATCAAACAAGTTTGGGTCTGGACCCGGAACGACGACCAGTTTTCGAACTGGCGATAGGGCCGGACTTGCGGCATCTTAAAATATCATGACTTCAAACGATATTACTTTAAATAACACTCAATTTCAATCAACAAAAATCAAACACAAAGCTTATCTTTAAACTCATATTCCAGTGAAGTAAATTCTTTTAAACACCCAACAAAAGAACAGGCTATTGTCCTGTCTAGTATGGAAGATACCAAAATTCACGACATCATAGCTGTAGAATCACTAGTAGGACCACGTAATGTCATCTTCGCATCAAGAATTTCTAATAACCGAATTTGTATTTATCTTTCCTTAAAAAGCACGGTTTACTCACTTCTCCACTCCACAAATAGAAATAAGAAGATTTATCACTCCAGCCGATATACTCATAGTATCTAATGCATGCTCTACAATTCCTAACAACATTATAGAAGCAGAACTACAAAAGATGGGTATCATTGCTGTGTCTTAAGAATAGGTATGCCAGAAACAGAATACTGGTCACAAAGAAGCAGAATATCCTTACATAACTGGTATCACCCCATTAAATCCTTCCCTAGCACCTATCCAACCTAGAACAACAGTTCAGGAATCTAATGAGCAAACAAATTTAATAATGGAATCCGACTCTATTCTAGTAGCATCTATCATGGTAGATTGAGGTATTATTTTTACAATAGTACTTCAATTCTCTTTGGAAGTCTTATCGTTACAGACCTTTTCCCAATAGATCATCAGTCTCAAACAATTTAACCAAACATTTAGCAGAGAAAACATCCACACCTTCTACATTTCCAGTAAAACCAATCAAGTTAAAAGACAAATATCGTCCTCTTCAGACATTATTGAAAACAATGCTCAAAATAACACATAACTTTTTATGCCTCCTACTTCAAACAAACCTAAAAAAAATCCAAAAAATCCAATAAAACTTTTCTCCAAGAACTCACTCTTTCTCTGGAATCAATTAAAGATAACATAGAGAACAGATCGCCCGCATTCAACCTACTGAACTAATCGATATTCCTAACTTTGTCCAATGTTATATCCACAATTCAAAACTAAAAAACAACATTACCCAACTAAATCCCAATAAAACATCTTCAATTGAAGATGTTTAGAAAGATGTTTAGATGTTTAGTGTAGAAAATCTAATGTCAGATTTTTTTATTCTGCAGTGGAACCTTAATGGGTTTTACATCCATATTGAACAATTAAAACTTATAATAAATCTTCTAAAATACTTTGTCTTCAAGAGACCCATTTTAAAAATACCAATATAAATTCCTGAAATTGTCAATTAAAAAAAAAAAAAATAGAAACGCACACCAAGCCAGTGGCGGAGTAGCTATCTTCACTAGAACAAATATACAAGCTAAACCAATTGCTTCAAGTACTAGTTTTGAAGCTGTAGCTGTAACAGTTACTTCTTCTTCTTCAGCCTGTGTTCGTCCACTGCTGGACATAGGCCTCTTTCATTTGCTTCCATCGATTTCTACTTTTGGCAATTCTCATCCACTGCTTGCCCGCGACTTGTTTGATATCGTCTGTCCACCTCTTCTGCGGTCTGCCTACTCCTCGCCTGTTCTCTCTTGGTCTCCAGTTTGTTAATCTTTGTGTCCATTTTTCGGGATTATCTCGGGCAACGTGTCCGACCCATTGCCTTGCAGTACGTTCTGAGACATCAGTAATTTTTGTTCTTTCACGAATGACGTTATTTCGAATCCTGTCTCTCAGACTAATCCCTAGCATGGCCCTCTCCATTGCTCTTTGGGTTGTACTGAGCTGCTCTAAGGTTTTCTTTGTGAAGGCCATGGTCTCCAGTCCATATGTAGTTACAGGCAAGATACATTTGTCATAAACTCTACGTTTTAGACACATTGGTATATCTTTATTCTTCAAAATAAAGCTTAATTTGCCGAAAGCTCCCCAAGACAGTTGTATGCGTCTTTTTATTTCGGCTATTTGATTTTCTTTGCCGAAACAAGATTAGTTTGTAAATTACTCATTATTTTTGTTTTCTGAAGGTTCATTTTGACACCTATTTTATTTGACTAATGGTTTAATTCCTTCAACATTTGCTCCAGTTCCTTGATATCTGTACTAAATAATACTATGTCATCCGCAAACCTCAAATGACTCAAACGTACACCATCAATGTTTAGACCTTTTTCCTCCCAGTCAAGCTGTTACTTACCAAAAACATATTAACATTTGCAATATATATCTGACCCGAACCAGCGATCTAGATTTACAAGAATTTAGAAATCTTATAGATCAAATTTCAAACCCAAAAATAATTTTATGAATTGCCATCATCCGGCATGGGGAAGTCATAAAACTGACAAATTCGGTAATTTAATGAATCATTTTATTGATTCCTCAGATTTAATACTACTTAATAATGGAAAATCATTAGGCAATCATCAACTTATGGAATACTTTAGAATCACTACCTGACAGTGATCATTTTCCCATTTATAACACTTAAAAAATCTTAATCTCGTAAATTTCCAACATATCAATCTTGGAAATTAAAGAATGAAACTGGAACTCCTATCAGACCGACATCGAAAAGAAAATTGAAAATTTCCAATTAAGCAGTGACATAAAATCTGACATAAGGTCCTTAAATAATATAACACATGCTGCCTTAACTACTAATATCGGTAAAACTAAACTCTGCAATGGACAACCAGTGCCTTGGTGGACCAGCGAAATCGCACTAGCTTTATCTATAACAAAACGTGCGTTTAATAAACTTAAAAAGCATAATACGAAAGAAAATTTACTTAATTTTAAAAAACCCAGAGCAAGATCGAGATATCTCATAAAAGAAGTAAAAGAAATACATGGGAAAATTATAAACTCATCGACCCTTTCAACTGTCATTTGATCTAAAATTCGTAAACTCAAAGGTTCCAACTCTTTAAGACAAATAAACTCCTTATTTCAAGGTCAAACCCTATTTAGGTACTTGTAGCAAAGTTATTATCAGGAAACATTTCCTGATATATATAT